>CM037024.1:19271697-20518036 GCA_020875875.1 Dioscorea alata
GAACCCCAAAATGAGAAAGTGCCATAATTTGGTGCTATGCCAAAGAATTTTTGCACTTAAAGATAAAATAACTGTTAACATTTTTATCTTAATGTCCCTATTTATTACAAGTAGTGAGAGTTCGAATCATGGATGTGGGTACATTTCTGAAAATACGAGTAGTAATTATGTACAAGTGGTCCTAGCGCCTATGTGTGTATGGACTCTGCTCTCACTTATTTCGCTAAAATTTGTGTACACTCCTATCCTTTTTAGCTGTCTAGACGTAAACCTTGGCAAAAATGTCTCTATAGATAAAATTATATAGTTGAGTTATTAAAATAAATATTTTTATATTACATCATTTATCCCTAATAAAAAAAAATTGCAAGTGAACCAACCATCTTCCATTGAGTTATATATTCTATAGCAACATAGGAATTTAAGCAGGGCGGGTGCCATCAGTGACTGCCAACTATACACGGCACCAACTAAAGAATTCTTTTAGACTATCCATTCTTTCATTAAACAATATGTCCATATCTTTCACTATATATATAATATATGAGACAAAGGGATTAAGCATGACCAAAAGCAAAGAAATAGAGAGATAAGATGAACAACGAAAGAATGAATAATGTAATCTTTCTTCATCTTCTCCTTCTGTTTGTTCTAACCATAGTTTCACAAGGCCATGCCCACTACTCCTTAGGTAAAGAGAAGGTCACACACCTTCACTTCTTCTTCCAAGAAAGACTGAATGGAGACCGCCCTACTACTGTGCTGGTTGCCAAGCCTAAAGACACCATAATCAATGCCTCTAGTCCTTTACCATTTGGGGAAGTGTATGTCCTTGATGTACCTCTCACTGAAGGATTAGACCCAAACTCAAAGGTTGTAGGGCAAGCTCAAGGATTTGCAGTGGGTGTAGGGCAGGACAAGCTTATGGTTGCTTTCATGGTGGATTTTGGGTTCACTTCCGGTGAGTTTAATGGAAGTTCTATTAGTGCATTGTCAAGAAACCCTATATTGGAAACAAATCACAGGGAAATTGCTATTGTTGGTGGCCGTGGGAAGTTTAGAATGGCACGTGGCTTTGCTGAGCTACATACAGTGACTGCAACCGCCAGTGTTGTTGTTGTTGAGTATAATGTTACTATTTTTCATTATGAGTAATTGTGAGATCAAGAGTAATGATGTGAGAGACCGACCCACCTCAGTGAGACTCGGAACAGAACTCATCACAAGCCAGGTATTGTTTTGCTTAGCCGCATAATAATTCGCACTCCCCCGGAGTCGAACCCGCGACCTAAGCCTTTTGTCTCACTTAAAGTGAGCGCCTCTCACCAATTGATCCGTAGATCAATTGGTGAGAGGCGCTCACTTTAAGTGAGACAAAAGGCTTAGGTCGCGGGTTCGACTCCGGGGGAGTGCGAATTATTATGCGGCTAAGCAAAACAATACCTGGCTTGTGATGAGTTCTGTTCCGAGTCTCACTGAGGTGGGTCGGTCTCTCACAAAAAAGGTGAGAGGCGCTCACTTTAAGTGAGACAAAAGGCTTAGGTCGCGGGTTCGACTCCGGGGGAGTGCGAATTATTGTGCGACTAAGCAAAACAATACCTGGCTTGTGATGAGTTCTGTTCCGAGTCTCACTGAGGTGGGTCGGTCTCTCACAAATGATCATCAGAGTTTATTAATTATGTGTTTCCTTGAATAAACTCAATGCTGGAATGTTGTTTTTCTCATTATGAATGAGAGAGATATTCAATCTTGGAAGTTTTTATTTTTGTCAAAATAGTTGCGAGGTAATTAAGAAATAAAAAATTTGAGTGGTAATTGACAGAGGATTATCATATGAAGTAATTAGGCACCAAAACTAGAATCCATAAAAAAATAATAACAATAAAATTAAATTAAAATTAAAATTAAACTTACACTTGGGGGAAATTTTATTATATATATATATATATAATCGATGATCAGTTAGATTGCGTGTTTTACAGAGTTATTATAATATTATTAAAATTAAGATGTCTAAAGTAGTTATATAGACGTGAGGATTAACAATGGTATTCTACTGTTTTTGGGGCCAGTGTCTACCACTGTAAAAAATAATGTTGCCGTAAATGGATTCATTCACACATTTATGGTTTTGTTATTGTTGATGATGATGTTGCTGTTTTTGTAATATAGAGTTATTTTATCTTGGGAAAAAAAAGTATAATGTTAATTACAGTTTTTAATTATGAAATCACTGAGTGAGATATGAATTTGTGGATGATTAAGAAATGCTTGTGAGTTGTGAATGGTTTTCCATGATTAAGATCGTGCTTGTGGCTAGTGTTGTATGTTTTCTGTTCTTTTCAAATGTTATTTTGAAAAACATTAATGAAAGAAAACAGAGTTCATCAATTGTGTGATAGTGGTTGCATCATATGAATTTGAATGAGCTCGCCAATGTTATTTTAATTAATTGTCAATATAAAGATATCATTGTCAGAAAATAAAAAGTATACAAATAATAATTTTTTTTATAATTTAAAAATAGATTAATTCTCTAAAAAATATCAATTACGGGGGTGTATATATTTATGTGTGTATGTATGTATGTATTAGCCCAATTATGATCTGAAATTATTTAGGAGTATAGAATTATAATTAAATATAATAAGAGCAATTCAAACCATTTTCCATCAAATAAAAAAAATTCTCTTATTTTTTTTAGTACGAATATGTTAGTTGCATATCATGGGTAGGTATAAATTAATTATGGCTTTTAATACGTATTAAAATTAAGGTATAATTTTGTTTGCAGTTCTTGTTTTCTAAACCTAGTTGTAAGATATTAAAACATAACTCACTCCAAAAAATCTTTATAATTTGAGTATAATAATGATTTTACAAAAATCTATTAGAAACAAAGGTGCAGTTTAACAATAACCACTAATTAGAGGTCTCAAGTTTAAACCACTCATCTTGTATGAAGCATATGGTACCTTTGTCTTGTACATTTAAGAGATCTCATGTTCAAACCCCTCACCTTGTATGAAGCACATGATTTCTTATGGAAGGTTTGTGTGAGGAGCACTCTCTTTCCTCTCTAAGATTGTATGGTAGGAATATTTTTCAAGTTATTTATAGTGCATTCTGAGAGGCTATAAGTTACTGTGGTTAGTGTACCTCTGTATTTATCTTTTTTTTAATTAATTATGGATCTGATTTTGTTAAATAAAATAAAATAAATCTATTGCAATTTAAGTTGCTTAATGGCACCATGTGTGATATATAGCTTTCCTCCGCATAATAAACTCTGTAGACAACATGCTAGATTGAATTAAATTCTCATCCAGCTCAAGTTGCAGAACATTATAATCCGAAAATTAATTATATATTATAAACCGTTGAAGGTTTGTAAATAAAGAGATAAATTAATACACATGCTCACCCTGAGCCAAGCATTATTTATAGTTTAATGATAACAAATCATCATTTATTTTAATAAATGACTTCAAGTATTATTTTAATAACAATAAGATTTTTTTTTAATCATTTTCTTTTGTTATGAACACGAAGCTACAAGTTCTAAACAATTTAGTGACTTAAAAAACATTAAAATAAGAGTTTTTTAAAATAAGAGTTTTCTAGTGTCACCATATTCAATTATAATACCATCTTACAAAATTTATTAAGACTTTAAATCAAATATGGAAGATTTGGGGAGTCTCCAAACATCACATGTAGATTAATAAAAAAGAATACTAAAAGTCAACTTTTTTTGATAAAATAAAAATAAGCTAAAAACTTTGGGAGTACCACATAAGGTGCGATTGTAAAATTAAATATCATATCAAATGTATTGCTTCCCTTCATCTACAAAATTTTTTCCTCAATAGAACACAAAAACCTGTGCTACAAATTAGTAATAATTTTCTCCTTTACTATATTTGTGGTTATCCGTTCTTTTTAAAAAAAAAAAAAATTCCTTTTACTAAATAAATGATTATATTTATTAAATGTTATTTATTATTATATTCATTAATTATTCACTTTCATAATTTTGATGGTCCATCTATTAGTAAATTGTGATTATACTTTAAATCTCGAAAAATCACAAGAACAAATGTGTGACTAATTTGTTAACTGTGATGAGTAATAGTTTTTATTTTTATTTTTTAAATTAATTAAATTGATCCATCAGTGCATTTTTTTTGGCCATTTTTAATTTCTATTATGTTTTTAACCTTTTTTTTTTTTTTTTCTGTTTTGTGTTTTCGTTTCTTAAGTTTTAATTATATTTATTTTATCAAAAAAATTGACTGATCAATAACAATGACAAAATGAGATTTATGTTTTAAGTTTATCATAATATGATTTTTTTTTCTAAAAATTTTGATTTTTGATTTTTTAAAAAGATAAAAAAGCCATCTTCTCGCCGCCCACCGAAAAGCAGAAAAAAAAAATATAAAGGGAAAAAAAAAAAGAAAGAAAATCCCTCTTCCAAGCTTACAAAAGGAGAGTGCATGTTTACTAAACACCCAACACACAGGCTCTTTTGTGAACTCATCTCCCTTAGCTCTAAAACCAGTGTATTTTTTGATTTCAGCCTATTAAAACCTGATATGTGTCTTTAATCACAATAAAAAAAATATAATAGACACGTGTCAAAATATGAAAAGCTAGAACCAGGGAAGATGAACTCCACAGAGACACACACGTACTACACACAGAGCGAGAGAGAGAGAGAGAGAGATCATGAAGAAGAAAATGAATGGAAACCTTGTTGTTCTCATTGCTGTCATCTTGGTTTCTCATTCATGGATGATAACAAACATAGAAGGCCATGCATACTTAGGCAAAGAGAAGGTGACAAGACTCCACTTCTACTTCCATGACACCCTCAACGGTGACCACCCCACCACAGTGCCGGTGGCCTATCCCATAGGCACAGTGATTAGCCCAAGTAATCTAGCACCCTCTAATGCAGTGTACGTAGCTGATGACCCTTTAACTGATGGTCCCGATCCAAACTCAACTGTTGTAGGACATGCACAAGGTTTTTACGTGTTTGAAAGGCAGGATAAGGTGGTGCTTATCTTTGTTATGGATATTGGGTTCACGTCCGGTGAGTTCAATGGTAGCTCCATTACTTTGTTTTCTAGGAATCCGGTGTTGGAAACTGATAGAGAGGTGGCCGTCGTCAGTGGCCGGGAAAAGTTCCGGTCTTGAGTATGATGTTACTATTTTTCATTATGAAATTTAATTTTTAATTAATTATGTGTGTCTGTTGATCTGCAGACCCAGTACAAAACCATTCATTACTAGGATCAAATGCAATAGAGATATGGGATGTTGCATCTGGGAAATTAAAGCTCACATTGACTGGGCATATAGAACAAATTCGCGGTCTTGCCGTGAGTGAACGCCACACGTATCTATTTTCTGCTGGTGATGACAAACAAGTAAAATGTTGGGATCTTGAACAGAATAAGGTGGTTAGATCTTATCATGGGCATCTTAGTGGTGTGTATTGTTTAGCTCTTCATCCAACAACTTGTAAATTTTATTTCATGATAATCTGAAGTTTCTTGGTCAGGACGTGCAGTATTTTGTTGTTTTTTTTAAAGATTATTGTGGTAAATTGGTAATTAAAGAAAGTAGATCATCAGCTTAATTAATAATATATTTGCAATATTTTGTTATTTGTATGATCTTTATGATGATGTTGGGGAGTAGTCTGACAGTTAATCACACTCAAATCAAATTGAAACAACACCAACATTGAATGCAAGATGATAATACAGAAGAAGAATGTAAACACTAATGTGAAAAAAATTCGAAGGAGATATATATTATGAATAGAATATCACATGCACGTACACTATGACACACTTGACACTACTATTCTCCCCGTGACTCTCTTTGGGGTCTTCATAAACAAGTGTTGTATATATATATTTATGTGCATGTGACAAACAAACTGTGTCAATATTTTAGAAATAGTTTCATTAAGTAAATTCTCGGCCTATGGCTATACTATATAAAGTCACAAACAAATCTCCATCTTAACTCAAATTCTTTTCATTAACAAAGCACAATAATTGATCAACTTGTGCTGGAATCACCTAAACCACTATAATTATAATAAATATGTCATCCATTTTCAATGGATTTCATCTTAAAAAAACCATTGCCTATAATTAGACTATTCCGTTTCCAATCCTACAAAAGATCTATAGGATGAAATGATAAACTTATAGCTAGATTACGATGATCAAGAAATAAATGGCTGGAACTCTTCATGCAAGCCTCTTTCTTTTTTACCTTCTCTTTGTTCTAAGCCTAATTTCCCAAGGCCATGCACTCTACTGCGTAGGCAAAGAGAAGGTGAGGCACACCTCCTCTCGAGACCACCCAGTGCAGGGCGCCACAGTTAACCTCAGTGGTCATGGACAGTATTTAATTTAACTGATTAAGGGTCCTTATCCAAACTCAAAGGTTTGATACTCTTTACGGTGGACTTTGGATTCACTTCCGTTCAAATCAGTGGTAGCTTGATCAGTGTGTTTTCAAGGAATTCCGGTGCATGCAAACCTACGTACTTTCTCTTTGAATGCAATTGCTGGCCTTGTTATTATTGACTATAATGTTACTGTTTTTTTTAATTTTTAATTTTTATTATGAGTGGATGAGTGATATTTGTACCTAAAAAATTTGTGAGTGAGGATAAGGAATTGTTTGTGTGGACCCACTCCCTGATTAGATCCCTATCGTTTGATATAGCCTTGATTAGATCCCCACCATTAGTTATACTTTGAAAAATATATATATTTAAATTTTAAATATCATTATATATCCGTATTACTCGATTTAAATTATTATTATTATTTTTCTTTTATTTTTTAAAAGCCACGATCTCCACAACCGAGCCTCATATCCGTCTTATCTCATTGGGAGTTCATGTGTTTCAAATCTAGTGAAAGAACGCGTCTCCCTTCCTCTTCAATAGATTGCCTTGTAGAGTTGACGACAATATCCAGATTAGCAAGGATGACTACAGGTAGGCGGTCTTAGAATTTCCACACCTTAAACAAGATTTTCTTTATGCTATGTTCTTCCTATCTGTATTATGAGTTCTTTGTAAATCCCCAAATTATAGCTATTAGGTCTTGTGAGATTATCATCATTTCTAGGAGTTAAGCATAATTTTTAGACCATGTTTATAAATTCCTGATTATGGTTAATCTTTTGTTTTGATAATAGATCTGTTTTTGAAATAGTTGAAATTCCTCTCAATTTCAGAGGTGTTAGAGGCATAATTTGGAGAAAAGTAAAATAATAAAGTTGTAGAGTTCGACATTGGCTATGTATCTGCCAAATTTCAGAATTTTTGCAGTTGTATCCTGTAAGATATAGCCTTTGAATGCAGGTGCCTCGGGTAGGATTTCTGTTCAGGCCTTTAAGCGTTTTTAATTTATTTTATCATTTTTTATTCGGATTTAGATGTTGAATTATATATAAAAGTTGTAGATTTTGATGTTACCTAAATACATGAAAAATTTCAGAATTTATGAATTTGTACTTTGCGAGATATAGCTCTATTAGTATAATTGCCTCGGATAATATGTCTGTGCAGAATATCAAGATTGATGGGTATCTTTGATGGTCATAGAGATTGATTTGGGTAAAGAGAAAAATAGGAAAGTTGTTTAGTTTTGAGTTATCTAGTTTTCAGTAAAATTTCATTGCTTTTGGAATTATAAGTTGAGAGATATGCATGTTTGAAAGAGATATGTCAGAATTATAATTCTGCAGAAATAGTTGAAGGTTCAATTGAATGTTATAATTTGAGTAGTTCTCTACATAATATGAATTTCGGATATATCATTGTCTTAGGTGTCTACATTTCTCATAATCTTGAAATTTATGATTTGGAAAAGTATATGTAAAGTTGTGAGGGATTTAGTACTCAACAGTCATTAGGAAATTGTTCATATGTTCTTAGAATGGATAATTGCTATTGTACCCTCGCAAGATCCATATTTGCAGCCGAGAGTATAATGCTAGCTTGATCTTTTGCATTTGTACCCTTCTAAAAACTTTCTTGCAAACCCATGATTATTGTAAAATTCTTTTTGTTGGTGAAACTAATAGGTTACTTCCCAATATAGGGTATTCTCAGAAACTTGATTCAGTGTGAGTTTTGGAGTTTTTTGGCGTTATTCAGGTAAGTAACACCACATATAAATGTATAATTATATATATAATTTCTGGTTATCAATAATTTTGAATTTATTTAAATTCTTTTAAAGCTTGTTTATATAATATTAAAACGTTGTTGGACTTTGATCTAATTTCTGTTATTATATACTTATTAAATTTTTGAATTACTTTTCTTTCCCTGAAATATTAATTCTCACATTTTGATCATATATCTTATTCTTTGAACTATTATGTTTGTAAATTGTTTGAATACAACTGGATTATTTTTACTGTAAATAATGGGATCATGCATATCTTTGTATGTTTGCTTCTGCAAATTCTGTTCTGCCCTGACCTGTCTGAAATTATGTTTTGTTTTTAGATATCAAAGCTATTTTGATACAAATACGTTTAGTCTCCATTTAGCTAGGCAATAACCCTGTCATTGGGGGTAATCACTGACCATGTCGACATGAAACTCTGACTCTGTTAAGAAACTATAGTTTCGCACCGTTCCGTCGGTGAAGAATAACGGCTTTTGATATTCTGGCTCGGGTCACCGAGGGTAAACAAATGATTCTGTTATTTTGTTTTGGCCATAGTGATTGGAGACATATATTTCTGTTTGCGATTAAATTGTATTTTGTTGAATTTGATTTCATGAACTATAATTTTGATAAATATTTGTAATATCTGATATGTTTGGTTTTTGATTCTGGATTTTTGAAAAATGTTTTTGATCCCAGTTATTTTTAGTGGGTTGCTTACTGGGTTGTTAAGCTCATAACCTTTTTGTTGATTTTTTTTTCAGATCTGGAGTGAATAGTACAACGGACGTCTAGTAAGCTAGCGAGAGATAGGTTCTGAGGCCTTGCATGCCTATTGTGCTATGTACTATGGGTGTGCGGGCCGTGCGGCCGTTTGTCAACGCACCGGGTCCGACGAACTGGGTTCGGGCGTGACAGTTTGAGCTTGTGATTCGCTTTTCTTTTTCATATGTGATTTTAATGAATACTTTTGTATACAGCCAACTAGCTCCCTTATGTACGTGTTAACCAAAAGTCTATTTTAGCGGATTAATATATTTTCTCTGCTTTCTCATTAACGTGTTCGTCAAGTGATGATCAAGAACATGATCAAGAAGCAGAGAAGCCTCATATTTCTGTTGCTGTTGTTGTTATTTTATATATATATATATAGTATTCACGTTCTTGGTGCTTGAAGCGACCCGTTGTTTCGTTTTTTTTTTTAAAGCATTTAATATGATAGAGGCCATTTTATTTAAATATATCTTGTTATTGGCAAATACAATAAAAATAAATGCATATGATTCGCAAAATATAAACATATCAATAAAATTTTAACTAAATAACCTTTAATAAATTATCAACTAAAATGGTGTTGACTAAGATCTCTGTTCATGGGCAATACAATAAATTAGATAAAAGAAAAGATTAAAACACTTGCAGTTAATGCAATAACCAAAACTATAAAAAGTCCACTTTATCAAAAAAAAAAAAAAAAAAAAAACTATAAAAAGCAGGGATCACTTATTGATGTACTGACCCTTTGCAACGTGAATTTAGGAAATGTTTTGGTTGGAGTTTGAGATTGACTCACCTCTTCTTCTCTCTTACAGATATGTGATATGCGGCGGCTAAAGAAGGCCCACCTTCTACAAGGCAGGGCAAAGATATTTTGAATATTTTTGTTCAAATGATTTTCTAAAGTTGTTTTCTATTTCCTCTAATTTTAATTATTAAAATCACTCACATATAATTTACTATAGGTATTTGCAGCCTATGAACAAAAAAAGACAAAAGCTAAAGGAGTTAGCTAACATAATAAAGAAGAATCTGGAGTTAAGGGGTTGAGGCCATCTCCAACCCAAAACTCTATATTTGGCACTTCAGTACTCAAAAATACAGCTTCTACAGTGGAAATTTCTCCAACCACCATCTCTATTTTTAACTCTAAAATAGAATATTTTTAGAATATTCTTCTCTAACCACCATCTCTATCAATAAATTTAATCATCTTTAAATTTTTTTCACTTTTAATCATTAAATTTAAATATGATACTATTTAAAATATATTTTTAATATATATATATATTATAGATATTTATTAAATATAAAAGTGATAAAAAAAAAATACAACAACAACAAGAAATTTTACAGAAAAGAGGTCATTTTCAACAACCACCGCCTTCTGGATCTAATATGTTTAATGACATATTCGGCAATATTGGTGGAAGTGGCGATAACATGCCAGACTATTAGCCCATCTATGTAGACTTCATATTCGTATTTTGGGTGTTATCTTTTTTTCAGTATCTTTGGTAATGTATGTTTTAGAATTATTTTCTATGCTTTTTATTTTATCGTTCATGTAATTTTCGTTAATTTTAATGAATATTTCGTAAATTATTTTCTTTAATTTTATATTTCTTTTAATGGAAGAATATAAACTAGATTATAAGTTATTAATTTAATTAAAATATAAAATATAAATATAAATTAAAAAATTAAAAAACAGAATTAAAAAAAGAATAAAAAAATCAAAACATAATTTAAAAAAGAAAATAAAAAACGGATAAACGAAAATTTTAAAAAAATATAAATAAAAAAATAAAAAAAGAATTTAAACAAAAGATAAAAAAGAATTTAAAAAAATATAAATAGAATTTAAACAGAAGATAAAAAAAATTTAAAAATATAAATAGAATTTAAACAAAAGATAAAAAAAAAATTTTAAAAATCTTAACAGAATTTAAATAAAACATTAAAAAAAAATAGCGTTGGCTACAGTGACGCGCAAGATTTCGCACGCCACTGTAGCCAAATCTTAATTTGGTGCAAGATTTGGCGCAGGATTGGAGAAATCCTGCGCTAAATCAGTTATAAAACGCTTTAATTAGCGTTACGTTGGAGATGCTCTGAGCAAAGTAACACCAAAGAAACTTGTGCCAACAGTAAGAGTTTCCTTTTGAGGAGCTATCTAAGGGAGTGTTATATGTAATATTTATTATTTTTTTTCTTTTATGTGCTCCACGTATAGTGGACGTCCTATTGTTCTTTGTTGAGCTCTACCTGCTTTTAGGCATTATATTTTTGTTTATTTTTTTAATAAATTATGGTTTATTTATTCAGTAAAAAAAATCAAAGGAAAGAACCCCAAATTCGATATGTCAAAAGTTAAAAAATAAATAAATAAAATATTTAATAATCACATTTAATTACTATTGTTATATTTTTAAGAAAACGGGGGACAAAACACTTGAATTCAGTCTTTATTAATGAAAGGAAAAAATAAATATGACCTCCTGATAACAAGATCACGGAATAAAATATGACATTTTTAATGTTGACAATGAAAAGATCATTATATAATCAATAAATTTTAATTTGTGGCCCTTTAAATTTCTTAAACATTAAAGATAAAAGATATGCAAAATATATGCGTGCATGTATATATATATATAAGATGGGTGATAGATAGGGGAGGGGAAAACTCAAGTAAAAACAATATAATTTTATTTTTATAGAATATTGATGTTTTTTATCATCAAAATATTTAAAGTCACTAATCATATATAAAATTTTAAAATATAGAAAATTCATTTTATCTTAATATATAAACTACATAAATTTATTCATTTTATTCTACTCCTTTATCTAATAACACAACCACCAATGTTATAAAATATATACTTCATTTTTTGAATTCACACACAACTAAGCTGCCAAAATAAATAAAATTATATAATTAAGAATTAGTATTAATATTTTTAATGCTCAATCATCTATTCCTACTTTAAAAAAAGCAAGTGCCGCAAAACTAACCTGTCAAAATAAATAAAATTATATAAATGAGAGTTAGAATAAGTATTTTTATACTCAATCATCTACCCCTAGTAATATTTATTTATTTATTTTTTAAAAAAAAGGCAAGTGCCCGATACCAATTCTATCCTCCGTTAGTTGACTTTGAATTCCAACATGGCTGGCGCATTGTGATCTATACATTAATTGCACCAACTAAGGAAGAAAACAGCCTACCTTTGGCATTAAACTATCCATTTTCCTTTGCTATATATAAGACAAAGGAGTTAAGCAGGGGCGGAGCGACAGGGGGGGCAGGGGGGGCGGCCGCCCCCCCTGTCGCCGGCGGGGTCTGTTGACCCCGCCTGCACTTTCCCTCCCTCGCCCCCCCTCCCTCCCAACGTCTTCCCCCCGCCCCCCTTCCGCCCCACCCATCCCCCTCCTCCCCCTCCTTCTCCCTTTCCCCATCCGACCGTCCCCCTTCCACCCCATCCTTTCTATTTTTTTTTTAATATATTTTTTAATTTTTAAATTTTTTCATCTTTATATATTTTTATTTTTTTATATTTTCATTATTTGTTATTTATTATTTTATTTTATTTTTTAGTTGAATGTTTTGATTTATTTATTTATTATTTATTAGATGTGATAAGTTTGCTATTTTTAAAATTTTGAGAAAATTTGGAAAAATATGTATGATTGACCAATGTGTGATTTTAGAAATATTAAAGCTTTGATTTAGTAATAAATATTTTTTTTAATTATGATTAATTTAAATAGAAGTTTAAATAAAAGTTATTATTTTTTTAAAATATTTAAATATCTTTTTATTTTGTAATTAATAAGATTTCAAATGTAAGTATTTTATAAAATTAATTTTTTAAATAATTATTTAAATGACTTCAGATAAATTATTAAATTACATATATCCTGTGAATGAGTATTTTTTTAATTTAAAATATTATCTATATTTTTACAATTATAAATCAAAACGATATCAATTAAAGGGTAAGATCAATGAAACAATTACTTTAGACACTTTATTTTTTTTTAAATTCTCATCTTTAGATTTTTTTTAATAATAATTTTAAAAACTCAAATTTTAAATGACTATCAATAATACAAAAAATATTTTAATATAATATTTAATCCATGTAATTTAATCTTAGTTAATTTTTAAATTCTAAAATAATATAGTAAGATATTAAATACTTTATTTTAATGCTTAATAAGTCATATGTTATTTAACTAACTTTTCAAAATTCTATTATGAGCTTTTTCATTAATTTGTTTCTCTAAAATTAATATAATATATATTTATTTTAATTATAAATAAAAGCTTTTGTATTATTTATGTTGTTACAATTTTTTTTTGTTAGATTTTTATTTTGTTGAGTTTTATTCATAAATTTTAAATATATCATGTGAAAAGATAAACAAACATGTCAAATAGGTATTTATTAAAATAAAATCTAAAAAAATTTAATTTTATTAAATAAATTAAAATGTTTATTATAAAATTCTGTTATAGATCTCTAGTTATCTTAAGCAATCCGCCAGAATCATAAAAAATCTAAATTTTAATAAAAATATTTATTTTGATATTTTAATTAATTTTAATTATTTCTCTTAAATTTTACTTATTGTTATAAAAAAATTAATATATTTTATTATTTAAAATTTTGAATTTAAAATTTGTGTTAATTAATTATTTTAAAACTTGTAGTTCGCCCCCCCTCTATATAATTTCTGGCTCCGCCCCTGGAGTTAAGGAAGACCAAAGGGAAAGGAATAGGGAGATAAGATGAACAACAAAAGAATGAATGATGTAAAACACCTTCTTCTCCTTCTCCTTCTCTTTGTTCTAGCCCTAGTTTCACAAGGCCATGCACACTACTCCTTAGGCAAAGAGAAGATCACACACCTCCACTTCTTCTACCAAGAAAACCTTAGTGGAGACTCAGACCACCCTACGGCTGTGCTGGTTGCCAAGCCCAATGACACCGCCTCTAATCTTGCATCATTTGGGGAAGTCTATGTCCTTGATACACAGGGGCGGAGCGACAGGGGGGGCAGGGGGGGCGGCCGCCCCCCCTGTCGCCGGCGGGGTCTGTTGACCCCGCCTGCACTTTCCCTCCCTCGCCCCCCCTCCCTCCCAACGTCTTCCCCCCGCCCCCCTTCCGCCCCACCCATCCCCCTCCTCCCCCTCCTTCTCCCTTTCCCCATCCGACCGTCCCCCTTCCACCCCATCCTTTCTATTTTTTTTTTAATATATTTTTTAATTTTTAAATTTTTTCATCTTTATATATTTTTATTTTTTTATATTTTCATTATTTGTTATTTATTATTTTATTTTATTTTTTAGTTGAATGTTTTGATTTATTTATTTATTATTTATTAGATGTGATAAGTTTGCTATTTTTAAAATTTTGAGAAAATTTGGAAAAATATGTATGATTGACCAATGTGTGATTTTAGAAATATTAAAGCTTTGATTTAGTAATAAATATTTTTTTTTTAATTATGATTAATTTAAATAGAAGTTTAAATAAAAGTTATTATTTTTTTAAAATATTTAAATATCTTTTTATTTTGTAATTAATAAGATTTCAAATGTAAGTATTTTATAAAATTAATTTTTTAAATAATTATTTAAATGACTTCAGATAAATTATTAAATTACATATATCCTGTGAATGAGTATTTTTTTAATTTAAAATATTATCTATATTTTTACAATTATAAATCAAAACGATATCAATTAAAGGGTAAGATCAATGAAACAATTACTTTAGACACTTTATTTTTTTTTAAATTCTCATCTTTAGATTTTTTTTAATAATAATTTTAAAAACTCAAATTTTAAATGACTATCAATAATACAAAAAATATTTTAATATAATATTTAATCCATGTAATTTAATCTTAGTTAATTTTTAAATTCTAAAATAATATAGTAAGATATTAAATACTTTATTTTAATGCTTAATAAGTCATATGTTATTTAACTAACTTTTCAAAATTCTATTATGAGCTTTTTCATTAATTTGTTTCTCTAAAATTAATATAATATATATTTATTTTAATTATAAATAAAAGCTTTTGTATTATTTATGTTGTTACAATTTTTTTTTGTTAGATTTTTATTTTGTTGAGTTTTATTCATAAATTTTAAATATATCATGTGAAAAGATAAACAAACATGTCAAATAGGTATTTATTAAAATAAAATCTAAAAAAATTTAATTTTATTAAATAAATTAAAATGTTTATTATAAAATTCTGTTATAGATCTCTAGTTATCTTAAGCAATCCGCCAGAATCATAAAAAATCTAAATTTTAATAAAAATATTTATTTTGATATTTTAATTAATTTTAATTATTTCTCTTAAATTTTACTTATTGTTATAAAAAAATTAATATATTTTATTATTTAAAATTTTGAATTTAAAATTTGTGTTAATTAATTATTTTAAAACTTGTAGTTCGCCCCCCCTCTATATAATTTCTGGCTCCGCCCCTGTTGATACACCTCTCACTGAAACACAAGACCCAAACTCAAAGGTGGTAGGACAATTACAAGGACTTTCAGTGTCTGTAGTGCAGGACGGGACCGTGCTTGTGTTCATGGTGGACCTTGGGTTCACTTCTGGTGAGTTCAATGGTAGTTCTATTAGTGTGTTGTCAAGAAACCCTATATTGGAAGCAAATTACAGGGAACTTGCTATTGTTGGTGGCCGTGGGAAGTTTAGGATGGCACGTGGGTTTGCTGAGCTACATACAACTTATATGAATGCTACTTCAAATGTTGTTATTGTTGAGTATAATGTTACTGTTTTTCATTATGAATAATTAATTATGAGTGTAATGCTCATGATCTTTTATTTAAAAAAAAAAATGTTCATGATCTTTGATTATGTATGTGTTTCTTGTTTCCTTGAATTAATTCAATGCTATAATAATGTTATTGTTTTTCTTTGTGAATAATTGAGATCGTCAAGATCGTTGTATGGTTGTTTGGATTTTTTTTTTAATAAATGTTTGTATTTTTTTTATAAAAAAGTTGCATGATAATTAAGCAATAGAAAAATTAGGTTCTAATATTAATTGTAGGAAGTGTTCATGGCAAGTGGAGGAGGATTACTATAAAAAGTTCGCACCAAATTTAGAATCCACAAAAACAAAATGAAAATTCAAACTTGCTGAGATAAAATAATGTTTTTTTAATATTAATAATGTCCTTTTGAATTTAATAACTTGATGTGTGTTTCGTTGGGTTCCTCATATTAAGGGTAGACTTCAAGGTAATTAATTAAGGCAGTTAGATGGGTGGGACTGTGGGAGGATTAAATATTAAATTATTTGTCGTTTCGTTCGCGGTAATGTAGAAAGATTACCATGTGTTACGTGGTAATATGAAAATATTACCACGTTTGGCATTGCACTGAAAAAGATTACCACTTGTTACGTGGTAATCTGGATGGTAATATCACATTACCAACATGAGAATATTACCAAAAAGGTGGTAATCCTATTACCACCAAATTTGGTGTCTATCTTTGATTACCATGGTAATCTCATAATTTTTTATATTTTACTAAATTGATTACCAGGAACCAAACAAGACAATGAACTATTCCTAGTAATAAGAGTTCCCAACCAAATATGGTTATATCAAATTACCACAATATTCCCAACCATATAACATTCCCACCCATATAACATGGTAATCTCATTATGTGGTAATATGTTATTACCACGAACCAAACGCCCCCTAAGTATGGTAGTGCATCCACTTTCGGATAGTGTATGCTATTGTTGAATATAATGTTACTCATTTTCATTATGAATTACTCCCTTGGTTTTGAAATACAAGTCGTTTTAAGAAAAAATATTTATTTCAAAATAATTGTCATTTTACAATATCAAGGCATATTTATTCACTTCTTTTCAATTTTACCCATCTTCAATTTCCTAAGTCATATAAATGAAGAGAGTAATATTTATAGTCCCAAGAAAAATATATGATTTCAAAAGAGGGATTGTCGGTTGATTTTTACTCCATCCATTCCAAAATACATGTTGTTTTAAGAAAAAAAAAATTATTCCAAAATAGTTGCCATTTTATAATATCAAAGCAATATTTATTATTATTTTTTTCAATTTTACTAATCTTCAATTTTTTAAGTTATATAAATGAAGAGAGTAATATTTAAAGTTCCAATAAAAATACATGGTTACAAGATAGAGATAATTTAGTGATTTTGTTATTTTTTATGTTAAAGTTTAGATAATTTAATGCTATCATTAATTCTTATGCAACATCCTTAATGACATGTGTTTAGGAATGAAGAGAGTATGTTAAATTTAAAAATTTTAATGCTATCCTTAATTCCTATGCAATATCCTTAAAGGACATGTATTTTAGAATAGAGGGAGTACAAGTTTTTAAAAGGATGCATTCAAATGTTTATTACTTCTGTGTTGTTGGTAATGCTGCTGCTTGAGTGTAATTTTACATTTTTTTTAAAAGATAAGAATGCATTAATGTCATTGTTTGTAGTCATA
Source organism: Dioscorea alata (assembly GCA_020875875.1). NCBI lineage: Eukaryota > Viridiplantae > Streptophyta > Magnoliopsida > Dioscoreales > Dioscoreaceae > Dioscorea > Dioscorea alata. The sequence continues at coordinate 19,289,269 of CM037024.1, forward strand.
TATTAATAAGTAACATCCAAAACTGTCATTTGGTTTGATATGTGGTATAACAAGAGAGCTCCCAAAGATTTCCAACCTAATCTTTTCAGTGATAGTAGCTTTTCCTGTTTATCTTTAAGACAATTTTTTCAAAATCTAGATTCGCCAAAGAGATTCTTTCATATAGTTAATTTAAATAAGCTCTTACCACTTCTGCTGTCAATCCCAGATAGTTTAAACGATCAGGATGATGTCAACACTTGGACACTAGAGAAAAACAGAACCTTCTCGATTATATCATTTTATAAGCTCTTAATAGATCGAGGAGTTTGTAGCCCGTTATATCCTCAATTTTGGAAAATACAATGTCCAAGTAAACTTTTGTTGTTCTATTGGCTAGTGCGGGATGATAAAATCTTAACTCTCATGAACCTTTTCAAAAAAGGTTGTAACTTCTAACTGGCCACTGATACATGCATTCTCTGTCACAAAGCTTTTGAAATAGTAGAACATCTTTTTCTTAACTGTGAATATTAATTCGAAGCGGATTTGGTCCTTCTTCCTTCAAACCTTAGACCTATATGCCCCTCCACCTTCCATCTTTAAGATCTGGACATCTTGGCTACCATCGTTAAACACCAGACAACAAACTATTTAGGACATCAGCTCTAGAGCTATTATTTGGAATATTTGGCTGGGAAAAAATAATCGTATTTTTAAATTACTTACTCTACCATTCAACACGATTATTTTTAAAACTGCTAATATGTTTCTTTCATGGTTTTCCACAGCTACAGAGCAACAATAACAAAATGAAGTTTCCCAAAGGATAAAGTACTCCCTAGACTTCATGAGCACAAGAGTTTCAGACCACACTAGTAATAAGAACCAAGATTTAGTCTAGGAGTCCTTACTCCTTACAACTAGGGCGGGCCTTTGTAGCCAGACGATGGATTTCGCCTGCCTAGCTGCTTATCTTCCATGTTTTCTTTTGCTTTTTAGTTTCTTTCCTTGTTCTGTAAGTGCTTCACCTTTAGTGAGAGCCTGTTGTTCTTTGTTCTGTTTGATGTGTGTTCTCTTTCTCTGAGTTTGTACTTTTTGTATGTTCTTTTTGTTCAATAAATTAGTGGTTTATACACTTTATTTTATAAAAAAAAAATCCAAAACTGGCATTAAAACAAATTGGCCCAATCACAAGCGCAAAAAACTAATTTAAAAAAGCAAAGAAAAAAGCATGCAGGACTATTCTGAAGAGTTGAACTATTCTAAAGAGTAGAAGAGAACACAAGCTTAGATTTGGTTATATACGTATATAAGCCTAAGTCCTACCCAGCTATATATAGTTTCAACAACATGCATATGGCTAATGCTTTATGTTTTTCTATTTATTTATTTATTTTAAATATTGTTTTTTTAATACAAGTTTATATTGGTTTTATATTAAACAGAAACAATTCTCTAAAAATATTTTGAAAAACGTTGGAAAAAAACAGAAGTTCATCAACTTTGTATGAAAAATAATTTGTTCTTAAAACATATAGAAAGTCTCATGAGAGGGGCATGCTGTGGACTTCCAGCAAAACATAAAAACCCTTTCTGGATTGAAACTCTTGCAGTTAAGGATGAGCAAACATATGCTATACTAAGCAAAGAAATATATTCAACATCTCGAGATGCAAAAGTTAAAATAAATAAATAAAATATTACATATATAATCATGTTTATTTTCTATTACTTAAAAAAAAATAATGGGCAAATTAAAGCGGTTGACTTCAATCTTTATTAATGAAAGGAATAAAATATGACCCTCTCCAAAATTTTGAATATATATAATTAGAAGATTTCAATTAGTGGTTCTTAAAATTCTTTCAGCACAAAATTAAGATGTGCAAGATGAGGCGGGGTTATAGACAAGGGACAGGGAACTCAAGTAAAAATTAATATAATTTTAATATTTACAAGGTATACATATTATAATGATTTTATTAATCATCATAATATTTAAAGTGGTTAATAATCTCTAATTTTTTTAAAATAAAAAAATTCATTTTATCTCAGTAAACTATATAAATTTATTCACCCGTTCTATTAATTCCTCTATCTAATATTGTTGTATCGGCCAACGTTATAAAATATAGAGTTCATTTTTGAGTTCACACAAAACTATGTTGTTAAAATAAATAGAGTCATATAATTGAGGATTAGAATGAATATTTTTATATAGTCAATAGTTTACCCTAATAAAAAAATGCAAGTGCCCAATGCCAACCATCAGCCATCTTACACCATTGACTTCTTTGTTCTATAACAAAGTATGAATTCCAACATGGCTAGCGCCACTTAGCAAATGATCTATACATTGCACCGGCTTCAGAAGAAAACTCCCTACCCTTGCATTAAGCTATCAATTTCCTTCACTATATATAAGACAAGGGAGTTAAGGGTGACCAAAGCCAAAGGCAAAGGAATAGAGAGATAAGATGAACAACAAAAGAATGAATGATGTAATCCCTCTTCTTCTCCTCTTTGTTCTAGCCATAATTTCACAAGGCCATGCACATTACTCCTTAGGCAAAGAGAAGATAACACACCTCCACTTCTTCTACCAAGAAAACCTCAACGGAGACCACCCTACTGCAGTGTTGGTTGCCAAGCCCAAAGACACCATAGTCAATGCCTCTAATCTTGCACCATTTGGGGCAGTGTATGTCCTTGATACACCTTTGACTGAAGGACAAGACCCAAACTCAAAGGTGCTAGGGCAAGTACAAGGACTTTCAGTGTCTGCAGGGCAGGACAAGACCTTGCTTGTGTTCATGGCGGACTTTGAGTTTACTTCCGGTGAGTTCAATGGTAGTTCTATTAGTGTATTGTCAAGAAATCCAATATTGGAAACAGATAGGGAAGTTGCTATTGTTGGTGGCCGTGGGAAGTTTAGGATGGCACGTGGGTTTGCTGATCTACATACAAATTATATGAATGCTACTTCAAATGTTGTTATTGTTGAGTATAATGTCACTGTTTTACATTATGAATAATTGATGAGTGTGATGATCATGAGAGTTTTATTATGTGTTTCTTGTTTTCTTGAATAAATTCAATGCTATATATTGTTATTGTTTTTTGTTGTGTGAATGAGTGAGATTGTCAAATGGTTGTTTGTATTTGGCTTCTTATTTCTCTTGGAGTTTTTTTTTTTTAATAAATATTTGTGTTTTTTTATTAAAACAGGTTGACTGATATTTAAGAAATAGAAAAATTAAGTTATAATATTAATTTTAGGAAGTGTTCATGGCAATTGGAAAGGATTATTATCTAAAGTTCGGTATGATTATTTAAGGTAGGTAGATGGGTGGGAAGATTAAGTATAGTAAGTTAAGTATGATAAATCGCTGCACTATCCCAAGGTCAACTAGTGGTTAATGCTAATACTTGAGTCCAATGTTACTTAAAAAAAATGAAAAAGATAAAAATGTATAATCAATGTTATTGTTTTTAATCATGAATAAGCATTTTGTTGAATGGAGCAGATGCTAGAGCAGTGTAGCGTAGGATATATATATATAAAACTCAACCCAAATTTTTTAATAATTAAAAGAATCTATAGGTACTGAGGACTTAGGCATATTGTGATGTTCGCCTTCCTCTTCCATCCAAAGTTTGCCTAAACATGTAGTAGGTTGGAAAATGGGTTGTCTGTAATATCTAACAACCTTGGTGGGTTTTCTGAATAACTGTTATTTTAGATCTATCTTTTAATCCGAGGTGAGAGGTTGGTAGTATTGAGCTTTTTAATAGAGCTAGGGATTGAGAGAGGAAGGAGAAGAATTGAGTGCTTCAAATCCATCATTTTGTTAAAGAGATTGGAGATTTGGAGTCCCCCTATTGTTATTGGCTCCCACCATGTATTGCTTTATCTTTATAGTGGATTGATTGCCTCACCGCCGCTTAGGGATGAGTACGGGACGGGGAGTGTCTCTCCGCTCACTCCCCCACCTCGAACGGGAATTCCCCGTCCCCACTCCGGTTGGAGAATCAGGGAGGAGGAAGTCCCCACTCCTGACCCAAACACAATTTAAAAAGTAATAATAATTTAATATTTAAATTCATGGACTTAAATTCTAATTAAGACCTATTTTTTATTACTAACAAATATGATATTATATTATATATTTATTTTAATTTTTTATTTTAACACATTTCTTAAAAAAAATCTAATAATCTAAAAAAAAAATATGAAATTAGATATTAATTGGGACTAATCATCGTAAGTAGCAAACATGATATTATATTATATATATTTTTTATTTTTTTTAATTTCAACAAATTATATATCTATATATATATATATATATATATATATATATATATATATATATATATATATATATATGGCGGGCACTCCGCGGGGTGAGGAGATCTATCTAGTATTTTTGTTATTTAAAAGCTTGTACAAGGTGCATGACAATGTGTTACTACAAGGTATGCAAACAAGGTGTTCAATGAATTGTCTGTGAGGACTTAGCTTGCCATTTTATCGTTTCCGCTGCCTCGTTACACTCACTCATACTCTACTGAATATGTTAAATCTCTTATGTTTGTGTGATTGATTTGTTTTTTTTTTTTCTTTGATCTGTATTTTATTCTTCAACACATTTGAAACCACAATAAGACTAAAACCCAAGCAAATAACGCAAGAAAGCAAAGAAGAAAATATATACATTCATATGATATATTTGATCATTTACCAATGTGGGACTTTTCGCAAAGCAAAAGATTACACAAGATTAGATTTTGATTATATATATACTCAACTTCCAGTGTCGTGTGTAAATTTTGAATCTATATATGTCCCTAGAAGATATTGAATCAACATCTAATGATCCCGAGCGGCCGGATAAATAAAATATTAAAATAACCCGGGCTCACTCAACCTGTTTTTTCTCTCTCTCTTTCCCCTCTCACGCTCAGGTGACGTTGTCGGCTCTCTTCACATATATAAGGCCTAGGTCCCGCTAGCTATAGCAATGCGCCTAGACTGGCTCAAGTTTAACAAACATGGATGCTTGTGGCTAGTGTTTTATGTTTTTATATCTATTTTTTTAAACGTTGTTTTTTTAATACAAGTCCATATTGGTTGTAGATTAAACACAAATTATTTTCTAAAAATATTTTGAAAAACTTTGGAAGAAAGAGAGGTTCAGGAACTTTGAACCAAAAATAATTCTCTTAAAACATTTACAAAGGTCATGAGAGGGGCGTTCTCGGGACTTTCAACACAATATTAGGGTTGTATATAAATATACCTGAAAATAACTCACTGTGTCATAGTGGTCCTTTGGCATTACAACTTGCAAAGTCAAAAACATCAACCATTAGATAGCCCAATGGTATAACACCAAAATATAAAAAAAAAAGATATCATAGATTCAAAATCCCCACCCCCCCCCCCCCCCCCCCCCAAACAGTATTGTTCCACTTACTGTTTATGAACCCCCAAGCTAGCTCATGTTTAATTAGTTGATATTATCAACAATGGTGTTCTATTTATTTAGAAATATAAAAGAGACAATTATATTTTGAACAATATGATAAAATATGATTGGTTTAAAATAACAATGTTTCCGCTCATCAAATAAAAAGTAATAATAAAAGGATTTTAAAATTTTAGTTTGTCTTAATGAGTTTCCAATGCCAACAGTTTAATTTGTTGAGTAAAACTTTAAATTTTTTAAGAAAATAAATGAAATATAAAATTTGGAAAATGATTGTTGCGGTAAATAAACTTTTTTAAATTATGTCAATCTATTAATTGTAAAAAAGTTAAAAAACTGTTGATCCCATAAAAAATGGTGAGATAACGGTGGTGTTCATCTCAAAACAACACACTAATAACACCAAGATCACTTATAGATTAATTAAAAATAAATATTCAAGTTTTTTTTATTAAAATGGATATAGCATGATTTTATTTAAAGAGAGAAAACATAAGTATTCAACTTTGGTAATAAAAAAATATATAAAAACAGAAAATGACAAAATTATATAATTAAATTGGTAGCTAAACACCCGTCAACACAACACGAGAGACCAATCAGGTAAAGATTTAGAAAGATAACGAAGAGGAGATCAATGGATGGAAACCTTGGTGTTCTCTTTTACGCTTTTTTTTTTCTTCTTTTTTTGGTCCATGCTAAGTAATGTTTTCCATTAATCCACACACATGCATGCACGGTCAAGCTTTACTTGACTTTACTTAGATACACTTCCTGAATGCTCATGTTATGGTTGAGTGAAATGTTACTGTTTTTCATTATGAATAATCAAAAGTTGAGATTTTTTTTTAAATAATATGCTAGCTAAAGGTAAAATAGTATGTCATTTGGATCCCCTTGACTGAATGGTTGTTGCATCATTTGAATGTTTGATAAAATTGATTAATAAAGATTTTTATGCTATAGGAAGTTGTATATTAATATGGTGTTTGTTTTGAAAATATTTTTTTCGAACCTATCTTTATACGCACGTAGTTTTGTTCAACATATATATGTGTTTTTAATTCTTTGCCACCTCTTGTAGATTATTAATATGTGTGTTTAATTTTGATTTAAACAATTCATTCATGTGTTCTGTAGAGAGACCCTTTGAATGTTCTTTGCCACCTCTTGTAGAAAACATTAATTCCATCATCTTGAGACTGACTTTAAAAAATAAAAAGATATGAAAATCATATCTATCACAATAAAATTTTCCTTTTAATTAAAAACATTTAATTTTGAGGGAATTACCAAAGTGCAGAATTCTTCAACTTAATTAATTACAGGTATAGCAGTAAAATCCTAGATTTTGTGCCAAAATATATACAACCCATGATTTATTAGGTTTTTGTTTTGAATATATAATATGTTTGATAGCCTTAGTTACATTCAGAGAAATAACTTTCCATGGTCTTTTAAGACATGCTATTTAATTAATCCTACTAAATGGATTTTGTAAAATTAATGTTTCCTATTATTTGCATTGAAAATTTTCCTCAAGGTAATTAATACTTTGGCGTTAGTGCATCTTATTTGTAAGAGCATTTACGTTATTCAATCAATATCAATTCCTACTCTTTTGTTTCCTCAAATCCTGATGATGATGATATTATATATGATCATAATATATATACTAATTAGTATTTGAATGCAACGTTTGCTGGCGCTGTTGTTGAGTGTAATATATATGAATGTTTTTTTATTATTGATAATTAATATGTGCATCTATATATAAAAAAAAAAGTGTGGATAGGGATAAGAAATTGTTTGAGTGTTTGTGATTCAAATATATATATATCTATACGCTTCTGTATACATGCAACCCTAGTGTGTAATCTATTATTTAAAAATAATAATTAATCATATTGTTTACTGACAACAATAATTGTGTAGGGAGTTTATCCAACGTAGATGTAAATTTAAGTTAAGTTCTTTTTAATATTTTCTCTCTGTTCTCATTAAAATGTTAGTATAGTGATGATTAAAAAAATGATCACCCACAAAAGGTCTGAAACAACATATCATTTTCTTCTAAGGTGTGATTTTACAATGCGCATTTGGGAATTCTTTTGGCAAACCTTAAATCTACATTCTCATTTTTAATCAATTTCAAAGGATTGGATGTTTTGGATACCATCCACAAATGCTCAGTTTTGAGTTTTTTGGACCTTCTTTCAAAAGTAATTTTCTGGAACATTTAACTTGAAAGAGATAATCGTATATTTAACTTCCATGTTTTGTCATTGCATTCAGTTATTATCAAAATTATACTTGCTTCTGGCCTAACTTTCTAAAGCTAGAGATCCACACCAACAACTTCCTAGCAACTCAATTCAAAATCTCAAGTGCTAGTGGATCTTCCTGAAAGAGAGATATATAGGTTGAGCTTTCCAATACCGCAACAACTATTTTAGAAGGGATCCCCGGCCCCGGCACGAGTAGACCTCTGTCCTTTTCTAGCAGACTTCATCCACTCAGTTGTGTTACTTTTCTTGTCTCTTCATCTATTAGTTCTTTTTTTGTGGTTATTAGAAGTGATGAACTTCTATCCTTTCTCGGTCCTGGTTCTTATTTACCTTGCTTTTCTTTGTCCCTTGTTCTTGTTTGGTTGGTTTTTGTGATTTTGTTTTATTCTAGCTTGTACTATTTTCAGTTTACTTTAATAAAGTAGTTGTTACCCACTTTTATTAAGGAAAAAAAATTGATCGAGAAGTAGAAAGGGTGAATTTAATTATCATCATCATTATTATAAAATACAATATAGTATTCAATTAGATTGAGAAATATTTTCTGAGCATTCAGCGGTCACGTACATTCTTAGTAGTTGAAGCAATTTCATTTTATTTATTTATAAATTAAAAAAGAAAACAGTTAAGATTATTAGGGTCATTCTATACTTATATTTTTTTATTGTCAAATACAATTAATATGAATGCATGTGTTTCCCAAAAAAAAAATAAAAAAAATAAAAACATAAGCATAAAATTTTGACTAAATTACTTCAACCAAGTAAAGAATGAATTGACTTGCATCATATATCACTTATTGGCAAATACAATACATTGTGTGTATATAAATATCTTTGATAAGCAAAAAATATATGAGCAAAATTACAACCATGCGGAGATATAAAAATTAGAATAAATAAAAGTCCTCAATAATCGGATTTATTTAATTTTTTTTTAAAAAGGATTGCACCAGTATATTATGGAAAAAAGTCAAAACTTTTAGTAGAGAGAAGTTAAATACCAACCTGTTGTTATCAAGATGGTATAATCACATTTTTGTAAACTATATATTATTTTTTATTTTAAAATTATTGAATATTTATAGAATTTTCATTCAACAAGTCGTTGCCTGTGGCCCCTCAAATTTTTCAAGCATCAAAGGTACAAGTTTTAGATGAGGGAGATTATCAATAGAGCAAGGAAAAACTCAACTAAAAATATAATTCATTATTTAGAAGATATACACATAAGATTTTTTTAAGATCATATTATTTTGAAAAGAGTTCTCTAACGATCATAGTTGACGTATTATATATATAGATATATATTTATATATTTTGACAAATGGGACAAACATTTTCAAAGAAGCAAGTATGGAGGTGCATGCAAGAGGTATGCTGGCTTAACAATCCCTTAGGACTTTATCATACATGTGGAATAGGCTAATATGAAGAGCAATGATGGCCTTCCACATACACCCAAAATAATATATTATACACTCATAACCTCATTATGGTAAACCACCCCTGTCATATATAAATTATAGTGTTTGTATAAGATTTCAAGGCATGACTCCTTCGACAATATTGCATAGTATTATACCATATTTCTACACTAAAATAATTTTGACACCCCACAGCTTAAAAAAACAAATTTGATCTTCTTTGCTTTTTACATGAATGTACAGTAACCTTTGAGGAATCAGAACGTCCTAGGTTGTTCAGAACATCCTAGAAACCCCATGTTCTAATCTCACTTCTAATCACCCGTAGCTTAGGCTAAATTAATTAATGTTGACGACTTTTTTATAAAAAAGTGTCAATATTAATTGTAGGAAGTGTTCATGGCAAGTGGAGGAGGATTACTATTTAGAATCCACAAACAAAATGAAAATTCAAACTTGCTGAAATAAAATAATGTTTTTTAATATTAATAATGTCCTTTTGAATTTAATCACTTGATGTGTGTTTCGTTGGGTTCCTCATAACTTCAAGGTAATTAATTAAGGCAGTTAGATGGGTGGGACCGTGGGAGGATTAAATATTAAATTAAGTATGGTAGTGCATCCACTTTCGGATAGTGTATGCTATTGTTGAATATAATGTTACTCATTTTCATTATGAATTACTCCCTTGGTTTTGAAATACAAGTCGTTTTAAGAAAAAAATATTTATTTCAAAATAATTTTCATTTTACAATATCAAGATATATTTATTCACTTCTTTTCAATTTTACCCATGTTCAATTTCTTAAGTCATATAAATGAAGAGAGTAATATTTATAGTCCCAAAAAAAATATATGATTTCAAAAGAGGGATTGTCGGTTGATTTTTACTCCCTCCATTCCAAAATACATGTTGTTTTAAGAAAAAAAATTATTCCAAAATAGTTGCCGTTTTATAATATCAAAGCAATATTTATTATTTTTTTTCAATTTTACCAATCTTCAATTTTTTAAGTTATATAAATGAAGAGAGTAATATTTAAAGTTCCAATAAAAATACATGGTTACAAGATAGGGATAGTTTAGTAATTTTGTTATTTTTTATGTTAAAGTTTAGATAATTTAATGCTATCTTTAATTCTTGTGCAATATCCTTAATGACATATGTTTAGGAATGAAGGGAGTATGTTAAATTTTAAACATTTTAATGCTATCCTTAATTCCTGTGCAATATCAAGGACATGTATTTTAGAATGGAGGGAGTAGAGTTTTTAAAAGGATGCATTCAAATGTTTATTACTTCTGTGTTGTTGGTAATGCTGCTGCTTGAGTGTAATTTTACATTTTTTTTAAAAGATAAGAATGTATTAATGTCATTGTTTGTAGTCATATATTAATAAGTAACATCCAAAACTGCCATTTGGTTTGATAGGTGGTATAACAAGAGAGCTCCCAAAGATTTATAACCTAATCTTTTCAGTGATAGTAGCTCACCCTGTTTATCTTTAAGACAATTTTTTCAAAATCTAGATTCGCCAAAGAGATTCTTTCATATAGTTAATTTAAATAAGCTCTTACCACTTATGCTGTCAATCCCAAATAGTTTAAACGATCAGGATGATGTCAACACTTGGACACTAGAGAAAAACATAGCCTTCTCGATTATATCATTTTATAAGCTCTTAATAGATCGAGGAGTTTGTAGCCCGTTATATCCTCAATTTTGGAAAATACAATGTCCAAGTAAACTTTTGTTGTTCTATTGGCTAGTGCGGGATGATAAAATCTTAACTCTCATGAACCTTTTCAAGAAAGGTTGTAACTTCCAACTGGCCACTAATACATGCGTTCTCTGTCACAAAACTTTTGAAATAGTAGAACATCTTTTTCTTAACTGTGAATATTAATTCAGAGCGGATTTGGTCCTTCTTCCTTCAAACCTTAGGCCTATATGCCCCTCCACCTTCCATCTTTAAGATCTGGACATCTTGGCTACCATCGTTAAACACCAGACAACAAACTATTTAGGACATCAGCTCTAGAGCTATTGTTTGGAATATTTGGCTGGAAAAAATAATCGTATTTTTAAATTACTTACTCTACCATTCAACACGATTATTTTTAAAACTGCTAATATGTTTCTTTCATGGTTTTCCACAACTACAGAGCAACAATGACAAAATAAAGCTTCCCAAAGGATAAAGTACTCCATAGACTTCATGAGCACAAGAGTTTCAGACCACACTAGTAGTAAGAACCAAGATTCAGTCAAGGAGTCCTTACTCCTACTTACAACTAGGGCAGGCCTTTGTAGCCAGACGATGGATTTCGCCTGCCTAGCTGCTTATTTTCCATGTTTTCTTTTGCTTTTTAGTTTCTTTCCTTGCTCTGTAAGTGCTTCACCTTTAGTGAGAAGCTGTTGTTCTTTGTTTTGTTTGATGTGTGTTCTCTTTCTCTGAGTTTGTACTTTTTGTATGTTCTTTTTGTTCAATAAATTAGTGGTTTATACACTTTATGTTTTTTTTAAAAAAAAATCCAAAACTGGCATAAAAACAAATTGGCCAAATCACAAGCGCAAAAAACTAATTTAAAAAAGCAAAGAAAAAAGCATGCAGGACTATTCTGAAGAGTTGAGCTATTCTAAAGAGTAGAAGAGAACACAAGCTTAGATTTGGTTATATAAGTATATAAGCCTAAGTCCTACCCAGCTATATATAGTTTCAACAACATGCATATGGCTAATGCTTTATGTTTTTCTATTTATTTATTTTTTTAAAATATTGTTTTTTTAATACAAGTTTATATTGGTTTTATATTAAACAGAAACAATTCTCTAAAAATATTTTGGAAAACGTTGGAAAAAAAAGAAGTTCATCAACTTTGTATGAAAAATAATTTGTTCTTAAAACATATAGAAAGCCTCATGAGAGGGGCATGCTGTGGACTTCCAGCAAAACATAAAAACCCTTTTTGGATTGAAACTCTTGCGGTTAAGGATGAGCAAACATATGCTATACTAAGCAAAGAAATTCAACATCTCGAGATGCAAAAGTTAAAATAAATAAATAAAATATTACATATATAATCATGTTTATTTTCTATTACTTAAAAAAAAAATAATGGGCAATGCAGTTGACTTCAATCTTTATTAAAGAAAGGAATAAAATATGGCCCTCTCCAAAATTTTGAATATATATAATTAGAAGATTTCAATTAGTGGTTCTTAAAATTCTTTCAGCACAAAATTAAGATGTGCAAGATGAGGCGGGGTTATAGACAAGGGACAGGGAACTCAAGTAACAATTAATATAATTTTAATATTTACAAGGTATACATATTATAATGATTTTATTAATCATCATAATATTTAAAGTGATTAATAATCTCTAATTTTTTTTTTAAAAAAAAATTCATTTTATCTCAGTAAACTATATAAATTTATTCACCCGTTCTATTAATTCCTCTATCTAATATTGTTGCATCCGCCAACGTTATAAAATATAGAGTACATTTTTGAGTTCACACAAAACTATGTTGTTAAAATAAATAGAGTCATATAATTGAGGATTAGAATGAATATTTTTATATAGTCAATAGTTTACCCTAATAAAAAAATGCAAGTGCCCAATGCCAACCATCAGCCATTGACTTCTTTGTTCTATAACAAAGTATGAATTCCAACATGGCTAGCGCCACTTGGCAAATGATCTATACATTGCACCGGCTTCAGAAGAAAACTCCCTACCCTTGCATTAAGCTATCAATTTCCTTCACTATAAGACAAGGGAGTTAAGGGTGACCAAAGCCAAAGGCAAAGGAATAGAGAGATAAGATGAACAACAAAAGAATGAAAGATGTAATCCCTCTTCTTCTCCTCTTTGTTCTAGCCATAATTTCACAAGGCCATGCACATTACTCCTTAGGCAAAGAGAAGATAACACACCTCCACTTCTTCTACCAAGAAAACCTCAACGGAGACCACCCTACTGCAGTGTTGGTTGCCAAGCCCAAAGACACCGTAGTCAATGCCTCTAATCTTGCACCATTTGGGGCAGTGTATGTCCTTGATACACCTTTGACTGAAGGACAAGACCCAAACTCAAAGGTGGTAGGGCAAGTACAAGGACTTTCAGTGTCTGCAGGGCAGGACAAGACCTTGCTTGTGTTCATGGCGGACTTTGAGTTTACTTCCGGTGAGTTCAATGGTAGTTCTATTAGTGTATTGTCAAGAAATCCAATATTGGAAACAGATAGGGAAGTTGCTATTGTTGGTGGCCGTGGGAAGTTTAGGATGGCACGTGGGTTTGCTGATCTGCATACAAATTATATGAATGCTACTTCAAATGTTGTTATTGTTGAGTATAATGTCACTGTTTTACATTATGAATAATTGATGAGTGTGATGATCATGAGAGTTTTATTATGTGTTTCTTGTTTTCTTGAATAAATTCAATGCTATATATTGTTATTGTTTTTTGTTGTGTGAATGAGTGAGATTGTCAAATGGTTGTTTGTATTTGGCTTTTTATTTCTCTTGGATTTTTTTTAATAAATATTTGTGTTTTTTTATTAAAACAGTTGACTGATATTTAAGAAATAGAAAAATTAAGTTATAATATTAATTTTAGGAAGTGTTCATGGCAATTGGAAAAGGATTATTATCTAAAGTTCGGTATGATTATTTAAGGTAGGTAGATGGGTGGGAAGATTAAGTATAGTAAGTTAAGTATGATAAATCGCTGCACTATCCCAAGGTCAACTAGTGGTTAATGCTAATACTTGAGTCCAATGTTACTTAAAAAAAATGAAAAAGATAAAAATGTATAATCAATGTTATTGTTTTTAATCATGAATAAGCATTTTGTTGAATGGAGCAGATGCTAGAGCAGTGTAGCGTAGGAGTGGAGATGGGTTGGGGGTGCGGGGGTAACATCCCCACGGTACAATACAGGGGTATTTTAGTAAAAATATACCAGATAGGGTATATATATATATAATTCAACCCAATTTTTTTAATAATTAAAAGAAACTATAGGTTATGAGGACTTAGGCATATTGTGATGTTCGTCTTCCTCTTTCATCCAAAGTTTGCCTAAACATGTAGTAGGTTGGAAAATGGGTTGTCTGTAATATCTAACAACCTTGGTGGGTTTTCTGAATAACTGTTATTTTAGACCCATCTTTTAATCCGAGGTGAGAGGTTGGTAGTATTTAGCTTCTTAATAGAGCTAGGGATTGAGAGAGGAAGGAGAAGAATTGAGTGCTTCAAATCCATCATTTTGTTAAAGAGATTGGGGATTTGGAGTCCCCCCATTGTTGTTGGCTCCCACCATGTATTGCTTTATCTTTATAGTGGATTGATTGCCTCACCGCCGCTTAGGGATGAGTACGGGACGGGGAGTGTCTCTCCGCTCACTCCCCCACCTCGAGCGGGAATTCCCCGTCCCCCCTCCGGTTGGGGAATCGGGGAGGAGGAAGTCCCCACTCCCGACCCAAACACAATTTAAAAAGTAATAATAATTTAATATTTAAATTCATGGACTTAAATTCTAATTAAGACCTATTTTTTATTACTAACAAATATGATATTATATTATATATTTATTTTAATTTTTTGTTTTAACACATTTCTTAAAAAAAATCTAATAATCTAAAAAAAAATATGAAATTAGATATTAATTGGGACTAATCATTGTAAGTAGCAAACATGATATTATATTATATATATTTTTTATTTTTTTTAATTTCAACAAATTATATATATATATATATATATATATATATATATATATATATATATGGCGGGCACTCCGCGGGGTGAGGAGATCACTCCCGCCCCGCTATAGTGGTCGGGGAATTTTATTCCCTCATCCCCGCCCCGAACGAGGCGGATCTCCCCGTGGGGGGGGGGGGGGGGGGGGGGGGGGGGGATGCCCATCCCTACCGCTGCTTGTGTTTTTTCCTACAAGGGTTTTCCACGTAAATCTTGGTGTTAACTGTTGATTGCTATTTCTCTTGCCATACTTTTTTTGCATTCATCTATTTGCTTTCTAATGGTTAATCCCTTTTTTGCTCTTTTCGATGGTCATGGTTGATGTCAATATGACATACATGACATGCCTATCCCTACCGCCGCTTGTGATTTTTCCTACAAGGGTTTTCCACGTAAATCTTGGTGTTAACTGTTGATTGGTATTTCTCTTGCCATACTTTTTCTGCATTCATCTATTTGCTTTCTAATGGTTAATCCCTTGTTTGCTCTTTTGGATGGTTATGGTTGATGTCAATATGACATACATGACATGCCCATCCCTACCGCCGCTTGTGATTTTTCCTACAAGGGTTTTCCAAGTAAATCTTGGTGTTAACTGTTGATTGGTATTTCTCTTGCCATACTTTTTCTACATTCATCTATTTGCTTTCTAATGGTTAATCCCTTTTTTGCTCTTTTGGATGGTTATGGTTGATGTCAATATGACATACATGATGTTCTTCAATATGTTGGTTGTTTCTTTGGGACATTGATTATTTTGGTTAGCTATATCTATCTAGTATTTTTGTTATTTAAAAGCTTGTACAAGGTGCATGACAATGTGTTACTACAAGGTATGCAAACAAGGTGTTCAATGAATTGTCTGTAAGGACTTAGCTTGCCATTTTATCGTTTCCGCTGCCTCGTTACACTCACACATACTCTACTGAATCTGTTAAATCTCTTATGTTTGTGTGATTGATTTGTTTTTTTTTCTTTGATCTGTATTTTATTCTTCAACACATTTGAAACCACAATAAGACTAAAGCCCAAGCAAATAACGCAAGAAAGCAAAGAAGAAAATATATACATTCATATGATATATTTGATCATTTACCAATGTGGGACTTTTCGCAAAGCAAAAGATTACACAAGATTAGATTTTGATTATATATATACTCAACTTCCAGTGACGTGTGTAAATTTTGAATCTACATATGTCCCTAGAAGCTATTGAATCAACATCTAATGATCCCAAGCGGCCGGATAAATAAAATATTAAAATAACCCGGGCTCACTCAACCTTTTTTTTCTCTCTCTCTCTTTCCCCTCTCACGCTCAGGTGACGTTGTCGGCTCTCTTCACATATATAAGGCCTAGGTCCCGCTAGCTATAGCAATGCGCCTAGACTGGCTCAAGTTTAACAAACATGGATGCTTGCGGCTAGTGTTTTATGTTTTTATATCTATTTTTTTAAATGTTGTTTTTTTAATACAAGTCCATATTGGTTGTAGATTAAACACAAATTATTTTCTGAAAATATTTTGAAAAACTTTGGAAGAAAGAGAGGTTCAGGAACTTTGAACCAAAAATAATTCTCTTAAAACATTTACAAAGGTCATGAGAGGGGCATTCTCGGGACTTTCAACACAATATTAGGGTTGTATATAAATATACCTGAAAATAACTCACTGTGTCATAGTGGTCCTTTGGCATTACAACTTGCAAAGTCAAAAACATCAATGCTCTTTTGACTTCACAACCATTGGATAACCCAATGGTATAACACCAAAATATAAAAAAAAAAGAGATCATAGATTCAAACCCCCCCCCCCCCCCCCCCCCCCCCCCAGCAGTATTGTTCCACTTACTATTTATGAACTGTTCATTGGGGAATCTTGTACTATTTATGCATTGTTCATACACTGTAGACCCGGGCTCCAGTACTGTTCATATGCTATTCATGCAATATGCATTCGGGTCCAGTACTATTTTTGTACTATTTACCGCTTAGGTGTGGGTCTTATGTGGGAGAAACAATGGTTTCACCTATCAGGTTGCAGTTCAGTGGGACTTTTTTTAGAAGGTTTGTAAACCACCGTAAGTGATGCACCTCTGTACCTGTTTGTCCCTTTGACAAATCTCTTGAGTAAAAAGTGCTTGCCGCCTATTAATAAAAAATAAAAATAAAAAAACAGCCAATGCTCGCCATTTGGTCACCTTGTTTAAAATTTATTGATAATAAATCTTCAATTTTTTTATTATTTATAGGAGGTTCATCAATTTTTTTAGTAAATGATGAATTTTTTTCTAATGTTATTAATTTGCCCACAAATTATAATCAATTTAGTAAGATTTTCCTTTTAAAACGAATATGATTCTATTAATGCTAAGATACAACCCCTAGCTAGCTCATGTTTAATTAGTTGATATTATCAACAATGGTGTTCTATTTATTTAGAAATATAAAAGAGACAGTTATATTTTGAACAATATGATAAAATATGATTGGTTTAAAATAACAATGTTTCCGCTCATCAAATAAAAAGTAATAATAAAAGGATTTTAAAATTTTAGTTTGTCTTAATGAGTTTCCAATGCCAACAGTTTAATTTGTTGAGTAAAACTTTATAAATTTTTTAAGAAAATAAATGAAATATAAAATTTGGAAAAGGATCGTTGCGGTAAATAAATTTTTTTAAATTATGTCAATCTATTAATTGTAAAAAAGTTAAAAAATTGTTGATCCCATAAAAAATGGTGAGATAACGGTGGTGTTCATCTCAAAACAACACACTAATAACACCAAGATCACTTATAGATTAATTAAAAATAAATATTTAAGTTTTTTTTTATTAAAATGGATATAGCATGACTTTATTTAAAGAGAGAAAACATAAGTATTCAACATTGGTAATAAAAAAATATATAAATACAGAAAATGACAAAATTATATAATTAAATTGGTAGCTAAACACCCGTCAACACAACACAAGAGAGACCATCAGGTAAAGATTTAGAAAGATAACGAAGAGGAGATCAATGGATGGAAACCTTGGTGTTCTCTTTTACGCTTTTTTTTTTCTTCTTTTTTTGGTCCATGCTAAGTAATGTTTTCCATTAATCCACACACATGCATGCACGGTCAAGCTTTACTTGGTCATTATGAATAATCAAAAGTTGAGATTTTTTTTTTATATAATATGCTAGCTAAAGGTAAAATAGTA
Organism: Dioscorea alata; assembly: GCA_020875875.1. Lineage (NCBI taxonomy): Eukaryota > Viridiplantae > Streptophyta > Magnoliopsida > Dioscoreales > Dioscoreaceae > Dioscorea > Dioscorea alata. Next base: position 19,307,436 of record CM037024.1, read on the forward strand.
TGTCATTTGGATCCCCTTGACTGAATGGTTGTTGCATCATTTGAATGTTTGATAAAAATTGATTAATAAAGATTTTTATGCTATAGGAAGTTGTATATTAATGGGGTGTTTGTTTTGAAAATATTTTTTTCGAACCTATCTTTATACGCACGTAGTTTTGTTCAACATATATATGTGTTTTTAATTCTTTGCCACCTCTTGTAGATTATTAATATGTGTGTTTAATTTTGATTTAAACAATTAATTCATGTGTTCTGTAGAGAGACCCTTTGAATGTTCTTTGCCACCTCTTGTAGAAAACATTAATTCCATCATCTTGAGACTGACTTTAAAAAATAAAAATATATGAAAATCATATCTATCACAATAAAATTTTCCTTTTAATTAAAAACATTTAATTTTGAGGGAATTACCAAAGTGCAGAATTCTTCAACTTAATTAATTACAGGTATAGTAGTAAAATCCTAGATTTTGTGCCAAAATATATACAACCCATGATTTATTAGGTTTTTGTTTTGAATATATAATATGTTTGATAGCCTTAGTTACATTCAGAGAAATAACTTTCCATGGTCTTTTAAGACATGCTATTTAATTAATCCTACTAAATGGATTTTGTAAAATTTATGTTTCCTATTATTTGCATTGAAAATTTTCCTCAAGGTAATTAATACTTTGGCGTTAGTGCATCTTATTTGTAAGAGCATTTACGTTATTCAATCAATATCAATTCCTACTCTTTTGTTTCCTCAAATCCTGATGATGGTGATATTATATATGATCATAATATATATACTAATTAGTATTTGAATGCAACGTTTGCTGGCGCTGTCGTTGAGTGTAATATATATGAATGTTTTTTTATTATTGATAATTAATATGTGCATCTATATAAAAAAAAAAGTGTGGATAGGGATAAGAAATTGTTTGAGTGTTTGTGATTCAAATATATATATATATATATATCTATACGCTTCTGTATACATGCAACCCTAGTGTGTAATCTATTATTTAAAAAAAAATTAATCATATTGTTTACTGATAACAATAATTGTGTAGGGAGTTTATCCATCGTAGATGTAAATTTGAGTTAAGTTCTTTTTAATATTTTCTCTCCGTTCTCATTAAAATGTTAGTCTAGTGATGATTAAAAAAAATGATCAACCACAAAAAGTCTGAAACAGCAGATCACTTTCTTCTAAGGGTGTGATTTTACAATGCGCATTTGGGAATTCTTTTGGCAAACCTTAAATCTACATTCTCATTTTTAATCAATTTCAAAGGATTGGATGTTTTGGATACCATCCACAAATGCTCAGTTTTGAGTTTTTTGGACCTTCTTTCAAAAGTAATTTTCTGGAACATTTAACTTGAAAGAGATAATCGTATATTTAACTTCCATGTTTTGTCATTGCATTCAGTTATTATCAAAATTATACTTGCTTCTGGCCTAACTTTCTAAAGCTAGAGATCCACACCAACAACTTCCTAGCAACTCAATTCAAAATCTCAAGTGCTAGTGGATCTTCCTGAAAGAGAGATATATAGGTTGAGCTTTCCAATACCGCAACAACTATTTTAGAAGGGATCCCCGGCCCCGGCACGAGTAGACCTCTGTCCTTTTCTAGCAGACTTCATCCACTCAGTTGTGTTACTTTTCTTGTCTCTTCATCTATTAGTTCTTTTTTTGTGGTTATTAGAAGTGATGAACTTCTATCCTTTCTCGGTCCTGGTTCTTATTTACCTTGCTTTTCTTTGTCCCTTGTTCTTGTTTGGTTGGTTTTTGTGATTTTGTTTTATTCTAGCTTGTACTATTTTCAGTTTACTTTAATAAAGTAGTTGTTACCCACTTTTATTAAGGAAAAAAAATTGATCGAGAAGTAGAAAGGGTGAATTTAATTATCATCATCATTATTATAAAATACAATATAGTATTCAATTAGATTGAGAAATATTTTCTGAGCATTCAGCGGTCACGTACATTCTTAGTAGTTGAAGCAATTTCATTTTATTTATTTATAAATTAAAAAAGAAAACAGTTAAGATTATTAGGGTCATTCTATACTTATATTTTTTTTTATTGTCAAATACAATTAATATTAATGCATGTGTTTCTAAAAAAATAAAAAAATAAAAACATAAGCATAAAATTTTGACTAAATTACTTCAACCAAGTAAAGAATGAATTGACTTGCATCATATATTACTTATTGGCAAATACAATACATTGTGTGTATATATAAATCTCTTTGATAAGCAAAAATATATGAGCAAAATTACAACCATGCGGAGATATAAAAATTAGAATAAATAAAAGTCCTCAATAATCGCATTTATTTAATATTTTTTTAAAAAGGATTGCACGAGTATATTAAGGAAAAAAGTCAAAACTTTTAGTAGAGAGAAGTTAAATACCAACCTGTTGTTATCAAGATGGTATAATCACATTTTTGTAAACTATATATTATTTTTTATTTTAAAATTATTGAATATTTATAGAATTTTCATTCAACAAGTCGTTGCCTGTGGCCCCTCAAAAATTTCAAGCATCAAAGGTATAAGTTTTAGATGAGGGAGATTATCAATAGAGCAAGGAAAAACTCAACTAAAAATATAATTCATTATTTAGAAGATATACACATCAGATTTTTTTAACATCATATTATTTTAAAAAGAGTTCTCTAACGATCATAGTTGACGTATTATATATATACAGATATATATTTATATATTTTGACAAATGGGACAAACATTTTCAAAGAAGCAAGTATGGAGGTGCATACAAGAGGTATGCTGGCTTAACAATCCCTTAGGACTTTATCATATATGTGGAATAAACTAATATGAAGAGCAATGATGGCCTTCCACATACACCCAAAATAATATATTATACACTCGTAACCTCATTATGGTAAACCACCCCTGCCATATATAAATTATAGTGTTTGTATAATATTTCAAGGCATGACTCCTTCGACAATATTGCATAGTATTATACCATATTTCTACACTAAAATAATTTTGACACCCCACAGCTTAAAAAAACAAATTTGATCTTCTTTGCTTTTACATGAATGTACAGTAACCTTTGAGGAATCAGAACCACTACAAGAAAATTACATTTTACAAACATCATTTTCCGTTTTTAATCCGTTGCTAACTCATTTTAGCAACGGATTAGAAATGAAATTTTTCAGTTTCTAAAAAGGGTGTTGCTAATTGTTTACAAACAAGATAGGATTCCGTTTCAGAAATTTGTAACTGTTTTGTAACGGAATAAATTCTGTTTCAAAATTTTGAAAATTGCAACTGAAATTATTCCCTTTCAAAATCGTTACTGAATTCTGCAACAGAATTTGCTTCGTTGCTAACCCATTTCAGAATTTAACAACGGATTTGCAACAGAAATTATTAATTTCTGTTGCAGAATGTAGAAACGGATTTGAAATGGATCTGGGATGTTTTAAATTTGTTTTTTAATTAGAAACAAAAAAATATTCCGTTGCTAATTCGTTGCTAAAATTAAATTATATATATATATATATATATATATATATATATATATATATATATATATATATATATATATATATATATATATATATATATATATATATATTTATTTATTTATTTAAAACATATTAATCTGTTTCTAATCCATTACTAAAATCCTAATTAACAAAAAAATATAAAATATTATTTTTATTTATATAATTGATATATACATGCCTGTTATAACAAATTAATTTTTCATGACTATATTTAAGCTAAGAAATAATTATTTCATTAATCTGTATAGAAAACAAATATCCAAAAACAAAGTTTAACAAAAGAAATATACTAACAAATAACTAATAAACTACAACTCATCTAGATGGTCAATATCACTTAGTTGGATGTGAGTCCAAAGTGAACTATGAGCGCTGAAGGATCTTAGCCTCGAAATCCATCATCATATCCTGCATCTGACGCAACATCTGTTCACGATACTGATCTCTCTCTTCCCTCATCTCGTGCAGACTCTGCTTAAGCCCCTTGTTATCGTCCTTCATCTCATGCAGACTCTACAGAAGCCCTTTGTTATCATCCTTCATCTCGTGCAAACTCTCCTGAAGCTCTTTGTTTTTATCTTGTAGCTGATCAACAGTCTCACTCAGCTGTGTAATCTTAACTTTTAGCTCCTTGGATGATGTACCTATAAATGAGAAACAATTCAACAATATCGCATGCTTGTCTAATATTAGCATGTAGGTCCATAAATGATGCACCTGTAGATGAGATCTGCAATAACTGGGGATAGAAAACAGATGCTTGGGAGCCCACTCCATAAACCCGACGTTTTTTTCCCCTCCCACAGCTTGAAGGAATATATTTGCTTTGTCCACAACAGAAGGCTCATTACCCTCTTGTTGTGTTTGCGATGCTTGATCCACAAGATTCAAATAACGATCCTGCCACAATAAAATTGAGAATTCAAATATTGTGATTAACACAATCGATTAAAAACTCATGAATTGTAAACAAAGTCAACAACTTAAATATATATAAATAAATTACTCATCCATAACTCATATACACATAATGAGTTATTTGATTTATTTACCTTGATGGCCTGAGCTCTTGCATCAATAAGGTCAGAAGTACCCTTCTTTGTATGTGTCGCTTCGAAAAGCTCATATGGGAAAGGCTCACGACCAAGCTTCGATCCCGTCAATAATATAACAACTTATATTAAGTTGAAATGAATGTTAGAAATATTATATGGAGAATAAAGTCATATTTATACAAATAAAAATGCATTAGCAATTTGCTTCACCTGAAGATCTTGAACCAACTGCAAGGCATGTTTAACTTTTCTTTCTCTGCCTTCCATGAAACATAGAAACAAATGAAACACAATGATAAATCAATACATATATCAACTGATCCAACCTAAAGAAATTCCTAAATAGACTAAAAAAACATAAAGAAATACACTGTAGAAGAGAAATAATTTTTTAAACCCAAATCAAACAAATAAAATTCCATTGAAAAAGGTGAAGAATTTGGAAACTCAATTCAAGATGAAACAAGTGAAGCACATTCATAAATCAATACAAAGATCAAGAACTAATTACATAAACTCAAAAAAAATAAAGAAAGATTGATACACCAAAGATCTCATCTCTCAATCTTGGCATAAACAAGTGATCAACATGAAAAACAAGAAGAGCTCGGTTAGAATAGAGCAGAAGCGCATATTACACAATGTTGATGATGATGTTGAGGGAAAAAACCAAAACCTTTGATGATGCGCTACTGTGACCTCTCGGATGAAATTATTAGGGTTAGAATTGCAAATTCAGGAGGGATAGAAAGAGGAGAAAGAAAAAGAGAGGGAGAGAGATATATCCAATTTTAATTTTTCCATCGGGATCCAATCCGGATCAGATCCGGATCCGTTAAAACAGAAACATATCCAAAGTCCATTTGTAAAATTACAAACGGGTCCATAATCTGTTTATAATTTTACAAACAAATCCTTGGTCTGTTTGTAAAATTACAAACGGATCCTTTATTCGTTTCTACTCTTTTTGTTTAAATTTTATCATATGAATTTCATTTTTTAAATTTATTTAATCTATATATAATCATTATATTTATAAAATTTATGTATTTTAATTTTTTTTTCCAAAACCGATTATACCTTTATCCAAATGCAAGTTCTTATATCTATTTTTATTTTATAAATATATTAAATGTTTCCAGAATACTATTATACCTATGTATATATGTAAAGTTGTTTAAATTATTTTCCAAATAATTTTATATTATTATTAAATTAATATTGTTTAAATTTTTTTTAACTAGTTCTAAAAGTAAGATAAATTTTTTTAAAAAAACCTTAGCTACGGATGTGAATTTTGTTTCTAAATTTATTAATTAAATAATAATATATATAAGATTACAAATGGATATATTGTATAATTACGAAAATTTATTAGAAAATATTATTTTTTTTAAATATAACAAAAAAATCAAAATATTTATCCAATATTTTATAAATTTGTAATTTTACAAACATATAAAGATAATCTGTTTGAAAAATTAAAAATATTTTGTTTACGAAATTCATTTTATCAAAAAAGGATAATATATTGTATAAATTTCATATATTTTTTATTTTATTATTATTAATTACAAATTAATATTTCATGAGAAATTTTATGATTACGAAAATTTATTAGAAAAAATATTTTTAAAAATATAATTAAAAAACCATAATATTTATTCAATATTTTACAAACAGATGTGGGTATTTGTTTGTAAAATTACAAACGGACGAATGATCCGTTTTTAATTTTACAAACAGAAAAATATTAGTTTGAAAAATTACAAACAGATGTGGAGATCTGTTTGTAAAATTACAAACGAACGAATGATCCATTTGTAATTTTACAAACAGATAAATATCCGTTTGAAAAATTACAAATATTTTGTTTACTTCATTTTATCAAGGATAATATATTGTATAAATTTCATATATTTTTTATTTTATTATTATTAATTACAAATTAATATTTCATGAGAAATTTTATGATTACGAAAATTTATTAGAAAAAATATTTAAAAATATATATATAAAAAACCATAATATTTATTCAATATTTTACAAACATATGTGGGTATTTGTTTGTAAAATTACAAATGGACGAATGATCCGTTTTTAATTTTACAAACAGAAAAATATCCGTTTGAAAAATTACAAACATATATTTGTTCGTTTGTAATATTACAAATGGATCTCAAATTCCGTTTGTACTATTACAAACTGATCCTTATTTGTTTGTAATATTAGCAACGGATCCTTGTATCCATTAGTAATTTTATTTTTTACTTATAAATATTTCATTTTTAAAAATTTATTTTATCTCGAAATAGTAAATATTTTTAGAAAATTTAAATATTCTTTGAAGAAAATTATTGGTGTTCTTTATATATATATATATATATATATATATATATATATATATATATATATATATATATATATAAGCCATTCAAAAAAGTTACCAAATAATTTTAATCCTAAAAAGTTATACATACAAAAGAAAGTTAATAATGTAAAAAAATTATATCTTAAAAGAGTTATATTATATTCTTAAAAATTATATATTTTAAATGTTGAATTAATAATTAGAAATTAATATTTCATGAGTGTGGTTAAGAAAATTTGTAATTAATTAAATTATTTCCAAGCATTTTTTAAAAAAATAATCAAAATTTTAAAATCTTGAAATAATATTCATTTGTAATTATTAAGAATGGGTGTGGAGATCTGTTTGTAAAATTACAAACAAACGAATGATCCATTTGTAATTTTACAAACAGATAAATATCCGTTTGAAAATTACAAACAGATCATCATTCATTTGTAATATTACAAACAGATCCTTGTTGGTTTGCAAAATTAGAAACGGATCCTTGTATCTGTTTGTAATTTAATTTTTTACTTATAAATATTTTATTTTTATAATTTATTTTACTTTGAAATAGTTAATATATTTAGAAAATTTAAAAATTGTATGTTTTTAGAAAAACTTATAATAACTCTTTCTATATTTATATATAAGGAGTTAATAATCTAAAAAAATTATATCTTAAAAGAGTTATTATATTTTAAATGTTGAATTAATAATTAAACATTTATATTTCATGAGTACGGTTAAGAAAATTTATAATTAATTAAATTAATTCCAGGCAATTATTTAAAAAAAATAATCAAAATTTTTAAATGTTGAACTATATTCATTATATCATAATCCTATAAATAAATATCTCCATAATAATTTTTTAAAACAAATATTTTTAAATTTAGCAATGGAAGTTTTGTTTCGTTTATGATTTACAAACAGAATTATATTCCGTTACTAATATTATTGCAAACAAATTACATATCCATTGGTAATTTACAAACGGAATTATGTGCCGTTGCTAAAATAGAAATATATTACCAACAGATGATATTTACGTTTCAAATATTGAAACTGATGTTAATTCCGTTTGTAAAACTGAAACGGATTCCTAATTTGTTACTAATCGGTAATTAATTAGTAACAAAACAAGTCCATTGCTAAATTATGGTTTCTAATTCAACATCTTCTTGTAGTGAACATCCTTGTTGTTCAGAACATCCTAGAAACCCTAATCACCCGTAGCTTAGGCTAAATTAATTAATGTTGACGACTTTTTTATAAAAAAGTGTTTACGGGGAGTACTTTTGAATTATAAGGATTAATTTATTGTTTTTTTATTACTATATCTACAAACGACAACTAATTTTATCTGACTTATTGCTCTTCTAATAACAACAACCCTATCCAATCACAGCGGGTACCATTTGACAAAGGACAACAATAGACAACCAACTCAATAAGAAAACTCCGTACTTTTCCATATGAAACAACCCCACTTCTTCCACTATAAATAAGACGAATAATAACATGACCGAAGGGCGAAGGCAAAGAAATAGAGAGGGATATTAAGATGAACAAGTTGAGAATGAATAACGTCAACCACCTTCTTATTCTTCTTCTTCTCATGCTTCTCTTTATTCTAACCCTAGTTTCCCAAGGCCATGCACGACACTACTTTGGAAATGAGAAGGTGGCAAACATCACATTCTACAACCAAGAAAAAGTGGCCGGAGACAACCCGCCTATCGTATTGGTTGCCAAGCCTGAAGGCACCACAGTAAATGCCTCTAGTCTTATTCCATTTGGGGCAGTGTATGTCTTTGATACACCTTTCACTGAAAGGCAAGACCCAAACTCAAACGTCTTAGGACAAGCACAAGGGCTTGCTGTGTCTGCAGGGAAGAACGATTCCGTAGTTGTGTTTTCGTTGGTCTTTGGGTTCACTGACGGTCCATTTAAGGGTAGTTCTTTTAGTGTGTTGTCAAGAGACCCTATAATGGAAGCAGAAAGAGAACTGGCTATTGTTGGTGGCACAGGAAAATTTAGGTTGGCACGTGGGTTTGCTTATCTTCGTACAGTTGCGAACATTACTGGTGTTGGTTTTATAGTTAGGTATGACGTTACTATTTTATATTATGGCTAATTAACGAGTGTGATAATCGATAATGGGAGTTTGATTATGGGCTTTATCTTTCCTTGAATAAATTTGAAGTTGTAATGTTATTATTATCGTTTATTATTACAAATAAAGGGAGACGTTCAAGATGGTCGTTCAATTTTAGTTTTTTATTTTTTTTTATTTTGGAGTTTTTATTTATTTATTTATTTAATAAAGCTTTTTTTTTAAGGGTTACAAAAAATTAAGAAATGAAAAATCTAAATCTAGATATTACCTTACGAAAATGCTCATGATCTAGGATGACCACTTCTGAACTCCTGTATCTAGGGGTTGTTTGGATAGGCTTCTCAGAAATGCTTTTAAGCCCAGAAGTGCTTTTTTATAAGTTAAGCACTTCTGGGTTTTAAAAATCATGTTTGTTTGGGCTTTTGGACAGAAGCAGAAGCTGTGAAAAAGCTAAAATTCAGCTTTTTTTAGAAGCTGGCCAACAGGTGCTTTTCAAAAAAGCACTTTTGAGAAGCTGTTTTTGAGGGTGTAAAATTACTAAGTTACCCTTGATAAATGAATAATTCCCTCATTATTTTCATAAACAGTGCTTATTTTAGTAATTTGCTATCTCCAAAAGTGCCTTTACAATTCACATCCAAATAACTTCATACATATAAAAGTGCTTTTGACTCAACTTATCCAAACATAAAATACAGAAAAGCACTTAACTTACTCTAAAAAGCACTTTTTTCAAAAGTGCTTTCATAAAACTTAAAAAAAGCACTTCTACTAGAAGCCAATCCAAACAAGGCCCTAGTCTAGACTCCACAGAATATTAAAAATAAAAACAATTTCTTTAATATAAATAATTCATTTCTATTAAGTTTAATTAAGGTATTTAAGGTTGTTGGATGGGTGTGAAGATTAAGTACAATAATCTACTTTGATTTGAGACAATGATCACTATTATTAATTACAATATTTTTGTATATTAATTATGACATACTCCATACAATATGTCATAATTTAATATTTTATGAAAATTATACCATGTGGATTGTTTGGGCACTTAATTTAAACTATAAAATTATTGCATAACATGGGTGTTATAACATAAAAAATTATTCCACTCATAATGGAATATTCTCATTATAAAGTGCACGGCAGTCCGACTAATGTTTCGTCGCCCTCTAGTGATTGATCATCGGTTCACTGCCTCCGGCGACAGAGCATTGGCCCACCATTGGTCCGATCGGCCTCCAACGACCGACCACCGGTGGTTCGATCGGAGTCCACTGAACGACCACCATCGACTATCTGTCCACAAACTAGTCGGTCTACCGTGACCATCAGTCAATTTAATAATTTATGTAATATTTTTTTATTCTATTACCCAAATACTCATTTTATAAAAATAAAATATGTTACAATTTTTTTAATAATCACTTACATTTATTAGGTAATAAAATTATGCTATATATTTTTATTTTATAATCAAATATGGCCTAAAAACTAAAGAGAGTTCTAGATGGAATGCACCTGTCCATGGTTAATGTCGACTTTTTTTTTTTTTCTTCTAATAGCAACCACAAACCCATCCATTAATCAAGGCGGGTGCCATTTGGCAAATGACAACAATAAACAACCAACTAAATAAGAAAACTCCAAACCCTTGCATTAAACTTTCCACTTCCTAAACTATATATAAGACGAGGTAAATAACATGACCAAAGGCAAAGAAACAGAGAGATAAGATAAACAACAGAGAATGAAATCTTTAATCCTTCTTCTTGTTCATCTTAATGCTTCTCTTTGTTCTACCCCTAGTTTCACAAGGCCATGCCCATATTTCCTTTGGCAAAGAGAAGGTCACACACCTTCACTTCTTCTACCAAGAAAATCCCCTTGGATACCAGTTGCCAAGTTGGCGGCCCACGGGCCAAGGGCACACCCTCAAACCGACAGGCAGGGCCAGAAACTGCTAGTTAACGGGCCAGCCCACAGGCTTGTAATTTTTTAAATAAGATTATAAATATAATTTTAGAAAATAATAGAAATGCAAAATAATAATAATAATAATAATAATAATAATAATAATAAAATAATTTAGCTATGCAAATTTTTATATGTATTTATCATGGTTTATTAGGTTAGACGGTGTGGGACTAAATTTAAATATTTTTTTTTTGACAAATTGGCGACAATCACCTTTTTATTTTTTTGCATTGTGCTTGAGAATAAATTTATAGCTTTTAATAAAAAATAATATAAACAAAAAATTTATTGTTCGGTTGGCAATGGTAATAGTGTTATAAGAATGTCGAATCTTGTAACCTTAATTTTATTTCCCATGTTTAAAATTCAAAATTATTTAAAATAATTTCAAATAAATCATAATAATTAAAAATTTTCTTTTATTAATTTTTTTTGTTGAACCATTGTTATTTTTTTCAAAAATCAAATATAATTTTTAGAAATTAAAAAATATTTTAATATAATTTCATATAAATCGCAATAATTAAAAAAAATATAATTATCAAATTATTTTTTTAAATACTTATTACGGAATGTTTTTTCTAATATTTTCAAAACCGGATATTTATTAAAAATGGATTAAATGTAAATCTCTTTTAGAATCATTCGTTTAAGAGGGATCATTAGAGGTGGGAATTGAAGAGATCTTATTAAATAAAAATTTTATTTATCTATAAAATATATTTAAATATTGAAATGATAAATCTAAAAAAATTTAAAATAATAATGGTTCTTTTTTAACGAGATAGTTGTCACCATTATCTTATAGTGAATATTTTTGTTCTAATTTAGATTTCTTTCAACTCATAGTGAAGATGGTTAAAAATTTATAATTAAAAAAAATATGTAAACACAGTGAAAACTTCCTTATCAATTTAACAAAATTTTAGGTTAATTATTTATTAATCAAAATTTTATAGAATATTATGATTTTAATTTAATAATTGTTTAAAAATACACAAAATTTTAAAGATTTCATTACAAAAATACACAAAAATTATTGTATAAAAAGTTATGGTCTTAAATTAACAATATATTAATTTATACTTGTGTACACCATTGAAATTATGTCGTTTTGTATAACGATATTTTTTTTATATAAATAATTTCGTATAAATTCTATTTATTTTAAATAATATTTATAAAAATAATGGATTGCAATATTAAATGATAATGTTTGCTAATAATCTAATACCAATCATTTGTAATTTAATTGATTAGAACTTTTCAACACCACAAAGTGGTCTTGGGTTCAGGTGAGTTAACTTGCCAAATGTTACTTTTTGGAAAAGTCCATAACTGAGCCTGTTATAATGCGTGCCGATTACAGGTTACCAGTCTGATCTGTCAGGCTAGGTTGTTTAGAGAATTTGGCTAGAGGAATTAAACTTCGGCATCTGCACCCTCTAATCGATAGAAAGTAAAACCGAAATCTATTTAAAGCCTATTTTTAATATTTTCTTCTCTTTTTCATTTAGGCAACGTATGGTTAGGTTGAAGTGGAGGTGCATTTAATTATAGGACAAGCTATATACTAGAAAAATTAAAATAAACAGTTGTAATGAATCCTTCTACGCAATCAAAGAACATGGAGAAATCCTTGACAATATAAAAATATAATTTTACCCCCTAAATTATATAAATTTGTTAGTTTTTTTATCATTGAATTAGACAATAGTATCATCGTTCTCTAAGAGGTTTTTTTTTAAATAATATATTTTTTATTTAATTAAAAAAGATATATTTTAAATTATTTACGAATTTAGATAAAACGGAAAATGTGATCTCGGTTTTAATTCATTTTAAAGAAAACGTAATCATTCTTCCCATTTTATTGCATTTGCACTAAAAATGGAAAGGTTGATCCCGTTTTCAAGTTTTTGTTTTATTCTTATAATTTGTTTTGTACTTTGGCACTAAAAAACGGATCATTGATCTTGTTTTTAGTTTTTGATTATTTATTTTTTTAAAAAAATTTTGTACAAATTTTCTTTTAATTCTTTAAATATTTTTAATTATATTTCTGTTTTTAATTACTGGAATCTTGCACTTTAACCCCTAATTTCTTTTGTAATTATTTAAATAATTTATTTGTGGTCTTTTTGACCCAATTTCCGTTATTTAAATAAAAATATTATTTAAAATTAGAATTATTATTGTTAATTATTAGAATGAGAATTATTTTATTAATATTTTGGATATTATTATTATTAGAGTGACAATTATTGAAGTAGGAATTACTGAAATTTTTTTTTATTAATATTACACACAGGTAAATTACACAGATATAAAGTTACAACTGCTTCTTGTTTGAACATTTTTTTTTCTTGATGATATGGACGATATATCTCTGTGTGTAAAAACAATAAATATAATTTTCAATGATTGTACTTCAATAATTGTAATTTTAACAATAATAATATTCAAAATATTAATAAAATAATTTCCATTCTAATAATTAACAATAATAATTCTAATTTCAAATAATATTTTTATTTAAATAACAATTATTTTTAAAAATTGGGTTAAAAAGACCACAAATAAATTATCTAAATAATTACAAAAAAAGGGTTAAAGTGCAAGAAAGTAGTAAATAAAAATAGAAATGTAATTAAAAATTGTATAAAAATTTAAAATACTTGAAAACGGGATCAACCTTCTAATTTTCAGTACAAACGCAGTGAAAATGGAAATAATGATCCCGTTTTCTTTATAGTAAATTAAAACTGAGATCACATTTCCCGTTTTATCTAAACTCGTAAATAATTTAAAAAATATATATTTTTATAGTTAAATAAAAAATTACATTATTTAAAAAAAACCTCTCGGGGATGTCTCAAATAGAATCAAAAGTTCTGCATTTTATTTCATTTTTAATAACTAATTAGCAGTTTTTATTGGGAAATTTGAGAAAAAACCATTAATGACTTATCAACGACAATTATTTACAAATACTTTTATTTTTTTAATAATGTGGATAAATCCTCCAACTGTTTACAAAGATTTTTTTTTTTTAACAATGTGAACAAATCCTCACACACACGAACGGGTTTACAAAAACTTTCAAATTATTAAAATATATTAAAATTTGATTTTCTTTTCTAATATCGCAATCAATTTTATAGGACAAACTATATACATATAACTAAAAAATAAAAATAAACAGTTGTGTATTAATTACTTTAAAGGAATCAAAGAACATGGAATAATTAATGGTAGGCACACACGTGACACACACACGCGTATATATATATATATATATATATATATATATATATATATATATATATATATATATATATATATATAACTTTGATGGGCTAGTCATCTGTCCTGGCTTTCCACGTCACAGTCTGACACATGTTCTCTAATCACAATATAAAAAAAATAATAACATTATATGAGAAAACGTATCAAACTGTGATAGGAGAAAATCAGAGAATAATCTAGTTCTAAAACTAAATGAGATAAAAAATTAGTGGAACTCACTAAATATATGTAATATACATAACCTACACCTAAACTCAATCTAATCTTTAACGTACACATAACTTATTCAATATGTATAATAAGCATGAGGGTTTACCAAGACTTTTGAATTATAAAAATGTATTAAAATTAATTTGTTCTTCTAATCTAATATTGCAATCAATTTTACCGGACAAGCTATATATATATATATATATATATATATATATAAAATAAAATAAACAGTTGTGTATTAAATCCTTGAGGAATCAAATTAAGAACATGGAGTAATGGTCGACATATATACACTCAACTTTGATGGGTTAGTACGGCATGTCTGAGGAGCTCAACTTGCCTGATTTAAAAACTAGACAAGTGTTTGGTTCTCACCTATCATATGATACCACGTGTTTATATAAAAAATTAATAATAATAAAAAAATAAATGAACACGCAACAGCCTATGATATTTCAAAATCATGAACTTGTCTGGTTCATAAACTAAGCAAGTTGAACTCATGAGGCCTCCAAATCAATGAAACTCATCAAATATATGTAATATATACATACCCTGCACCTATAAACTTTAATCTTTAACGTACACATAACTTATTCAACATGGCAGCGCGAGTACGACGCAGCCTCCATTGACTTTTTTTTTTCGGTTCTAATATCAACCACATACCAATCCAATCACGTCACCGGCGGCACGATTTGACAAATGATAATAATAGACCACCAAATAAATAATAAAAAATCTTCAAATGGAACCAAGCCTTCCATTAAGCTATCCATTTCCGAGGTTTATATAAGACACTGGAATTAATATGACCACAAACAAAGGTATATAGAGAGAAGATGAATGACAAAAGGATGAACAATATAAATGTTCTTCTTTTCCTCCTCTTTGTTCTAACCCTTGTTTCCCAAGGCCATGCGCACTACCACGTGGGCAAAGAGAAGGTCACAAACATCTACTTCTTCTTCCAAGAAAACCGCAAAGCAGACCCCCCTACTGCCGTGCTTGTTGCCAAGCCTAAAGACACCATAGTCAATGCCACTAATATTTTACCATATGGGGCAACATATGTGCTTAATACACCTCTCACTGCAGAACAAGACCCAAACTCAGAGGTTGTAGGACAAGCACAAGGACTTGCAGCGTCTGCAGGGCAGAACCAGTCAGTGGTTGTGTTTGCGGTGGACTACGTTTTCACTTCGGGTAAGTTCAAAGATAGTTCTGTTAGTGTGTTATCAAGCTACCGTATATTGGAACCAATTACAGAACTTACTGTTGTTGGTGGCCGTGGAAAATTTAGGATGGCAAGTGGGTATGCCATTGTGCGGACAATTTATAGAAATATTACTTCTGCCATTGTTATCGTTGAGTATAATGTTACAGTTTTTCATTATGAGTAACTGATGAACGTGATGATGTCATGACAGTTTGATAATGTAATTCCTCGAATAAATTCAAGGCTGTAATGTTACTGTTTCACATTAAGTGTTTCCTTGAATAAACTGTTTTACTGTTACACATTATGTTACCGTACGTTTTACATTACGTTGTGATTGATTCATTATGTTACTGTTTTACCATTCATTAATATTAAATTTAAATGTCCAAAAAAAAAATTCTACTTCCAACCCTGTAAAAAGCATGGGCATGTTAGATAGCTAAACACCGGCCCATAGGTACAGCACAGGGAGGTCAATCAATTTATAACAGATTTATAGTGAAAGATGACGAAGAGGAGGTCGATAGCTTGTAATTAACCTCGTTGTTCTCATCTCTATAACTTTGTTTTCTCATTCATGCCATGCATACTTAGGCAAAGAGAAATGACCACCTGATCACCACCATGCCGGTGTCTAGTGGCACAGCGCTTGGGCCTGGAAATAGTCTTTCATTTGATGCAGTGTACAACTTTGATTACCCTCTAACTGAGGGCCTTGACGGCTTGATCTGAACTCAAAGGTAGTAAGATATGCACAAGGGCTTTTCGTGGCTGTAGGCCAGAAGGAGCCTGTGCTAGTATTTGCCTTGGACTTTGTATTCACTTCTATGAATTTAATGGTGGTTCCATCAGCGTGTTTTCCAGGAATTATATGTTGACAACTGACGGGGAAGTGGTCATTGTTAACAGCCACTGGAAGTTCAGGATGGCACGTGTGTTTGCAATGCAGCTTAAAACTTATTTCATGAATGCAACTAGCAGTGGCGTTGTTGTTAACGGTGATGTTTCCATTTTACATTATGAATAATCTGAAGCATATATAGACTTATTTGATAATATGGTAGTATGTGTTATAAAACTAAGAAAGTAAACAAAGGAAAGCAAACAACGACAATACTCAAGTGGAGAGGAGAAATAGCTAACTTGTTATTCACTTCTTCTTTATCACATCCAGCTCATATCTGTGACTTACACAAGATTATAAAGCCTCATAGAAATTTTAGGAGTTTATAAGATGAAAAGGTTTTGGAGTTTGGGGAGATGAAGGGGTAAACATTAATAGACATCCATTTTAATTAATGTTTCATAACACTCTCCCTTAGATGCCTATAGTCAAAGGAAATGCATTGTTAAAAACTTACTAGTAAAACCCAATGGGATAAAAATATAGTGAAAGAAAAAAAAAAAAGTACATACGTTATAATTACTGTCTCATTAAAAACTTTACTAGGAAAACCCAATGGGAAAAACCATGATTTAAGAAAAAAGAGTGCAACACTTATTTAATTCCCCCTCATAATAATATCAATATAAGCTTCATGTGCTGCCTCATTAAAACCCTGTCAGGAAAACCCAATGGGATAAGACCATGACAAAGAAAAAAGAGTATAACGCGTATATGACTCCCTTTGGAAAAAACATTATTGAAGATCTCTAAGGCGACATATCCAATCTTGAGAACAAACTTTTCATAAACTGAAGTAAGTAATGCCTTAGTGAATAAATATGCAGGATTTTCACTAAATTGTATTTTTTAAATATGGATATCACTATTTTTCTCAAGATCATGTGTGAAAAATAACTTCGGTGATATATTGTCACGCCCCGAACCCAGCTCGTCGGACCCGGTGCGTTGACAAACGGCCGCACACCCATAGTGCATAGCACAATAGGCATGCAAAGCCTCAGAACCTATCTCTCGTTAGCTCACTAGACGTCTGTTGTACTAATCACTCCAGATCTGAAAAAATTTCAACAAGAAGGTTATGAGCTTGACAGCCCAGTAAGCAACCCACTAAAAATAACTGGGATCAAAAACATTTTTCAAAAATCCAGAATCAAAAACCAAACATATCAGATATTACAAATATTTATCAAAATTATAGTTCATGAAATCAAAGTAATTTAACAAAATGCAATTTAATAGCAAACAGAAATATATGTCTCCAAATCGCTATGGCCAAAACAAAAAAAATAACAGAATCATTTGTTTACCCTCGGTGACCCGAGCCAGAATATCAGAGGCCGTTATTATTCACCGACGGAACGGTGCAAAACTATAGTTTCTTAACAGAGTCAGAGTTTCATGTCGACATGGTCAGTGATTACCCCCAATGACAGGGTTATTGCCTAGCTAAATGGAGACTAAACGTATTTGTATTAAAATAGCTTTGTTCTCTAAAAACAAAACATAATTTCATAATTTCAAAATTTCAGACAGGTCAGGGCAGAACAAAATTTGCAGAATAATTTATCGAACAAACATACAAGCATAACCATGATCCCGTTTATTTACAGTAAAAATAATCCAGTTATATTCAAAACAATTTACAAACATAATAGTTCAGAGAATATAATACATGATCAAAATGTGAGAATTAATATTTCAGGGAAAGAAAAGTAATTCAAAATTTTAATAAGTATATAATAACAGAAATTAGATCAAAGTCCAACAACGTTTTAATATTATATAAACAAGCTTTAAAAGAATTTAAATAAATTCAAAATTATTGATAACCAGAAATTATATATATAATTATACATTTATATGTGGTGTTACTTACCTGAATAACGCCCAAAAACTCTAAATCTCACACTGAATCAAGTTTCTGAGAATACCTTATATTGGGAAGTAACCTATTAGTTTCACCAACAAAATGAATTTTACAATAATCATGAGTTTGCAAGAAAGTTTTTAGAAGGGTACAAACGCAAAGATCAAGTTATCACTATACTCTCCCAAATATGGATCTTGCAAGGGTACAATAGCAATTATCCACTCTAAGGACATATGAACAATTTTATAATGACCGTTGAGTATGAAATCCCTCACAACTTTATCTATACTCTTCCAAATCATAAATTTTAAGATTCTGAGAAATGTAGACACCTAAGACAATGACATATCCGAAATTTATATTACTTAGAGAACTACTCAAATAATAACATTCAATTGAACCTTCAACTATTTCTGCAGAATTATAATTCTGACATGTCCCTTTCAAACATGCATATCTTTCAAATTACAATTCCAAAAGCAATGAAATTTTATTTACAACTCGATAACTCAAAAAGAAACAACTTTCTTATTTTTCACCTTACCCAAATCAATCTCTATGATCATCAAAAATACTCATCAATCTTGATGTTCTTCACAGACACCCCATCCGGGATAGCTTACTAATAAAATCATATCTCACAAAATATAGGTGAACACAATCTGAAATTTTGCAGGTATTTAAATGACATGAAACTCGACAATTCTCTTATTTAACAGCCCTCCAAATTCTGCCTCTAAGACCTCTAAAATTGATGAGGAATTTCTGCTATTATCACAAATAAAAATCTGAAACCTTTCAAATTAAATCAGTTAACAATTCTTTTCTCATGGTGAAAGATTGTGCCTCCAACAACCATACATCTCAATACATCAAATATATCAAGAAAGACATCATCCTTGAGCCGTGGTTAAATCCATAAAACCATCCTAAGAGGATATTTAAGTGCAAAAGAGAAACAAAATTTCTTCAGGTACAAATTGGGAACAAAGCCTATAACTCAAGGGCTAAATCTAAGGTTTAACGATGAATCACAAATAGGAACAAATTTTAGGGTTTCAGAAAGAAAGAAAACTAAAGCCAACAAACATCAATAATAATCATTAAAACTATGCACAAAGCTCCAAGATCCTACCTGTAATCATGCTTGATATTCTGGATCTCGTCGTCACCTTTACGAGGCAACCCATCAAAGAAAAAAGGAGACGCGTTCTCGCCCCATTTTCCAAAATACGTGAACTCCCAACTTAGTTGTGGTGGAGATCGTGGCTTTTTTTAAAATTTAAATCAAATAATACGGATAACTAATGATATCTAAAATTTAAATATTTATATTTTTAACGTATATCTAATGGTGGGGATCTAATCAAGGCTATATCGAATGATGGGGATCTAATCAGGGAGTGGGGTCCACATATATGTTTTGTTCTGTTGCCTTTGATGTATCCTCCTTTCAATTGAGCTATATAAGCTGCATTGTCTTCATATAATATTATTGCTGTGTCCTTTTGGGACAACAACCCACAAGTTTCTTGAATGTGGTATGTCATTGATCTTAACTAAACACATTCACGACTTGCAAGTATATTTCTGCATGATTTGAAGAAGTAGCAGCTATACTTGGTTTCATAGAACGACATGATATGGCCGTTCCCCCATGTGTAAGCACATAACCAGTTTGTGATTAGTCTTTGTGCGGGTCAGATAAATACACCACATCCGCATATCCAATTAATTGCCTTTTCGATTTATGTGTATAAAATAATCTCATATCAACTGTTCCTTGAAGATAACATAGTATATGATTAATACCATTCCAATGTCTCCATGTTGGTGCAAAACTGTATCTTGATAATAAATTTATAGCAAATGCTATATCCGGCTGAGTACAATTAGCAAGATACATCAAGGCACCAATTGCACTAAGATATAGTACTTTAGGACCAAGTACTTCTTCATTATCTTCTTGAGGTCGAAAAGGATCTTTATGAATATCAAGGGATCGAACAACCATAGGGCTTGTTAATGGACATGATTTATCCATATTAAATCGTTGCAAAACCCTTTCTCTATATGTTGATTGGTGGATAAAAACACCACTCTCTAAGTGCTCGAACTGTAGTC
Organism: Dioscorea alata; assembly: GCA_020875875.1. Taxonomy (NCBI): domain Eukaryota; kingdom Viridiplantae; phylum Streptophyta; class Magnoliopsida; order Dioscoreales; family Dioscoreaceae; genus Dioscorea; species Dioscorea alata. The sequence goes on from CM037024.1 coordinate 19,328,139, forward strand.
CGAGACAAAATTTTGTTCTCCCAAGATCTTTCAGTTCAAATTCTTTCTTTAGATAATTAACAGTATTTGGAAGCTTTTTAGGAGTCCCAATTATATTTAAATCATCAACGTAAACCCCAATTATCATGTATCCCTTTTCGGATTTCTTGATAAACACACATAGGCAAATAGGGTCATGCTTATACCCTTCTTTTAACAAATATTCACTGAGGCGATGATACCATATACGCCAAGATTGTTTCAACCCATACAAAGATCTTTGTAATTTAATTGAATACATGTCCCGGGAATTCGAATTGTATGCTTCAAGCATCCTAAGTCCTTCTAGGACTTTCATATATATATATATATATATGACACAGAACTAAACTATGTCAAATACATAATTTTTAAAAAAATATTTTTTAATTTTGGGCCAAATATCTTGCAAAATATACAAATTTAATAATTTTACACGACAGTGTCAAATGTAGTGTCAAACATATTTAAAAAACAATTTATTAATACTGTATCAAAAATTCAAATATAATAATATATTAATACCGTGCGAAAATACAAATATAATAATATATTAATACCGTACCAAATGCCGCTCCAAAAATATAAATGTAATAATATATTAAAATTATGTCAAATACTATACCAAAAATAAAAATATAATAATATATTAATACTTTGTCAAATACCACGTCAAATACTATACCATATTAATATAGTGGTAAAAGTGGGCTCGTGCTCGCCTGTACCACTGTTGACCCTCTATACAAAAAGCCCTGGTTGAGTAAAAATTTTAGGAGGTCACTGTACTATAACCATTTTCACTTTGCTCACTGAATTTCAATTTGTTTTTTTCAGTCATCCTACACTGATTTTATTTCACTGAGAGATCACCTATAAGAATCTGGTCAAAAAAACTGAGCTGGCCACTAGAATTGGCTGAGTTGGCTTGGACACGTCACCAAGCCAACTCAGCCGATTCAGCCAGTTCCGGTGGCCAGCTCAACTTTTTTTATCAGATTATTATGGGCGACCTCCCGGTGAAAGAAAATCAGTGTAAGATGACAAAAAAGAAACAAAATGAAATTCAATGAGCAAAGTAAAAAATGGTCATAGTATGGTGACCTCCTAAAATTTTTACTCAGCCCTGGTTCTTCAGCTGGATATCCATTCTACTATTGTGCCGCAAAGCATTTTGGTGAGAAAACACCAAACAACCGCCCATTGAAGTTTTTTTTTTTTTGACTAAAAGATCTAGAACTAGCTTTCTGAAATTATTTATGCATGTTTGTTACGTGGAGGCCATGGAGCAATAAGATCAAGTTGGAATGGGTCAAAATAGTTTTTCTTTAATATTTATATAGATCTCTATTATTTGTGAATTTAAAAATAGAATGTGGATAACATTTTTATTAGGGGTGGTATAATTAATGAATATTATAAAAATTAATTTCATTCAATAAATTCCTATATATCTCTCCCCCTATTTTATTTTATTTAAATTATATGAGTTATAAATGAGAGAGATTATAAATAGAGAGGCTTAAGTCAAGTAAAAATATAATTCCATTATTTATAAGATATATTAAATGTGAGTTCTTATCATCATAGCATTTTACAAAGGGCTCACAGACATGCTAGTCTCCAAAATTTTAATAATTTTGGACCCAAAAAAAAAATCCCCTGAATTACACAAATTAATTTGTTAGTTATTAATTAACATTTGAATTGTATGATGGTAAAATCTTTCTTGGAGATGTCCCAAAGATTTGGTGTCCTTATCTCACTTCTAATACCCAACGATGAACTCATTGGGAAGTTTGGGCTAACCGTCCCTCTAACAAGATGACATACCTCCCATTAAAACTCTCTAATCCTTAACGTTTATGCAACTTCTATTATACCGAAGCCCGCCTGGTTCTGGAACGAAGGAAGTCTTTGACTCCGACACAGTACATATATCTATACAAATACAAATATGATCATACCCTAAACCTTGAATCCTATCCAAAAAACCTTATTATATATATATATATATATATATATAGTTCTGTGAACCGTGCCAGAATGACAGACTTGCCTGTGTGATTCTGGAACCAAACAAAGTTAAGTATGATTAAATATGCATGTGCATTCACTGTGGGCTATTGAAATAGCTGGTGAAGACACACGCAAGAGTTCAGAACCACACATCTTCCACTTATTTATTTTGTCTTCTAATAGCAAGAACAGACCAATTCAATCACGGGGCATTCAATAAATGAGAAAAATGAAAAACTAAGCAAGAAAGGAAACTTCAAAGTTCAAACCCTTCAACTATCCATGCACTTCCTTCACTATATATACAAGGCAAGCTAGCTGGGTTAATAACATCACCAAAGGCAAAGAAATAGAGCTAGGGACAAGATGAAGAACAAAAGCATGAATAATGTAAACCAGCTTCTTCTTCTCCTCCTTTTCTTTGTTGTAACCGTAGTTTCCCAAGGCCATGCACCCTTCTCCATAGTCAAAGAGAAGGTCACACACCTTCATTTCTTCTACCAAGAAAGACTCACTGGAGACAACCCTACTGCCGTGCTGGTTGCCCAGCCCAAAGACACCAGAGTCAATCCCTCTAATCTTTTACCATTTGGGGCAGCATATGTCCTTGAGGCACCTCTCACTGAAGGGCAAGACCCAAACTCAAAGGTTGTAGGAAAAGCACAAGGACTTGCAGTGTCTGCAGATCAGGACACGACCGTGGCTGTGTTTATGGTGGACTATGGGTTCACTTCCGGTGAGTTCAGTGGTAGTTCTTTCAGTGTGATGTCAAGAAACCCTATATTGGAAACAGACAGAGAACTTGCTATTGTTGGTGGCCGTGGGAAGTTTAGGGTGGCACGTGGGTTCGCTACTCTACATACAAACTACATGAATATTACTTCCGGGTTTTTTACAGTTGAGTATCATGTTGTTCTTTTTCATTACGAATAAGAATAACTAGTTAGTGTGATGTTCATGAGTTTGGTTATGTGCTTCTTATTTCCTTGAATAAATTCAGTGTTGTAATATTAGTTTTGTAAGTCTGTACGGATCGATGTTATGAATAATAAGAGATTTTCACGATGTTGTTTGATTTTAGTTTAATTTCTTGTTTCTCTTGGAGTTTTTATTTTATATTATATAAATGCTTGAAGTTTTTTAAAGATATAACAATTTAAAGTCTAATGTTAGTTTCATGAAGAAGTGCCCATGGTCACTGTAGAGGATTCGCCACCTTCCATATTTTCATGAATAATAGGGTGCTTATTAATATATGATATCATGTGTGGTTTTTTTTTTTAAATATATATTTGGTTAGTTGTGTTTTGATTATCAATGGCATATATATCCATCAATATATATCATAGCTTTAACCTGGTCATTTCATTTTTTATCACAACTCTCTTTTCATCACGTCTCTATTGGCTTTAATTTCCACAATACAGTGGTGTCAACCTAGCGATGGTGACTAGGCATGGTGCAACATGATCCATGCCGGACTAGACATAGGAATACGCTAATTAATTAAGGCCAAGCATGACGTGGACCCCTAAACCATAATGGTTCAGGGGTTCATGATCCAGCGTATATTGACACAACTAGTGCATGTCCCACCAACCTACCTCTTTAAGATTTTTTATATATAAATACTCTTAAATTTTAATTATTTATTACTAAGATTTTTTTTAAAAAAATTAAAAGGAGTTTTTAATTTGTATTTTAAATAAAATTTAAAAATTAAATTGGGCACGAGCCAGTCCTGCTTGCAAACCTGGCTTTTCCTGTGCACGGCCCATTAACATCTCTGCCACAATTATTGATAAGGTAGGTCTACGCGCGTTACACAATCATTCATTGATAAGATTGGTCTAATAGCACACAAATTAAACATTATTGCTCTTGAAAATTAAGGCCAGTACTCACCCATGTTCCATGTGTCCCAATGAAAGCCGTACAAAACTCAGACAAGGATATTATACATTCATTTGAATGGCTTAGGATGTGTTTGTTTCAAGGGATTTAGAGTTACAAGTAACTCCAAATCCCTTGTGTTTTGAAATTATGTGATTGTTTTGTGGGATTTGCTTTTCCATAGGATTTCAAAACACCATGGTGGAGGGATTTGGTTTTACGGTCAAAATGACCGTAAAACCAAATCCCGGGAGTTCAAAACTAATGTATATGGATATATACATATACGTATACACAGACATATGCATATATACACACATACATATACTTATACACATACACATATGCATACATATACATATACATATACATATACATACACACACATACACATACACATACACGTACTCATACATATATGCATACGCATACGCATACATATACATATTTATATAAACATACATATACATATACATATTTATATAAACATACATATACACTTCTAGATATACTTGTACATAGTATGTTTACATATACAAATACACCTATATATGTATGTATATATGTGCATATATGCACAGATACACATACATATACTTATATAGATATATATACTCAATACATATACTTATACACATGTTTTCCAATTTCAGATTTTCAAATCCTTCCAAACAAATATAAAATCTTATAATACAGTAATTCCAGTTACATCCAGCCAAACACAAGATTTAACTGCACTGCATTTTGAAATCCAAGTATTTTCAGTTACATTGTAACTAGAAATCCACTGCATTTAGAACTACATCCAACCAAACGCTACCTTAATTACTTTCACTAGTTGGAAAGGGATTGCTGACTGACTGACTGAATGAATATATATCTGGTTGAAGGTATTAAATACTAGTTTCAATGGGAGCTAGGTGTCACGGGCTTGTTCTTTCATCAAGGTTCTGTGCAGCGCTTGGTCGATACACGGCCAAGGCAGGCTCTTATTGGCGAGTAACCTCGACTGACAAGTTGAAAGAATTATTGAAAAACTTGATAAAGTGAGGTGAATGGGGTTGGTGACATATATCACTTATAATTCATCCCACCAACCCTTAATAATGCTCTATACCTATCACCATATCATAACAAATATATGGTAAAATCATTTTTGTCCACTAAATTCGGTGGATAAAAATGTGGGGGTGTGCCAGAGGACATTGGACCACATGAAATCACTCATCCATGGGGAAAATGAAATGGGCAAAATTTCATAAAAGATTTGTTAATTAGCAAACTTATTTTATTTTAACTTTTTCTACAGCTCTCCGTTGATGTGAAAAGATGATATGATTATATTTACCTCAATTGTTATTGGATATATATATATATTTTTTTTTAAAAGCATTGAATATTTAAAAATCGAGGATTTGACTCCTTCATAATAATATATAGTTGAAGTTTAAAAATCAAAAGGTATTGGTTGAGTGACTTGTCCGCATTATAAAAATTAAAATTTTAAAAATTTTAAAAAAATTGCTAGGATAGCAAAATTACTAAGAGAGTGTCAATGATACAAGCATCAACATCATCATCATCATGGATAGCAAACAAACATCAAGTAATGATTAAAGGAAATATCAAACCTAACCAATATGTAGAGTTACTTGCAAGGATTCTCCACCCAGAATTTGTGTGATCGAGATCCAGCGCAGCATTATCATCCGATCTTCTCCTAACTCACACCTTTCCTCTTTTTCACTTGGCTTTTTTTTTTATGGCTTCCTCTCTCTCTCTCTCTCTCTCTCTCTCTCTCTCTCTCTCTCAATGCAATAATCATCACCCACATCTCTCGTCCAAACAAATGAGAGTTTTTAACCCCATGTGAAATTTTAATCATACCCTCATAAGTTCCACTGTTGATATAGTTTCAACCATAAGCTTGGAGCCCATTTATTCATCCAACCCACCAAATAGCTGGACTCAACATGTTTTTCATGGATTTTTTTAGGATCTTCTTCTAGATTTTGATGGAAATATTGGATAGGATTTAGGGATTTGATATATTTTGAGTTTTTGGAGAGGATTATGTTGGTTATGGTGGTTTTGATTGTTTAGTTTGGTCTGACTGCATATTATATTGGTTGTGATGTGTGGTGATGGTAAGGTTTTGTTGGTTTGATTTTTTTTTTTGGTTATGTTATATATGTTGATTTTTAGGTTATATTTATTTATTTATTTAACTATTGATTGAAGATATTAGTTTTTTATTGTTTTGTGGAGATGGTAGTGAGGTTGGATTTAGTAGTTTATTAAGTGGATCGAGAGATGCATTTCCTAGATATTTGAAAGTAATATATATTGACCCAAATTGAAAGTAGTATATTTCATTGATCTAAACTGTGTGTGTGTGATTCATTCTCATGAAACTTAGTGGCCATTGAGAGAACATAATCAAGTTGGCCGGTTTTCCTTTTGCTAGATATTTGAAACTTATGATTGTCATACCAAACCTGCAAAATTGTATCATTTTTAGTATTCAATTAAGAGTTTCAGCGTGTGGTGGTGATTTATGCGTACTTTCTCTTCTGTTTGGATGACGGAATGAAGAATGAAAATTTTAGGGAGGGGGATGAGAATGAAAACTTTGTTTGGTTGAAAGAGTAATTTATTGGGAATGAGAAAAGTAGATGAGTAATTCATTGGAAATGAGAAAAGTAAAAAAAAAAAAAAAAAGATAATGAGTAATTACGTTTGTGCCCTTAATATAAACAAATAATACTAAATAATATAATGAGTTTTTGTTTAATAATAAATAATTTTTATTTATAACAATATTTTGTATTATTCATGTTAATTATTATAATTAACTAATTAAATTAATCATTTTTTAGTTATATAATATTTAATTTTGTTTAAATATTTATTTAAATTCCTCACTTTATGATTTAATTATTATAATTAATGGTTAATTAATTAATTTTATTTATTTATAAATATTTTAAATATCATTTACTAATTTCAATATTTAAATTAAATATTTAAATAACAAATCTTCATTTAATAATTATTAGAATTAATTATTCTAATTATTAATTAAATTAATACTTTTTAATAAATTAAATTTGATTGGGCTAAAATAGAAATTTTCAATGAAAAAATGGCCATTATCCCCAAAATTTTATTTATTTAATATACAATTATTATCAAATTATTATAAATTAATTATTTTAATATATATGAGAAATGATGACCACACCCCATGGAGTGATAACATCACCCCATAAAAGATAATCATAGCTAGAGGGGGCCACGGGCCGAGATTTGGCCCGGTCCGGCCTGACAGAAACCGACGGGTCAGCTGACCCGGCAAGCCGGGCTAATAACCCATAACCGGCCCGCACTGTAGCGGGCACGGTTACGGGTTAGTCTTTTTATGGGCCTGTGACCCGCAGGGCTGGCCCGACAGGTTGGGTTTTTTTTTTTTTAATTAGTGGGTTAAAAAATCAAAATTTGTTACTTCCAAGATTTGAAATTGAAAAACCAATTGAGCCAACTTTTGTTGGTGATGATTTAAAAAATTTTTAAAACAAATTTATAATGAAGATATGAATTTGAATTCAAATTCAAAGTTAATGAGTTTTAAATTTTATGTTAATAAGTTTTTAATACAATTATTTTAATTTATTTTATTACTTGAATTCTTTTACTTTTTACTTCTATTTACTTATCAAATTCTATATATTTATCATAAATAGTGTTTTTAATTTTTAGTTATAACATAATAATTTAGTATTGATTTCCTTTATATTTAAATGTTTTATTTTGTTTTATTTGATTATTTCAATCACCAATTAATAAGATTAGTTATTTTTTTTCACATTAAGTTTATGAGTTTTAAATTTTATGTTAATAAGTTTTCATATAACATAATTTCAATCACCAATTAATAAAATTAGTTATAATATAATTTTCCTAATATTTTCTGTCAATCATCAATAAATTTTATGTTAATCTCTCAAACAAATAGATAGTAAAATTTCAATATAAAGTAGTACATTTTTATGACTATGATTTTTCATATAATATAATTTTATAACTCAAAAGAATATATAAACTATTTAATTCAATAAATAAACAAACTTAGGCCTTGCTTGGATGAAGTGTGGCAAGGGTTCATAAAGTAAAGTAAAGGAAGGAAGAGGATCGACCCATACCTTGTTTGGGGCTAAGGTAAAGTAAAGGAAGGTTTTGAAGGTAAGAGAAAGTAATGCTACGTGCTGTTATTACAAAAATACCCTTAGTTTCAAATGTTCCATTATAATAAATAATGGATCAATAAATAAATTTTATTCATTAACCTCAATTAAATATGGCTAGAAAATGATTAATTAACATAAAAAAGTCTAAATATTTTCAAATCTTTTATACAAACCTATACATATTATTTAATATAAATAAAAGGATATTTTCGTCCAATAAAATTAAAACTAAAAATTCCAGTGGATCTCCGGCGATGAGAGGAGGAGAAAATGCTCAATGGTAAGGTTTTTTTTATTTATTTGCATTCACTCCCAAAATAAAAGGATATTATTAGTTTAAAGGGCATTTTTGTCTATAAAATTATCAACCCTTCCCAACCCTCCAATTTGGAGAGTGAGAAATGGTGTGTTTGCAACCCCCCATTTACCTCCAAAACCCTTACCTCCATCCTCAACCCTTCTCCCTAAGCAAGGATTGAGAGAACCCTTATCTCCAAAACCCCTCTCAATCCTTCATCCCAAGCAAAGCCTTAGTGTAATTTTTTATTACTATTTTTTAAATTTATTTTGAGTCATTTTATGTTTTAATATAAATACATAAAATTTTCATATGGTAGTTGGTAACAATGCTTCTTGGTGTTATGGGTGACCCAAGTTCAAATCCCACCCATAACATTTAAATTTATTTTTCATTTTAAATTTATTTAAATTAATTAAAAACCCGGCTGGCTTGCCCTAGCCCGCCGGGTCAGGTGGGCCCACCCCGCCCTGGTGGGTTCTTGACTATTCCGGGCTGGGTCATGTTGGTGACCGATGACCCGGTGGGCCTGGTGGGTCTTCAATAGTGGCCGGGTCAGTTCCAAGTCCGGTAAAACCCGACCCGGACCCATCGGGTCGGGCCCGCCTGGCCCTGTTAACCAGCCCGTGCCCCCCTCTAATCATAGCCACCAATGCACACTCAAACATGAGTGTGCATTGGGATTAGTAAATATCTCTTTTTAGAGGGGATGGTTACCTCTATTCAAACCGATGGTAATGTATCAAAATACAGTTGTGTTGAAGCTGTTATATATGTGATTAAGACCATATGCTTATATGGACGTCCATATTAATATACACGTGTTCTTCTTTCTGTGGGTCATTGATAGTTGACACACATTTGTGGCATGTTACCTTCCTCTTCTTTTGTTTATGCAACTGAGATTTGATTCCTTGTCTCGTTTAATTTCTGATTTCATTGCAAAGAATTATGAGAAACAATAATGTGTTCTATTGGAATGACAACACCATACAATGCAATGCATTAAGTGCTTATGTTGTTTATCATATCCCTTCATTTGGATTACAGACTGAAACTCTTCTTTAATTTTTTAATAATGACCACAAACATTTACACCATCTTTTCTGGAACCTTAATCTCCATTCCTGGTCCATGGCATGCCATCATAAGGTGGAAAATGATGCTCCAACAAAGTGGCCTTCTTTCAATTCAGCTCACATTCCACTGTCCTTGTTATACATGCTATTGCAATGGATGCCAGCTACCTTTATATCTATATATGTCTCTGTATACTTGCCAATTAATGATTCAGAATTCTCTCATATAAAAGTGATAATATTAAGAAAAAATAACGTAACTTATTGGTTTGATTGCTACCTAACAAAGCTAGTTTGGAATTTGAATCATATATTAACAATTTCACAAGACAGAACATATATATATATATATATAAAGGAAATTCAATATATGGAATATGTCGAGTTAAATGCATGCCACTTTCTGCTTAAGGGACCTGCTCTGCGCTAGAAAAGAACGTTTAAAGCTTGGCCAATGGTGCCAACTTTGGTTTTTATATTGTTTATTCTTTTCCATTAACAATTAAATTTAATGAAATTATTAGGTTAGTTGACATGTGATAGTGAAACATTATTTTAAAAAAATATAGGTTTAACTCTTTGAATAGTCCCTCTACTTTTTCAAATATGCCTTTTAAATCAATGTACTTTAAACTGTAAACTTTTAATTCCACTGCTAATTGAATTGAACCATGTTAGTCCCTATTAGGGTTAGGATTTAGGTTCTAAAAAGACTAACATTGCTCAATTTAAGCAATAATGAGACTAAATGGTTACAATTTAAAGTATAGAGACCCAAAGGACATGTTTGAAAAAGTAGAAAGATTATTCATAGAATTAAACCAAAAATCTAATCTTTACTTCATTAATTAAATTTAATAAACGTCAAGTACATGCTTTTTACATCTTTTACTTCTTTTTTTCTCAGATATTTTTATACATTTTTATTTCTTTACACGTTGACTACCACAACATGATTTATAGGTAGGTACAAATTTTGAAGATGAATATGATGTAGTTGCCTTCGGTGTGTTTATTAATATTTTACCTTTAATGTGATATAGAAGAAAAAGACTTAATTTGTCATGGGAGCCTTATATCGACGCTAAGAAATTTGGCAGTCCTTACAATTTCTCTAGCAAAATCACCACTACATATATAGTCGAATGATAAAATACTTGATTTTTTTTATGGGAGATAGAGGATTTGACTCCCTCATATAATATATGGTTGGAGTTTAAAAATAAAAAAATATGGATTGAGTGACTTGTCCACATTATATAAATAAAATATTTAAAAATTTTAAAAAATCAGTAGGATAAAAGATATTGAGTTACTAATGAGGTAAATTATAGATAAATGAGTTTGAACTTGGAAAGACATAATTTTATTGTCACGGAAGTCTTTTAAACCACTAGTAAATAATATCTAATAAATTATTTTGTTTTTGAGTCTCTTCTAGTTTTTTGTTTTGCAGGATGAGATGATGAAGAACACCATGGACAGTCTTACAGCCACTTCGGCGAGGGCCATGCACAGTCCTGCAGCCACTTCGGCAAAGAGAAAGTCACACGCCTCCACTTCTTCTACTCAGAAAGACTCACTGGAGACAAGCCTACTATTGTGCTGTCTGCCAAGCCTGAAAACAACCCTTCTGCTGGTATTGAAACATTTGGGCCATTGTCTGTCATTGATGCACCTCTCACCGAAGGGGAAGACCTAAACTCAAAAGTTGTAGGACATGCACAAGGACTTGTAGTGGCTGCAGGGCTTAACAAAACCATGCTTATCTTTGCGGTGGACTTTGAGTTCACTTCCGGTGAGTACAATGGAAGTTCTATAAGTGTGTTGTCAAGAAACCCTATTTTACATGTGTATAGAGAACTTGCTGTCGTTGGTGGCCGTGGAAAGTTTAGGATGGCACGTGGATATACTTTTCTACGCAAAGCGATTGCAAATGCTGATGTTAACATCATCGAATATGATGTTACTGTGTTTCATTATTATTAATTATGAGTGTAAATTCTCAATTGCACGTAACTTGTCGGTTACTTGGTTTTCTATTTCGTTTCTGTACAGCGGTTTTTTTCCCCAATTTGTTTTGGAGTCTGTTTGGTTATGTACTTGTTCTCTTTCTGTTCAATAAATTTGTAGTTACATATTTGTAAAAGAAAAAAAATGCGATAATCATGTTTTATATATATATATATATATATATATATATATATATATATAAAAGTTTGGCATTTCAATTTGATAACGTGTCTCTTTTTCCCTTGAATAATATCAATGCTTTAATGATATTGTTTATTCATCATGAATTTGGTTGTCTTGTTTGTGTTTCTTACTCTTCTTATTATTATGTCTTTGAGCGGGACACAAGGAACATGGGGTGAGTTCGGACTTTTTACGGGCTTTAAAATTGTAATTAAAAGAAAATTGTTGTGTCAAAAATTAATTACACAGTAATGTTGGCTTCACTATATAAAGTATTAATGTAAAAATTTCAAATTTCAGTAAATACAATAATGGTAACCGATCCATCCCAAACCTTAACCAAATGGCCTCTTCCCCGATCCCAAGGCCCCTTCCATCACCGCCGCCCACCAAAACCCCGTGCCTGACCCCGTCGTACCATCTTTTGCCGACCCTGTTGTGACGGTTGATGGTGACGGGTGATTGAAGGAGGCGCGGTACGCCGGCATTGGGACTGTGAAAGTGTGGCCGGCGACCATGCTTCAAGTGTTGGAGCGAGTTGTTTAAGAAACAGTAATTAAATGTTTAATTAGTAGCTAAGATGTTTGTTTAAACTTTTTTATATGTATATAGTCTCATCATTGTATATGACATAAAGTGAGTAAGAAAGGCTCTGTGGAGAAGGATCATGCTTCCCCAGTTTTTTCTGAAGAAAAGCTTCTTCCCTTTCTTAAAACTCCTCTCCTGATCTCCACTTCAATTCATCTTGTTCCTTGTTAACATGGTATCAGAGCCCAAGGCGACAACAAAGAACCTTTCTCTGCACCTACGCCAACATCGCTGCTCCAAGATTTCTATTTTTCCAGATCTCTAGGGATCAGTCCAACCAGATTTTCCTAGATCTTGCATTTCTTGTGAAGATCACTTCATCTTTTACAGATCTATGCAACAAGTAAAGATGTGGGTATAAAGATCTTTACTTGATGAAGATTAGATCTGTTTTTCTGGATCTGTGTACTGTAGCAATCGGAATCTTGATTTGCTTTGGATTTGGAAGAAAGACCTAAGGTACTATTTGTGTTCAAGTGTAAATTTCATTCATCCTGAATTCTAATCATGGCAGAATCATATGAGATTATGCAAGGAGGAAAAGAGTAAACTAGCTCTATTCTTGAAGACCTGGCCGTGAGAATGACAGAGGTCTTGAGCAGATGCCAGAATCCTACGCCAACCAATGACTCCTCCATGGCTCAGATTGGCATCAAGTTGGATGACACCAACTATGCCCTATGGTCTCAAGTTGTTGAAATGTATATTTCTGGTAAAGATAAGTTGGGATACATCAATGGTGATATTTCTCAACCTTCAGTGACAGATCCAACTTATCGATGATGGCGAACTGAAGACTCAATTGTGAAAGGATGGTTGATAAACAACATGAATCCTTCTTTGATTGCCAACTTCATTCGCTTTCCTACAGCAAAAACAGTATGGGATGCTATTGCTACGACATACTTTGATGGGGCAAATTCATCTCAATTGTATGATCTACGGAGGAGAGTGAGTAGAATGAGACAAGCTAGAGGTCCAATTGAGAAGTATTACAATGATCTTCAATGTTTGTGGAGAGAGATTGACTTCCGCCGGCCAAACCCAATGGAGTGTGCTACTGACATTGGGAAATACAACTCACTCATTCAAGAAGAGAGGGTGTATGTTTTTTCTAGATGGGTTAGATGACCGATTTGACAAAATTCGAAGTGATGTGCTACGAATGAAGCCATTTCCAACTGTAGAAGAGGCGTATGCATATGTTCGACGTGAGGATAGCAGACAGTCAGTAATGCTGACAGGGGTGAGACACTATAATTGGTTCTGTCATGGCCTCTAAAGGAGAAAAAGGTGGGTTGGTTCTACTACCTCAAACTAGCTAAGATGCAAACTGAAGGAAATAGTTCTACTTATTGCGGGAATAAAAGACACACTCGCAACACTTGTTTCAAATTGCATGGGATCTTGGTGGAAAGAAAGGAAAGTACAAAATCGGCAAGATAATCGAATGAATATTGATAAAAATGGAAAGATAGGTACAACAACCACAGATTCAATGCCACTAGCCACAGCTCTCAACATTGCACAGCTGCCTTCTTCTGGTCCTTCATCCAGTACTTCAACAACATACCAACATCAAGGTAATTGTGGTTTCCATCAAAGTAGTAGTGACTGGATTATCGACTCAGGAGCAACTGATCATATGACGTATGATTCAAATGATTTTTCATCTGTTGCGCATCCTAGGCGATCAATGATTGTCAATGCAAATGGTGTTCAATATCCAGTTACAGGGGCTGGCACAGTAGTGTTATCTTAATCTCTTTCTTTACCTGATACTTTGTTAATTCCCTCTTTATCAAATAATCTACTATCTGTGAGCCAAATAACAACCGATCTCAAATGTGTAGTACTTATGTATCCAACTTTTTGTCTTCTTCAGGATATTCTCACCAAGGAGATAATTGGTCGTGGTACTAGGAGAGGGGGTTTATACTACATGGATGACTTCAGTCAGGGTAAAGCAAATCAAATGAGGAGCTCTCATAATACTAAAGATCAAGAGATCCGGATATGGCATCAACGATTGGGGCATCCATCCTTTGGATACATGAAGCACTTGTTTCCTAATTTATTCTCAAACGTAAATGTTGCCAACATGAAGTGTGAGACATGTATTTTGGCTAAGAGTCATAGAGTCTCCTATCCAATCAGTCTTGGTAGGTGCAACACTCCTTTTGGTTTGGTGCATTCGGATGTTTGGGGACCTTCACCAATTACTTCATCTACTAGCATTCGCTGGTTTGTAACTTTTGTAGATGATTGTACTCGAATGACTTGGTTGTATTTGTTGAAGCATAAGAATGAAGTATTTGATGTTTTTGCATCATTTTGTGCAATGATTCACACACAATATTCAGCTACGTGTCAAGATTCTCCGATCAAACAATGGTGGTGAATATGACAACCGATCATTACATGATTTCTTTGACACTAATGGTCTCATACATGAAACTTCTTGTACACAGACACCATAACAAAATGGAGTTGCGGAAAGAAAGAATAGGCATATATTGGAAACAGCACGCGCAATGCTAATTGGTGCAAATGTTCCAAATCATTTTTGGCCAGAGGCAGTCACTACATCAGTTCACTTACTGAATAGGATGCCTTCAAGGGTCCTAGGCTTTCATACTCCACTTCAGGCTCTCTCTCACCACATTGTGTTGCCATCAGTGCTAATGATTCCAGCACGGGTGTTTGGATGTGTTGTTTTTGTACATTTGCACAAGAATCAACGTAGTAAATTAGATCCTTGTGCTGTTTGATGTATTTTCTTGGGGTATGCTGTACATAAGAAGGGTTATCGATGTTATGATCCAACTAGAAAAAAGATGTATGAAACAATGGATGCTACTTTCTTAGAGTCAGAGACATATTTTTCTCCTTAGGTGGAGCTAAAGGATAAGGAGAAGCAGAATTGGCCAGGATTGACTATATCGTCATGGTCAAGTAGAGATGCAGCCAGTAGTGACTCTCATGCTAGTGTGAATCCATCAATAGTTAGTGTTCCTACAATTTATACACTTGATAACAGTAATGCACTGATAACTGAAGATGAAGAGAACCCTATGACTGAAGTTGTTCCAAATAGTGCTCAAGAAGTGAATGCTAATATATTTTCTGAAGAACCTGATGTAGTTGATTTAACCCCCTCTACTTTGGTACCAGACGGTTCATCTCCTGAGAATACTCATGAGGTAAGTGTTTCACCCACTCCTATATCAATTACTAATTTGGATACAACTGGTAGATATGTTTTGCCAGACAGATCTAATCGTGGCAAGCCACCAGATCGGTATTCTCCAGAAGTTCATGGAAAGCAATCTAAGTATCCTATTGCCCATTATGTGTCAACTCATAGACTCTCCAATTCCTTGGAGGCTCTTGCCCATAATGTGCTAACAGCCAGTATTCCTGACAATGTACACATAGCTTTTATGGACCCTAAGTGGACTCAAGCCATCAAGGATGAAATGTCAGCACTGCAGAAAAACAAAACATGGACTTTAGTCTCACTACCAGAGGGAAAGAAAATAGTGGGATGCAAATGGGTTTTTTCAATCAAGTATAAGGCAGATGGGTCCATTGATCGGTATAAGGCACGCCTTGTTGCGAAGGGATATACACAAATGTATGGGATTGACTATCAGGAAACATTCTCACCAGTAGCAAAACTCGATACAGTCAGAGTCTTGTTGTCTCTTGCAGCCAATATAGATTGGCCATTGCATCAATTCGATGTAAAGAATGCTTTCTTACATGGTGACCTTAAGGAGGAAGTATTCATGGATATTCCACCTGGGTTTACTACCTCTCCAAATGGAAATTTTGTGTGCAAATTACAAAAGGCCCTCTATGGACTAAAACAATCACCGTGTGCTTTGTTTGGTCGATTTACCCTAACCATGAGGAATTATGGTTATCAACAAAGCAATGCAGATCATACACTATTCTTGAAGCATCGTCTTGGGAAGGTAACGGCACTTGTAATCTATGTTGATGATATGGTCATCACAGGAGATGATGAAGAGGAAATTTCAAAGTTACAAAATCAATTGGCAGCAGAATTTGAGATGAAGAACTTGGGAAATCTCAAATATTTTCTAGGAATTGAAGTGGCAAGATCGACACAAGGTATTTTTTTATCCCAGCGCAAGTATGTACTTGATCTCTTAGCAGAAGTTGGACTGCTGGATTGTAAACCTGCTAATATGCCAATTATCCAGAATCACAGACTTGGAGAATATCTAGATCAAGAACCAACTAATAAAGAGAGATATCAAAAGTTAGTTGGTAAGTTGATTTATTTATCTCACACGCGTCCTGACATTGCTTATGCTATTAGTGTGGTTAGCAGATTCATGCATTCTCCAAGTAAGCAACACATGGAAGCAGTAATGCAAATTCTTCGATATTTGAAAGGTTCACCTGGGAAAGGCCTTCTTTTTTCTAAGCACTGCCATCTCAATATTGATGGGTACAGTGATGCTGATTGGGCATGAGATAATACTGATCGGAGATCGACTTCGGGCTATTTTACCTTTGTTGGTGGCAATTTAGTGACTTGGAGAAGTAAGAGACAAAAGGTGGTGGCATTATCTAGTGCAGAAGCTGAGTTTAGAGGAATGGCTAAAGGTGTGTATGAACTTCTATGGCTTAAGAGATTGATGACTGAGATTGGTTTTTCTCCAAAGTCAGGAATGAACTTGTTTTGTGACAATAGAGCAGCAATCGATATTAGTCACAATCCAGTTCAACATGATCGTACCAAACACATAGAGGTGGATCGGCATTTTATTAAGAAAAACCTTGAAGACAAATTAAGTGATCCAATTTCCATTCATAAAGTCTGAAGATCAATTGGCGGACATTCTCACAAAGGCTGTCTCAATTAAGAACTTCTACAACTCACTTGGCAAGTTGGGCATGTATGATATATATGCACCACCTTGAGGGGGAGTGTTGGAGCGAGTTGTTTAAGAAACAGTAATTAAATGTTTAATTAGTAGCTAAGATGTTTGTTTAAACTTTTTTATATGTATATAGTCTCATCATTGTATATGACATAAAGTGAGTAAGAAAGGCTCTGTGGAGAAGGATCATGCTTCCCCAGTTTTTTCTGAAGAAAAGCTTCTTCCCTTTCTTAAAACTCCTCTCCTGATCTCCACATCAATTCATCTTGTTCCTTGTTAACATCAAGATGGGCGAAAGTGAACAGAGCCATGCTGGGTTTAAGAGAAGGAATGAGAAACTGTACCAGGGGTATGGTTGTAATCTCACTAGGTTTAGTGGGATATTAAAATATAGTATCTATGGTTTAAGGATGCTCACCAATGCAGTGTCAGTATACTATGTTTGTCTGGCCAATAGAGTGTTAGTTAAATGCTGTTTGACCGTTTTGTCTTTTATCCTCTTTTGAGTTATATATGTAAGGGTAGTAGTAAAAGCAAGTTTGTCAGTCAATGTAGTGTGTTCTTTACTCTGACTCTGATGTTTCATTCTAGTTATTCAACTTTGCTTCCCCTCTATTCTTCTTCTTCTTCAACCTTGTTTTTTCCTCAAGGTTTGTTGGCAGGTTCAGCAAGGTTGCACGCCAACAGTGACTACCGTTGTCCACTGATGGAGACGCAAGGATCTCACCGAGAATGTTGGCTTTTCTCAATAGAAGTCACAAGACAGAAAAATTTTTTGAATCAGTCTTAGATGACTAGGGAAGTTTTTTTTTTTTAACATCAATGCAGTTGTGAGTTGGCCAGACATAGGTAATAGTAGTTCTTTTGGAATCAATGTTGATTATTTCAATGTTGTTAAGATAAAGTAAGGCAAGAATAAGAATCTAAATGATTGATTAAGTGGGGTATTCCTGAAGGATAAGGCAACTTAAAGTTGAAATGTGGCGTCATTAGAATTCTATAAACAGTCTGCCAAACTGCCAGATCAAAGCACAACATAGCCTCCATGATTACTGAGAAAAAATAAAGAAATATATAGCAGAGATGCCAGAAAACAAATCTACATGTAAACCAGCCTAAAATGTACCTTAGTATTACTATTATGAGATATCTGTTAGTGCAGTATCAATCATTTTAATCAACTAAATTTTGAGACGATAAGTCTTCTTTTAATCAAGTTCACATGAAAATTTCTTGCACGCTAAGCTATCAAAATTTCTGCAGTTAATTGCAGTCAAAGCAGGGAACACATTCCATTCACAAGCACTCCTGCAGCCATCTCTGCAAATTGGGTAAATAAATCTCACTCCAAATTAATCAAATTCATGTAAAACACTCAGTTTCTTTTTTTTCTGATTTGCTTGTTTGGTCACTGGTTCCCATTTCAAGTATTGACATGGAGCTTTTAAGCACTCCAGCAGTCATTTCATTATGTGAGTTTTTCAAGTATTGTTTGGGATGATACAAAATCAAATGGAGATAGTTCCCATTTGATTCTTTCTTTGACTCAGTATCCATGGAATACAGTGGTTTGCTAATAATTGTTTCCACTATGTTTGCCCTTTTTTTTGAGCATTATGAATTTGTTATTTAGGTATATACATGTGATGAGCTTGTCATGATCAAGCCTTGTAATCATGGAATTTGGCCTACCATTTGTTGCACATTTATCCCTGTGCTAATCTCTTGTTATTTGAAGGATTATGTTTATTATTATATTTTGCTTAGAAGCTTGTTGAAAAAAAAAATTATGCAAACTGTAATTTGAGTAATCTTGACCTTGACATAGCACGTAGGGCTTCATATTTCTTGTAGCATTCATGGCAATTTCTTATTTCCAGTTGGTGTTTCTTTCATTTCAATTTCATTAGCACTATCGTTCATTGCTCTGTTAATAATTTAGTCTTCCAGCCCAATAGCAACTTCTTTCTTCTTGTGCATCCTATGTCTGTCCAACATTAGCATAAATTTTAGTCTTTAAGCAAATAAATGCTTTTCATTAGCCTATTCTATGTTCCTTCTCATTTTTAGAAAAATAATATTCAAGATTATGCACAGTAAGAATTTTATATTTTAGCATTTAATAGTTCTTGAGTTTAATCACAGCTGTAGTCCTCTATTTGAGGAGAATTCATGGTTCATCCTGTTTTCAAGTTTTTGTTTTATTTTTTTAATTTTTTGTACTTTTGCACTGAAAACGGGATCATTGATCCAGTTTTTAGTTTTTTTATTATTTATTATTATTTTTTAATTTTTTATACAAGTTTTCATTTTAATTCTTTAAATATTTTTAATTATATTTCTGTTTTTAATTATTGGACTCTTGCACTTTAACCCCTAATTTATTTTGTAACTATTTAAATAATTTATTTGTGGTCTTTTTAACCCAATTTTTTTAAAAAAATATTATTTAAATAAAAATATTATTTAAAATTAGAATTATTATTGTTAATTATTAAAACGGGAATTATTTTACTAATGTTTTGAATATTATTATAATTAGAGTGACAATTATTGAAGTAGGAATTATTGAAATTTTTTATTATTATTATTACATAGACAGGTAAATTACACACACAAATATAAAGTTACAACTGTTTTTTGTTTGAATATATATTTTTTTTAAATAGTTCATATGGAGACCATATGATATGGATGAATCGATATATCTGTGTGTGTAATTTACCTGTGTATAAAAATAATAAAAATAGTTTTCAATAATTGTCACTCTAATAATAATAATATTTAAAATATTAATTAAATAATTTATGTTTTAACAATTAACAATAATAATTATAATTTCAAATAATATTTTTATTTAAATAATTATTATTTTTAAAATAATGGCTAAAAAGACCACAAAGAAATTATTTAAATAATTAAAAAAAATAAGCGGTTAAAGTGCAAAAAACCAATAATTAAAAGTAGAAATGTAATTAAAAATATCTAAAGGGTTAAAATGATAAATTGTATAAAAATTTTTAAAAAAATTAACAATAGAAAAACTAAAAACGGAATATTGATCCCATTTTCCCAAAAGGACAAGAAAAATAAAAAAAAAAATACTTCAAAACAGGAAGACTGATCCCATTTTCTTTAAAATAAATTAAAACGGGATCACACTTCCCGTTTTACCTAAACTAGTAAATAATTTAAAATATGTCTGTTTTTACAATTAAATAAAAAATTGCATTATTTAAAAAAACCTCTCGGGGATGTCTCAAATAGACTCAAAAGTTTGAACATTTTCTTCTTTAAACAGTTCATATGGAGGCCATATGATATGGACGATATATCTCTGTGTAAAAATAATAAAAATAATTTTCAATAATTTCTACTTCAATAATTGTCACTTTAACAATAATAATATTCAAAATATTAATAAAATAATTCCCATTTTAATAATTAACAATAATAATTCTAATTTCAAATAATATTTTTATTTAAATAACAATTATTTTTAAAAAATTGGGTTAAAAAGACCACAAATAAATTATTTAAATAATTACAAAAAGGTTTAAAGTGCAAGAAAGCAGTTATTAAAAATAAAAATGTAATTAAAAATATTTAAAGGGTTAAAATGAAAAATTGTATAAAAATTTAAAAAAAAATTAAAAATAAAACCAAAAACGGGATTATTGATCCAATTTTCCCAAAAGGACAACAAAATAAAAAAAAAATACTTGAAAACGGGATCAACCTTCTAGTTTTTAGTGCAAACGCAATGAAAATGAGAATAATAATCCCATTTTCTTTAAAATAAATTAAAACTAGGATCACATTTCCTATTTTATCTAAACTTGTAAATAATTTAAAATATATCTATTTTTATAGTTAAATAAAAAATTACATCATTTAAAAAAACCTCCCGGGGATGTCTCAAATAGACTCAAAAGTTCCGCATTTTTATTTCATTTTTAATAACTAATTAGCAGTTTTTATTGGGAAATTTGAGAAAAAACCATTAATGACTTGTCAAAGCCAATTATTTACGAATACTTTTGTTTTTTAATAATGTGGATAAATCCTCCAACTGTTTACAATTTTTTTTTAAAAAAAAATGTGAACAAATCCTCACACACGAACGGTTTACAAAAACTTTCAAATTATAAAAATATATTAAAATTTGATTTTCTTTTCTAATACCACAATAATTTTATAGGACAAGCTATATACATATAACTAAAAAATAAAAATAAACAGTTGTGTATTAATTACTTTAAAGGAATCAAAGAACATGGAATAATTAATGGTCGGCACACACGCATATATATATATATACATATATATATATAACTTTGATGGGCTAGTCATCTGTCCTGGTTTTCCCATCACAGTCTGACACATGTTCTTGAATCACAACATAAAAAAAAATAACATTATATGAGGAAACGTATCAAACTGTGATAGGAGAAAATCAGAGAATAATCTAGTTCTAAAACTAGATGAGATAAAAATTAGTGGAACTCACTAAATATTTGTAATATACATACCCTACACCTAAACTCAATCTAATCTTTAACATACACGTAACTTATTCAATATGTGTAATAAGCATGAGGGTTTACCAAGACTTTTGAATTATAAAAATGTATTAAAATTAATTTGTTCTTCTAATCTAATATTGCAATCAATTTTACAGGACAAGCTATATATATAAAATAAAAATAAACAGTTTTTGCCTTCCAGGGATAATGGCAATAATCCTCTGTATTTTTGTATAAAGGATCATATGGACATGTCATTCTACAACAACTGGGATCGTATGAGATACACTTCAACTACAACGTACGTCGGGAACTACAGATCCACAAGTGCTGGCGATTCTTCACCTTCTGGACTACTCTGCCGCCTTCAAGTGAGGGCTTCCTTCATGTATTCTATAACCGTATTATGCAGTATTTAAATAATTTTGGTGTAATTTCAATTAATATAGCCTTGATTAGATTCCCATCGTTGATATAGCCTTGATTAGATTCCCACCATTAGATATACCTTAAAAATTATATATATTTAAATTTTAAATATCATTATTATATCCGTCTTGTTCGATTTAAATTATTATTTTTTAAAAGCCACAATCTCCACAACCGAACCTTTTATCCGTCTTATCTCGTTGGGAGTTCGTGTGTTTTCAAATCTAGTGAAAGAACGCGTCTCCCTTCCTCTTTGATGGATTGGCTTGTAGAGATGACGACAAGATCCAGATTAGCAAGGATGACTACAGGTAGGCGGTCTTAGAATTTCCACACCTCAAACAAGAGTTTCTTTATGCTATGTTCTTCTTTTTGTATTATGAGTTCTTTGTAAATCTTTAATCATAGATATTAGGTCTTGTCAAATTATCATCATTTCTATTAGTTAAGCATAATTTTCAGACTATGTTGATAATTCCTGATTCTGTTTAGCCTTTTGTTTTGATAATAGATCTTTTTGGATTTTGTGAACGTATTGTGTTGATCCATACTCACATCCTTGCCAGTATTAGAGCTACGAAATTTTTCTGTAAGAGGGAATTGCTTGTAGGCCGTGTAGTTTCACTTTTTGCATTTTTACCCCTACCATTCTTTAATTTTGATGCCTTGTTGAATGATCTCCTAACTTCTGCTAAAATTCATATTATGTCTTAAAGATCTTTTATACTGTTAGGGCAGAGGAAGTGTTGATTGATTTCATTTGATAAGTTTTCAGATATCTGCTTTTGAAATAGCTGAAATCCCTCTTTAATTTTAGAGGTGTTAGGGGCATAATTTAGAGGACTGTAAAATAAGAAGATTGTAGAGTTTGATGTTATTTAAATACCTACAAAATTTCAGATCGTATACACCTATATTTTATGAGATATGATTTTATTAGTAAACTATCCCGGATGTGGTGTTTGTGCAGAACATCAAGATTGATGGGTATTTTTGATGGTCATAGAAATTGATTTGGTAAGGTGAAAAATAGGAAAGTTGTTTCTTTTTGGGTTATCTAGTTATCAGTAAAATTTCATTGATTTTGGAATTGTAAGTTGAGAGATATGCATGTTGGAAAGGGATATGTCAGATTTATAATTCTGCAGAAATAGTTGGAGGTTCAAATGAATGTTATAATTTGAGTAGTTCTCTAAATAATATAAATTTCGGATATGTCATTATATTAGGTGTCTACATTTCTCAGAATTTTGAAATTTATGATTTGGAAAAGTATAGGTAAAGTTGTGAGGGATTTAGTACTCAACAATCATTATAAAATTGCTCATATGTCCTTAGAGTGGAAAATTGCTATTGTACCCTTGCAAGATCCATATTTGGGAGAGTATAGTGATAGCTTGATCTTTGCATTTGTACTCTTCTAAAAAACTTTCTTGCAAACCCTTGATTATTGTAAAATTCATTTTTGTTGGTGAAACTAATAGGTTACTTCCCAATATAGGGTATTCTGAAAAACTTGATTTAGTGTGAGACCTGTAGTTTTGGCATTATTCAGGTATGTAACACCACATATAAATGTATAATTATATATATAATTTCTGGTTATCAATAATTTTGAATTTATTTAAATTCTTTTAAAGCTTGCTTATATAATATTAAAACATTGTTGGGTTTTGATCAAGTTTCTATTATTATATACTTATTAAATTTTTGAATTACTTTTCTTTCCCTAAAACATTAAGTCCCACATTTTGATCATGTATGTTATTTTTTGAACTTTTATGTTTGTATATTGTTTTGAATATAACTGGATTATTTTTATTGTAAACAAATGGGATCATGCATATGTTTATATGTTTGCTCGATAAATTATTTTGCAAATTCTGTTCTGCCCTGACTTGTCTGAAATTATGAAATTATGAAATAATGTTTTGTTTTTTAGATAACAAAGTTATTTTGATACAAATACGTTATAGTCTCCATTTAGCTAGGCAATAACCCTGTCATTGGGGATAAATACTGACCATGTCAACATGAAACCCTGACTCTGTTAAGAAACTATAGTTTCGCACCGTTCCGTCGGTGAAGAATAACGGCCTCTGATATTCTGGCTCGGGTCACCGAGGGTAAACAAATGATTCTGTTATTTTGTTTCGGCTATAGTGATTTGGAGACATATATTTCTGTTTTCTATTAAATTGCATTTTGTTGAATTAATTTGATTTCATGAAATATAATTTTGATAAATAATTGTAATATCTGATATGATTGACTTTTGATTCTGGATTTTTGAAAATTTCTTATGATCCCAGTTATTTTTAGTGGGTTACTTACTGGGTTGTCAAGCTCATAATTTTGTTGTTGAATTTTTTTCAGATCCGGAGTGATTAATACAACAGATATCTTAGTGAGCTAGCGAGAGATAGGTTCTGAGGTCTTGCATGACTATTGTGCTATACACTATGGGTGTGCGCCCGTTTGTCAACGCACTGGGTCCAACGAGCTGGGTTCGGGGCGTGACATGATAGGTATATTATAGAAGTGGAACAGTTGGCCCATGTTCAATTCAACCTGTATTAATATTATGTAATGGCCCACTCTGTGTATTAATATTATGTAATGGCCCATTATGTGTTCTTAATATATATCGTTTTTAAAATAAAATACATTCTTTATTCAGTGCTTATATGATGAAATGTGTACAAGATACATATACGGGGTTAATTTTTCAGGAAGTCATCAAACTTTGACTTATTATCACTTCGGTCATCCAACTTCAAAATGTATCAAAGTGGTCATTCTAATTCTAATTCATATCACCGGGCAGTCACTCGTGGCTTTTCAGCCCAAATTAGTCTACGTGAGCGCCAAAAAAACTGAGGTGCTACAGTCATCCATGGCTTTCCAGCCCAAATTAGTCTACGTGGCCGCCAAAAAAACTGAGGCACCTCAGTTTTTTCGGCGGCCACGTAGACTAATTTGGGCTGGAAAGCCACGGGTGACTGGCCGATGATATGAATTAGAATTTGAATGACCACTTTGATACGTTTTGAAGTTGGATGATCGAAGTGATAATAAGTCAAAGTTTGGTGATTTCTTGAAAAATTAACCCTACATATATGTATTCATAGTAAAATACATATATGGTGATGTAGATTGCATATATCTCACCAACCGGTGGACATAACACCTTTGGAAGTCCCGATCTCACCGAGATCCTCCAGTTTCATTTTTTTTATTACCTAGTCTATCCAATACCGTTTATGCTTTTGTCACCTTCTCGATCTCCTTGCTGGTATTGCCGGCTTCGCGGATCTGTAAACAGCCTCTTGGTGCTTCTGCAAGGCATTGATGTACTCGAGGAGAGGGTGAGGATTTTCTTCTATAGCTTCAGCGATACAAATCCCATATATACATTTAATTATTGCTGAGGGACAGTATCTGAGGAAGAGCAGGTATACGACCATGATTTCTTCCTTCTCCATCTTGATTAGGAACATCTTTGGTTGGGTCGTTTATATAATAGTAATTCTTCCGGTCCAAGTTTCTTGAGCAGTGAACCTGTCCTCATACGGCCCTATGTATATTTTGAATATATTTCAAATGTGTGGGCCCATTCTGAATAAAACCGAGAGTATTGTATCCCACTAATTATTTTCTATGATTTTATATTATTTATTCATACAGGTGGGTCCCACGTGCAGAGAAAAACACACCGGGAATCATGAGCCTTCTCTCGTTTGAATGGATCTCGCATATCGAGACACGTGGCTGTACACTGGGAGACAAGATGGTACGCCTTTAATTTGAACAGACCTATCAGAGAGCGCCACGTGGCAGTACGGTCAGAGCGGCCATCTGTGTCCCGCTATTAGGGGGCGTTTGGTTGCAAGGAATGGAATGGAGAGGAGTGGAAGAGTAATGATAATGAGGGGGATTGAAGAAGGAATGTGATTGAAAACTATGTTTGGTTGAAAGGATTGGGGATGTAGTTTATTGGGAATGGAAAAAGTGAAAAGAAGAAAATATAATATAATTACTATTATGCCCTTTATCCAAATGAGTATTATATAAAGTGAAAAAAAAATTAAATTAATTGTTATAAATAAATATTTAATTTTAATAGGTCACCAAATCTCAAAATTTTTATTAATATCATTAATTAGTAATTAATTACTATAATAAATAACTAATTACATGTTTAAAGATATTTTAAATAATTAATTAAAGATATTTTGTTAAGATCATTAATTAGTAATTAATCAACTATAAAAAAATAACTAATTAATTATTATAAATAAATATTTAACTTTGATTATTAGTTATTATTATTTAATTATTAATTATTATTAAAATTATCTACTTAATTATTATATTTTAATTTAATTATTATTTTTTTAATTAATTATTATTTTTAAAATTATTTATTTATTTATTATTTAAATTAAATTATTATTTTAATTATTAAAAATAGGGTAAAATGGTCATTTCTCCTCAAGGAGTGAGGGGGGAATGAGCAATCCTCCCATTTTTCCATTTTTGGGAGGATTGCTCACTCCTCACTCACTCCCCACTCACTCCCCACCCATTAATGCCAACCAAACAAAAGCTTGGCTTTATTCCATTTCCATTCTCACTCCAAGCATCCCAACCAAACACCCTCTTAGTTCCATCTCTAAAGTCGTTTCCTATTTTCTCTTACTTTTGACTATAAATAAAATTATATATATATATATATATAGACTCACACTAAGAACCTCAAAGATTTGCATAAAATCTTGTTTGGAAATCAGGATGTTTAATATTATTAAATAACCTCGGAGCAATGAATTT
The DNA here is from genome assembly GCA_020875875.1 of Dioscorea alata. NCBI lineage: Eukaryota > Viridiplantae > Streptophyta > Magnoliopsida > Dioscoreales > Dioscoreaceae > Dioscorea > Dioscorea alata. The sequence continues at coordinate 19,355,184 of CM037024.1, forward strand.
TCACTTCAGATATTTATTTTCACATAGTAAAAGATTAATTAATTCTAAGAGATCAATTCATGAAATAGGACGTGCAAATATCTGTGTTGATTCTAAAACAAAATTATTAGAGGATGAATGGTGTTGTCAGTCATCCATCTGCTATTAAAAAAATCTTTATTTGATTTGCAATTTTGATTTTTCCTCGTTGCTCCTAGGGTTGCTAAAATGACCGCTGCACTATAAAGTCTCGTGTTGATGGCTATGTACATGACTAGCTATTGACTAATCACTAGACTCCAATTCTTGCAATCACATTTGGAGTACTAATGAGGTTTTTGAGTCAAGCATATCAATTCCAACGTACTCACCTCGTCTAACATTGATTAATTTTTAGGGCAATGAAAACAAACATACAAGAGGCATGGCATTTAGCAAGACTGGGCATTATGAGTGGTTTTCAAACCTTTTGTAAAAGATATTTGGGTGGATTTTGGTAAGAATAGTTATTGATTGTAAAGGTTTCGCTCTTTCTGGAGAAGTGTGGAAGAAACAAGATTAGCATGTTATACCACCGTTACCATTGTAAAAGATGCAATACCAACCTCCAAATTCTAAGGTCAATGGCAGGTGAAGGAAGAAGCTATTATTTTCTTGAAGCTATTCTTCAAATTTTCTTCACCATACGGATAGTTTTGAGCATGAAAATAAATCCCATCTCAAGATGAAATTTATAATAAAAGATGCAATACGTTGGTTTTCAAGTTTGGTCTCTTCGCCGATAGACTAAAAGACTGCTTACAAATCTCTATAAATTTATAATAAACTTTTGAAAATATAAATATTAAAAAGATTCTTAAAAATTTTATATTAAATAAAAAAAAAGTTTGAAACATTAAAATAAATTAAGAAACTTGAGATAAGGGTATGGGAACTATAAACTTATAAATTTCAATATAAAAATAAAATTGTTGGGCCATAGGTATGTCCGATGGTTAAAAGTTGGGGTAAATTTTTTAATAGTGCATTAAATTATCGTACTTTTTCATTTTGTAGTCCAAACTTAAATATGAATCAAAATGATTACTCAACTTTAATTTTGTTTCATGAAAAAATCATTCGATAGAGTCTGGGCTATTTTTGATGATATAATATCAGAAATTCTCTATTAGTAGGTGTGATAAAATTATCAGTTGAGCATGCATCATGTTATATATATATGATGACATAGAATTTGAGGCGTGTGCATTACCAAAATTTGGCTAAAAAATCTCTCAAGTTACCACTTGGCGATACAAAATTGAAGTTTAGACCCCAAAATAAAAAAAATACTATAGTTTGGTGCTCTAACAAAAAAAAAATTACTTTGAAAAATTGAGAAGAAAACCTCCACACAATTAAAGTTTCTATGATTTTTTATTGTGATCCTTTGTTTTATAAATATGTGGTTTATTAGCATTAAAAAAAAAAAAAAAAAATAAGGCGACCTAGTCTAAATTCATATCACACTAAACATCTGTCATAATCTTGCATGTTGCATAGGCGAAAATTCAATTATATATATCTTATCACAACAATACAAACGCACTGAACAATATCAAGTCACACTGTACGATTAAAACCAAGACGTACGCACCTTTATTTAATTTTACCAAACTAATCCATGCACCGCACATAATTACAGACTTAATCAAAGATTAATCCACTCACTAACCACTGCTTTCATAGATCTAAAGGAAGATCCACCTTCTTCAACTGCGTGAGCTGCCTTCAAGCCTATCAAATTCACCCTATCACGCATCTTTCTACCTTGCTCCTCCTCCATCAAACACTTGATCAACCTGACAATCTCTTCTTTTCTCACGAGACCAGTATCATCCACTTTAGCTCTCACTGCCACCTTCACATCCTCCTCAAGCATCACCGCATTCATCTTCTGCTCTGCAAACAGCGGCCATGCGATCATAGGAACACCATTGCTGATGCTTTCTAGAATTGAGTTCCATCCACAGTGGGTGAGGAATCCACCAATAGCTGCATGGCCAAGCACTTGCAGTTGTGGAACCCATGCAAAGACAACCAGACCTAAACCTTTAGTTCTATCCAAGAACCCAGTTGGCAAGAAATTAAAAGAACTCATGTTGATTTCCCCACCAAAATAACTAGCATCGGCTTCATTATTTGGTCTCTTGACAACCCACAAGAACCTTTGCTTACTGAGCTCCAAACCCGATGCCAACTCTTTCATCTGCTCTCCAGTGAGTGTTCCCCCACTCCCAAAGGATACATAAAGTACTGACCCGTTCGGCTGTTCTTCCAACCATCTCAAACACTGATCATCACTTGCATCACCCCCTCTATCTCTAGAACAACTCCTAATGAGTGGCCCGATCGGATAGACAGGAGGTATTCTCTCGTTTTCCTTCATGAACTTTATAAGCTCAGGTTCCAACTCCTCCGTGCTATTGACAAGGATCCCATGAGTTTTATAATAAAGTTTGGAAAGACTCAGGTAACTTGTATAAACCTCATTTTTCCTCTCAACGACGGGCTGAGGGAAATCTTTGCCGTAAAAACTTTGAGAGTAACCGGGCAATCTGATTGGCTCCAACATGTCAGTATATTCACCATCATAAGTTTCATCAAGTTTAGGCAGATGGAGTGCAAAGGAGAGAAGGATGCATCCAGAGGTGAAGAACAAACAGTGCCTGACACCGAGTTCTTGGGCTATATCTAACGTAGCTTCATCATAGAACATATCAACAAGGAGAGCTTTGAGAGGTGGAGTATTAGTGTTAGCAGTAATGAGGGAGTTCAAGATGGTGCGGAGATGGGGTCCATTGTGAGTTGACAAGAAGAAAAGGAGAAAGATTACATTCTTGTTTTGTGACATGGAGTCTGGAGGTGGTGGCGGGATGGAGATGACGTTAATCTCTTCTCGGATGGAGCTGATGAGTGATAGCTCTGTGTGGGAAGGGGGCCAGAGGGATTGGGTGATGAGCGTGACAGCGAGGTTGTGGTGCCGGACAAGAAGCCGGGCAAGCACCGAGCATGGGAGAAGGTGGCCGATGCCGGGGCCGGATAAAATGGCAACTTGAGCAGCCATAGCTTGGAAAGAAGAAGAAAAATTTTGAGTTATATATTACATCTGCAGATGGAGTGTGTGTGTGTATATATATATATATATATATATATATATGACAGGGATGGAACCAAGGGGGCTACATATACTTAAATTAATGTAAAATATAATATTTGAACAAATGTAAATGTGAAATATAGATGTGTACAAATGTAAATGAGTGGTTAGTGGGTTTACCCATAAAGGTCATGATTTTTTGACACCTAAGTTCAAATCCCTCTTGGTGCATTTTTTTCCCCATTTTAAAATTACTATGATTTCAAAAATTTAATAAAAAATCTTATATACAAATTTTAGTAATTAAAAAAAAAGTTTAAATTGATTATGAGCCCTAACAAATATATTATAATATATATACACATATGTTATAATGTACCATATATGCTAGAGTGAAAGAACAAGAGATCAATTTTACTATATTTTTTTAAAAAAATACAAACTTAAAATGTATTTTTATTAGTTGAATTATTGAAAATTTTATATATTTGTAAAGATAAAAATGTGTTGAAATAATATCCATACGATCTGTATGTCTCACAAGTCAATTGGTCAACTGTGGACCCCTTTTATATTTATCATATCATTTATTTTTGGTTATATATACTCTGGCTATTATAGATTGTTTATTATGTATGTATTTATATCGAATTGGAATAGTACACATAATACTTTAGAAACTTCATTAGATAAATTATCATTACATAAATTAAAATTATATAACTGATTTGAACATGGTGGGTCCCATTGGTATTATTGCAACAGGAACTTTAATTTGAACAGATCAATCTCGCTACGCCACGTGTCAATACGGACCGAGCGCACATCCGTGTCTTCTTATTCATCTTAATGCTTCTCTTTGTTCTACCCCTAGTTTCACAAGGCCATGCCCATTTTTCCTTTGGCAAAGAGAAGGTCACACACCTTCACTTCTTCTACCAAAAACCTCCTTGGATACTAGTTGCCAAGTTGACCCTGCGGGCACGGCCCACGGGCCAAGGGCACACCCCCAAATCGACAGGGCGGGGCAGAAACTGCTAGTTCACGGGCCCACCCATAGGCTTGTAATTTTTTTAACAAGATTATAAAATATAATTTTAGAAAATAATCGAAATGTAAAATAATAATAATAATAATAATAATAATAATAATAAATAATTTGGCTATGCAAAGTTTTATATATAATTGCCATGTATTTTTTAGGCCAGAAAATGTGGGACTAAATTTAAATATTATATAGCTTATTTATTATTTATATCTTTTAAAAAAGAAATAATATAAACAAAAAATTTATTGTTGTGTTGGCAATGGTAATAGTGTTATAAGAATGTCGAATCTTGTAACCTTAATTGTTTTCCCATGTTTAAAATTCAAAATTATTTAAGATAATTTCAAATAAATCATAGTAATTATAATTAAAAACTTTCATTTATTAATTTTTTTTGTTAAACAATTGTTACTTTTTTTTTTCAAAAATCAAATATAATTTTTAGAAATTAAAAAATATTTTAAGATAATTTCATGTAAATCGCAATAATTAAAAAAATTATAGTTATCAATTTATTTTTTAAAAATACTTATTACGGAATTTTTTTCTAATATTTTCAAAACCGGATATTTGTTAACAAGGGATTAAATGTAAATATCTTTTAGAATCATTCAATTAAAAGGATCATTAGGGGTGGGAATGGAAGAGATCTTATTAAATGAAAATTTTATTTTTCTATAAAAAATATTTAAATATTGAAATGATAAATCTAAAAAATTTTAAAATAATAATGCTACCTTTTTAATGAGATAGATGTTACCATTATCTTATAGTGAATATTTTTGTTCTAATTTAGACTTCTTTCAACTCATAGTGAAGATGGTTAAAAATTTATAATTAAAAAAAAATTTGTAAATACGATGAAAACTTACTTGTCAATTTAACAAAATTTTTGATTAATTATTTATTAATCAAAATTTAAGAGAATATTTTGATTTTTATTTAATAATTGTTTAAAAATACACAAAATTTTAAAGATTTCATTAAAAAATTATTGTATAAAAGTTTATGGTCTTAAATTAAGAATATATTTATACACCATTGAAATTATGTTGTTTTGTATAAAGATATTTTTCTATATGAATAATTTGGTATAAATTCTATTCAATTTAAATAATATTTATAAAAATAATGGATTGTAATATTAAATGATAATAATGTTTGCTAATAATCTAACACCAATCATTTGTAATTTAATTGATTAAAATTCCTAACACCACAAAGTGGTCTTAATACGCGCACAACTAAGCTTGTTATAATACGCGCACAACTAATAATCTAACACCAATCAAGTGTTGTTTTAGGAAAAGCCCACAACTAAGCTTGTTATAATACGCGCAGATTACAAGTTACCAGTATGATTCGTCCGGTTAGCTGGTTTGGAGAATTTGGCTAAGGGAATTAAACTTCGGCATGTGCCCCCTCTAATTCATAGAAAGTAAAACCGAAATCTATTTAAGCCAATTATAGGACAAGCTATATACTAGAAAAATTAAAATAAGCAGTTGTAATGAATCCGTCTGCGCAATCAAAGAACATGGAAAAATTATTGACAATATAAAAAAATAATTTTACCCCCTAAATTATATAAATTTGTTAGTTTTTTTTATCATTGAATTAGACAATGGTATTATCGTTCTAGGAGAGGTTTTAAAAAAAAAAATGAAATTTTTATTTACTTGAAAAAAATTTATATTTTAAATTATTTACGCGTTTAGATAAAATGAGAAGTGTGATCCCGATTTTAATTCATTTTAAAGAAAACGGGATCATTCTTCTTGTTTTCACTGCATTTGCACTGAAAACGAGAAGGTTCATCCTATTTTCAAGTTTTTGTTTTATTTTTTTTAATTTTTTGTACTTTTGCACTGTAAACGGGATCATTGATCCAGTTTTTAGTTTATTATTATTATTACTTTTTTTTTTAATTTTTTATACAAGTTTTCATTTTAATTCTTTAAATATTTTTAATTATATTTCTGTTTTTAATTATTGGACTCTTGCACTTTAACTCCTAATTTATTTTGTAACTATTTAAATAATTTATTTGTGGTTTTTTAACCCAATTTTTTTTTAAAATTATTATTTAAATAAAAATATTATTTAAAATTAGAATTATTATTGTTAATTATTAAAACGGGAATTATTTTATTAATATTTTGAATATTATTATAATTAGAGTGACAATTATTGAAGTAGGAATTATTGAAAATTAGTTTTATTATTATTACACAGACATGAAAATTACACACACGGATATAAAGTTACAACTGCTTCTTGTTTGAATATTTTTTCTTTAAATAGTTCATATGGAGGCCATATGATATGGACGATATATCTGTGTGTAATTTACCTGTGTATAAAAATAATAAAAATAATTTTCAATATTTTCTACTTCAATAATTGTCACTCTAATAATAATAATAATATTCAAAATATTAATAAAATAATTCATGTTTTAACAATTAATAATAATAATTCTAATTTCAAATATTTTTTTATTTAAATAACAATTATTTTTATAATAATGGATAAAAATACCAAAATTAAATTATTTAAATAATTACAAACAATAAGTGGTTAAAGTGCAAAAAACCAATAATTAAAAATAGAACTGTAATTAAAAATATTTAAAGGGTTAAAATGATAAATTGTATAAAATTTTAAAAAGAAATTAACAATAGAAAAACAAAAAACGGGATTATTGATCCCATTTTCCCAAAAGGACAAAAAATAAAAAATAAAAAATAAAAAAAATACTTGAAAACGGGAAGGCTGAACCATTTTCTTTAAAATAAATTAAAACGGGATCACACTTTCCGTTTTACCTAAACTGATAAATAATTTAAAATATGTCTATTTTTATAATTAAATAAAAAATTGCATTATTTAAAAAAACCTCTCGGGGATGTCTCAAATAGACTCAAAAGTTCAGCATTTTTATTTCATTTTTAATAACTAATTAGCTGTTTTTATTGGGAAATTTGAAAAAAAAAAAAAAACCATTGATGACTTGTCAAGACGCCAATTATTTACAAGTACTTATACTTTTTAATAATATGGATAAATGCCCCCAACCGTTTACAAAGATTTTTTTTTTTTAAACAATGTAAACGAGTTCTCACACAGTAACGGGTTTATGATGCCTTTCAAATTATAAAAATATATTAAATTTGATTTTCTTATCTAATACCGCAATCAATTTTATAGGACAAGCTATATACATATAACTAAAAAAATAAAAATAAACAGTTGTGTATTAATTAATTTAAAGGAATCAAAGAACATGGAATAATTAATGGTGGACATATATATATACTTTGATGGGCTAGTCATCTAACTGGTTCTAAAACCTTACTCCTTGGTCTTCCCCATCACAATCTGACACGTATTAAATAATCACAACATAAAAAAATAACAATATTATATGAAAACACGTATCAAACTATAATAGGGAAAAATCAGAGAATAACCTGAAACCAAATAAAATGAAAATCAATTAAACTCACCAAATATATGTAATATACATACCCTACACCTAAACTCAATCCAATCTTCAACGTGCACATAGCTTTTTCAAAATATGTAATAAGCATGAGGGTTTACCAAGATTTTTTAATTATAAAAATGTATTAAAATTAATTTGTTCTTCTTATCTAATATTGCAATCAATTTTACAGGACAAGCTATATATATACAAATATGTATATGACTAAAAAATAAAAAAAAAACAGTTGTGTATTAAATCCTTGAGGAATCAAATTAAGAACATGGAGTAATGGTCGATATATATACATGCAACTTTGATGAATTAGCACGGCATGCCTGAGGGCTCCAAATCAATGCAACTCATCAAATATATGTAATATATACATACCCTACACCTATAAACTCTGATCTTTAACGTACACATAACTTATTCAACATGGCAGCGCGAGTACGACGCAGCCTCCATTGACTATGTTTTTTTGTTCTTAATATCTACCACAAACCAATCCAATCAAATAAATAATAAAAAATCTCCAAATGGAACCAAGCCTTCCATTAAACTATCCATTTCCGTGTCTTTATATAAGACACTGGAATTGATATGACCACAAACAAAGGTATAGAGAGATAAGATGAATGACAAAAGGATGAACAATATAAATGTTCTTCTTCTTTTCCTCCTCTTTGTTCTAACCCTTGTTTCCCAAGGCCATGCGCAGTACCAGTTGGGCAAAGAGAAGGTCACAGACATCCACTTCTACTACCAAGAAAACCTCAAAGCAGACCCCCCTACTGCCGTGCTTGTTGCCAAGCCTGAAGACACCAAAGTCAATGCCACTACTTTTTTACCATATGGGGCTGATGAAGTTTGCTCAGAGATTGAGTATGATGCTGGTTGACAAGTCAACTTGAGAGCTTTGTATCTATTGACTTGTTAACCAGGTTTAGAGTCAGCTACTGTGTACTGACCATTAAGAATTGCTGCTGATTGGACTTCACCAAAATCCTGATGAAGAAACCGATTGGTCACTATCCTTTCTTCTTTACAGCTTTTGTCAGCATCTTTACTTGTTAGCTGTTCTCTCTTTTTATTATATAAGCAGTTGTATTTCCTTTGTTTGAAGTCAAGTTGAATTCATGAAGAACTATTCTGACTCCATGTCTTCTTCTTCAATTAACTGATTACATTTGAGTGTGTGAGGTCTGAGAGTGATCTTCTTTTCCATTATCAGTGGTATCAGAGCTTAGCAACAAAACCTGAAGATGGCAGGCAGCTCATCCTCAAATTCTTCTCAACTTGATGTACTTCTCTTCAAGGGAGAAGACTACAACTTATGGAGTCTCAAGATGAAGACGGTATTTAAATCTAAGGATTTATGGAGCATTGTTGAGAAGGGCTTTGCAGAAGAAGGAGATAACAATAGACTTACTGAAGTCTTGAAGAAAGATGCCAAAGCTTTGTGTCTAATTCAACAAAACCTAGACAAAAGAGTACTCCTCAGAATTACAGAAGCTACCACAGCAAAACAAGCATGGGATGTGCTGAAAACACAATACCAAGGTAACACAAACAATGTATCAGTTAAACTCCATTCATTGCATCGAGAACTTGATGCAACCAAGATGAAACATGGAGAAAAGATTGAAGATTACATCACCAGAGTTCTTGATATAGTATATCAAATCAAAGTACTTGGAGAAGAATTCCCAGACAAGACGGTGGTGACCAAGATCCTCAGAAGCCTCACACGACGTTTCACTAATGTCGTCTCATCCATCGTTGAAGCAAAAAACCTGAATACTCTCACTGTTGATGAGCTTTGTGGCTCGTTAAAGAGTCATGAGTCTATTCTTAATGGAGATGAAGAGCAAGATGAAGATAAAGCTCTCCACACCAGATCCATACCTTTCAGAGATCAAAATTATAAAGGAGGAAGAGGCCGCGGACGCATCGGCTTCTATAGAGGCAGAGGGAGAGGCCGCGGACGAGGGAGAAACTCTGAGCCTACTCCCACTATGAGCTCACAACAACAACACCACCACAAAGGCATGCAGTGTTTCATCTGTAAAAAATATGGGCATGTAAAGTCACAGTGCTGGTATAGAAATAAAGAGGCAAACATAACTGAAGAAGCAAAAGAGTCAGATGAAGGGCTCTTGTTCATGGCTAGCACTGATTCAAGAAGGGAGGAAGGAATGAAATGGCTCATCGACAGTGGATGCTCTAACCACATGTCGGGTGATCGCCGCCTCTTCAAGAGCTTGGATGTCATTCCTCAGCATAGCATACGTCTGGGTGATGGCAATCTACTTCAAGTTGAAGGTGTTGGTACTGTGATTCTTCATGCAAACTCTGGAAAGAATCACATACTAACTAATGTGCAATTTGTTCCTAAGTTGGCACACAATTTATTGAGTGTTGGCCAGCTCATGAACGCAGGATACAAAGTGGAATTCTCTGATGGAGAGTGCACTGTGATTGAGACTAAATCAAACAATCGGGTGGCTAGGATTCCTATGACTAATCACAGACTGTTTCCACTTGAGGCTGATGATGTATACACTGCTCATGTTGCACAAAAGGAAGAAGATAGTTCAACCCTCTGGCATAGAAGGTATGGCCATCTTAATCAAAGAAGTTTACACTATCTCACAGAACATCAACTGGTTGATGGACTGCCTATCATCGACGGAATACAACCTTGCGAAGCTTGTGCTCTTGGAAAACAAGCACACCGAGCATTCCCCAAAGGGCAAGCCTACAGAGCAACCACTCCACTTGAATTGGTTCATGGAGATCTTGTTGGGCCAATGCAAACCACATCATATGGAGGTAACAAGTATTTCTTTCTCCTTACTGACGATTTTTCAAGATACAGCTGGGTTTTCTTTATTCAAAGCAAGAGTGAAGCTTTGCAACGGTTCAAAATCTTCAAGCTTGCCATTGAGAAGCAATACTCAGCTCCATTGAAGTTTTTTCGCTCAGATCGGGGAGGAGAGTTCACTTCAAATGACTTTAGAGCTTTCTGTGAAGACAATGGGATCAAGCATCAACTCACCGCTCCTCGCACCCCACAGCAAAACGGCGTCGCTGAACGAAGGAACCGCACTGTGACGGAGATGGCCAGAACCATGATTAAAGACATGAACGTGCCAAATGAACTCTGGGCTGATGCAGTAGCCACAGCTGTGCACGTCATCAACCGTTCTCCGACAAGTGCACTCGAGAAGAAAACGCCGTATGAAGCTTTGACTGGCAGGAAGCCGAGAGTTGATCATTTGCGGGTGTTCGGGTGCGTCTGTTATGTTCTAGTTGACAGTCAACGAAGGAGAAAGCTAGATGCCAAGTCAATTAAAACACTGTTCATTGGCTACTCGGAGGATTCGAAGGCGTATAGGTGTCTTGATCCTGAGTTAAAGAAAGTCCACGTAAGTAGAGAGGTTACCTTTTTTGAATCCAAGCAATGGAATTGGGGGAATACTGTTGAGTCAGCTGCTCAAGTTTTCGCGCCAACAGATGAGATGGAAAAGGAGTTAGTTAATACCGGTACTCTGCATTCACAGCCGTCCGATACATTGATCGAACGGTCAGAAATCTCTCACAACTCAGCTGAAGGACTCCTCAATACCTCTTCGTCTCAATCGAGCTCTGCGTCTCCATCTCCAGCTCCAATAAGGTACCGAAGCTTAGCTGATATTTATAGTTGTTCATTCGCATTAACAGCTGCAGATCCTACTACATTTGAGGAAGCATCAAAACACAAGGAATGGATGACAGCCATGGAGGATGAAATGGTTTCAGTCCAAAAAAACCAAACTTGGGATCTCGTAGTCTTGCCTGAAGGGAAGAAGGTGATTGATCTCAAGTGGATCTACAAGACGAAGATAAAACCTGATGGGTCTGAGCTAAGAAAGAAGGCACGGATTGTAGCCAAAGGTTTTACTCAGCAGGAAGGTGTCGATTTCATAGAAGCATTCTCTCCTGTGGCGCGCATGGAGACAGTACGGGTGTTCATGGCCATTGGAGCTCAGAGGAATTGGCGTATCTTTCAATTGGACATCAAGACTGCATTTCTGAATGGGGATTTAAATGATGAAGTGTATGTTAGTCAACCTGAAGGCTTCACTGTTAAAGGAAAAGAGCATCTGGTATACAAACTCAAGAAAGCTCTATACGGGCTACGACAGGCTCCAAGAGCCTGGTATGATCGTATTGATAAGGAGTTTGTTCAGATGGGATTTATTCGCAGCACCAATGAGCCAACTGTCTATTCAAAGGTTAGAAAAAATTCAGAAATTATGTTATTATGTATCTATGTAGATGATATCATCTACATGGGTTCTTCTCCTGATATGCTATCTGAGTTCAAGGAGAAGATGCTGAAGACCTTTGAAATGTCTGATTTGGGGCATCTGCGGTACTTCCTAGGATTGGAAGTGATACAATCTGAGGGAATTCTATTTGTATCTCAACATAAATACGCTGAAGACTTATTGAAGAAATCAGGAATGCTAAATTGCAAGATATTCTCTACTCCAATGAATTCAAATGAGAAGTTAAGTTTGGAGTGTAATTCAGGAAAAGCTGATCCAATTCGTTATAGGAAAATTGTTGGTAGCCTTCTCTACCTCACCCATACCAGACCGGATCTTGTCTACGCTGTTGGCATGGTCTCACGGTTCATGCAATCACCCACCATGCATCACCTTGGTGCTGTGAAAAGAATCTTACACTATGTTGCAGGAACTATGAGTTATGGCCTCTTATACACAAACACTGAAGAGTTGAAACTTGCTGGCTTCACTGATAGCGATTGGGGAGGCTCAACAGATGATCGTAGAAGCACAACAGGCTGGTGTTTTTCTCTTGGGTCAGCTGCTGTGGCATGGAGTTCCAAGAAACAATTGATTACTGCCCTCTCAAGCACAGAAGCAGAATATATTTCTGCTACTTCAGCTGCATGTGAGGCTCTATGGCTCAGGCGTTTACTGACAGATTTTGGTGTAAAGTATGATACACCAACTGTGATACAATGTGATAATAAGTCTGCTATTTCAATTACTAAAAATCCTACTATGCATGGGAGAACAAAGCACATAGATACGAGGTTTCATTTCATAAGAGACTTAGTGAACAAAGGAGAAGTTTCTGTGATCTACTGCAGTACACATGATCAGGTGGCAGATATTTTTACCAAGGCCTTACCTAGCTGCAAGTTCGAGCACTTCAGAGAAGCATTGGGTGTAACAAGCCTCTGAGCAAGGGGAGGATGATGAAGTTTGCTCAGAGATTGAGTATGATGCTGGTTGACAAGTCAACTTGAGAGCTTTGTATCTATTGACTTGTTAACCAGGTTTAGAGTCAGCTACTGTGTACTGACCATTAAGAATTGCTGCTGATTGGACTTCACCAAAATCCTGATGAAGAAACCGATTGGTCACTATCCTTTCTTCTTTACAGCTTTTGTCAGCATCTTTACTTGTTAGCTGTTCTCTCTTTTTATTATATAAGCAGTTGTATTTCTTTTGTTTGAAGTCAAGTTGAATTCATGAAGAACTATTCTGACTCCATGTCTTCTTCTTCAATTAACTGATTACATTTGAGTGTGTGAGGTCTGAGAGTGATCTTCTTTTCCATTATCAGGGGCAACATATGTGCTTGATACACCTCTCACTGCAGAACAAGACCCAAACTCAGAGGTTGTAGGACAAGCACAAGGACTTGCAGCGTCTGCAGGGCAGAACCAGTCCTTGATTGTGTTTGCGGTGGACTACATTTTCACTTCGGGTAAGTTCAAAGATAGTTCTGTTAGTGTGTTATCAAGATACCCTATATTGTAACCAACTACAGAACTTGCTATTGTTGGTGGCCGTGGAAAATTTAGGATGGCAAGTGGGTATGCCATTGTGCGGACAATTTATAGAAATATTACTTCTGCCGTTGTTATCGTTGAGTATAATGTTACAGTTTTTCATTATGAGTGATTGATGAACTTGATGATGTCATGACAGTTTAATAATGTAATTCCTCGAATAAATTCAAGGCTGTAATATTACTGTTTCACATTAAGTGTTTCCTTGAATAAACTGTTTTACTGTTCCACATTATGTTACCGTTGTTTTACATTACGCAGTGATTGATTCATTATGTTACTGTTTTACCATTCATTCATATTAAATTTAAATGTCCAAAAAAAAAAAAAAAATTCAACTTTCAGCCCTGTAAAATCATGGGCATGTTAGCTAGCTAAACACCCATAGGTACAACACAGGGAGGTCAATCAATTTATAACAGATTTATAGAGAAAGATGACGAAGAGGAGGTGAATGGATGGTAACTAACCTCGTTGTTCTCATCTCTGTAACTTTGTTTTCTCATTCATGCCATGCATACTTAGGCAAAGAGCTAGAATTGACCACCTGATCACCACCATGCCGGTGTCTAGTGGCACAGCGCTTGGGCCTGGAAAACAAAGCCAAATTTTAGAATGATTGAAGCAATCTTATTTTTTTAATTTGTGAGGCAAAAAAACGTATTAGAATGATTAGTGTGACTATATTTATATTTTTTAAAATTGCCAAATACAATATATAGAAATGGACATGGTTCGCAAAATAAAAACAAAGTAATAAAACTTTGGATAATAACTTTCAGCAGGTAAAGATAGAGTTGACTACAAGCACTAATAAATTTTATAAAAATTCCTTTTGGATTAACTCACTTGCAATTTGCTTCTCCGAGGCTCCTAGCTAAAGAACCCACCATTTCCAGCAGCTGAAATTAAAATAAGTAAAAAACCCTAAATAATCACATTTAATTATTATGATTAGGAAAGTGACCCTGCATCATTTGAGGAAGAAAACTGAAACTTTTATTTGAGAGTAAATATCAACTCTTTATTTAACAAGATACAATCACATTTGTATAAATTGTAGGGTTTCAGCCCATTTGGGCTAGAAGAGAAATAAAGTTGGGCTTTGGCCCAATATAAAAATGAAAAAGAAAAAAAAAATGAAATTATGCCAATTGATGGAAAAGGCAAAGGCAAAGTGGGGTTTTCACAAGAAACCTATTCTGATGATTTTTCTCATTCATTGGAACGAGAGGAGAAAGTGTGAAGGGTGAGAGAGAAAAGAAACCATGAAGAAGAAGAAGAGGAAGAGGAAGAGGAAGAGGAAGGTGGTTAGGGCTTGAGCAAGCAAGAAGATCAGACGTCAAATCGGCGCCGGATCTTGCCCAAATCTCGGGTAGAGAATCTTTACGGGTGACTCTCCTAACCTACCTGGTTTGATCTTCCCGTAATATCTTCTTGATGTGTTTGTTATGTAGATCCATCCTAATGATGATGCATATATTGTTGAGAGTGAGCTCTCAACTTGTTATACTCTCATTGTTCTAATCCTCTAGTTAGCTAGAGAGAACACCCTCTTAATTGTATCTCCATTAATTGATATAGTGAAAGCTTTGTAAGAGGCTCTAAGGAGTCCCGTGGTTTTTCCCTCGATTTGAAAGGTTTGCACGCAAAAATCATTGTCTTGCATTGTTGTATGTTTTATCATTTTGTTCTCACAAGAATTGAGAAGTTTTGTGGTGTTTGAAGCTAGATTTGAAGCCTTGAAGTGTTGTAGAACCCTTGGGAAGACGTTTGAAGCCCCAAGGAAGTTTTTTTAGTTCGGCTGTGAGGCCCGTGGATAGCGAGCTCGCCCATGGGACCGCGCATGAACAGTGATTTGCTACAATGCTCTGTTTGCTAGTGATGTGCGCATGGCCGCACGGAATTTCCAGTGAGGTGTGCGGGTTTGTTCACGCCACAGTGTCGTAAACAGTATTTTGCTACAGTGACTTCTACAGTTTTTCTCACTGTTGCACAACCAGGAAAACACCGAAACCCCCAACATAAATTAATATTTTTATTTTTAAAATTATTGTATGCCTGTACAATCTTCATTAAAGAAGTTTATATGTGTGGCTCAAGGTGAAAATATAATTTTAATTATTAACCAGATATAACCAAATACATCTTATTTACAATGTTTTTTTTTAATAATATAGATAAGTCACTCACATGCCACGTTTAAGAAAACTTTGAATTATAAAAATATATTAAAATTTGATCTTCTTATCTAACATTGCAATCAATTTTATAGGACAAGCTATATATATATATATATACACTACCATGGTAAATGATGGCTTTTCACATGCACTCAATATAATATATTATGCACCATAACCTCACTATGGTAAATTACCCTTGCCATACATGAACTATAGTGTTTGTACAATATTGCATGGTATGACTCCTTCTACAATACTACATAGTATTATACCATATTTTTAAACTAAAATAATTTTGACACCCCACAACTTGAAAAAACAAATTTGATTTTGTTTGCTTTTGGAAGTAAATTACATGAATGTAGAGTAACCTTTGAGGAATCAGAACGTCCTAGGTTGTTCAGAACATCCTAGAAACCCCATGTTCTAATCTCACTTCTAATCACCCGTAGCTTAATTAGGCTAAATTAATTAATGTTGATGACTTTTTTATAAAAAAGTGTTGACGGGGAGTACTTTTGAATTATAAGGATTAATTTATTGTTTTTTTATTACTATATCTATAAACGACAACTAATTTTATCTGACTTATTGCTCTTCTAATAACAACAACCCTATCCAATCACAGCGGGTACCATTTGACAAAGGGCAACAATAGACAACCAACTCAATAAGAAAACTCCGTACTTTTCCATATGAAACAACCCCACTTCTTCCACGATAAATAAGACGAATAATAACATGAGTCATGACCAAAGGCAAAGAAATAGAGAGAGATATTAAGAAGAACAAGTTGAGAATGAATAACGTAAACCACCTTCTTATTCTTATTCTTCTCATGCTTCTCTTTGTTCTAACCCTAGTTTCCCAAGGCCATGCACAACACTACTTTGGAAAAGAGAAGGTGGCAAACATCACCTTCTACAACCAAGGAAAAGTGGCCGGAGACAACCCGCCTATCGTATTGGCTGCCAAGCCTGAAGGCACCACAGTTAGTGCCACTAGTCTTATTCCATTTGGGTCAGTGTATGTCTTAGATACACCTTTCACTGAAAGGCAAGACCCAAACTCAAAGGTCTTAGGACAAGTACAGGGGCTTGTGGTGTCTGCAGGGCAGAACGATTCCGTACTTGTCCCTTTGTTGGTCTTTGGGTTCACTGACGGTCCATTTAAGGGTAGTTCTTTTAGTGTGTTGTCAAGAGACCCTATAATGGAAGCAGAAAGAGAACTGGCTATTGTTGGTGGCACCGGAAAATTTAGGTTGGCACGTGGGTTTGCTTATATTCGTACAGTTGCGAACACTACTAGTGATTTTACGGATGAGTATAACGCTATTATTTTCCATCATGAATAATTAACGAGGGTGGTAATCGATCATGGGAGTTTGATTATGGGCTTTATCTTTCCTTGAATAAATTTGAAGTTGTAATGTTATTATTATCGTTTATTATTACAAATAAAGAGAGATGTTCAAGATGGTCGTTCAATTTTAGTTTTTATTTTTATTTTTATTTTTGGAATTTTTATTTATTTATTTATTTAATAAATCTTTTTTTTAAGGGTTACAAAAAATTAAGAAATGGAAAATCTAAACCAAGATATTACCTTACGAAAATGCTCATGATATATAATTCGCCTTGGACGACCACGTTTGAACTCCTGTATCCAGTCTAGCTAGACTCTACAAAATATTAAAAAAAAACAATTTCTTTAATATAAATAATTCTTTTTTATTAAGTTTAATTAAGATATTTAAGGTAGTTAGATGGGTGTGAAGATTAAGTACAATAATCTACTTTGCTTTGAGACAATGATCACTATTATTAATTATAATATTTTCGTATATTAATTATGGCATACCCCGTAAAATATGTAATAATTTAACATTTTATGAGAATTATACCACGTTGATTATTTGGGTACTTAATTTAAACTATAAAAATTATTGCATAACATGAGTGTTATAACATAAAAAAATATTCCACTCATAATGGAATATTTTTATTATAAAGTTCGTGGCGGTCCGACCAATGTTCGGCAGCCCTCCAGTGATTGATCACCTGTTCACCGCCTCCGGCGACAAAGCATTGGTCCACCATTGGTCCCATCGGCCTTCAACGACAGACCACCGGCGGTCCGATCGGAGTCTGCTGAACGGCCACCACCAACTACCTGTCCACAAGCTGGCCAGTCTACTGTGACTGATCATTCAATTTAATAATTTATTTAATTAGTTTTTATTCTATTACCCAAATACTCATTTTATAAAAATAAAATACGTTACAATTTCTTAATAATCACTCCCACTTACTAAATATTAAAATTAGGCTATATTTTTTTTATTTTATAATTAAATATGATCTAAAAAATTAAGAGAGTTTTAGATGGAATGCACCTGTCCATGGTTAATGTCGACTTCTTTTTTCTTCTAATAGCAACCACAAACCCATCCATTAATCAAGGCGGGTGCCATTTGGCAAATGACAACAATAAACAACCAACTAAAGAAGAAAACTCCAAACCCTTGCATTAAACTATCCACTTCCTCAACTATATATAAGACAAGGTAAATAACATGACCAAAGGCAAAGAAATAGAGAGATAAGATGAACAACAAAGAATGAATACTTTAACCCTTCTTCTTGTTCATCTTAATGCTTCTCTTTGTTCTACCCCTAGTTTCACAAGGCCATGCCCATATTTCCTTAGGCAAAGAGAAGGTCACACACCTTCACTTCTTCTACCAAGAAAACCTCCTTGGATACCAGTTGCCAAGTAGGCCCTGCGGGCACGGCCCACGGGCCCACCCACCGGCTTGTAATTTTTTAAATAAGATTATAAAATATAACTTTAGAAAATAATAGAAATGTAAATAATAATAATAAAATAATAAAATAATTTGGCTATGCATATTTTTATATTTAATTGCCATGTTTTTTTTAGGCCAGAAAACGTGGGACTAAATTTAAATATTATATAGCTTATTTATTATTTTTATCTTTTAAAAAAGAAATAATATAAACAAAAAATTTATTGCTGGGTTGGCAATGGTAATAATGTTATAAGAATGTCGAATCTTGTAACCTTAATTTTTTTCCCCATGTTAAAAATTCAAAATTATTTAAGATAATTTCAAATAAATCATAGTAATTAAAAACTTTCATTTATTAATTTTTTTTGTTAAACCATTGTTATTTTTTTTTCAAAAATCAAATATAATTTTTAGAAATTAAAAAATATTTTAAGATAATTTCATATAAATCGCAATAATTAAAAAAATTATAGTTATCAATTTTTTTTAAATACTTATTATTTTCTAATATTTTCAAAACCGAATATTTGTTAACAAGGGATTAAATGTAAATCTTTTTTAGAATCATTCAATTAAAAGGATCATTAGGGGGTGGGAATTGAAGAGATCTTATTAAATGAAAATTTTATATTTCTATAAAAAAATATTTAAATATTGAAATGATAAATTTAAAAAATTTTAAAATAATAATGGTTGTTTTTTAATGAGATAGTTGTTACCGTTACCTTATAGTGAATATTTTTGTTCTAATTTAGACTACTTTCAACTTATAGTGAAGATGGTTATAAATTTATAATAATAAAAAAAATTTTAAATACGGTGAAAACTTACTTATCAATTTAACAAAATTTTATGTTAATTATGTATTAATAAAAAATTAAGAGAATATTATGATTTTAATTTAAAATTTGTTTAAAAATGCACAAAATTTTAAAGATTTCATTAAAAAATACACAAAAATTATTGTATAAAAGGTTATGGTCTTAAATTAACAATATATTCATACTTGTGGACACCATTGAAATTATTTTGTTTTGTATAACAATATTTTTTTATATGAATAATTTGGTATAAATTCTATTCATTTTAAATAATATTTATAAAAATAATGAATTGTAATATTAAATGATAATAATGTTTGCTAATAATCTAACGCCAATCATTTGTAATTTAATTAATTAGAACTCCTCAACACCACAAATTGGTCATGGGTGTAGGCGAGTTAATTTGCAAGTGTTGCTTTTGGAAAAGCCCATAACTAAGCCTGTTATAATACGTGCCGATTATAGGTTACCAGTCTGATCTGTCAGGTCATCTAGTTTGGAGAATTTGGCTAGGGGAATTAAAGTTCGGCATGTGACCCCTCTAATCCATAGAAAGTAAAACAGAAATCTATTTAAGCCTATTTTTAATATTTTCTTCTCTATTTGATTTAGGCGAAGGATGGTTGGGTTGAAGTGGAGGTGCATTTAATAATAGGACAAGCTATATGCTAGAAAAATTAAAATAAACAGTTGTACTGAATCCTTCTACGCAATCAAAGAACATGGAGAAATCAGAGATCCTTGACAATATAAAAAAATAATTTTACCCCTTGAATTATATAAATTTGTTAGTTTTTTTATCATTGAATTAGACAATGGTATCATCGCTCTCGGAGAGGCTTTTTTTTTTTAAAAAAAAAAATGTAATTTTTTATTTAATTAAAAATAATAATTTTTAAATTATTTATGAGTTTAGGTAAAATGGGAAGTATGATCTCGGTTTTAATTCATTTTAAAGAAAACGGGATCATTCTTCCAGTTTTCACTGCATTTGCATTGAAATAGGGAAGGTTGATCCCGTTTTCAAGTTTTTGTTTTATTTTTTTATTTTTTTGTATTTTTGCACTGAAAATGGGATCATTGATCCTTTCATTATTTTTTATTATTTTTAAAGTTTTTATACAAATTTTCATTTTAATTTTTTAAATATTTTTAATTATATTTTTGTTTTTAATTACTGGAGTCTTGTACTTTAACCCCTAATTTCTTTTATAATTATTCAAATAATTAATTTATGGTCTTTTAATCCAATTTTTTTTAAATTGTTATTTGAATAAAAATATTATTTAAAATTAGAATTATTATTGCTAATTATTAAAATGGGAATTATTTTATTAATATTTTGAATATTATTATTATTAGAATGACAATTATTGAAGTAGGAATTGTTGAAAATTATTATTATTATTATTACACACAGATATAAAGTTACAACTGTCTCCTGTTTGAATATTATTTTTCTTTAAACAGTTCATATGGAGGCCATATGATATGGACGATATATCTGTGTGTGTAATTTACCTGTGTGTAATAATAATAAAAATAATTTTTAATAATTTCTACTTCAATTATTGTCACTCTAATAATAATAATATTCAAAATATTAATAAAATAATTCTCATTTTAATAATTAACAATAATAATTATAATTTCAAATAATTTTTTTATTTAAATAACAATTATTTTTTAAAAAAATTGGGTTAAAAAGACCACAAATAAATTATTTAAATAATTACAAAAGAAATAAGGGGTTAAAGTTCAAAAAACCCGTGATTAAAAATAGAAATATAATTAAAAATATTTAAAGGGTTAAAATAAAAAATTGTATAATTTTTTTTTAAAATAATAAATAATAAAAAAAACTAAGAACGGGATCATTGATCCCATTTTCCCAAAAGGACAAAAAAATTAAAAAAAATACTTGAAAACGGTGAAAATAGGAAGAATGATTTTTTTTAAAATAAACTGAAACATGATCACACTTCCCGTTTTACATAAACTCGTAAAAAATTTAAAATATATCTATTTTTATAATTAAATAAAAAATGCATTATTTAAAAAAAAACATCTCAGGAATGTCTCAAATAGACTCAAAAGTTGCATTTTTATTTCATTTTTAATAACTAATTAGCAGTTTTTATTGGGAAATTTGAGAAAAAAACCATTGATGACTCGTCAACACGCCAATTATTTACAAATACTTTTATTTTTTAATAATGCGGATAAATCCCCCAACCGTTTACAAAGATTCTTTTTTTTTTTTAAACAATGTCAACAAGTCCTCAAACACTACGGGTTTATGAAGACTTTCAAATTATAAAAATATATTAAAATTTTATTTTCTTATCATAGGACAAGCTATATACATATAACTAAAAAAATAAAAATAAACAGTTGTGTATTAAATACTTTAAAGGAATCAAAGAACATGGAATAATTAATGGTGTATATATATATAATTTTGATGGGCTAGTTATCTGCTTGGTTATATATATAATTTTGATGGGCTAGTTATCTGCTTGGTTATATATATAATTTTGATGGGCTAGTCATCTGCCTGGTTCCAGAACCTACCTTGTTACTCTCTGGTCTTCCCCTATCACAGTCTGACACGTGTTTCCTAGTCACAACATAAAAAAATAGCATTATATGAGAACACATATCAAACTGTGATAGGAAAAGTCATAAAATAATCTAGTTCTTAAACCGGACTAGATGAAAATCAATGGAACTCACCAAATATATGTAGTACACATACCTTACACCTAAACTCAATCTAATCTTTAACGTGCACATAACTTATTCAATATGTGTAATAAGCATGAGGGTTTACCAAGACTTTTGAATTATAAAAATGTATCAAAATTAATTTGTTCTTCTTATCTAATATTGCAACCAATTTTACAGGACAAGCTATATATATATACATATATATAACTAAAAAATAAAAATAAACGTATTAAATCCTTGAGGAATCAAATTAAGAACATGGAGTAATGGTCGACATATATACACTCAACTTTGATGGGATAGCACGGCATGCCTGAGGGCTCCAAATCAACGAAACTCATCAAATATATGTAATATATACATACCCTACACCTATAAACTAACTCTAATCTTTAACGTACACAACTTATTCAACATGGCAGCGCGAGTACGACGCGGCCTCCATTGACTACTTTTTTTGTTCTAATATCTACCACAAAACAATCCTATCAAATAAATAATAAAAAATCTCCAAGTGGAACCAAGCCTTCCATTAAACTATCCATTTCCGTGGCTTTATATAAGACACTGGAATTCATATCACCACAAGCAAAGGTATAGAGAGATAAGATGAATGACAAAAGGATGAACAATATAAATGTTCTTCTTCTTTTCCTCCACTTTGTTCTAACCCTTGTTTCCCAAGGCCATGCGCAGCACCACTTGGGCAAAGAGAAGGTCACAAACATCGACTTCTACTACCAAGAAAACCTCAAAGCAGACCCCCCTACTGCCGTGCTTGTTGCCAAGCCTAACGACACCATAGTCAATGCCACTAATTCTTTACCATATGGGGCAACATTTGTGCTTGATACACCTCTCACTGCAGAACAAGACCCAAACTCAGAGGTTGTAGGACAAGCACAAGGACTTGTAACGTCTGCAGGGCAGAACCAGTCCTTGCTTGTGTTTGCGGTGGACTACATTTTCACTTCGGGTAAGTTCAAAGATAGTTCTGTTAGTGTGTTATCAAGATACCCTATATTCGAATCAACTAAAGAACTTGCTGTTGTTGGTGGCCGTGGAAAATTTAGGATGGCACGTGGGTATGCCAATGTACGGACAATTTATAGAAATATTACTTCTGGCATTGTTATCGTTGAGTATAATGTTACAGTTATTCATTATGAGTAATTGATGAACGTGATGATGCCATGACAGTTTAATAATGTAATTCCTCGAATAAATTCAACGCTGTAGTGTTACTGTTTCACATTAAGTGTTTCCTTGAATAAACTGTTTTACTGTTCCACATCATGTTACCGTTGTTTTACATTACGCTGTGATTGATTCATTATGTTATTGTTTTACAATTCATTAATATTAAATTTAAATGTCCAAAAAAAAAAAATCTACTTCCAACCTTGTAAAATCATGGCCATGTTAGCTAGCTAAACACCCATAGGTACAACACAGGGAGGTCAATCAATTTATAACAGATTTATAGAGAAAGATGACGAAGTGGAGGTCAATGGATGGTAAATAATTAACCTCGTTGTTCTCATCTCTATAACTTTGTTTTCTCATTCATGCCATGCATACTTAGGCAAAGAGAAATGACCACCTGATCACCACCATGCCGGTGTCTAGTGGTACAGCGCTTGGGCCTGGAAATAGTCTTTCATTTGATGCAGTGTACACCATTGATGACCCTCTAACTGAGGGCCTTGACGGCTTGATCTGAACTCAAAGGTAGTAAGATATGCACAAGGGCTTTTCGTGGCTGTAGGCCAGAAGGAGCCTGTGCTAGTATTTGCATTGGACTTTGGATTCACTTCTATGAATTTAATGGTGGTTCCATCAGCGTGTTTTTCAGGAATTATCTGTTGAAAACTGACGGGGAAGTGATCATTGTTAACAGCCGCTGGAAGTTCAGGATGGCACGTGTGTTTGCAATGCAGCTTAAAACTTATTTCGTGAATGCAGCTAGCAGTGGCGTTGTTGTTAACGGTGATGTTTCCATTTTACATTATAAATTTTCTGAAGCATATATAGACTTATTTGATAATATGGTAGTATGTGTTATAAAGCTAAGAAAGTAAGCAAAGGAAAGCAAACTTGTTATTCACTTCTTCTTTATCACATCCAGCTCATATCTGTGTCATATACAAGATTACAAAGCCTCATAGGAATTTTAGGAGTTTATAAAATGAAAAGGTTTGAGAGTTTGGGGAGATGAAGGGGTAAACATTAATAGACATCCATTTTAATTAATGTTTCATAACACTCCCCCTTAGATGCCTATAGTCAAAGGAAATACATCGTTAAAACCTTACTAGTAAAAACCAATGGAATAAAAATATAGTGAAAGAAAAAAGAGTACATTATCCTTAATGTACGCTATAATTACTATTTTATTAAAAACCTTACTAGGAAAACCCAATGGGAAAACCCATGGTTAAAGAAAAAAGAGTACATTATCCTTAATGTACGCTTCATGTACGTGTTGCCTCATTAAAACCCTGTCAGGAAAACCCAGTGGGATAAGACCATGACAAAGGAAAAATAGTACAACGCATATATGACTCCCTTTGGAAAAAAAATTATTGAAGATCTCTGAGGCGACTTAGCCAATCTTGAGAACAAACTTTTCAAAAACTGAAGTGAGTAATGTCTTAGTGAATAAATCTGCGGGATTTTCACTAAATTGTATTTTTTGAATATGGATATCACCATTTTCCTCAAGATCATGTGTGAAAAATAACTTCGGTGATATATGTTTTGTTTTGTCCCCTTTGATGTATCCTCCTTTCAATTGAGCTATATAAGCTGCATTGTCTTCATATAATATTATTGGTGTATCCTTTTGGGACAACAACCCACAAGTTTCTTGAATGTGGTGTGTCATTGATCTTAACTAAACACATTCACGACTTGCAAGTATATTTCTGCATGATTTGAAGAAGTAGCAGCTATACTTTGTTTCATAGAATGGCATGATATGGTCGTTCCCCCATGTGTAAACACATAACCAGTTTGTGATTAGCCTTTGTGCGGGTAAGATAAATACACCGCATCCGCATATCCAACTAATTGCCTTTTTGATTCATGTCTATAAAATAATCCCATATCAACTGTTCCTTGAAGATAACATAGTATATGTTTAATACCATTCCAATGTCTCCATGTTGGTGCAAAACTGTATCTTGATAATAAATTTATAGCAAATGCTATATCTGGCTGAGTACAATTAGCAAGATACATCAAGGCACCAATTGCACTAAGATATAGTATTTTAGGACCAAGTAATTCTTCGTTATCTTCTTGAGGTCGAAAAGGATCTTTATGAATATCAAGGGATCGAACAACCATAGGGCTTGTTAATGGATATGATTTATCCATATTAAATCATTGCAAAACCCTTAATGTTGATTAGTGGATAAAAACACCATCCTCTAAGTGCTCGAACTGTAGTCTGAGACAAAATTTGTTCTCCCAAGATCTTTCAATTCAAATTCTTTCTTTGGATAATTAACAGTATTTGGAAGCTTTTTAAGAGTCCCAATTATATTTAAATCATCGACGTATACCCCAATTATCATGTATCCCTTTTCGAATTTATGATAAACACACATAGGCAAATAGGGTCATGCTTATACCTTTCTTTTAACAAATATTCACTGAGGCGATGATACCACATACACCAAGATTGTTTCAACCCATACAAAGATCTTTGTAATTTAATTGAATACATGTGCCGGGAATTCGAATTGTATGCTTCAAGCATCTTAAGTCCTTCCAGGACTTTCATATATATATATATAGTTGGACATATCACTTCTAAATCGGCACCGAAAAAATTCGTAATAAATTCGTCGCAATATTTGACACGGGACTAACAAACTGTGTCAAATACATAATTTTTTTTAAATTTTTTTTTTAATTTTGTGCCAAATATCTTGCAAAATATACAAATTTAATAATTTTATACGACAGTGTCGAATGTAGTGTCAAATATATTTAAAAAACAATTTATTAATACTGTATCAAAAACTCAAATATAATAATATATTAATACCGTGTTAAATGCCATGCAAAAATACAAATATAATAATATATTAATACCATACCAAATACCGCTCCCAAAATATAACTATAATAATATATTAAAATTATGTCAAATACTATACCAAAAATAAAAATATATTAATATATTAATACTTTGTCAAATACCACGTTAAACATAAAAATATAATCATATATTAATATCGTGCAATCTCTGCCACCATATTAATACAGTGGTAAAAGTGGGCCCGTGCTCACCTGTACCACTGTTGATCCTCTATACAAAAAGCCCTGGTTGGGTAAAAATTTTAGGAAGTCACTGTATAATAACCATTTTCACTTTGCTGATTGAATTTCAATTTGTTTCTTTTCAGTCACCATAAACTGATTTTCTTTCACCGAGAGGTCACCTATAAGAATCAGGTCAAAAAAGCTGAGCTGGCCACCGGAATTGGTTGAGTTGGCTTGGACACGTTACCAAGCCAACTCAGCCGATTCAGCTAATTTCGGTGGCCAGCTTAGCTTTTTTGACCGGATTCTTATGGGTGACCTCCCTTTGAAAGAAAATCAGTGTAAGATAACTAAAAAGAAACAAATTGAAATTCAGTGAGCAAAGTAAAAAATGGTCATAGAATGGTGACCTCCTAAAATTTTTACTCAGCCCTGGTTCTCCGGCTGGCACCAAAGCAATATTTTATCCTTACATATCCAGTCAACTATTGTGCCGCAAAGCATTTTGGTGAGAAAACACCAAACAACCGCCCATCAACGTTTTTTTTTATTTTTTATTGTTGACTAAAAGATCTAGAACTAGCTTTATGAAATTATTTATGCATGTTTGTTACGTGGAGGCCATGGAGCAATAAGATCAAGTTGGAATGGGTCAAAATAGTTTTTCTTTAACATTTATATAGATTTCTATTATTTGTGAATTTAAAAATAGAATGTGGATAACATTTTTTTTAGGGGTGGCAAAATTAATGAATATTATAAAAATTAATTTCATTCAATAAATTCCTATATATCTCTCCCCCTATTTTATTTAATTTAAATTATATGAGTTATAAATGAGAGAGATTATAAATAGAGAGGCTTAAGTCAAGTAAAAATATAATTCCATTATTTATAAGATATATTAAATATGAGTTCTTATCATCATAGCATTTTACAAAGGGCTCACAGACATGCTAGTATATATATATTATTAGTTCTGGGAACCGTGCCAGAATGACAGACTTGCCTGATTGTGATTCTGGAACCAAACAAAGTTAAGGCTTTGTTTAGATGGAGTGAGGGTGAGTTCATAAAGTAATGGAAAGGAAGGGAAAAGAAGGAAGGAAGGGTTGAATACATATATATTTTGCTTGGAGGGGAGGGAAAGTAAAGTAAAGGTTGTTATCATTTTGTATTTGGTTTGGAAGTAAAGGAAAGTAAAGTTATGTCTTATTATTACCAAAATGCCCTTATATTGCTCTAATTGAAACACAAAAAGCATAAGCATTTAGATTATTTTTAATTATGTTTTTGCACAACTAATCAAAATTTCTTGTTTGGACCTTTGTTATTCTAACATAAAATTTCATCAAAAGTTAAAAAAAAATCGACAAATGTTATAAAATCACTATAGCACCAAAATACATAATATAAAGGGCAAAGTTAGTAATTATAAAAATCACAAGCAACTGAGTGATAAGCTAACAGTGGCTCAAACTTAATATAAAAGAGCAAAGTTAGTAATTATAAAAATCATATAAAGGTAAAATCGTAAAAAAAAAAATACTTAACCTTCCCCAACCCACCATTTTGGTGGGTCAATGAATGGAGAGAAATGGAAGGTTTTCAACCACCCAAAACCCTTCTAAATCCTTACAAACCCTCCTCCCAAACATGGGTTCAAAGAACTTTTACTTTATGAACCTCCAAAACCCTCCCAGCCAAGCACACCCTAAGTATCATTAAATATGCATGTGCATTCACCGTGGGCTATTGAAAAAGCTGGTGAAGACACAGGCAAGAGTTCAGAACCAATAAATGAGAAAAATGAAAAACTAAGCAAGAAAGGAAACTTTAAAGTTCAAACCCTTCAACTATCCACTTCCTTCACTATATATACAAGGCAAGCTAGCTAGGTTAATAACATCACCAAAACCAACGACCAAGTGGTCTATTGGTAGCCGGGTCCCCAATAGAACCTTTCACAAGTGGTGAGAGTTCGAATCTTGGGTGAGGGTACATTTCTGGGAGTGTGAGTAGTGGTTGTGTGCGGGTGGTCCTTGCGCCCATGTGTGGGCGGCCCCGCTCCCACTTGCTCCGCCGAGGTTTGTACACGCTCCTGTCTTAGCGGCTAGGCCGCTCATCTTGGCAAAAAAAAAATAAATAAATAACATCACCAAAGGCAAAGAAATAGAGCTAGGGACAAGATGAAGAACAAAAACATGAATAATGTAAACCAGCTTCTTCTTCTCCTCCTTTTCTTTGTTGTAACCGTAGTTTCCCAAGGCCATGCACCCTTCTCCATAGTCAAAGAGAAGGTCACACACCTTCATTTCTTCTACCAAGAAAGACTCACTGGAGACAACCCTACTACCGTGCTGGTTGCCGAGGCCAAAGACACCAGAGTCAATCCCTCTAATCTTTTACCATTTGGGGCAGCATATTGTTAGTGTAGTATGTGTGAATAGTTTAGTCTCACATCGGATAAAAAGAATAATGAACGTATGTTTATATAATATAAAATAATAAATAAATCAAATAATTAGATTTGAGAAAAGTGCAAGTAGGCCCTCTAATATTTATATATTTATATATATTTATTTATTTAATCTATGAAGGGGCACTTGGGCAAATCCTACCGTTGTTCACAACTCTTCATCCTTTTTAAATTATTATTTTTTTCTTTTTATATGAAGAGATGTCTTGTCAGTTATATAACAGACAAATCCTACCGTTGTTCACAACTCTTCATCCTCTTTAAATACAGATATGTTCTCCAAGAAGATTATCACTTTTTCTGCAAAGTTAATCTTGGGATTTTGTTGTATCCTGAAGAAATTATTGCAAAACCCTGAGCAGACTTGTGGGGCGATAAATTCCTAAAAGATAGTGTTCTTACACGCCTCAAAATTCACTAAAATCTTCTTTTTCAGTCTCTGTCTTTCTAACACATATGTCCTTGATGCACCTCTCACTGAAGGGCAAGACCCAAACTCAATGGTTGTAGGAAAAGCACAAGGACTTGCAGTGTCTGCGGATCAGGACACGACCATGGTTGTGTTTATGGTGGACTATGGGTTCACTTCCGGTGAGTTCAGTGGTAGTTCTTTCAGTGTGATGTCAAGAAACCCTTTATTGGAAACAGACAGAGAACTTGCTATTGTTGGTGGCCGTGGGAAGTTTAGGATGGCACGTGGGTTCGCTACTCTACATACAAACTACATGAATACTACTTCCGGGTTTTTTACAGTTGAGTATCATGTTGTTCTTTTTCATTATGAATAAGAATAACTAGTTAGTGTGATGTTCATGATTTTGGTTATGTGCTTCTTATTTCCTTGAATAAATTCAGTGTTGTAATATTAGTTTTGTAAGTCTGTACGTATCGATGTTATGAATAATAAGAGATTTTCAAGATGTTGTTTGATTTTAGTTTCTTGTTTCTCTTGGAGTTTTTATTTTATATTATATAAATGCTTGAAGTTTTTTTAAAGATATAACAATTTAAAGTCTAGTATTAGTTTCATGAAGTGCCCATGGTCACTGTAGAGACTTCGCCATCTTCCATATTTTCATGAATAATAGGGTGCTTATTAATATATGATATCATGTGTGGTTTTTTTTTTTTTTTTTAATATATATTTGGTTAGTTGTGTTTTGATTATCAATGGCATATATCCCCATCAATAACATAGCTTTAACCTGGTCATTTCATTTTTTTATCACAACTCTCTTTTCATCACGTTTCTATTGGCTTTAATTTCCACAATACAGTGGTGTCAACCGAGCGGTGGTGACTGGGCATGGTGCAACATGATCCATGCCAGACTAGACATAGGAATCTGCTAATTAATTAAGGCCAAGCATGACGTGGACCCCTAAACCATAATGAACAGAACCATGCTCTCCATCCTTGTACTCCACTGCTCCCCATGCTTAGACGTGAACAGCAGCATGAAGATGATGCCTCATCATCCCTCCATTATCTTCGCCCTTGCCTCACCATGCTTGTTATCAGTACACACTTCAGTCAAACCTTCAACAAGAGATGCATCAAGGACATACGTTGCCCCAAATGGATAAAGATTAGAGGCATTGACTGTAGTGTCTTTGGGCTTGGTATCCAGTGAGTCTTTCTTGGTAGAAGACATAAAGGTGTGTGACCTTCTCTTTGCCTAAGGAGAAATCTTAATGTCCTTGGGAAAATTGGGTTAGAACAAAGAGAAGGAGGAGAAGAAGAAGAAGAAGAAGAAGAAGGTGGATGACATCATCCATTCTCAAGTTGTTCATCTTGTCTCTCTATTTCTTTTGCTTTTGGTCATGCTATATCTCTTGCCTTTTATATATATATATATATATATATATATATATATATATATATATATATAGTGAAGGAAGTGGTGAGTTTAAGACTTTAAAGGTGTGTTTGGATGACATCTGTGGAGAAGAGAGAGAATATGTAGAACTTATTTTATTAATATTTTAAAAATTTACACTCTATTAACTACACCATTAATATGGTAAATATGTTTGTTCTAATATTAATTCCATCATTTGGAGCATATATAAAAGGTTGATTTATTTATTTATTCTGACAAACAGAGACTTTCACCCTGTGATATGGAGTTTGGGATATAAGCTTGTACCTGCAATTGGGGATGTGAATTTCAAACTTCCGCAATAAAATTCCCACACTAATACCTTTTATAATGGAGACAATACCACTGGACCAAAGGTTGGTATTTTTTTCTAATTTATCAATTCATCAACAAATTATATTGCAAAATTGAACCAAGTGTGTGAATCTAAGACTAATGAATTAGGGAAGGAGATTTCCATCAATAGTGTCAAAAAGTCTAACAATTCAATTTTTCTATCATATCATATTATAGCATAATAAACAAAATTCAAGATACCAAATTGATGTTTCTCCTCTACCACATGATTTGAATGTAAATGAAAATTAAATTTTATTGTATTTTATTCATATATAAATAAATCGTTCCTAAATATGTGATTTTTATTTTAGTTTTATTTTAAACTTACTTTTATGTGTTCTGTATAATAAAGATTATTAACCAGTTTAATAATTTTTAAATATCCGAAATCTATTTTTATTATTAAAAATTATTTAATCTATTTACAAATATAAAAATAACTAATAAATAAAATAAAGGAAAAAAATTATGTATATAATTTCAAGCAAATTTTATTTTGTATATTAAATCCAGCAACTTAATTAAGTGTGCACCCCTTTCCGCTAGTATATTATAATTATCAAGGTCTCCGGCCCAGCAAATAAAAAAAAATCAAAATAAATAACAATTTCTTAAATGATCACTCAACCTATTACCTTGAGTTTTCGGTGCCAAGCTATTTGTTTTGTTGAGTAAAATTTAAATTTACTTAATAAAACAAATGGATTGAAACCTTCTTGTTCTTCAATAAAGTTGTGGTTTATCCACTTTTTATCAAAAAAAAAAAAAAAAAAAACCTTCTTGTTCTAATTGCTATCACGTTGCTTTCTCATTCATGCCACGCACACGTAGGCAAAGAGAAAGTTTGGGCCCGGAAATCACCTTCCATTTGGTGCCGTATTATACCACTTCTAAATCGGCACCGCAAAAAAAAAAAAAAAAATCGTGATAAATTTATTACAATATTTGACATGGAACTAACACATTAGGGCAAATACATAAATTTTTTAAATATATTTTTTTTTTATTTCGTACTAAATATTGTGCAAAATATTATTCAAATATAATAATATATTAATACTATGTTAAATATCATGCCAAAATATAAATATAATAGTATATTAATTCCGTACTAAATATCGCTCGAAAAATATAAATATAATAATATATTACTATCATGTCAAAATGCAAATATAATAATATATTAAAATCATGTCAAATACTACACCAAAAATAAAAATATAATAATATCTTGTCCAATACCACATTAAAAATATAAATATAATCATATATTATTATCGTGTAATCTCTGCCACTATATTAATACAGTGGTAAAGGTGGGCTCATGCTCGCCTGTACCACTGATGACCCTCTATACTAATAGCCCTAGTCCTTCGGCTAGCACCAAAGCAATGCTTTATCCTTACGTATCCAGACAACTACTATGCCGCAAAGCATTTTGGTGAGAAAACACCAAACAACCTTGCATAGACTTTTTTTTTTTTTTTTTTTGTTTACTAAAAGATCTAGAGCTAGCTTTATGAAATTATTTATGCATGTTTGTTACGGTGGAGGCGATGGAGTAATAAGATCAAGTTGGAATGGATCAAAATAGCTTTTCTTTAATATTTATATAGATCTTTATTATTTGTGAATTTAAAAATAGAATGCGGATAACATTTTTATTAGGGGTGGCAAAATTAATGAATATTATAAAAATTAATTTCATTCAATAAATTCCTATATATCTCTCCCCCTATTTTATTTAATTTAAATTATATGAGTTATAAATGAGAGAGATTATAAATAGAGAGGCTTAAGTCAAGTAAAAATATAATTCCATTATGTATAAGATATATTAAATATGAGTTCTTATCATCATAGCATTTTACAAAGGGCTCACAGACATGCTAGTCTCCAAAATTTTAATAATTTTGGACCCTAAAAAAAATTTGCCCCCCTGAATTACACAAATTAATCTGTTAGTTAGTAATTAGCATTTGAATTATATGATGGTAAAATCTTTCTTGGAGATGTCCCAAAGATTTGGTGTCCTTATCTCACTTCTAATACCCAACGATGAACTCATTGGGAAGTTTGGGCTAACCGTCCATGACTTGTGAACACTACCAATGATTTACATAGTATATACTTATAATATCCTCTAACAAGATGACATACCTCCCACTTAAAACTCTCTAATCCTTAACGTTTCTGCAACTTCTATTATACAGAAGCCCGCCTGGTTCTGGAACGAAGGAAGTCTTTGACTCCGACACAGTACATATATCTATACAAATACAAATATATATGATCATACCCTAAACCTGATGTCCTAGAACACAAAGAAGAAGATGAACAGTAGAGAAGTTGGTGAAGATTCTAGAGAGAAAACCAGAGAAAAAAGTAACAACTGAGACCCTTCCTTCACTTTTTCACCATCAGTACATATTTATACCAATACAACTTAACCTGACCACACAAAACAACTTGACCCAACCTTACACACATGACTACCTTAACACAAACTGGTTCAGTCTAACCAACAAATAATGCCTAGAACTTAAACTTGATCCAAGATGATGTAATCTCAACCGTTGATGGCATTCTTCAAATACATCCTCCAAACATTAGCAGAACTACAACACTTCAATTCAGCAACCTTTCAACTCTCTAACTTCAGCAGCAAAACAACAGCATCAACAAGAACTCTTCAATCAATCCAACAAACTCCCCCTTGATTGAAGATTACAAACACCAAGAAGAGATCTGAATTTACACAACTTCTTTGCATCCAGATACTTTGTAAAAACATCTGCAATTTGATCTTCAGTGCTGCAGTACTCTAATTGTACACTTTTATCATTCACTAAATCTCTAATAAAATGAAATTTCACATCAATGTGTTTGGTCCTGTTGTGAAGAACTGGATTTTTAGCAATTGCCAGACAAGACTGGTTATCACAATGAATTGTAATTGGCCTTTCAATCCGACAGCCACAATCACCCAAAATTCTTTTAATCCATACTCCTTGACAACATGCAGCACACAATGAGATATATTCTGCCTCTGTGGATGAAAGAGCAACTGTCTCTTGTTTCTTTGAGATCCATGACACAATTCCTGATCCAATGTTGAAGGTCACCCCGGAGGTGCTTTTTCTGTCTTCAATACTTCCCCCCCAATCACTATCTGACCATCCTTGCACTACACAATTGCTCCTTCTTTTGTAGAAAATCCCAAAATCTCTAGAGCCAGCCAGATATCTTAATATATGCTTTGCTGCACCAAAATGATGTCTTGAAGGTTTGTGCATAAACCTTGACAAAAAATTGACTGGGAAAGCTATGTCAGGCCTTGAGTGTGTGATATAGATTAGTTTCCCAATCAATTGTCTATATGTTGTTGCATCTACAGATTCTGCTTCATCATGCACTTGTAATTTAAGACTTGGACTTAATGGAGCTGAAACAGGTCTACAATTCTGCATGTTGTATCTTTTCAGCAAATCCTCCACATATTTTTTCTGACTAACATGAATACCAAGTCTGTCTTGTTTAATCTCCAAGCCTAAGAAATATGACATTACTCCCAAATCATTCATGTCGAAGGCCTTCTTCATATCTTTTCTGAAGTTCTCCACCAAAAGTGGAGAAGAGCTCATACATATCAAATCATCAACATAAGCACACACCACCAGAATTTCACCTTGACCTTCACTTTTGACATATAAAGTGTGTTCATTGGCACTTCTTTTGAATCCTTGCTTTTGAAGATATGAATCAAGTTTGCAATACCAAGCCCTTGGAGCCTGTTTTAAACCATACAATGCCTTGTGCAATCTGTACACTAAACTTTCCTTTCCTAGAACTTCAAAACCTTTGGGCTGCTCAACATACACTTCTTCATTGATCTCTCCATTCAAAAAAGCAGATTTAACATCCAATTGAAATACAATCCAATCCTTATGAGCTGCTAAGGACAACAGAATTCTGATAGTATCCATCCTCGCAACAGGAGAAAAAATTTCTTCATAATCAACTCCATGCTCTTGAACATAACCTTTTGCCACTAGCCGAGCTTTGTACTTTTGTACTTCTCCATTTGGCTTGTATTTAGTTCTAAAAACCCATTTTAATCCAATTTTTTTCTTGCCTTGAGGCAATTCTGTCAGCTCCCATGTATTATTTTTCTGTATTGCAGTGATTTCATCTTGCATTGCTTGCTTCCACACATAAGATTGTCGTGCTTCTTCAAAGTTTTCAGGTTCTGTCACAGATAGTGCAAACGAGCAGCTCTCATAAATTTCCCTGAGTTCTCTTACTCTCACAGGTGGTGAATCTTCAGAAGGACTGTCGTCTTGAGATACATCTTCTATAGTATTTGATTCAGATGAATCACCATTTTCGATTGATGTAGATGAATTCACAGAGCCTGAAGATACCCTGTCAGGCAATAAAATTCTCTGATCAGCTGAATCATGAATGTTCCACTCCCAATATTTTTCTTCATCAAAGTATACATCTCTACTGATTATAACTTTGTTTGTGAGTGGATCAATCAATTTATAAGCTTTAGACTCAGAACAATATCCAATGAAGATACATTTCTGAGCCCTATCATCAAGTTTCTGCAAATATTGAGATGGTACTTTAGTATAGGCAATACAACCAAAGATTTTTAAGTGATCAACATTTGGTCTGCCACCAAACCAAGCTTCATAAGGGGTTCTATTTAACACTGCACGAGTGGGTGAAAGATTAGATAAATACACTGCTGTAGACACAGCTTCTGCCCAAAACGAGAGTGGTAATTGTTTGAAATTCAACATGCTTCTTGCCTTCTCCACCAATGTTCTATTTTTTCTCTCAGCAACTCCATTTTGCTGAGGAGAATAAGGTGCAGTATATTCATGTTTTATGCCAAGTTTATCACAAAAACTTCTAAATTGATTTGACATGTATTCACCCCCTCTATCAGTCCTAATCACCTTCAATTTGCAACTTGATTGCCTTTCAGCATAAGCTACAAATTCTTGGAAACGTGCAAACACTTCAAACTTATTTTTAATGAAATAAACCCAGCTCATTCTTGTATAATCATCAACAAAAAGTAGGAAGTACCTGTTGCCTCCAAGAGAAGCTTCTTGCATTGGGCCACATAAATCTGAATGAATTAATTGAAGCTTTTCCTTGGCTCTCCAGGATTTTCCAGAAGGAAAAGAAAATCTGGTCAACTTGCCATAAATGCATGCTTCACATACATT
Organism: Dioscorea alata; assembly: GCA_020875875.1. Taxonomy (NCBI): domain Eukaryota; kingdom Viridiplantae; phylum Streptophyta; class Magnoliopsida; order Dioscoreales; family Dioscoreaceae; genus Dioscorea; species Dioscorea alata. The sequence goes on from CM037024.1 coordinate 19,391,485, forward strand.
AAAATCCTTTATGCAAGGCAACCCTTTCACCATACCTTTATGATATAACAATTGAAGACTTTGAGAATTCAAATGACCAAATCTCCTATGCCATAGCATTGAATTATCTGGTACCTTTACTGCAGCATTGGCTTGAGCAACTTGAGAAAATTCAATAGGAAAAAGATTGTTTTTGTTTTTCTGAATCACCAAGATCTGCATTCCGGATATTGTGTCCTTAATACTATACTGATCACCTTCAAAGATCACATTGTATCCATTAGCCAACAGCTGCCCCACACTCAGTAAGTTATGTGCTAAGCTGGGCACATATTGTACATTATGAATTAATTTAGTTTCTCCTCCATGAATTTTGACAGCAACTGAACCTTTTCCAGCTACATTCACCTCTTGATCATCACCAAGTCTAACCTTATGAGTGTCTGACTCATCCAAACTGCAAAATAACTCTTTTCTGCCAGACATGTGACATGAGCAACCACTGTCCAAGAGCCAAATTGAAGGTTCATAGACTTCATCCTCAGTATGAACCATAAATAGACTCTCATTATCTCTGGTAGAACTTTGGGAGCTTTGAGACTCATGAGAACTTGATTCTTTTTCAACATACTTGTTTTCAAAAGTTTTATCTTTGAACCAGCAATTGGATTGCACATGTCCAAACCTTTTGCAATGAAAACATTGCACATTCTTCAAATTGCATCTAAAATACCTTTGCTCCGAACTCGAACCTCCATGATCTGTTGTTTGAGTATCTCTAAAACTGATTCCTCCCCTTGGCACATATGCTCTTCCTCTGCCTCTGTTAGAACTTCTACCCCTTTCTCTTGAGAAGCCTCTGCCTCTATTACGAGTAGAAGACCAATTCTCACAATCAACTGATTCTTCTTTCATGACAAGAGCTTTATCATTGGAAGTATCATCCTGACTCAACAACAAAGCTTCATGAGCTTGAAGTGAACCAGCTAGCTCATCCATAGTGAGTGTTGTGAGATCTTTGGCTTCCCCAATTGCTGCAACTACAAAGTTGTATTTAGGTCCTAAGCTTCTAAGGACCTTTCCAACAGCAAGAGGTTCAGGCATTTTATCTCCTAAACCCCTCATCTGATTAACAAGATCATTCACTCTAGCAATGTAAGCTTGAACATTCTCATTCTCCTTTTTGTGCAAATTTTCAAAAGATTGCCTCAATGCCTGAATTCTCACAGCCATGATCCTGGGGCTCCCTTGAAATTGAGTTTTCAGAGCATCCCATGCTTCTTTGGCAGTATTAGCTGCTGCAATTCTGGAGAATAGGGGTCGATGCACTGCTTGTTGAATAATAAATAAAGCATGAGCATCCTTTTGTTTGTTCTCAGTGAGCTTGGCTTCTTCATCAGAAAAACCCTTTTCTACTATTTCCCACAAACTATTAAACCGGAACAAGGTCTTCATCATTATACTCCAATGCTCATAATCTTCTCCATTAAATATAGGTACTGAAATTTGAGAGAAATTGGGCGTACCACTGCTTGAAGCCATTTTGAATCAGATGATAGGTCTTGTTCTTGTTTCAAAGCTTCTCCAACCTAGCTCGGATACCACTTGATGTCCTAGAACACAAAGAAGAAGATGAACAGTAGAGAAGTTGGTGAAGATTCTAGAGAGAAAACCAGAGAAAAAAGTAACAACTGAGACCCTTCCTTCACTTTTTCACCATCAGTACATATTTATACCAATACAACTTAACCTGACCACACAAAACAACTTGACCCAACCTTACACACATGACTACCTTAACACAAACTGGTTCAGTCTAACCAACAAATAATGCCTAGAACTTAAACTTGATCCAAGATGATGTAATCTCAACCGTTGATGGCATTCTTCAAATACATCCTCCAAACATTAGCAGAACTACAACACTTCAATTCAGCAACCTTTCAACTCTCTAACTTCAGCAGCAAAACAACAGCATCAACAAGAACTCTTCAATCAATCCAACAAAACCTTGAATCCTATCCAAAAAACCTTATTATATATATATATATATATATATATATATATATATATATATATATATATTATTAGTTCTGTGAACCGTGCCAGAATGACAGACTTGCCTTACTGTGTGATTCTGGAACCAAACAAAGTTAAGTATGATTAAATATGCATGTGCATTCACTGTGGGCTATTGAAATAGCTGGTGAAAACACACGCAAGAGTTCAGAACCACACATCTTCCACTTATTTATTTTGTCTTCTAATAGCAAGAACAGACCAATTCAATCACGGGGCATTCAATAAATGAGAAAAATGAAAAACTAAGCAAGAAGGGAAACTTCAAAGTTCAAACCCTTCAACTATCCATGCACTTCCTTCACTATATATACAAGGCAAGCTAGCTAGGTTAATAACATCACCAAAGGCAAAGAAATAGAGCTAGGGACAAGATGAAGAACAAAAGCATGAATAATGTAAACCAGCTTCTTCTTCTCCTCCTTTTCTTTGTTGTAACCGTAGTTTCCCAAGGCCATGCACCCTTCTCCATAGTCAAAGAGAAGGTCACACACCTTCATTTCTTCTACCAAGAAAGACTCACTGGAGACAACCCTACTGCCGTGTTGGTTGCCCAGCCCAAAGACACCAGAGTCAATCCCTCTAATCTTTTACCATTTGGGGCAGCATATGTCCTTGAGGCACCTCTCACTGAAGGGCAAGACCCAAACTCAAAGGTTGTAGGAAAAGCACAAGGACTTGCAGTGTCTGCAGATCAGGACACGACCGTGGCTGTGTTTATGGTGGACTATGGGTTCACTTCCGGTGAGTTCAGTGGTAGTTCTTTCAGTGTGATGTCAAGAAACCCTATATTGGAAACAGACAGAGAACTTGCTATTGTTGGTGGCCGTGGGAAGTTTAGGATGGCACGTGGGTTCGCTACTCTACATACAAACTACATGAATATTACTTCCGGGTTTTTTACAGTTGAGTATCATGTTGTTCTTTTTCATTATGAATAAGAATAACTAGTTAGTGTGATGTTCATGAGTTTGGTTTTGTGCTTCTTATTTCCTTGAATAAATTCAGTGTTGTAATATTAGTTTTGTAAGTCTGTACGAATCAATGTTATGAATAATAAGAGATTTTCAAGATGTTGTTTGATTTTAGTTTCTTGTTTCTCTTGGAGTTTTTATTTTATATTATATAAATGCTTGAAGTTTTTTTAAAGATATAACAATTTAAAGTCTAGTATTAGTTTCATGAAGTGCCCATGGTCACTGTAGAGACTTCGCCATCTTCCATATTTTCATGAATAATAGGGTGCTTATTAATATATGATATCATGTGTGGTTTTTTTTTTTTTTTAATATATATTTGGTTAGTTGTGTTTTGATTATCAATGGCATATATATATACCCATCATATAACATAGCTTTAACCTTGGTCATTTCATTTTTCATCCCAACTCTCTTTTCATCACATTTTATTGGCTTTAATTTCCACAATACAGTGGTGTCAACCGAGGATAGTGACTAGGCATGGTGCAACATGATCCATGCCAGACTAGACATAGGAATACGCTAATTAATTAAGGCCAAGCGTGACGTGGACCCCTAAGCCATACTGGTTCTGGGGTTCATTGTCCAACGTAGATTGACACAACTAGTGCATGTCCCACCAAACAACCTCTTTAAGATTTTTTTATATAAATACTCTTAAATTTTAAATATTTATTATTAAGATTTTTTTAAAAACGTTACAAGGAGTTTTTAATTTGTATTTTAAATAAAATTTAAAAATTAAATTGGGCACGAGCCAGTCCTGCGTGCCAACCTGGCTTTTCCCGTGCACGGCCCATTAACATCTCTGCCACAATTATTGATAATGTAGTCAACTTGGGTTACACAATCATTCATTGATAAGATTGTTCTAATAGTACACAAATTAAACATTATTGCTCTTGAAAATTAAGGCCAATACTCACCCATGTTCCATGTGTCACAATTAAAGACGTACAAAACTCAGACAAGGATACTATACATTCATTTGAATGGCTTAATTACTTTCACTAGTTGGAAAGGGGCTGCTGACTGACTGAATAAATATATATTTGGTTGAAGGTATTAAATACTAGTTTCAATGGGAGGTGTCATGGGCTTGTTCTTTCATCAAAGTTCTGTGTAGTGCTTGGTCGATATTCTACACGGCCAAAGCAGGCTTTTATTGGTGAGTAACCTCGAATGACAAGCTGAAAGAATTACTAAAGAAGTTGATCAAGTGAGGTGAAGGAGAAGAAGGGAAAACAAAAAGAAGAAGAAGGAGGATAAAGAGAAGAGCACAGGGAAGAGAGGAATTGATAGTAATTGGATGCCGCTCATCCATTCATTCCATTGTCATCTTATATAGAGAATTTGTAACAGTTACTAATACCTTACATAATTCTACAAACACATGATGTGCACTTCAGCCAGCTAGCTACACATTAGCTTGATTCCTTCTACATCTACTGCCCAAACATTACAATATTATCATCTAAGCATATCATTATCATAACTTAGATAATAATAACCCTAATAATAACACCATTACATTTATTTCATCCAATAATCAGCAAACTTCATAAAATTAGTGTCTCTTCTCGTATGCACGCCATGTCTACGTGTATTGCGTTTATTCTTTAGACCATTCCCTTTGGCCAGTGTTAGTGTAAATGCACTTTAAGATTGGCATAATTTGACACCTAGTCAAGGTGACGTGGCAAGCAAGATGACGTGGCATGGAGAATGATGTGGAATGAAGGATGACATGGCAAACAAACTTGGCTAGGTGGAAAATATCATGGGAGATCTTGTTGAAGTTATTTTTGGCAAGAAGATCAAGCAAGCAACAAGATGATATCAAGATCTCATCAAGACCATATTTAGAAGATGTGATTGAAGACTAAATATGGGTGGAGCTAAATGAAGAAACAACCTATCAATGGTATGATTTTTGAAGACTATTGAAGGCAAGATTTGAAGAACCCTAATAGAGATGATATAAAGTCTATTAAGGGTATGTTTGAAAATGCGCCTATTGTTGGCAAGATTCAGCTGATTGAATGAAGATCTTTGTTAAAGATTTGAAGACCAAACTTGGGTGATGTGAAGACTAAGTTTGGCAAGTTTCATGAAGACGCACATAGGACGTGCGCCCCTTGCGAAGGGCTGTGTGGTGAGGAGCTGAAGAGGGAGGCTAGTTGCTGGTAGGTTCCGATCAGGTGATCGGACTGCATCGACTCAGACTAAGGATGGGTCTTGAGGTCGCTTAGGAATGGAGCCAGAAATCAGCCAAGCCAGCAGTCAGGGCTATGTTGCAACATCTAATTTCGGAAGGTTCTAAAGTTAGAAGCCGCGGAAATTCTAAAAGAGGTATGCGCTTTATTTAGGACGTTGAGGCGTCTATATATACTTCCTTGGTCTAGGATTGGGTACGACTCTTGAAAGAGGGAGTAGGGAGGTACCGGACAATCTAGAAAGGGTAGTATTCTTTATATGTGAGAGAGTGACAAGGTGTGTTTTGTACTCTTCTATCTTTTACTCCTTTTTAGTTGATTGTTGATCTCCGGGCTTGGCCCCGCAGACGTAGGCGAGTGGACGCCGAACTGGGTTACCAATGTCTTGTGTCTTCTCTTGTGTGGTTTGTGTATACTATTCTTGAGTGCTTAAGTGAGTGAGTGTTGCTCTAAGTTCACAAACCCTAACCGGCGGAACTAACAACCAGTAACAAATATGAACTTACAAAAATGAAAATGAAAGTCTTGACAAAGAGAATTAAAGTATGCATGTAACAATGTAAGCAACACAAGCAAATAAGGAGGAAACTTAATTGTATTAGCAATGCTTCTTATTTATAATTGCAATGCTTTTCTCTGTCTTTTTACAAAGTGTTTTGGAGGGTTTTATAGGCTCTTACTTAACAAATGGATGGCTATTATCAATTTGATCTAAAGGCTCTCATGAATGAGCTTGGTAACATAAATTATTTATTATTCATCCTACTAACCCTTAATAATGCTCTCTATCTATCACCATATCATGACAAATATATGGTAAATTCATTTTTGTACACTAATACCGGTGGATGAAAATGTGAAGTGTGCCAAAGGGCATTCGACCACATAAAATCACTCATCCATGGGAAAATGATATGGGCAAGATTTCATAAAAGATTTGTTAATTAGCAAACTTATTTTATTTTAACTTTTTCTACAACTCTCCATTAATGTGAAAGATGATATGATTATATTTACCTCAATTGTTATTGGAGATATATATATATGTGTGTGTTTTTAAAGCATTGAATATTTATATAAATTTCTCCCTTTATATGGTCAGTAAGATTTCTCTAGCGTAATCACCACTACATACAATAGTTGAAGTTTAAAAATCAAAAGATATCGATTGAGTGACTTGTCCGCATTATAAAAATAAAAAATTTTAAAATTTTAAAAAAATTGCTAGGATAGCAAAATTACTGAGTGTCAATGATACAAGCATCAACATCATCATCATCATGAATAGCAAACAAACATCAAGTAATGATCAAAGGAAATATCAAACCTAACCAATTGGTAGAGTTACTTGCAAGAGTCCTCCACCCAAAATTTGAGTGAGGTCCAGTGCAGCATTGTCATCTGATCTTCTTCTCCTAACTCACACCTTTCCTCTTCTTCACTTGGCTTTTCTGATGGCTCTCTCTCTCTCTCTCTCTCTCTCTCTCTCACAGTGCAATAATCATCACCTACATCTCTTGTCCAAACAAATGAGAGTTTTTAACCCCGTGTGAAATTCCAATATTCATACCCTCATAATTAAGTTTCACTATTGACATAGCTTGAACCATAAGCTTCCCATTTATTCATCCAGCCCACCAAATGACTGGACTCAACATGTTTTTCATGGATTTTTTAAGGATCTTCTTGTAGATTTTGATTGAGATATTGGATAGGATTTAGGGATTTCATATATTTTGAGTTTTTGGAGAGAATTTTGTTGGTTATGGTGGTTTTGATTATTTAGTTTGGTCTGACTGCATATTATATTGGTTGTGATGTGTGGTGATGGCTAAGGTTTTGTTGGTTTGATTTTTTTTTTTAATGTTATATCTGTTGATTTATAGGTTTTATTTATTTGTTTATTTAACTATTCATAGAAGATATTAGTTTTTTATTGGCTTGTGGAGATGGTAGTAAGGTTGGATGTAGTCGTTTATCAAGTGGATCGAGAGATGCATTTGCTAGATATTTGAAAGTAATATATACTGACCCAAATTGAAAGTAGTATATTTCATTGATCTAAACTCTATGTGTGTGTGATTCATTCTCATGAAACTCAGTGGCCATTGAGAAAACACAATCAAGTTGGCCAGTTTTCCTTTTGCTAGATATTTGAAACTTATGACTGTCATATCAAACCTGCAAAGTTGTATCATTTTTGGTATTTAATTAAGAGTTTCAGCATGTGGTGGTGATCCATGCGTACTTTCCATTATGTTAATAAATGTAGCGTTTGGATGATAAAACGGAGAATGAAAACTTTAGGGAGGGAGATAGGAATGAAAATTTTGTTTGGAAATGAGAAAAGTAGATAAATAATTTATTAGAAATGAGAAAAGTAAAAAAAAAAAAAAAAGAAAAATGAGTAATTACGTTTGTGCCCTTAATACAAATAAATAATACTAAATAATATAATGAGTTTTTGTTTAATAATAAATAACCTTCATTTATAACAATATTTTGTATTATTCATGTTAATTATTATAATTAACTAATTAAATTAATTAAATTTTTTAGTTATATAATATTTAATTATTTAAATACTTATTTAAATTTCTCACTTAATGATTTAATTATTATAATTAACGGTTAATTAATTAATTTTCTTTATTTATAAATATTTTAAATACCATTTACTAATTTTAATATTTAAATAACATATCTTCATTTAATAATTATTTAAATTAAGTATTCTAATTATTAATTAAATTAATACTTTTTAATAAATTAAATTTGATGGGGTAAAATAGAAATTTTTCATGGAAAAATGGCCATTATCCCCAAAATTTTATTTATTTAATATACAATTATTATCAAATTATTATAAATTAATTATTTTAATATTATATATATATATATATATATATATATTGGGAGAGGATAAAATGGATATTTCATATCCATTACCCCCTCCCTTGCTAACATCACCCCATAGAAGGTAATCATAGCCACCAATGCACATTCAAACATAAGTGTGCATTGGGATTAATAAACATCTCCTAAGGAATGATTACCTCTATTCAAACCGATGGTAATATATCAAAATACAGTTGTGTTGAAGCTGTTATGTGATTAAGACCATATGCTTATATGGACGTCCATATTAATACACGTGTTCTTGTTTCTGTGGGTCATTGATAGTTGACACACATTTGTGGCATGTTACCTTCCTCTTCTTCTGTTTATGCAGCTGAGATTTGATTCCTTGTCTCATTTAATTTCTGATTTCATTGCAAAGAATTATGAGAAACAATAATGTGTTCTATTCGAACGACAATACCATACAATGCAATGCATTAAGTGCTTATGTTGTTTATCTTATCCCTTCATTTCGATTACAGACTGAAACTCTTCTTTAATTTTTTAATAATACCACAAACATTTACACCATCTTTTTGGAGCCTTAATCTCCATTCCTTGTCCATGGCATGCCATCGTAAGGTGGAAAATGATGCTCCAACAAAGTGGCCTTCTTTCAATTCAGCTCATTCCAAATGATGCTCCAACAAAGTGGCCTTCTTTCAATTCAGCTCACATTCCACTGTCCTTGTTATACATGCTATTGCAATGGATGCCAGCTACCTTTAAATCTATATATGTCTCTATATACTGCCCAATGATTTAGAATTCTCTCATATAAAAGTGATAATATTAAGAAAAAAATAAATTAACTTATTGGTTTGATTGCTACCTAACAAAGCTAGTTTGGAATTTGAATCATATATTAACAACTTTACAAGACAGAATATATATATATATATATAAAGGAAATTCAATATATTATTTATTCTTTTCCATCTTCAATTAGATTTAGTGAAATTATTAGGTTAATTGACATGTGATAGTGAAACATTATTTTAAAATAATATAGGTATAATTCTCTAAATAGTTCCTATATTTTTTCAAATATGTTCTTTGGATCAATATGCTTTAAACCGTAACCTTTTAGTCCCACTGTTGATTAAATTGAGTCATGTTAGTCCCTATTAGGGTTAGGGTTTAGAGTTTAGAAGAACTAACATTGCTCAATTTAAGCAATAGTGAGACTAAAGGGTTACGGTTTAAAGTATAGAGACCTAAAGAGCACGTTTGAAAAAGTAAAGAGATTGTTTAGAGAATTAAACAAAAAATCTAATATTTACTTCATTAATTAAATTTAATAAAAGTCAATTACATGCTCTTTACATCTTTTACTTCTTTGTTTATCTTATTTATTTATACATTTTTATTTATTTATTTATTTACATATTGACTACCACAACATGATTTATAGATGGATACAAATTTTGTAGATAAATTTGATGCAGTTGCCTCCGCTGTGTATGTTAGTATTTTACTTTTTAATATGGTATAGAGGAAGAAGACTTAATTTGCCATGAAAGCTTTATATCGACGCTAAGAAATTTGGTATAGTTCTTAAAATTTCTCTAGCATAATTACCACTACATATATAGTCGAATGATAAAATACTTGATTTTTTTATGGGAGATAGAGGATTTGACTCCCTCGTGATAATATATATGGTTGAAGTTTAAAAATAAAAAAATATGAATTGAGTGACTTGTCCACATTATAAAAATAAAATATTTAAAAATTTTAAAAAATCATTAGGATAAAAGATATTGAGTTACTAATGAGGTAAATTATAGATAAATGAGTTTGAACTTGGAAAGACACTTTTATTGTCACGGGAGTCTTTTAAACCACTAGTAATTAATATCTAAAAATTTTTTATTGTCCATTTGTACCCAGAAATATATAAATAAAACTATTTTTCCCCTTTAAATTATATAAATATGCCCTAAATATTGTTATGTGTGCAAAATTACGATTTTGACTTTTTAATTTTTGTTCGGCCAACCAATATGTTAAAACCATGGTGAGTTTAACCAGCATCTACAAAATTTTTGTTTCTCAACTTTTTATTACTTTGTTTTTTTATATATATATAATAGCACAATTTAAATTAAAAAAATGAATTATAAAGAAACTTATTAAAATAAAATAAATTGGAATATATGAGAGCCAACAATTCTAAGATAATGAGTTATGAGCTATGAAGCATGGTGGCGTACCCGTGTCAGACACACGGCTATTCGGACACACCGTGGACACCTCTAGACACTTATATGTTTTATAGATGATTTTTTTAAATTACTTATGTATATTTTATAATTACTTTCTGATGCACAAAATCACTAAATTAATTTATAAGTAAATATATAACATATATTACATTAAAAATTATATAGATTTATATTTATAATAAATATTTTATATAAATATATAATATTTTTTTTAACCATGTCCTATTATATGTGTTTTTAATTTTTAAAAATTACTATGTTACGACATCCGTGCCGTATGGTAAGTGTGTTCTACTGTACATGTGTCTTTAATTTTTGAAAATTACTATATTGTTGTATCCTTTTCGTACCGTATAGTGTCACAGTGTCGTGTCCATGCTTCTTAGGTTATGAGATATCCATTTCCGGCCCCATCCAAACCATGTGAAAAATGATGGACGAGGAAAATTCCAATTAAACCATCCTTTTCCTTCACTATATAAAACAGACAAGGGAGTTAATAAAAATGAATGAGCAAAAGTAAAGGAACCTTGTGAGAGATAAGATTGAACCACAAACGAATGGATAAGGTAACCCTTCTTCTTCTCCTTCCCCTTCTCTTTGTTCTAGCTCCTGTTTCCCAGGGCCATGCACAGTCCGACAGCCCCTTCGGCGAGGACCGTGGACAGTGTTACAGCCACTTCGGCGAGGGCCATGCACAGTCCTGCAGCCCCTTCGGCGAGGACCATGGACCGTCTTACAGCCACTTCGGCGAGGGCCATGCACAGTCCTGCAGCAACTTCGGCAGAGAGAAGGTCACACGCCTCCACTTCTTCTACTCAGAAAGAGTCACTGGAGACAAGCCTACTATTGTGCTGTCTGCCAAGCCTGAAAACAACCCCTCTGCTGGTATTGAAACATTTGGGGCATTGTCTGTCATTGATACACCTCTCACTGAAGGGGAAGACCTAAACTCAAAGGTTGTAGGACATGCACAAGGACTCGTAGTGGCTGCAGGGCTTGACAAAACCATGCTTATCTTTGCGGTGGACTTTGAGTTCACTTCCGGTGAGTACAATGGAAGTTCTATAAGTGTGTTGTCAAGAAACCCTATTTTGGATGTTTATAGGGAACTTGCTGTCGTTGGTGGCCGTGGAAAGTTTAGGATGGCACGTGGATATGCTTTTCTACGCAAAGCGATTGCAAATGCTGATGTTAATATCATCGAATATGATGTTACTGTGTTTCATTATTATTAATCATTAGTCTTATAAATTCTCCGTTGCACGTGGTTTGTCGGTTACTTGGTTTTCTATTTCGTTTCTGTGCAGCGGTTTTCTTTTTCCAATTTGTTTTGGGGTCTGTTTAGTTATGTACCTGTTCTCTTTCTGTTCAATAAATTTGCAGTTATATATTTCTATAAAAAAATTATGTGTATGTCCTATGTTGTGTACTTGTGTTTATCATATTCGTAAAAGAAAAAAAAAAATACGATAATCATGTTTTACATATATATGTAAAAGTTTGGCATTTTAATTTGGTAACGTGTCTCTTGTTCCCTTGAATAATATCAATGCTTTAATGATATTGTTTATTCATCATGAATTTGGTTGTCTCATTCGTGTTGCTTACTCTTCTTCTTATTATGTCTTTGAGTAGAACACATGGAACATGGCGTGAGTCCGGACTTTTTACGGGCTTTAAAAATGTAATTAAAAGATAATTGTTGTGTCAAAAATTAATTACACACTTCATATATTAATGTAAAAGTTTTATTTTCAATAAATTCGTGGTTTATCCACTTTATTCAAAAAAAAAAAAAAGATATTAATGTAAAAATGTCAAATTCCACTAAATACAATAATATTAACCGACAGTTGAGTTTACAATTCAAAATACGTCTCATTGGGTCAAAATATACAAGCTGAATAGTCAATTTTTAATATGTACTCATGTCCTTTTGGAGTACCGTGCCAATTATATTTGTAAAAAAAAGAAATGAGAGAGTTGTGATAATGAATGAAATTTAAGTGACTGCTTATATAATTGATGCCATGTATATATATTAGATGGCATTAATTTTCAATACTTTGTTACAATGAAATACAAGCTAAGAAAACACCTTATTTTGTTTTAATTATAAAATTTTAAAATTTAGATGCTCAAAATTCAACCAACCAAAGATATATATGAAATCTAACTTTCCACATGATATATCACATAATAAGTTCCCGGGCGGGCTATTCATGAAAATATGAAAAATATACATTATTAAAAAAAATTAACGAATCAAATCAATATTTAATTAAATAAAATGAGATTATAATGTTTTAGGACCTCACTGCACGTACTGCTTTACTTCTTTCAGTTTTTTTACTTGTCCTAGGTTTAAATTTGTTTTTTTATTTTTTATTTACTTTTATCTATTTAGAAAATTTGTGGTTGAAAAAGCCCTATCCATCCATCCGCATGGAGATGTTAATGCTAAGCTATCAAAATTTCTGCAGTTAATTGCAGTCAAAGCAGGGAACACATTCCATTCACAAGCACTCCTGCAGCCATCTCTGCAAATTGGGTAAATAAATCTCAACTCCAAATTAATCAAATTCATGTATAATCCTCAGTTTTCTTTTTTTTTTTCTGATTTGCTTGTTTGGTCACTGGTTCCCATTTCAAGTATTGACATGGAGCTTTTAAGCACTCCAGCAGTCATTTCATTATGTGAGTTTTTCAAGTATTGTTTGGGATTTTACAAAATCAAATGGAGATAGTTCCCATTTGATTCTTTCTTTGACTCAGTATCCATGGAATTCAGTGGTTTGCTAATAATTTTTTCCACTATGTTTGCCCTTTTTTTTTAGCATTATGAATTTGTTATTTAGGTATATACATGTGATGAGCTTGTCATGATCATGCCTTGTAATCATGGAATTAATTTGGCCTACCATTTGTTGCACATTTATCCCTGTGCTAATCTCTTGTTATTTGAAGGATTATGTTTATTATTATATTTTGCTTAGAAGCTTGTTGAAAAAAAAAATTATGCAAACTGTAATTTGAGTAATCTTGACCTTGACATAGCACGTAGGGCTTCATATTTCTTGTAGCATTCATGGCAATTTCTTATTTCCAGTTGGTATTTCTTTGATTTCAATTTCATTAGCACTATCGCTCATTGCTCTGTTAATAATTTAGTCTTTCCAGCCCAATAGCAACTTCTTTCTTCTTGTGCATCCTATGACTGTCCAACATTAGCATAAATTTTAGTCTTTAAGCAAATAAATGCTTTTCATTAGCCTATTCTATGTTCCTTCACATTTTTAGAAAAATAATATTCAAGATTATGCATAGTAAGAATTTTATATTTTAGCATTTAATAGTTCTTTGAGTTTAATCACAGCTGTAGTTCTTTATTTGACAGTGTAGGAGAATTCATGGTTCAAGGATCAAGAGGCTTGAAGATTAGGGGCTACAAGAAGCTTAGACAAGTTCTTCATATCATAATCAATTTTGCAACAAAGCAAAAAAATAGTCCCTGTGTCAAGGGAAAACAACAATGATAATTTTTTTAAAAACAACTAAAAAAATTGTAATAGAGGATGTGCCAAATTCTTTCCTTGGTGTACTTAAAAGAACTCTACAAGACACAACATTCATTTGAGTGGCTTACTTTTAAGAATCGATGGATGCCTACACCAAAGCTTGTTAATTTTAAAGGAATGAATCATGAATGAATGAATGAATGAATGAATGTATCTTGAAGGTATTACAAAGAAATGTTGGCACAGTGGGAGGCCATAGAACCACATGAAACCATTCATCCATGAGAGTGACATATATGAGCAAGGTTACGTAAGATTTGTGTAGCAGACATACTGTATTTCGACTAATTCTACTTTTGTGTCTGTTCGCAATACGTAGATAATAAATAAGAATTAGGGTGATAATAAGGCTTATATGCAACTCTTTTAAAGATTTATATCTTTGTGCATAAATAGAAGCTTTGAATGCATTATTAAGGATATAAATTAAAAGAATCTCAATTCAAATTTCTAATTGATTCTTCCCTTCATCTAAAACTCCAATTTTTGGATCTTTTCTTCATATTATCCTTCAGTGATCATTGATCAAGGTGTAACTAATCCATCTTGAGTTTGTGCTTGAATAAAACTCGTTGTTTAAAATTCAATTTTAGGGTTGTCAATTTTCTCCAGACCCCCAATAAGTAACACAATTCTTTGCTCTGACCGGTCGAAGCTTAAATTTGGGGAATGGGGCCAGGGAATCCTGGCCCCGTCTAGTCCTCGAATATATAATTTTAATATTATATACATATATAACATTAGACAATTATTTTATATTAAATAAAAATATATATTATTAAAAGATAATATATTTGATTTATTTAATAGATATAAAAAAAATCAGGAATGGGGAATCCCAGAACCCGAGTTTAGGGAGAGGGTTGGGGATGGGTTTGGCAAATCAGGGTCGGGGCAAGGGAATACATCCCCGATTAGGGGTGTAAACGTGCCGAGCCGAGTATCACTAGGCTCGAGCTCAGCTCGTTTATATTTTTCACAAGGCTCGAGCTCGTTTGAGCCATGTTTTTTATACTCAAGCTCAGCTCGCTGAAAAGCTCGAGTAGCTCGAGCTCAGCTCATAAAGCTCGAAATTATTTATACTCAAATTAAGCTCGACAAACTCGAGCTCGTTTAAGCTCGATTAACCTATCATTTTCAAATAATGTAAATAAATCTAATATAATTCATAATAAAACTCCAAATTCAACACTACTTCATTATATTAATAATAAAATTCCAAGCTCCAAATATAACTAATTTGGGGTTAGAGTTTAGAAATTAGAATAGTGTGACTTATATACTTAGGTATTTTATAATTTAAATATAACTTTTTTATTATATTATATATAGAAACTCGTTTAGGGTCACGAGCCTCACGAGCTGATATTTTTAAGCTCGAGCTCAGCTCGCCAAATTAAACATGTAGCTCGATCTTAGCTCGGCTCGTGAAAAGTCGAATCGAATTCAAGCATGGACAGAGCCGATCTCGAGTAGTTCACGAGTAGCTTGACTCATTTACTAATGCAGGAGCAGAATCAGAAAAACCAAGTATTGGCCACTTGGACATTTCATGCTTCCCAAATAGACACCCAGTTTTTGGTGAACTTCTTCATGAAAACTGTAGCAACTGTGCAGTCCATAAGATGCATATGACCCATGGCTGGAAAGCCAATGAAGTCTAGTTTCTAACCCAACAAATTTTATCTTAATTGGATATTCCTAGAAGAAGTTATGGCTGTTAGATTGAAGGCATGTCAAGTTCACTGGTTTCTGGAGATCTGTTTAATTACACTCTATTACTGCTGTACTCCCTTTAGTATTACTTGTCTCTTAAGTGTGTGTTAGTTTAATACTTGTTTATCTTTAGTTTTCCTATGCTTGGAGGGTTGTTCCAAGGGTTATATTCTTGACTTGTGGACCAAGGAGGTCAGTTTTTGGAGTGTTAGGAAACAGGAGGCTGTGCCCCTTTGTTGGCTTTCCTCTGCAGGTTTTGCAAACCATTGTGGAGAAAACCCCTTTAACTCTGTATCCCTTGGCAGATCCAGAGGGTGGTGAGTTGTAGATCCTGTATCCGGTCGTGGACATCGATCGGTGGTGGATTTCTTCAGTTCTTTTCAGGATTTCAGCAATCAGGTTTGGGATCTCTTACCCTTGTAGCATTTAATCCCGCATCAGGTGGTACCAGAGCCTAGGTTCGGATGGCTGATCGTCGTCGCCGTATACCTAATGTTGCTGCACCTCCCGTCCGTGAACGGAGTGTCCATGATGTTGAAGTAGCAGATCTGAGAAGACAAGTACAGCAGCTTCAAGAACAACTGCAAAGATTGCAAGGAGATCAACAACCACAAGGTGATGTTGGCATAGATCAAGAAAATAGTGACAATGAAGACCAGAATCCCTTCTATTCTTCTTCTAGTTCTGAACAGGGTAGCGGCCCGAGCAATCGCCACCAAGCTCGTGCAGTCCGCAGGCAGGAATTTGACATCAAAGTTGATATTCCGGAATTTGAAGGAAGAATGCAGCCTGATGAGTTCATAGATTGGCTTCACACTGTTGAAAGAGTATTTGATTTTAAAGATGTACCTGATGATAGAAAGGTAAAGCTTGCAGCTTTAAAATTACGAAAGTATGCTGGATTATGGTGGGAAAACTTGAAGAGGCAAAGAGTTCGAGAAGGAAGACGCCCTATTCATTCTTGGGAGAAGATGAAGAGGGAACTAAAGAGAAGATTCTTACCGGAAAACTATCGGCAAGATTCCTATCTTAAGCTTCATAATTTGAAACAAAATGATCTATCTGTGGAAGGATATACTGCTGAATTTGATTACTTGATGATCAAATGTGATGTGGTGGAGCCTGAAGAGCAATCTATTGCTCGATTTCTTGGAGGATTGAGGACTGAAATAGGCCATATGGTACAGTTGCAACCATATTGGACTTATTCTGATGTTTGTAAGCTTGCTATGAGGGTTGAATGGCAACTAAAAGAAACTCGGGGAAGTGGTTTTCGTCCTCTAAGCAAGGGAGGCTCTTTTAACCAAGGGAGTTCTTCAACATCTAGGCCTTCTAAAAATGTAAAGCCTTTTACTCCAAGGTCACTAAATAAAGGTGAAAGTTCTAAGCAATAAGGCCCTCCTAATACAAGTTCAAGAAAGTGTTTCAAGTGCCAAGGATATGGTCATATTGCTGCAGATTGCCCAAATCGGAAGATAATTTCTCTTGTTGAAGAGGAAATGGAAGAAGGGTCCGACGAAGATGAGGTTGAATGTTCTCAAATGGAAGAGGTAGTTCATGCAGATGAAGGAGAGCTTCTTGTTTGCCGAAGTCTGAATGTACAACGCACAGAAGAGGATGATTGGTTGCGTCACAACATTTTCCACACTAGGTGCACTTGTCGTGGTAAAGTTTGTGATGTGATTATAGACGGTGGCAGTTTTGAAAATGTTATCTCTAGTGACATGGTGAACAAGTTACAGCTGAAAACAGAGGACCATCCTCATCCGTATGGGCTTACTTGGCTGGAAAAGAAGAAGGAAATAAAGGTGAGTAAACGATGCCTAGTCCAATTTTCAATTGGTGGGAAATATAAGGATGAAGTCATGTGTGATGTTGTGCCAATGGATGCTTGTCACTTACTTTTGGGAAGGCCATGGCAATATGACAGGAAAACTCTGCATGATGGTTATAAAAATACATATAGTTTTGTTAAAGATGATGTTAAGGTTGTATTGGCTCCAACAAGGTTAGATGCCAACCTAAAGCCTTCAAAAGGGATGAAGAATGCTCTACTCTCTAAATCTGAAATTTTGAGGGAGTTACAACATATCAAGCAAGGATATATCCTAGTAATGCTTGAAGCTAATAGAGAACAATGTGAACATCCTAATATTGTGCTGCCACTTCTTCAAGAATTTGCCGATGTGGTGCCCGAAGAAATGCCACCAGGTCTCCCGCCTTTGAGGAATATTCAGCATTGTATTGATTTGGTTCCTGGTTCAATGATTCCTAATAAGGCAGCCTATAGAATGTGCCCGAAGGAACATGAAGAGTTGCAGCGCCAAGTTGAAGAACTGATAGTTAAAGGCTTTGTGAGAGAGAGCAAGAGTCCTTGTGCTATCCCTGCTTTGCTTGTACCAAAGAAAGATGGAACTTGGCGTATGTGCATTGATAGTCGAGCTGTAAACAAGATTACCATCAACTATCGCTACCCCATTCCTCGATTAGATGACCTCTTGGATCAACTACACGGGGCTGTTATCTTCTCGCGAATTGATCTTCGTAGTGGTTATCATCAAATACGGATGAGGGAAGGAGATGAGTGGAAGACTGCTTTCAAAACGAGGGATGGCCTCTATGAATGGGTTGTCATGCCTTTCGGTCTTTCCAACGCACCGAGCACCTTTATGCGTCTAATGAATGATGTCTTCAAGCCTTTCATTGGGAAGTTTGTTGTTGTCTACTTTGATGATATTTTGGTCTATAGCCAAGATAAGGAGCAACACCTTGATCATCTCTATAAGGTATTCAACACCCTAAGGGAACAAAGGCTTTATGCGAATCTGAAGAAATGTGAGTTTTTCTCTAATAGCCTTGTTTTCCTAGGCTATGTAGTGTCGAGAGATGGATTAAAAATGGACTTGAGTAAGCTAGAAGCCATTCTAAGCTGGCCACAACCAAAATTTGTCCATGATATTAGAAGTTTCCATGGCCTTGCGTCCTTTTATCGACGGTTCATCAAGGGATTTAGCACCATTATTGCACCTATTACAGAATGTTTGAAAGGGGGTGCATACAAATGGAATGAGGAGGCACAAAAGAGCTTTGAACTCATAAAGAAGAAGGTGACTGAAGCGCCTGTTCTCTCACTTCCAGATTTTGACAAACTTTTTGAGGTTGAGTGTGATGCTTCTTGTGTCGGCATTGGAGCTGTTTTGAGTCAAGAAAAGAAACCTATTGCATTTTTCAGTGAGAAGTTAAGTGATTCTCGCAAGAACTACTCTACCTATGACAAAGAGTTTTATGCGATTGTTCGTGCTTTGGGTCATTGGAGTCATTATCTCCTTCCAAAACCCTTTGTGCTCTTTTCAGATCATGAAGCTTTAAAGTTTATAAATGGCCAACATAAGTTGAATCGACGTCATGCCTTATGGGTTGAATTTCTGCAGGCTTATAGTTTTGTGATCAAGCATAAGGCCGGCTCTCAAAACCAAGTTGCTGATGCATTGAGTAGAAGACACACATTACTGTCCACTATGCAAATAAATGTTGTTGGGTTTGAAGTTTTAAAAGAATTGTACAAAGATGATCCCTACTTTGGTACCCTTTGGGAGAATTGTTTGAAAGGGCCATACAAACAGTTTTTTCTGCAGAATGGGTTTCTTTTCAAGGGGAATTGCTTGTGTATTCCTCAATGCTCGGTGAGAGATGCTATTCTAATGGAAGCCCATGATAGTAACCTGGGAGGACATTTTGGTCGAAACAAGACGCTTGCCATCATAAAAGATAAATTTTATTGGCCCAAAATGGAGAAGGATGTAATGAGACATGTAAAGAAATGCAACATTTGTCAAGTGGCTAAAAGTCACTCTCGGAACGCAGGTTTGTACACTCCTCTTCCAGTCCCTCAAGCCCCATGGGAAGATGTTAGCATGGATTTTGTAATCGGATTGCCAAGAACCCAACGGAATAAAGATTCAATAATGGTAGTAGTGGATCGATTCTCTAAAATGGCCCACTTTGTATCTTGTTGTAGAACTGCAGATGCTTCTTACATTGCTGATTTGTATTTTCGTGAAGTTGTGCGGCTACATGGAATTCCTTTGACAATCACCTCTGATCGGGACTCGAAGTTTATGAGTCATTTTTGGCGTACACTTTGGAGGAAGCTTGGAACACAATTGCAATTTAGCACAACAGCTCACCCCCAAACGGATGGGCAAACCGAGGTTACTAATAGGAGTTTGGGAAACTTGCTCAGGAGTTTTGTGGGCAAGAATGTTCGACAGTGGGATTCATTGTTACCACAGGTTGAGTTTGCATATAATCACTCCTTCCATCAATCTATTAAGTGCAGTCCATTTGAAGCTGTCTATGGACATAGTCTTAGTGGTCCATTAGACTTAACACCTCTCCCTACTCCTCATTCTTTCAGCAGTGAAGCAAGTGAGAGGGCTGTACAAATCAAGAAGTTGCATACTCAGATAAGGGAACATATTGTGAGGCAAAATGAGAAATATTGCAAACAAGCTAACAAGCATCGCAAATATGTTGAGTTTAAGTCAGGTGACTTTGTTTGGGTTCATCTAAGAATAGAAAGGTTTCCTCCAGGGAAGCACAATAAATTGAGGGCAAGAGCAGCTGGTCCTTTTCAAGTGGTGAAGAGAATTGGGGAGAATGCTTATGAGATTGACCTTCCTTCAGAGTATGAAGTCTCTAAAACTTTTAATGTCTCTGATCTTTCACCTTACCATGGAACACATGAAAATTTGGACTCGAGGACGAGTCTTCTTCAACCAAGGGAGTTTGATGCAGGAGCAGAATCAGAAAAACCAAGTATTGGCCACTTGGACATTTCATGCTTCCCAAATAGACACCCAGTTTTTGGTGAACTTCTTCATGAAAACTGTAGAAACTGTGCAGTCCATAAGATGCATATGACCCATGGCTGGAAAGCCAATGAAGTCTAGTTTCTAACCCAACAAATTTTATCTTAATTGGATATTCCTAGAAGAAGTTATGGCTGTTAGATTGAAGGCATGTCAAGTTCACTGGTTTCTGGAGATCTGTTTAATTACACTCTATTACTGCTGTACTCCCTTTAGTATTACTTGTCTCTTAAGTGTGTGTTAGTTTAATACTTGTTTATCTTTAGTTTTCCTATGCTTGGAGGGTTGTTCCAAGGGTTATATTCTTGACTTGTGGACCAAGGAGGTCAGTTTTTGGAGTGTTAGGAAACAGGAGGCTGTGCCCCTTTGTTGGCTTTCCTCTGCAGGTTTTGCAAACCATTGTGGAGAAAACCCCTTTAACTCTGTATCCCTTGGCAGATCCAGAGGGTGGTGAGTTGTAGATCCTGTATCCGGTCGTGGACATCGATCGGTGGTGGATTTCTTCAGTTCTTTTCAGGATTTCAGCAATCAGGTTTGGGATCTCTTACCCTTGTAGCATTTAATCCCGCATCAGGTGGTACCAGAGCCTAGGTTCGGATGGCTGATCGTCGTCGCCGTATACCTAATGTTGCTGCACCTCCCGTCCGTGAACGGAGTGTCCATGATGTTGAAGTAGCAGATCTGAGGGGGGCCAAAACCAGAGAAAACAATCCACTAAAAGAGGAAAAGAAAGAAGAGTTAAAACACTCACTCTTTCACACACAATAAAGAATAACCCATCTCTAGATTGCTCAATCCCCACTCTCTTCAACCCACATACAAGGGTCTCTCACTCGTTGCTCATCGATCCTAAATCTCATAACATGGTATCTTATATGAACGTTCCTACGCCCCAACAAAGCTTTTTCTTTTAAATTCTTCACAGTTTCCTAACTTAGACATCTTCCAAAGTTAGACGTTACAACTCCTGTTGCAATCGAGCTTGCAACGCTGCCCACCTAGCTACTGATCTTGACTAAGTTCCAACTCCCATTGCAACACGGCCAATGACTTTTAACCATCCCAATTGCTCTAGTTCGCGTTGATGCAGTCCACTCCTCCCAAGCTCCTGCCACCAACAACTAGCCTCCTTCCTCACGTCATTTCAATGGGTCCCTCTCCTGAGGGTCACACCCACCAAGGCGCTAATCCATCTCACCAAAGATGGTCTCCATAAAATTATCTAACTTGATCTCCTCTCATTTAAGTTTAGCTCCTCAATATTTTCCAAGCATGATCTTCATTCATCAAAGCTTGGTTCTTCAATCTTATTCCAAATCTATGCACTTGCTAAAGATGTCTTTTGTCCTTGAATAGATTATGTCTTCAAAATAGCTCCGTCCCATAATTAGCTTTGGATTTTTCTTTCAAATTGCTTTGCAAATTATGGTCTTGAGAATCATGTTGGCTTGCCATTGCCTTTCTTAGTTTGTGCCTTCAAATAGCTTCACACCAAATTAAGCTCCATGCAATCATTGATGATCTTTTATACTTGCCAACAATTAATAGATCATTTTTTTTTAGAAATAAACCTCTCATGAGAAAAGAGTTTACTAAAGATAGATTTTATCATCTTGGATTTTACCGAAGATAGATTAAATCATATCTAAGATAAACTTGCTTTTCAAGAGAGATTCTTTCACCTTGATGCTCTTTCCAAAGATAGATTTTCTAGCTCCATATGGTTTATTGAGAGAAATCCTTCAACATAAGCTCCTACCATGATCTTTATTGTCTCTTCATGCCACATCATCATTCTTGTCACCTTGTTTGCCAAGTCATTTCATTTGCCATATCATCATTGCTTGTGCCACCTCATCTCCTTTCTGGTCATATATGCCAACTTAAGCTTCTAGCCTTAACAATAATTATTTCATTATTTACATAATTAAAAATATCTTTTTCAACATATATTATTAAACAATCAGCTAAGAATGGATTACCAATTCTATTGCATAGTTACCTCTTTACAATCTACATGGTTGAGAAAACCCTATCTCACGTTGCAACTGGAATTTATAAAATTAGAGCTCATGATATAAGCTAATAATACACCAACGGGTACAAAATATTTCTTCTTGCTTTTTTTTAAAAAGTGGATTTTGTAAAAATAGCATTTTGATCCTTTAATTTTTTACCATTATGAGTAATAGTGAACCATTATGAGTAATAGTGAAGGAAAGAAATGCCTTCTCTCCATTATGAAAAGATGGCATAATTAATTATATTTACCACGAGTACTATTTGATATCTGGCTTTTGATATTTTTATTTTTAAATTATTGAATATATATAGAAATTTCACTTAACACATGCATACTACTATCTATGGCACTCCCTAAAATTTATGTAGTCTTCAGAAATTTTTGGCTAGCTATTATCTGGAACATTTGACTAGCTAGAAATGATTATATTTTTAATGTCAATGTTATGCATATGCATCGCATTATTGTAAAAATTGATCGGATGATTTTATCTTGGTTTTTCTTAGTTGTTGAAGATGCTAGAGTGAAGTTTGATGATACTATCACATCAATCAAGAGATCTACGATGACTGAGGAGGGTCTTGGGCATTTCTCTGGTTGGGAGATATTGATGACTAGGTTTTGGCCTTGAGGAGGGCCTTTTGTTCCTCGTCGTTTCGGTTCCCTCGTTTTTTTTTTTTTTTTTTTGCCTAACCACACCTAGTGGTATTGTACTTTTTTTTTATCTTAATTGAAGTAATTTATCCACATTTAAAAAAAAATTCTATGATCTTCAAAATTTCTCAAGAAAAAAATGAGTTATAAATGAGAAAAATTATCGGCAAATATTGGAAACTCATGTAAAAATATAATTTCATTATCATTGCAATACTTAAAACCATTACTAGCCTCTAAAATTTTTATCATTGTCGTCCATTTGGATATGTATATATAATTTTAATTTGTTTTTGCCCCTGAATTATATAAATATATTTGTTTTGATTTTTGAATTATACTAATCTATTCGTTTTAGATTATTTATCCAACATAACAAGCGATGTTACACGACTGGCAAGATAAACAAAATTATGTAATTCAAAGATTAAAATAAATTATTTTTATTCTCAATCATCCAATTATATAATTAGAAAAGGACAAGGACTTGGATGCCCTTTGGAAAAGAAAATGACTCCAAGTCCTTGAAATATTTTAATATCTCATGAGTCCTTTTTCTTTTAAAGAAAATATACCCCAAACATTTCTAGGTCAAGCTCTCTTATATATGCAAAATTATCACTTTGACCATTTTTATTTTATGTTCATTTTTCTTTCATTTTTCTTGATGAGCTCATTAGAACTTGCTTAGCAATTGCATCCAAGTTAAAAACAAGTTTGCCCGCTGTTTGTAAGCTCTCCCAGAGATAAAGTGAGTACACATTTAGCTCACTAAGACTTGGGCAAGGTCACCATACTTGAAGAACTATGGTGGGGTCAAAGTGAGTTAGCATGTCATGTAGCCAATTAGTGAATTCATCCCATGAAGTTGGGGTGAGTTAGCATGTCAATTGGGGTGAGTTAGCATGTCATGCGACCAAGTGAATTCATCTCATGGGGCCTGGATGAGTTAGCATATCATGTGTTCCTTTTTCCTAGTCAAAGATGTGTTTGGTAGTGAGAGAGAAGTCATGCAAGAGAAAAGTAAAAGCAAGGAAAAAAATAATACTTTTATAATAACATAAATTAAATTAAATAAATTGAATGAAAACGAAACTTATTAAAAAAAAAGAAATAATATAGAATATATAAATTAGTGAGAAACTTCAAGGTTCCAAGTTTCCAACCATCATCAATTGATTTTTTTTATTCTAGAATTAGGTTTGTCTTCAAACTTGGCAGGTGCCGTGTTACAGATGGCGGCCATATAGTCTAGCAACATCCTTTTCCTTCACTTCATATATATATACAAGACAAGGGAGCAAAGGGTGAATGACCAAAAAGCAAAGGAATAGAGAGATAAGATGAGCAACAAAAGCATGAACAATGCAAACCACCTTCTTCTCCTCTTAGTTCTCTTTGCTCTAACCCTTGTTTCCCAAGGCCATGCACAGTACCACTGGGGCAAAGAGAAGGTCACAAACCTCCACTTCTACTACCAAGAAAAACTCACTGGAGACAACACTACTATAGTCCTGTCTGGCAGGCCTAATGACAACGCCTCTGCTAATTTTTTAACATTTGGAGCAGTGTCTGTCATTGATGCACACCTCACTGAAGGAGAAGACCCAAACTCAGCGCTTATAGGACATGCACAAGGACTTTCAGTGTCTGTAGGGCAGGAGCAGCTCATGCTTTTCTTTGCAGCGGACTTTGGGTTCACTGCCGGTGAGTTCAATGGTAGTTCTATCAGTATATTATCAAGAAACCCTTTATTGGAAACAGATAGAGAACTTGCTGTTGTTGGTGGCCGTGGAATGTTTAGAATGGCTCGTGGGTTTGCTTTTCTACATGCAGTGAATGTAACTGCTGATATTACTAAAATTGAGTATAATGTTACTGTGTTTCATTATGAATAATTAATCATGAGTGTGATGATCATGATGTATACCTACCTATTAATAAGTTTGATGATGATGTATTTCTTGCTACCTTGAATAATTTCAATGCTTTTAAGCTTGATGATGATATGTTGCTTGTTACCTTGAATAAATTCAATGCTTTAATGTCATTGTCTTTCATTATGAATTGTTGTTTGATTTGTGCTTCTTCTTCATCTTCTTTTCTTCCTACTACTTCTACTATAATAATTAAAAAAAATCTATATTTAAGAAATACAATCGCGAATGGCACTTTGGTTTGACGGTATTAACCCACTACTAAAAACTTGATTTACGGGATGCTTATTATTTGGATTTAAAATGAGCCGAATACAATGATACAAAAAAATTTTAGCCATAAGTGCTAGTCTATAATTCATTTCTTGTGTAACAAAGACACATGAGCCTCACTGTGAACACTCCCCCTCATTATATGCGTGGTTATTGCATTTCATTAAAAAAAAAAAAATTAAAATTACAATTTCAAGTTTAACTCTATATATATATATATATATTAATTACATGTTTGGTAGCTAGGGTTGCTTGGGAATTAAGAAGGATGGGAAGATTGAAAAGTAAAACTTATTGGATGATTAAAGCAGGTTTGGTGGCGTTGGTTATAATATTGAAGTTGTAAATATTCTACCGTTTTAAGTTCTCTGAGTCAAGTCAACAAAAGCCACAAAAGTAGAAAATGCATGGTAGAAGAAAGGGTCATTTGGGAATTACATGTGTGATAATTCTTTGTCTTAAAACATTATAAGCTCATCTCATTTAATTAAATATTAATTTATTCATTTTAATTTTTTTTTCTTTCATAATGTGTTGTTTCTCCAAATAAATAATTCTTAATTAATTAATAAACAATTGTAAATAATGCATTCTTTAACCGACCGGTGCTTGTTATTTTTGTTAAAAAAACCCATGTGAGTCAAATGTCATCAAAACATTCACCGTATATTATAAAAAAAAACTATAATTCATACTGAATTTCAAATTGGTTTATTGTTAATTAATTGTATGCTGCTTTGGTCCAATAAGTTTAAAAACTTTTATTTTATTATGTAATGTTTTTAAGATTCTTTAGCTAGATGGAACCAAATTAGGATATATTATTTATTTATTTATTTTGAGAAAGAACTGCATCAAATTTCATGACATAAGTGTGTCAAAGATTCACTATAAATGATAAAAGATTTTATCATTTATGTCAAAAAAATAACTCTCAATCAAATCAATGAATGAAAAATCTTTTGAATAATACTGCACATATGTCAAAAAATCATTCAAATCAAACCTTTCCATAATACTCAAACAAATTAATCAACCTCAAAATTCCAACAATATAAAAAGAATTCACACCCAATAAAACATCATCAATTGACAACCAAAATGGATTCAAAATCAAACCTTCTTTTTGCTCTCACATTCATCTTCATATCATCACACATTTCAACCACCCAAGTTGATGCACAAAGCCTCCTCCTACGCAAAGAAAAGGTCACATATCTCCATTTTTTCCTTCATGACATCATAAGCGGGTCCAACCCAACCGCAGTGTTAGTAGCCAAACCTAACAATACAAATGTCGGTTCCGGCAATCCTACTCCTTTCGGTTCAGTGTTTGCCATCGATGATCCATTAACCGATGGACCAGAACTTAGCTCCAATGTGATCGGAAATGCTCAAGGGTTTTACGTGTCTTCCAGCCAAGACAAGCTCACATTGGTCTTGGCCGTAGATTTTGGATTTACGACCGAAGAATTTAACGGTAGTTCAATTAGTGTATTTTCAAGAAATCCAGTATTAGAAAATGATCGAGAGCTTGCAATTGTTGGTGGCCGAGGAAAGTTTAGGCTTGCTCGTGGCTTTGCTAAGCTTCACACTTATTCGTTGAATGGCACCAATGGTGATGCTATTATTGAGTATAATGTTACTGTTTTTCATTATGAATGAGTTGTAATATGGTTCTAATTAATAATTCAATGTTTTTGTTTTGTTATGTTTTTTTTTTTTATGTTTGTGTTTATGTTTATTTGGTTATTGTGGCATGGTTTTAATTAGTAATTCTCATATAAATCTAAAATACTTATATTCATAGACATGGCAAGATAATATGTTAATTGTTTTAATTAAAAAAATTCAGAATATAGCAAAAGTAAGATTAATTCCTAACGTGGGTCTTACTTTGTCTAACTTATATTTTTTAAAAAATCTAATATCTTATAAAATTATACTTTTATTTTGATATGAGATTTATATAGATGTTTATTATTTTGTTATTAAACATGTTTTTACAAATTTCTTGAATGGGATTGCTATTGAAAATTAAATTGAAAATTTATATTTATCATTATTTTTTTAAATTTAAACAAGATAAATGTTTGGATTTCTAAATTTACAGCCCATAAGGTGACACTTGATAGGAATATTTGAATTTTTTTCATCTCCAATAATTGTTTATATTCTTACAATTTGTTCATAATATTAGAAATATTAAAAATTTTCAGTTTGATAAATTTTAATTTAGAAAAAAAGACTATAAAAATTCACAATGAAGCCACCAAAGAAAAAAAAAAGAAAAAAAGAAAAAAAAGAAAAAAGAAAAAGAAAAAGAAAAAAAGAAAAAGGGCAAAAAGGGCCATTTTATTCACATTTGGGCAATTGCCTTGAAGCCATCGCGGGCGATGAATCCGGTTCATGACAACCGTCCGATCCTCTGACTGGTACGATCTCGTCCGTCCATTAGCACGCTATCCTCGACTTCTTATAGAGTTCAAGTCCTATTCAAGAAAAAGGATTTGAAGATTGTGAAAGAGAGAGAGAGAGAGAGAGAGAGAGATCCGCGAAGAGATTTAGGGTTTTCGATCGCTGGTGAGTTAGAATCCTTTCTTTTGATTTCAATCTCAACATTCTATATTTGTAGTCGTTTTAATCAAAGCATGAAGTTTTTCTAGATCGATTTTGAAGTAATTTTTTGGTTTTTTTTGTTGTAATTTTGGAAATATTAGATGTTTGTTGGGGAATAGGGTTTTGGGATTGTGATTTAGGGCTGTGGTTCTGAATCCATTGATTCTTGATGGAGAAAAGGGTGGATGGGGAGCATATGGTTGAGGAGATGGAGAAGAGAGTGGAAGATGGGAGTTTAGGGTTGGAAGTGAAGGATGATTTGAAGTGTTGTGAGGAAAATGAAGTTTTTGAGGAGGCAATGGATGGTGAGAGTTCCTGTGTGCTGAATAATCAGGATTCGGTGAACGGAGATGGAAATGGAGAGGTTGAGGTTGAAGCTTCTGAAGGATTAGCTGATGATGCGTATGGTGCTGACCGGGATGCTGAAGATGGTGTTCAGATAGATGATGAACTAGGAGATGTTTCTGGACAGAAGATGCAAGGTGTTAATGAGTCTGAGTCTGTTCTTGAAGATGGTGATGATGAAGGAGTTCTGTTTAGTGACTCTAATGGTTATGAGGAAAAGATAGAAACTCTTAAGGAGTCTGAGTATCTTACTGAAGGAGATGAGAAAGATGTTGAGACGAGAAAACTGAACAGTGATCAAAGCGCTGAAAAGCAAGACGTCCATTTTGGGGAGAAGATAGACAGTTTGCATGAATCTGAAGCTAATCACAGTGACAGGGATAGCAAAGAGGCCTCTTTAGCCAAAGGGGATGATGGAAAAGCAGAGGATGCTGTTGGAGAGGTGGTCGAGGCAGCTGTTGTAGATGATGAGAAGGATGAGAATGAGATATCCGAGTCGAAGTCAGTAAATGAGGGTTCTGATGAAAAGGGATTCAGTTGTAAGCCTCAGAATGTTGAGAATGGAGAAGTTCCTGAGATGAATTCCAATGGGATTGGTTTGGTACATGAGACTGAGTCTAAAAAGCAGAACTCCCATGAGAATGAGGCTGTGCTCCGGCAGATTCAGGATGCTCCAGTTAGCCTCAACCAGCATGCCACCAACATGAAGAGTGCAGATCTTGCTCAAGTCGATGGTGAAATTGAAGCCATTTCTCCTCCCTCTGTTTCAGTGGAAGATTTAGATAATTCAGGCTTCAGTGATGACAAAGATAGCAGGATTACCAGTGGGCCTGCACCCAATGTGACTTCAAGCCATCACAGTACGCGTGGCCCTTCATTGCCATCTCGTCCTGCTGGACTTGGATCTTCTGCTCCTTTGCCAGAACATACTGCTCGTGCTCTTCAGCATCCCCGGGTTAATGGCGCTACTCACCAAAATCAACCTCTACCTTCTGAAGAAGCCAGTGTGGATGATGTAGAAGAAAGTAAAGAGACTCAAGAAAAGCTCCAGATGATCCGAGTGAAGTTTCTTCGCCTCGCCCATAGGCTTGGGCAGACGCCTCATAATGTAGTTGTTGCACAAGTTCTTTACAGGCTTGGATTAGCTGAACAATTGTGGAGGAACACAAATAGGACTGGTGTATTCAGCTTTGACCAGGCCAGTGTGATGGCTGAACAGCTTGAAGCTGCTGGACAGGAGCCTCTTGATTTTTCTTGCACGATTATGGTTATTGGGAAAAGTGGAGTTGGTAAGAGTGCTACCATTAATTCAATATTTGATGAGGTGAAGTTCTCTACAGATGCCTTCCAGTTGGGCACAAAAAAAGTGCAGGATGTTGTTGGTACTGTTCAGGGGATCAAGGTTAGGGTAATTGATACACCTGGGCTCTCATCCTCTTCTTCCGACCAGCATCAGAATGAGAAAATTCTCCATTCAGTGAAGAGGTTTATTAGTAAAAGTCCACCTGATATTGTTCTTTACTTTGACCGCTTGGATATGCAAAGTAGAGATCATGGGGATGTGCCTCTGCTCCGCTCCATCACCAATATATTTGGGCCTTCCATTTGGTTCAATGCAATTGTTGTTCTAACTCATGCTGCATCTGCTCCACCTGATGGCCCGAACGGTGCTCCTTTGAGTTATGAGATGTTTGTGACTCAGCGGTCCCACGTTGTTCAGCAAGCAATTCGCCAAGCTGCTGGTGATCTGCGGCTTATGAACCCAGTCTCTTTGGTAGAGAACCACACTGCATGCAGAATGAATAGGGCTGGTCAGAGAGTGTTGCCTAATGGCCTGGTTTGGAAACCACAGTTGTTATTACTTTCATTCGCTTCAAAAATTTTGGCAGAGGCTAATCTTCTTCTTAAGCTGCAGGATAATCCACCTGGTAAGCCCTTTGGATCTCGTGCAAGAGTTCCTCCTTTACCTTTTCTCTTGTCCTCCCTGCTTCAATCAAGACCCCAACTAAAATTACCAGAAGAGCAATTTGGTGAGGAGGAATCCCTGGATGATGATTTAGATGATGCATCTGACTCTGGGGATGAGGCAGATTATGATGAATTGCCACCATTCAAGCGATTGACGAAGGCTCAACTGGCAAAGTTGAGTAAAGCACAGAGGAAGGCTTATTTTGAGGAGCTGGAATACAGGGAGAAGCTCTTTTTCAAGAAGCAGCTGAAAGAGGAAAGAATGCGCCGTAAACTATTGAAAAAGACAGCAGAGGCTGCTAAAGATATGCCTAGTGAACACAATAATGAGAACTTAGAAGAAGAAAGCAGTGGTCCGGCTTCTGTTCCAGTTCCCATGCCGGATCTTGTGCTACCTACTTCATTTGATTCTGACAACCCTACTCATCGGTATCGTTTTCTGGATTCTTCCAATCCGTGGCTTGTCAGACCTGTTTTGGAGACCCATGGTTGGGATCATGATGTTGGTTATGAGGGTCTAAATGTTGAACGGCTGTTTGTTGTGAAAGACAAGATCCCCATATCTGTTTCTGGTCAGTTTACAAAAGATAAAAAGGAGAGCACAGTTCAGATGGAGCTGAGCACTTCACTGAAGCATGGTGAAAAGAAGGCCACTTCATATGGTCTGGATGTTCAGACTGTGGGCAAAGACATGATGTATACATTACGTACAGAGATGAGATTTAACAATATCAGGCGAAATGATATGGTGGCAGGTCTTACAGTTACTCAACTTGGGGATACTGTGTCAGCTGGTTTGAAGGTGGAAGACAAACTGATTGTTAACAAGAGATTCAAAGTGCTCATGAGCGGAGGTGCTATGACTGGCCGAGGGGATGTAGCTTATGGAGGCAGGTTAGAGGCAACTCTAAAAGATCAGGATTATCCTATTGGGCGGGCGTTGTCTACTCTTGCTCTCTCTGTTGTGGACTGGCATGGGGACCTTGCTGTTGGCTGCAATCTTCAGTCTCAGATTCCAATAGGAAGAGGAACTAATTTGATTGGTCATGCAAACATAAGCAACAGGGGCAGTGGGCAATTGGGCATTCGTTTTAATAGTTCAGAACAACTTCAAATAGCTTTGCTTGCCCTAATTCCTATTTTCAGAAATGTGAAGAAAATGTTGTCTGGCTCTTCCCAATCAGTGTAGCACTGTAGCAGGTCAGTTAGTTTGAGTAACAGGGCAAGCTGCCAAAGTATACTTGTATGAGACAGCTTATTTTGCAGTCGTACTTTTGGTACCATCTGTGAGTAAAGCTAAGCTCTGAGTATAACTCCTTTAGGTTTCTAAGCATGCGCATTTCTATTTGAAATTCCATTGTTTGCTAGCATCTTGATTGATGCAGTATGAAATTTTAAGAAGGAATATCTTGATTTTCAACAAATCTGGATGAGAGTTAATATCTGATTCTGAAAACAGTTTCACTCTCCGGTGAATTAGTAAGTCTTTCTGAGATATAACATCATTAAGATTAGAATTTACTTTAATTTAGGAGGTTTCTGAAATTTGGAACTTTGATTGGCTTGTTATATACTATCTAGGGGTTCACTTTATGATGATACATGACACTAGTAGTCCAACACCAAGGGTCACTGGTTTGTACAGTACTAACCCATAGATACATGTGATTGGCATCTTAGAGAAGTCTTGCATAAGTAGCAATTTCTGGGTTTGGTGCTCGACTTGTTGATTTATTTATTGCTTGATGATTTCCTGTCTTCTGATTATACCTGGGTTTTGACTAAATCGAATGCTGTTGTATTGATCAGTAAAAGAATTTAAAGCTTCTTCCTACCCAAATGCTTTTCCCCATCCCTTCTTTCACAGAATCCAGTAATTTTGAAGGGAGCCATACTTGTGCTTAGTTCTGTGATAACAAAGTAGTGGATTACTGCATGCAGGGAGGACACTACTCATTATGATTTCTCATGGCATGTTTAAATGCAAGATTGTAAGTATTTATCATCTAGATTTCACGGAAGTAACTATAGGGTCCTGTTTTGTTGGAGGGAATGCAATGAAATAACATGGGCATTCTAATGTAAAACACCCATTCCCTTGTTTGGTGCCAATTTATAAGCATTAGAATGGGAATGGACATTCCATTTTATTTTTATCATTCAATTCCTTCTCGCCTCATTTCATTCCCTCATTCCCTCCTATCAACCAACGCCTAAAAAGCATGGAGGTGCCCCCTGAGGGAATGGAATGTATATCGAGAAATTTCAATTGTAAATAATGAAAGATGAGGTAACTGTTTCGTTCATAGGAATATGGCTGGCTGAAGGTAGAGCATGCCATGGACTTCAAAAATATTTTGTTGGCATTGAAAAGGATGCATGATTAGTGATTTTGTAATGAAATGATGCTAATGGAATTCAAGCAATTGCTGCATTGATGAAGGATCTTATTTCCGTGTACTGATATCCATTTGTTAACTTCTATAATATTGGGGATTTCCTTAATGTTGCAAGTGTTTAATTTTGCACTAATTGCTTGAGTAGTCTGTCACATTGATGCATGTCTTGATTTACCCATATAATATTTGATTTTAAGAGCCCCATATGATGGTTTTGCTCCATAATGGTATACATTTTGATAGTCAATTACTTTGTTGATTATATTATGCATTTTGACTGTTCATATTGTTGTAATTTAGAAGAATGTTGAGCAGGTTATTACAACCCAAACCAACTTATGATTAGCACTTACATATTTATATGCTAATAATTCAAGGGAACTAACATTTTAGGCTTTCAGCCCTTATACATGCACTTGTTTTGTGGCTCATTGGTGCAGATTAAGGAATTCTCTATTTGCTTTCTTAAATTTTACATACTGTTTGAACTATTGGCCTTTCATTTGATCTTATTATGAACTGCAATGGGAGCAGGTTCTATCCTGCTTGTTTTTTTAGTAATTCTTTTTTGCAATTGTTTAATTAATTTATTTGTTTTATATTTATATATGTATAGTGTGATATGTTGAAACACTCAGTTGTAGCTAGTGTTTCACTTTTAATTTCATCTGTTGACATTGTTTTTCAGTCATGTTTAGTCCTTGTTTACATTCAGAATTGGGTTTTAGAATTAAGGAGTTGGAATATAATTGTTATTTTTCAAGAAAGAGTTAGATTAGAAACTTGCATTTTTTGTTTCTATTGCAAGCTCTTATAATTAGTTCATTGATTAAAGATTTCTTGTGTGATACTTATTTACTAAGTTTTTAATTATTATCCTTGAAAATACCAGGTTATTTATTTATTTATTTTTTATTTGGGGTACCCCTTTTTTTAGGGTGTTACTGGTGAAACTCAAAGGGGAGTGGTAATGTGTCTTCCTAAAAGTAATAATATTGAAATTAATGTACCTACTTGTTCTCGCATTAAAGGACCATAAGTTCTTTGGATATCTTCAAATTTAAATTATTTTTTTTGTAAATAATTCTAATTTATAAAATTACTACCTGACTCTATCAATTACCTTCACTTTTGAGAGGGGTGGGTGTGGGTAGTCTGATTAATTTTATTTTAAATGTGGGTGAATAATTTAACTAATTTATTTGATAAAAACAATCTCTCACCTATTTATTATCACTTATTCGAATAATATAATTATTTCCAAATTTCAGTATAAAATAAAAATAAAAAATTTACCAATATAATGCGTACATTTGTAAATAAATTTTAAAATAATAAATGATAAATTTTAATTTTAAAAAATAAAAATTTGATAATAACAACTGTTGTAAGATAAAAGACAGGAAGACAGGTGCAATTAAAAATTACCTATTTCTTTGACTCTATCAGAGATGATGGAAAGTGTTACATAATATGATCAAATAAATATCATTTAACTCTTAACCTCGGCTCTTTCAATGTCACTGTACTTACACCCATGAATCATAAAAGCTACTAACAAATTATTTATTACTTTCATATTTTTATTTACTCTGCCGACTGAAATAATTATTTTGTAATTGGTTGTACGACAACGGTATGATGTTAGATAGAAGGAAATTTTTAATTTAAGTTTGTCAAATTTCTACTTAATTAAAACTATAAAAATTAAACATTTTTAGGATTAAAAAAATATTTTTTTTAATAATAATAATAAGTGTTTATTGATATTAATAATGTTTTAAAAAATTATAAAATAAATTTTCTGAAATAATCAACTATTTATATACTCACTTGTTATCCCTAACTAAGCAAAGTGTTAAAGTTGAGATGTTCTATCAAACTAAAAAAATGAAGTGAAAAATAAAAGGGTGAACAAGATTACCGACTTAAATTGAGAGATTTTATAACAACTATCAAACATAATTTAGTTTTTTTGTGCATATTTTCCCTTACTAGTGAAAACTCTCATGTAGTCATAAACTTAGTCAAAAATCCTTGAAATTAAGAATTGTCAAAACCGCCATAGATAAATGATCCATTTTAGTAAAAATAAATAATTTTTACTATTTTGTTTTACATATCTTTAAAGTCTAGTCCCAATTTTTTTGTGCTTTATTTGCTTTCTTTATAATATATTTACTTTGTTGATCCATTTTTTCAAAAGAATAAAAATAAAAATGAAGATAAAAAAGGGTTTTTGAGATATGAAAATTACTCCAAAAAAAACCAGAAAATGATTTTATTCTCTTCATCTAATCAAGAAATATTTTGTAAGTTTGTTTTTAATGCCCATCTTTTTCCGTTGGGTTGTGAGTTTGTTGCAAAGAATTAATTAGAAATGGTCACTATCTAGCTTGAAGCTCATCTAAAATGAAGAAGTGCAGGTCGATGAGCTGGAGAATTTAAAGAACAATTTGAATACTAGTTCTCCATTTTGCCTTCTTTCCATTCCCAACCATCTCTCTAATTTTGGTCCATGCCATGAATAACATCTAATTCAATGTCTATTTATTTTTATCATATTAAAAAAAATGATAATTCATAAACTTCATATTTTTATCTCACAATGTAATTCTAAATTATATTTTTAAAGCAATAAATGCATGTACAATGTTAATTTTTTTTTTTACCATACATTTTACTGATCCTCCTTTGCTTCCTGAACTACAAAAATTAGTAACTTTGATCAGTGAATTAAAAAAAAAAAAAGGTCCCCATGATTGTTTTTTAGTTCATGCATTAATATTACACTTCTTTACTAATTTAGTTTGAAATTGCAAATGCTAGACATATAATACATAGTTTATGTTAATAAAATACATCAAAAATCATCTATCAAGCATATAAATGTGGACTCTTTCATGTTAATAGATAGATTGACATATTGAAAACCTCTAAATGATTTGACAGTTTTATCTGTCAATAAACAAATCACTCTGTTCCTCACACTAATTTTTATATCTATCAAGTTATTTATACAATTTCAACATAATTTTTATAGTCTTCAATAAACAAATTAATCAATCAATTTACTGTCTAAATCCACCTAAGAACAAGCATACATAACTATGATTTCAAAAAGACTAGGATTGGCACCACCAAAAAAAGCAGTAATTGGACAGAATTATGAAATTCTAATTTGAACCTTATCTATACCAAATTCAGACAGACAATTGGTTTCAGTAACTAATAAGGTCACTACTCACATGAAGAAAGTAAGTTTAATGATCCTCAATCTTTGAGTGAAACCTACAATAAATCATGCTGTGTTTGAAATGGTTGAATTTGGTTATTTGTATCAATCAATGACAAAACTGCAAAACCGGTGGGAAATTGATGCTTGTTTCAGTAATGGGACCTCAGCTCATGTGATCTTCTTCAATGTGGTGTCGGCTGAGCACCAAATCTCTATATATTCACATATTAGAAATACTCCCTAGCTCACAAGCAAAGCACTTTCTTTTCTTCGGCTTGTTCGGGTTTCATTATGGGGACTCTTCCCCGCAATGCAGCCCGGCTTTTGTTTATTTGCGCGATATTGATCGGCTTCTTTTCCTCTAATTCTTTTGCTTCGGTGCAATCTCAAGTTTCCGGAGTGATTGAATGCTTGGATTGCAAATTGAAGAAAATCAAGGACGAGCACGCATTTGCAGGTGCATCTGTTTGTTTCTTTTTTAGTTTAAGCTTTTGAGTTGAATCAAGCTCTAACAATTTTTTTTTTAATTTAGGACTTCACGTAGTGATAAAATGCAAAGCAACCGAAGGAAAAAACTACGAAACAAAAACAAGCATCAAACTCGACAAAGAAGGGAAATTCCAAACAAAACTCAAACAAGAACTGCTCAAAGAATGCATTGCACAAATTCATTCAGCAAATAATGTCCCTTGCAATGATCCTTCAAAGATAATCTCAAATGGAAAACAATCAATGACAACTGCCACAAAGCTTCAATTCTCATCAACAACATGTGTTTCAGCCTTCTTTTGGCATCCTATTCCAAGCTGGCCACCTTTACCTCCTCATCCTTGGCATAAACCATTCCCTTTCCCTCCCAAACCTTATCCCCACCCTCCATACTACAGTCCACCTGTCTATCAACCACCTCCAACTCCTGAACCAGTTTACAAACCTCCTCCTTCTCCTACACCAGAATACAAACCTCCCCCGACTCCGGTCCCGGTCCCGGTCCCTGTCTACAAGCCACCACCAACTCCTGTCCCTGTCTACAAGCCACCGCCGACTCCGGTCCCCGTATATAAGCCACCGCCGACACCGGTATACAAGCCAAAACCACCAGTGCCAGTATACAAACCACCACCAGTGCCAGTATACAAACCACCACCAGTGAAGAAACCATGCCCACCGGTATACAAGCCAAAACCACCAGTTCCAGTTTACAAACCACCTCCAGTTGAGAAGCCATGTCCTCCAGTTTATAACAAACCATTACCTCCTCCAGTGCCAAAGTACCCTCCTGTTTACAACAAGCCATTACCTCCTCCAGTGCCAAAGTACCCTCCTGTTTACAACAAACCATTGCCTCCCCCAGTGCCAAAGTACCCTCCTATTTACAAGAAGCCATTGCCTCCATTGCCAAAGTACCCTCCTATTTACAAGAAGCCATTGCCTCCATTGCCTCCATTGCCAAAGTACCCTCCTATTTACAAGAAGCCATTGCCTCCATTGCCCCCATTGCCAAAGTACCCTCCTGTTTACAAGAAGCCATTGCCACCATTGCCTAAGTACCCTCCTATTTACAAGAAGCCATTGCCACCATTACCCAAGTTCCCTCCACATCCCAAGCATAAGAAGTATCCTCCTTCATATGGCTGGCCTCCATTGTCACCTTTCCCTTATCATCACCCACTGCCTCCACACTCTGGCAACTGAAACTGATGATTCTATAAGACTACTACTGGTTTACTGCCTTGGTTAATTATGTTTTCTTTATTATCTTTTAAGGCTTTTTTTTTTATATATTTTTATGTTTATGGTGCAATAAGGACGTGTTTAATGTCAGCTGTGTGGAGTGGATCAGGTTTGGCTTGCTTTTGCTGTCATCTGGATTTATATTTGTATTCTGAGATTATGATCCATGTAAAGTACTCACAAGTGCTTCTTCAATGGCCTTCACAATAATTCAAGTTTTATTATTTGCTATTCCTTGCAATGTTGCTTTCATTTATGCGATGTGTTTTTTTTTTTTCTTTAAAAAAAAATTTTACTGACTAATGGAATGGAAAGTTTCAAACAATGTCGGCAAAGTCGGCAAAGGATAATGATTTTTAGTTTATTGGTACTAAATTTTTTAAGTAGAGTGTTCGTGTTTTTATAGTAAAGATGGGTTCAAATCTAAATTCACTTGAGATGAAAATTTACAGATGCATTAAGATATTAATTCTATATTTTTGCATGTTTTTAACGTGGCTGTGGCTTGTACACTTAATTTAGCAAAAAAAAAACAAAACAACACTTTTGTTTAATGGTATGATGTATATAAGAGAAGTTTAATGATGAAACTAATTGAAAAGAGAAGGTGGCATTACAACCACTTATTATAATAAATCTTGAAAACATAAAAATATATTAAATAAATAAACTTAGATATTATAATATCATGCAATGTTAGCCTCATATTTAAACATATAAAAAGTTTTAATAGAAAATTATTTTTAGTTAATAATAAGATCAAATATTGAGTTGTCTAATATAGTCAGATGCCAACCAAATTTACTAATATATATATATATATATATTAAACATAAAGACATGGTAACAAAATGCTAGCAGGCGTACGGGCTGTCTATTCCTCTTAAAAAAAAGGACATAGTAACTAATAATTAGTCTCTGGACACGTAACAAAATGCTTTAGTATGTTCATTAATGATGTTTCATGAAATGTAGTTATATTTCTCTTCTCAATTAATTCATTTGTTGAAATCCACCTCCACTCAATCAACCTTTCCAATTCATGGAAATCCCACATTAATATTGCATATCAAGTGAAGTGGTTCAAAAACCACTTGAAAGCACTCTTGAACCAACTTTATAATATCTCAATTTATCAACATGCATGCATACTTGGATATTTCTATCTTCTCAGATAAATGTGATTTCATACTCCTATATAATGAACTGCCTCTTCTAATTTATAAAATGATTCACTTGAAATATTAAATATAGAAAATAAAATTATAGAAGACAAATTTCAAGAAGAGAACAAAAAGAATATATTCAAGTACACAAACTAGTTAAAAAATTTATTAGCAAAATCAATTATGCAAAAACACTTGAATTCAAAATTAATAATAAAAAAATTAACTCATGGTGATTACATCATTCAACATTTTTATTTTCTCAAATCGGATCATGTATCAAATTGAATTAAGTGTTGATCCAACTTAAATTTGAGATAAATATAACAATTAATCATGCCATTGATGAAGGAGAGAGACATGAGCATAGAATTCTCAAAGGTACATGTCATGACATTGATATTTAGATTAATGTGACTAAATGTGGGCACATAAGAAGTGATTGAGCCGAATAAGTAGACTTCGAGGTGTGTTTATACACTTGCAATTGGTTCTTGATTTTTTTTCTTTTTTGGAATTCAAAGAACAAGATAATGTGTCTAATAATTAGCTGAAATAGAGTATGTGGAAGTTGTTAATTATAAGGTAAAAACACCCTTCTATATTTTGAATGTAAATAGAAGGTTTTAAATAAAAATTAAACAAAGTTTCTATTAGACTCTCACTGCTCCTTTCATATTTAATAAGAACCATTTGTGTGGAACTGATGATCTGCATTAGAAATTATTAGGATTAAAGCTCTTTTTTTTTTTGGCATAAATAGAGATTTAATTCGTTTTGTTGATGGGGTAGAAGATGGTATGAAATATAAATTAGTGCTCGCTTAATTTTTTTTATTTAAAAATAGATTGTAAATGTTTTAATATGTTAAAAAATCAAATTTCTAAATTTAAATGTATTTTTAATCTTTTTTTAGAATTTACAAATGATTACAATGGAATTAAATCTGTTTCTAAACTTTGTAATGGAATTAATTCTGTTGCAAATATTAGAAACGGATGCAATTTCATTACTAATCCGTTTCTAATATGAATTAGCAATGGGTTAGAAAAAAATATATTATTTATAAATTACAATTTTTTAATATTGAAAATCATATATAATTAGAATTAAATGTCAGCCAAGTCAATTTTAGAGGCCATAGAATATGTTTTTATTATACAAAGGTCATATTATATATTTTTATAATAAAAAATAAAATAAAATGAACTAAGTCGAAAGGTACAAATAGTACACCCATTGACATTGACTATATTTATACTTTGAAGAGTTGAATGTTTCACTGGGCCTTGGAGAAGTTGTAATGCAAAATAATTTAGGAGACTTTGGGAGCATTAATTGACTTAGTATCTTCTGTATGATGGGCAATCTGCTAGGAAATCACTTAATTAATTTCGACTTTTAAGAGCATATATATATATAGCTTTACAGTCAATACATGATTCTTAATTACATGCCTTATTTGTGGAATAAATTGTTGGCAGACATATAACTTATTTATATTTATGTTTTGATTATATCAATTTTCATACATAGGTGACTTCAAAAAAAAAATTTCTTTCCCATATTAGCTTTTCTATGTGTGTGTATATATATATTGTTTCATTGTTTATAGTTGATGATGGATAATCATTAATAAAATCATATAATTAAGTTATAATTTAACAAAAAATCATTAATTGAGATAATGAACGCATGCATTATCCATGCATGCACGCAGGACTTCACGTAGCCTCAATCAAGAACAGAGACAATTATGAAAATTAAGTAAAATACTAAAATATACCTCCCATTATTCCTAATTAACTTATGATAAACCTCATCATCAACCAACTTGATCATGATCTAAATGATGCATCAAAGACTAACAAATCTCTCAAACATCAACGTTCAACATTAAGCAACATTAAGCAACATTAATACATATATAAACATACAAATGGAAGGAGAGGTCCCTGCTTATTATTGATTAAACCACTCACAAACACACACATTCACTGAAATAATACCATTTTATGTATCATTCTGTAGAAGTTTGAGGCAATGCACCCATCCAAGTTGGAGGTATCATCCCTGTCTGTTCATGCACAGTCTTGAACAACGGCGGCAACATACGATAAACTCCGGCGAACTCCTGCATTGCT
Organism: Dioscorea alata; assembly: GCA_020875875.1. Taxonomy (NCBI): domain Eukaryota; kingdom Viridiplantae; phylum Streptophyta; class Magnoliopsida; order Dioscoreales; family Dioscoreaceae; genus Dioscorea; species Dioscorea alata. The sequence continues at coordinate 19,432,536 of CM037024.1, forward strand.
CCTCCCTCACCCTTATTATTATCACCACCATTATTGGTCCAAACACTAATCTTTGGTTGAAGTCCTTGAATGGCATTGGCATTGATCTTAGCTATGTCTTTGTACATTCCCTGATTGATCATTAAGTAATCTCTCAAAGCAGTATAGTTTCCACCTAATGCTCCTAGTAATGTACTTAAGTAAGCACCCTGAGCTTCTGCCAATGCTACCAATCCTTCAGCTTCTTTTTTCTTTGCATAAAGTTCACCATCAGCCGCTTGCTGGCGAGCGAAGAACGTTGCCTCCGCCACCGCTTTCTGGCCGTCAGCCACCTTTTGTTGCTCATAGAGCAATGCTTCCGCCTCCTTTTGCTTCCTGTACAACTCCCAGTTTGCTTCTTGCACCTGTACAAACATGTGTATCAAGTCAATATTGCATCCTCATTAGTAAATTTTAATTATTTTATTTAATGCTACAACTATTATACCTTTATTATTATTATTATTATTATTATTATTTTTTAATTCAAGTGAAACTACCGTCCAACAAAAGTTGATGTTTTATTTCTTATCATATTTATGCAACACATATACAGCGCACATAATATTTTTTTTTTTTTGAACTAATAGGCGACAAGCACCCCCACTTAAAAGATTTGTCAAAGGGACAAATAGGTACGGAGGTGCACTAGTTACTGTGGCCAAAAATCCCGAATGAAAAATGTATGAATAAACATTATTTGAAACAGTACTGCCGGAAGGAAAATTTGAACCTATGACATCCTCTTTAATATTTTGGTGTCATACTCTATATAGAAAATTGTTTCTTATTACTTTGAATAAAAACTATGCTTTATATATATATATATATATATATATATATAGTTAAAGGAATATTCAACACTTTTCTTCTTTTTAAAGTTCAAAAATCAAATTCAACTTAAAATAAAATTATAACATAAAAATTAGAAATAAAAAATATATCCTATATAGAAATATAGTCACCTAACTAAAAACTTATTTCCGCCAAAATTTTAAAATATTTAAAAATAATTCCACATTTAAAAAAATATATTTAATAAAATTTGTTGATATCCTAAAATTTTGGTACTAAAAAAAATAATATATATATCTATATAAACAAAAGTTTACCTTCATCTCGTAATCAACTAGAGCTTTACTGAGACACTGGGCCTTGAGCTTCTCCGTTTGTGTCAAAGCATTCCTCCGCTCCACCTCCATCTGCAGCTCCGCCTCTCTCAACTTCACCGCCTTCTCCGCCTCCACCTGCGCCACCTCCGCCTTCCTCGCCCACCCAGCCTTCTTCATCGCCAACTCCGCATTCGCCTCCGCCACCTCCGCCTCCCTCTTATTCTCATACACCTTCACCTCCGCCTTCACTTTGATCTCCTCCTTCTTCCCTTCCCCTTGTCTATTCGTCGAGTATATCTTCGTCTCCGCATCGATCTTCGCCGCATTCTGCAACGTTTGCCCATCCCTCGTCTTTGCCCCAATTTCCCCCTTCATCTTCGCCTCCGCCACATCCACCTTCGCCTGATTCGCCGCCTCTTGCTGTGTCTTTTGCCCTAAATACGAGAAATACTCATGGCCACGAACATCCACAAGCTGCTTCACATTGGCGTTGTAGATCAAAAGCCCGAATTGATTGAGTTCTAATTGGACCTTCTCGAAAACCTCCTCTTTGAAAGATTTAGTACCTTTGAAGATCTCCTCCATAGTCATGGAAGCAGCGAGCACCCGGGTTTCACCTTCGATGACACCTTGGACGAGTTCTTTGACATGGTTGGAGAGCTTATCGTGGGGGGAGATAAGGCGGGCGTATTTGAGGAGACTGTCCTCGCCGTCGACACGAGGGCCGATGGTGAAGACGGCGGGGAGGACGAAGGGGAGCTTCTCGGCGCTCATGGCTTGAACTTCGAAGGTGTAGTTCACTGGGGAGATGTCGAACACTGTGCATGATTGGCCTGGGAATATCCATGCTTTTTTCGCTAGTTTTATGTCTTTTATTTGGAACCCGGTTATGGCTAAGTACTCTGATGCTCTTGCTACTCTGTAAAAGAACACCATCTTTTTTTTTTTTGGGTAATTTGGTTTGTTATGGAGGGATGATGAAGAGATGAATAGTGTAGTTGTAGTGTGCACGGTGTGTATATAGTTGGGCAAGAGAAGACTTTTTTGGGGTATTGGTGGTTGAGGAATTGCCTGGGAACCACCACAGAAGGTGATGCATGATTTTCATATGAGGACCTGTTCTTCATGATTCCAATGCACTAAGGCACACGCCAAGTTCAAGATTAACAAACATGATAATCTATAAATATTGATCTCATGCGTCAGCTAGATTAGTATGGGATGTGGCTTTGAGATAATATAAACCTTCGTTTGATTGGGTCCTTAGGAATGAAAATTGTTTATTTGAACAGATAGATAGAGATCATAATTGAGGAGAAAGTATGCTATTGCTGCTGGTCAACAAGATGATATTAAGTCGCCTGGCCAAGAAATTATGGAGTAATTGTACATGGGTTACATGTTGAAATTGCAGAAACATAACTTGTGGTATGAAACAAAATACCAGCCTGATTGCCGGACTTGCCATCATAGCTGCACTGCTTATTGGAGATGGTCCCAAAAAAGTCTGAACATTTGAGAACAAAGCTCACAATCCTACTTTGCTCAGTCAGCAACAGGTAAGATCAAACACCAAATGGCATGTATGTATCATTATATAATTAATGATCAGTTATCGGACCAAAAGAAAGTCACCCGCACTGAGGAGATGTGATGGAATAACAAACGAGTACAACCAATACCGCCCTCTTTCATAATTTTAAGGCATTGTTTCTTTCAACTGCTTGGCAAATGTTGCAGCAACTAGCAAAGGAAATGCAATGGTTGCATCACAATGAATCTGAACAAACATATAAAATGCTCAAAGACAAAATAAATAAAATAAATAAATATAAATAAGAGGGGCAAAGTCGTAAGGAAAAGGAGGGCAATAAACAAATAGCTGGACTCCTGAACATGAAGAACTTCAAGGATTTAACAAACAACAATGCACAAAGACTGCATTATAAAATAGATTCATATTTATCAATTGATGCGTCTTCACCAAGTTGTAGTAGTTTTGCTTGTGCTTAGTCTCCAGTAAATTTTATCAATAGTAGTTTGCTTGTACATAGTCTCTAATAAATTTGATCAATTATTACTGTATACATATATTTTTCTTCAAATATTTTATAGATCCAACAACCTCAAGCCATGGGGCATCGTATCACTTGATTAAACCACATATCAAACTTATTATTTCGTGGACAAATTACTTTTTGTTAATGGAGAAATAAAATAACACAAAGCCCGACGATGTGAAAAAGGATCAAAATGCATACCTTCACAGGTTTAGCAGAACCTCTTATTTTTCCCCAGGAAACAGCCTCATCAGGCTGTGCACCTGAATCACTTCCATCAAATTCTTGAGCTGTGTTGATGTAAACAGCATAGTCTGCACCATTGCGCATCATGTTGGCATTACAGATGTGGTGCTTGGGGAGCCCTCCACCAAGAATAATAACACCTGTTTTTCTAGGGCTTGCATGTACAGCTTCCCCATTAATCGCCCTTATATCTGTGTGATAAAATAGATTCCAATATCAATTAATATACTGGATGCAATTACAAAGATACCATGACTGCAAATGATAAATTTACCTTGGACAATATCAATAACTAAACCAGGACCCCGGTATGAATGGAAGTACAGCATGTCCCCAAGCGACCCATCAGTTAATGCTGGGCAGAAGACAGGAATGCCATTCTAACAAAAATTGATCAGTAAAGTATTGAAGTTCAAACACTCTAAACAATGAGAAATATTAGTGTTCTTTTAAAATATCTTCAAGAAATGAGCTAGCAAATGCACCAAACATAAGGTTCAAAGGCACAAGTATAGATTGTCATTCATCTGCCCAAACATTTAGAAAGGAAAAAGGTAAAATTTAAAAAGTAATAGAGTACATGAATCAGTTGAAACTCATGGTCTCTAGTTATTCAGTTACTCTTCTCTGCTTTCCCATATTTTCCTCTTCTAAGCATTGAATGAATCCACAACAAGAATATAAGACAGCCACAAAACTGCTCTTACCCATGCTCCCTAAAGCAACTTAAAAACATATGCCATCATAAAGTAATAGCAAAATATGATTAAATTAAGTACCTTTTGTGCCCAATAAAGGTAAGAGTTTTCGTCATTTATTTCCTTCCCTAGACGGGCAATAACTTTTGATGGTGTCCAAATCACATTCTGCAAGAAAAGGACAATTAACTCAGTTAATTAATCAAATCGAAAAAACAACATAATCATACCAAACCAGTTCTCCACAGAAACACAGTGGGTTAATCATTTGCACCAAACATTATATTAACCATTTGGTCTTCAACCAAAACACCTAAAGTTGGCAATTATTCAAAGTTAAGCGACATGGCAAGCTGAGCAGGTTCAGTTTAGTGAACAACCTATTGACATTAGGCGGCAAGTAGACTACAGTCACTACAAACTTGCATCGAGTATGAAACAATTAAAATTTATAAAAGCATATAGATACCACCAATATATATAGCACATCTCAGAGTCAGAACCAGTCATCTAAAAACAGAATGCCTATTTAAACACAGCAATCAGCCAGGGGATAGTTAAGATGAGTTGAGCAGTCTACAGGGGTAAATGTTTTTAAATAAGAACTTTTCCCAAGGAAGAACCCACTGTCAACTTGGCCACGATGACATTATCATAGCATAGAACTCCAATAAAATGACAGTGAAGGTTACCTCAGTTTGCTGTTCTTGTAACATCTTATCGAAAATTGGAATTATCCAATCCTCAAATTTGCAATAATTCTCATTAGGCACCAATAGATTTCCAATTCGATTCAATCCTTTGGATCGCAAAGTAGCACCATGCAGAGAAAAATCACCTCTGTATGTTGGAGCTAGGCATTTGATAATGTCTTCTTCAATACCACCAGCAGTTGTCACTAAAACATCAACCTATACATCAGAAATGTATCCATCACATACCATATTGCACCAAAGATGACAATATATAAAAGTTACGAGAAGAAAAATCTGAAGGATCTGAGTTTCAGAATACAACATGTTGAATAATTGAAGACTTGCAGAACTAACTTCTCTAGTTAGTAAAATTATTAAAGGCAATTAAATAACATCATCTAAACAACTGAAGTCGGTTTAGCACTAGATATTCTTTTTATTTTATGTCAATCAAGAATTATGTTCGCATATGAAGCTAAAGATCTAAAGAAAATTTGATCTTATAAGGGAAAAATGAAGTGAATTTCCAAAAATAATTAATGACACTTTGTAAAATATCTGTTATTTGGTTATTTATCACCGATTTTCCGGAAATATTGATATGGAATATGGAGCATTTGATTAAAGTTTTAGCATAATGAACTAATTATAGCCAGTAAAGCAAGATGTTTGATCAACTGCTTCAGAATTTCCAAACGTACAACCTCCAAGTCCAAGAACAACAGGAGAGGAACATTTTAACACATTTCCTAGCAGCTATTCAAGATATAACCAACTGTTATCAAAATCGTCAAAAAGAAGTTGACTGTGATAAGTCATAAGAGATACACATTATGCACAAATGTCCATAACTATAAATAGATGTAATTGAAAATATTTTAGCACTACTTGATAAATCCATATATAATCTAATTAAGTAACTGCATGCATCAAAAGAGAAGGAAACCAAGATTATTGTTTGCTCTAACTAATCTAACAACTGTTGAAGGTGTTACTCTGAACTCCTCACATGGCTCTAGTATGAACTAATGTACGTTGGTTGCTCTAGAGTCAGCGATTCATGGCTGCATGGCTGCATGGAGGCGAGAGGCTGCGATTGGAGGTTTACTTTTCAACCTGGTTTCTAGACCAAAGTTTTTTGTTGTTGCTTTTCCCTTTTCTCTGAACCTTGTCAGTAGTTGAAGTTAACTATGATCCTTATAAGTTAGAGTCTTGTAATGTTGTCAAGTTGAATTAAAGTACATCTAAGTCTTGCTTCTTCAACTCCATCTTCTCTGTGTGCTGAGAATCTATTTGAGTGTTATACTGCAAGTGTTCTCTTCTAACCTTCACATTCACAGTGGTATCAGAGACACACTTTGAAATGTCAGGAAGCTGTGCAGTGACAAAGGAAGGCAATGTACCTTTGTTCACGGGAGAGAGCTACAATCTATGGTGTTTGATGATGAAGACAATGTTTAGATCAAAAGATCTACGGCACATTGTCGAAACGGGGTTTAGCGAGGAAGGAGACGGTACCCTGGTTCAAGACAACATAAGGAAAGATGCAAATGCTCTGTTCCTTATACAACAGGCCGTTGATTAGAGGTCTCTCATCAGAATCTCAGAGGCGAAGACAACAAAGGAGGCATGGGACATTCTCCGGAAGGAGTTTGAAGGCAATGAGAATACTATCACTGTGAAGCTGCACTCACTTCACCGTGAGTTGGATATGGCGAAGATGAAGACTAATGAAAGTATCCAAGACTACATGAGCAGGGTTCTGGATATTGTCTATCAAATTCGGATGTTAAAGGACGAGGTCCCAGTGAAGACGGTGGTCTCAAAAATACTGAGAAGTCTCATACCGAGATGTTCCCATGTCGTCCACTCCATTGAGAAGAACTAGTGCGCGCCACCGACTACAGCAAACAACATAAAGGGATCCAGTGCTTTGCCTGCACGAGATTTGGACACATTAAATCTCAGTGCAGGTATAAGAACAAAGAAGTAAACATTGCAGAGGAAACAAAGGAAGTAGATGAAGGGTTGCTCTTCATGGCGTCCAGCAAGGATGATGCTGAAGGTGGAGGCATCTGGCTGATAAACAGCGGTTGTTCCAACCACATGTCGGGGAACAAGCACCTCTTCCATGATCTACATGAAGTTGTAAACAAAACCATCAGACTAGGGAATGGAAAAACCCTAAAGGTCGGTGGAATCAGATCCATTCTCCTCCGCTAATGGAAGGACTCACTCTATCCAACATACAGTTTGTGCCAGATCTTGCGCACAATCTGTTAAGCGTTGGCCAGCTCATGAGCTCCGGTTTCATGGTGGAATTCTCAGGTGGGGAGTGTGTCATCAGAAATGATGTAACTAAGACCAAGGTTGCTCAAGTCTGCATGACATCTCATTGGCTTTTCCCACTTGAAGCTGATGATGTTGGTTCGGCCAATGTTGCGGGAGAACATGAAGCTTTTGATCTCTAACATAGGAGGTTCGGTCACCTAAATCTAAAGAGTTTGAAATGGCTTTCAGACAAGAAGATGGTCATCGGTCTTCCTGCTATTACTACAATTGAGGCCTGCGAAGCTTGTTGTCTGGGAAAGCAAACTCGACAGGAGTTTCCCATCGGACAAGCTAGGAGAGCAAAGGCTCCACTTGAGTTGGTTGATGGAGACTAGGTTGGTCCAATGAAGACATCTTCACTTGGAGGTAATCTCTATTTTTTCTTACTAACAGAAGATTACTCTCGACACCCTTGGGTGTATTTCCTTCAGCGGAAGTCGGATGCACTGGAGAAGTTCAAGATCTTCGAACTACTTGTTGAGAAGTAATTGTCCTTGCCGTTAAAAGCTCTTCGGACGGACCGTGGAGGTGAGTTCACGTCTCAAGACTTCAAAGCCTTCTGTGAAGCCTCTAGTATACAATAGCAGCTGACGGCTCCACGATCACCCCAGCAGAACAGGGTCACCGAGAGGAAGAACCGCACCATGACTGAGATGGCAAGGACCATGTTGAAGACAACGCAGGTGCCGACAGAGTTCTGGGCCGAAGCGGTCCATATTTTAAACCAGTCTCCAACGACAGCGAATGAAGACCTAACTCCGTATGAAGCCTTGACCAGGTCTAAGCCAAATGTATATCATCTCCAAACATTTGGATGTTTGACTCACTCTCATTGACCCACAGCAAAGACTCAAGTTTGATGCCAAGATAGCTGTCGGTATCTTCATTGGCTACTGTGACAATGCAAAGGCATACAAGGTATTTGACCCAATCAAGAAGCGAGTCCAAGTCAGCAGGCACGTGAGATTCTTTGAGAACAAGTGTTGGGATTGGGCGAAGGAAAGTGAGTCAACAGCAACAAATTATGTGCCAATTGTTGTCTTGGAAGATGGTGAGAATCAGTTGGATGCTACTCCACCACTTATCTCCTCAAATCAACAGCTAGAATCTTCTCAACGTTCTTTGAATGAGGACCACTCAGACTCAACTGAAGAAAGCGATACTCCATTAAGGTATAGAAGTCTAACTGAAATCTATGATGAATGTTCTTTCGCATTGACTGCAGCCGATCCCACCTCGTTCGAAGAAGCAGTGCAATGTGAAGACTGGATGCTTGCTATGAAAGAAGAAATGCAAGTAGTCCAAAGGAACAAGACTTGGGAGCTTTCAAACCTGCTGGAAGAGAAGAAGGCAATAGGTTTGAAGTGGGTCTATAAGTCGAAATTCAATCCAGATGGCAGCTTATTGAAGAAGGCAAGAATCGTTGCAAAAGGTTACAGTCAACTTGAAGGCATTGACTTCGAAGAAGTCTTCTCCCCCGTTGCTCGCATGGAAACTGTTCGACTGTTCCTCGTTGTTGGGATTCAACGAGGTTGGTGCATCTATCAACTCGATGTTAAGACGGCGTTCTTGAATGGCGAACTAAAGGAGGAAGTGTATGTAAAGCAACCAGAGGGGTTTACTGTCAAAGGAAAAGAAACCAAGTCTATAGGCTTCACAAGGCTCTCTAAGGACTCCGGCATGCCCCTCGAGCTTGGTACAGCCACATTGACTCATATTTTCAGCAGATGGGGATTATCAAAAGCACAAATGAACCAACAATTTATAGAAAGCTCGGTGAGAAGTCCAGTATTCTACTGTTGTGCCTATACGTCGATGACATCATATACATGAGCAGCTCAAAGGCAATGTTTATAAAGTTCAAGGAAAGTATGATGAAAGAATTGGAGATGATTGACCTTGGACAGCTAAAATACTTCCTGGGTCTTGAAGTGAGACAGTCCAAACACTCTCTGTTTGTCTCATAGCGCAAATATACTAAAGATCTCTTAACAAAAGCAAGGATGATGCATTGCAATCCATCAGCTACTAGAATGAACTCAAATGAGAGATTGCACTCTAATGACAATTATGGGGTAATTGATCCCTCAAAATACAGACAACTAGTTGGAGGTCTACTCTACTTAACAAACACACGCCCAGACATTATGCATATAGTTGCAGTTGTATCTCAGTTCATGCAAGCGCCTACTCTACATCACTACGGTGCAATTAAACGTATCCTCTGCTATTTAAGCGGAACCTTGGGCTATGGAATCCAATATACACAAAATGATAAGTTCAAACTCATCGGCTACTCTGATAATGACTGGGGAGGGTCACCTGATGATCGTCGTAACACAACAGGTTGGGTTTTCTCTCTTGGTTCCGGTGCAATCACTTGGTGCTCGAAGAAGCAACCTATCACTGCTTTTTCAAGCACTAAGGTAGAGTATATCTCTGTTACCTCAACAGCTTGCGAAGCCGTTTGGTTGCGAAGACTGTTGGAGGATTCGAATGAAAAACAGGTTGATGCTAGTATCATTTTGTGTGATAACAAGTCAGCAATCTCCATTGCTCACAATCCAGTTCTAAATGGGCGCACGAAGCATATAGACACAAGGTACCACTTCATACGTGATTTGCTTAAAGACCGAGTCATTGACATCGTGTACTGCAACACCTGTGATCAGCTGGCAGACGTGTTTACAAAGGGGCTACCAAACCACAAGTTCAAAAATTTCAGAGATGGTCTCGGTGTTAGGAATTCAGAGTAAGAGGGGTGTGTTGAAGGTGTTACTCTGAACTCTCTCACATGGCTCTAGTATGAACTAATGTACGTTGGTTGCTCTAGAGTCAGCGATTGATGGCTGCATGGAGGTGAGAGGCTGCGATTGGAGGTTTACTTTTCAACCTGGTTTCTAGACCAATGCTTTTTGTTGTTGCTTTTCCCTTTTCTCTAAACCTTGTAAGTAGTTAAAGTCAACTATGATCCTTATAAGTTAGAGTCTTGTAATGTTGTCAAGTTGAGTTAAAATGCATCTAAGTCTTGCTTCTTCAACTCCATCTTCTTTGTGTGCTGAGAATCTATTTGAGTGTTATACTGCAAGTGTTCTCTTCTAACCTCCAAGTCCAAAAACAACAGGAGAGTGTGTTCTCTTCTAACCTCCAAGTCCAAGAACAACAGGAGAGGAACATTTTAACACATTTCCTAGTAGCTATTCGAGATATAACCAACTGTTATCAAAATCGTCAAAAAGAAGTTGTGACTGTGATAAGTCATAAGAGATACACATTATGCACAAATGTCCATAACTATAAATAGATGTAATTGAAAATATTTTAGCACTACTTGATAAATCCATATATAATCTAATCAAGTAACTGCATGCATCAAAAGAGAAGGAAACCAAGATTATTGTTTGCTCTAACAAATCTAACAACTGCGGGAATCCTCCACCATTTATATTAATATCATCAATGAAATCTTCGAATTAACACGGCATCTAAGAAATGAAAACCAATATAAAAAATCATAACCATCTACCACCAAGTTTGTGTCATTGACATCACCGTCATCATTAGTAAAACCATTTCAGAGCAACATGAGATAGAGGATGGTAATTGTTCTAAATTGAAAAAGCTCAAAGAACATAATTTCAACTGAAAATGCCAAGTGAGAAACCAAGCTAATTTAAATCACTGACCATTTTATGCTGAACAAGAAACCGGATTACATCCCTAATGCCAGATGATACCAGGTTCGAAGTGAACCCTAAAAAGATTTTGCATCTGATAGACTCTCTATACGCAGGATCCCGCTCCTCTTCACTGCAATCTTCAGCCATCGTCTCATGAGACAACCTCCAATTTAACTTCATTCAAAATAAAAAAGATGATGCAAATCTAAACACACATTCAATTCACAAAAACAAAAAAAAAAAAAAAAACTGTTTTAATCTAATTAGCGAGCTCACCATCTGGTTAACAACATCGATGGCATCGCCGAGATTGGATGCTTGGAATCCAGTGGACGCCATCGATCCAAGAACTCCCATGAAGTCGACTCCATGATTGAAATCATAACCTTGAATCTTCTGAAACTTCTGCTCATCAAGGACCTCAGATTGCTTGAACACCACCGACCTTAATGTCTGGAGAATCTCGCCATCTCCTTTACCAGAAGCATCTCCCATACTGAAGATATCTCTCTGCCTGAAGGACTTCTGATCACAATATCACCACTACTACGACCACCAAAACCCTCAGCACCATCACGACTCCGATCAAAATAATGAGAAGAGATGTGAGGGATGGAGGAGCTCACCTGAATTCCGAGACAAGCGAGGATATCAGAGAGGCTAGGCTGCCGGAGAGTCGAGCCAATCAAGCGGCGGTCTCCCACGCCGGAGAGAACTCTAGGGCATTGTGAGAGAAGAGGTGGGAGAGCGCGCCTTTTCCTTCTCTCTCTTTCTTTCTTTCTTTTTTTTTTTTTTTTGGCGGTTATTAATTGGGCCTGGTCCCATTAATCCCTACTGGTGGGCCAAGTCCGCTCACCAGCTGCCGTGCTATTTTTCTTTTTCTTTTTTTAATAAAAAAAATTCAAGTGTGTTTTTTATTTTATTTTTTATTTTTTGATAAATGTTGATAAACCAGTAAAAAAATTAGAAGCAACATTGCTATCAACTAAACACAAAAACAAAAACAAAGTGAAAAACAAAAAAAAAAAAAATACAAAAAAAAAAAGTTAGTTGAAAGGATAGGTAAACTTATAAAGGTACACATTTTAGGGAAATAAAAATTAAAACACGTGATTAAATTAGGGGATTATTCTAGAGATGGTAGCTTCTTCAAGTATTGTAGTTGATGATCAGATAAGACTTTGTTTGATTGTCTATAGAGATTTCTCCAATGTGGTTTTTTTTTAAATTGTATTTATCTAAATAATAAACATATAATCACAATAGTGGTAGAATAAAGATTAAAGATTTTTTTTTTATTTTACTTTGGGCCAATATTTTTTTTTTAAATAGAAGAACATTTCATTAATTCAAATCAGCATGCAAAACATGAAACAAGAAATTTGGGGGAGTGGAGATCCACTCCACACAATTAGAGACCATGTCAACCATCTTAGCCAAAGTATGAGCGGCTAAGTTAGCTGAGCGTCGGATAAAATTTACATTAACATCACTAAAAGAGACATAGACTCCAAACAATCACCAATAATTAATGCTATCATAGATCCCTGAGTGAGAGCATTTTTTTTCACTTGTCTAGCAACAATTTGTGAGTCGATTTCAATGTCCACATGATCAATCCCAAGACGCCGCAACCAACCAAGACCTTCGTGAAGGGCCAATGCTTCAGCAGTAGTAGGGTCCGGGGAAAATGGCAAGGGTCCATGAATACCATGTAAGAATGTTCCATCTTCGTCTCTAAGTAGAGCACCAAAGGCAAAATGCGAACGCCGAGAATTGTACGCTGCATCAATGTTGCATTTAAGTCGGCCGGGACTTGGCCTACGCCAGACATGGTTGTCGGGATCTTGCCTGATGGGCTTTTAGGCCATGAGATGCACTTGTGTCCATTGGAAAAGTAGTGTTGAAGCTTGGCTGAGAACTCTTGAAGGCTCTGGCAAGCGCTTGTTGGACCAAAGTAGGCTGTTGCGGTGACACCAAATGCTCCACATAATTGTTGCACATCTCGCTTGGTCATCATGATTTGTTTGGTCAGAGAAAGCGATCCATCGGTCCATGAAAGTGTTTCCTCTTAACTCTAACCATCTTAGATCAACGAGTGACCAGACACGCTTTGCGTAGAGGCATTCAAATAATACATGCACAACCGTCTCTTCTGCCATGTTACAAATTGGACAGTTTCTTTCTTCTATGATATGGCGTTTGTTCATATTGTACCTTGTTGGAAGAACATTGGTGCAGGACTTCCAAAGGAAGAGGCGCACCCTTGGCGGGGCCTTGAGCTTCCAAATACGCTGCCAAATTGGTGAAGCAACGGGGTGTGGATCAGTGTGTTGGTTTGCAATAATCCTATGTCCACTACGAACAGTGTATAACCCATCAGGACTAAATTGCCACCCGATGTGATCTTTTTTTGGTCTTGATGGAAGTGCAATCTGCTTAATTGCCTGAACATCATGATCATCGAAGATTGTTTGAATGAGTTGAGTGTTCCACTCCATCGCTGTAACTTTAATAAGGTCTTTGACTTGAAGTTGTTCCATTTCGATTCCTGGATTTGTGTGTACCTGTAATGTTTGGTAAAATTTTCCTTTGTTTTTGTTTGACCGGTTGACCGAAACTTTGAATTTGTGGTAGAGCCCACTTCTTTGTCTTGTTGCCCGTAAAGTGTGGATCTGGTCGGTGTGTTTTTGAGTGTGTTTTTGCCTTAATTGTTGCTTGTGCTGGTTGAAGGCTGGCTTTGATTTCTCACCATTGCTTCTTGAGCTTTTGGAGGAGAAGGCAACTGCAACCAGCCACTCTTTCTTGCTTTTCCTTGGGAGCTCCGGCAGCCAGGTTGGAGACTCTTGTGTTGTTTTAATTCTTGTAGAGTTCTGTTACAACCTTGTTGGTTGTTTTTTTTAGTTGTCAATTCTTATTAGATGTTTCTTGCTTGTTTGGGTGTGGTTTAGCTGGTGTTTCTTGAGTTGGTTGGGAGAGGTTTTGCTTTGAGTTGATCATTCGGTGTGCTAGAGGTATGTTTCCTCTAAGGCTGCTTGCAATCTTTAAAATTCCTTTGATGTTTGAACTCTTGGTAATTATATGTGTTTATTAGTGCTTTTTTGAGTGCATAATTGTAACTTGGATCATACTCTGCAACCTTGGTGTATTTTTTTCTCTATAAATTGCAGTTGCTTATGTAAGCATGATCCTGAAAACCATGTCTTTAAGTTTACTTTTATAGTTATGTCCTTGTGTTTTTGGTGTTATGTTTTAAGTTTCCTGTGTTCTTAATGGTGGAATCCAATTCCTGTTGTTTCCTTTTAGCTATTGGTTTTCTTTGGAATTTCTGGATGTTATTTGTTTAAATTTTTTAGAAATGTTCATATCCATGTAAGGTATTAATCCTAAGCATGTTACTGAGCTAGATTTAGTTGCATTTTGAGCACATCTCTTTCATTAAAACATTAGACCTTGCTTTTGAGGATAGTAAAGATAATTTTGTATGCTCTTTGCATTTATAAGTTAAGTTGTAACATCTCTGTATCACCTCCTGTGAAATTGTTTTCGTAAATTCTTATGTATATGTATAGTTTTGCATTTGTGAATGAGGTGTCCGGATGTTTTATTTAGGCCCGACCCAAGACTTGTATCTGAGTGTAGTTTATTTTGTTGGGTTAGATTTCTGTAGCGAGCCTTAGTTCGTGGGACTGGTGAATTTGAGCTTGTAGGCCAAAACCAGATAGGCTCTCGCACCTGTTTAATTTCTGCTTTGCCATTGTAAGGTAAATCAATGGCAATTTATTTCAGCTATTTAATTATTAAATTATTTATTGGTTTATTTATGTAACTGTTTATTTACATATTGATTATGCATTTTTTTATCTTATATTATTTATTCCGTATTTTCTGTATATTCGCTGTATTTTCGCGGTTTTAGTACATCTCCATTTCTGGCACATATTTTCTGTAGTAGCGCTACCCCCGACTGCGGTCGAAGATCCGGCTTCGGCTGTTGATTTCTATTCTGTTCTGTTCCGACTTCATAGTCGAAGATCCAGCCCAGTGCTGTCGATTTCTGTTATTAGCCAGGGAGATGTACCGTATGCTTTTGTGTTATTTTCTGAAATTCCGAATTCTGTTATTTCTGAGCATTTTCTGCATTATCTGTCTGGAATTTAAATATTCTGCAATACCTGTACTATTCTGTACTATTCTGCATTATCTGTTTTAGCTGCGAACCTACTGGGCCTTTGTGGCTCATGCACTCTGTGGACTCTGTTTTTCACAGGAGAAGATCTGGCTTAGGAGCAGGGGTGGTGTCTGGGAGTCACTTCTTTTCCTGCTTGTTGTAGTCATTTATACCCTCCTGTGTGAGTGAGACTTGTATTATGTCTGTATTTTACTCAGAACCTGTATGTGTGGCACTGTTGTTGTAGAGCTGCTTTAGCTCATATCTGTATTGACTCTGTTTCTGTTGATTTGCTTGTAGTTCTTGTTATTATTCCTATTCTGCCTGTTAGGTTGACTCTGACCAGGTCAAATCTGAGGCCTTGCACCCAGTGGGGTCCACCCCGTTGGATGCGGCCGATCTGTCAGCGGGCCCGGCCGTGGGGCTGGGGTGTGACAGTACCTTAGCATCACCCACAAGAGGTAACCAAGGATCCCTCCATATATTAACTTGTGTACCATCTCTGATGCGCCAAACAATACCTTCAGAAACTATAGTTTGTGCAGCCAACAAACTGGTCTAAACAAAGCTAGGGTTGGAGCCCTTAACTGCATTTTCAAAGCTTGTTGAAGGGTAATATTTGGACTTATAAATTTTGGCAACCAAAGAATGAGGATGTTGTATTAGTCGCCAAGCTTGTTTGGTCAGCATTGCGATATTAAAGTCATGGAGCCGCCGGAAACCAATGCCTCCTTCACTCTTAGGCCAACAAAGTTTCTCCCAAGATTGCCAAATCAGTGCCTGTTCTGGAGAGTTATTTTTTCCCCCACCAAAACCTATTGAGAATGACTTCCATCTCATGACAAAGAGTTTTGGGGAGTAAGAACAGCCCAAAAAGATATACTGGGATAGATTGAAGGCAAGCTTTGAGTAAAATTTACTTCCCGGACTGAGATATAAGTTTGCGCTTCCAGCCTTGCAGCTTGCACCTTGTTTTATCAATGATGTAACAAAAGATCTCTCGTTTCCTCCTTCCCACAACTGTAGGGAGGCCAAGATACATACCACGTTGTTGCACCACTGGAATTCCTAGCAATCTGCCCAGATTTGTCTGTTGATCTTGGTTGACATTTTTACTGAATGAGATTGTTGATTTGCTACAATTAATCTTCTGTCCTGAAGCTTGCTCGTAGATTTGCAAACACTTCTTAATTTGATTGCATTCTTGTGCATTGGCTCTGAAGAAGAGAATGGAGTCATCGGCAAAGAAGAGGTGTGTAATTTGGGGTGCAAGCTTTGCCACCTTATATCCATGAATTGTTCCTCTTCTTTCCTCTCTTTGTAGCAGACATGAGAGCCTCTCAGCGCAGAGTAAGAATAGATATGGGGATAGAGGATCATCCTGCTGCAAGCCTCGTGTGGGAATGAAAATTTTGGTGAGAGAACCATTTATCTGAATTATGTATGTGCATGTAGATATGCAAGTCATGATCAGAGAAGACCATTCATCTGAGAATCCAAGCTCCTTTAGCATGAAGTAGATGAAATCCCATTCCACACGATCAAAAGCCTTCTCCATATCCATTTTAAAAGCAGATAACCCTATTTTCCCTTTGGTTTTCCTCTTTAGAAAATGACAGATCTCGTGGGAAATCATAGCATTATCAGAGATATTTCTGCCTGGAAGGAAAGCCGACTGTGATTCAGAGATGATTGATTGAAGGACTGGTTTAAGTCTGTTTGCCAGCATTTTTGTTATGCATTTGAGGATGACATTGCTCAGGGAGATAGGTCGGTAATCAGTTGCCCTTTCCGGGGCCTTTTTCTTGGGGATTAGAACAATTGTAGTGCGCATAATCCAGTTGGTATGTTCTGGGTCCTGAGACAATAAATACAAAAGTCAGCAAAGTCCTTACCTAAAATATGCCAAGTTTTTTGGAAGAAACCGGGGTTGAAACTGTCAAGTCCGGGTGACTTATTAGGGTCCATAGAAAAGATTACTTCCTCAACTTCCTTATATGTGAATGGGGTCATCAGTGCAGCATTTTGTTCTTCATTGACTCTTCTATCAACCACCCCCTATAGACCGCTAACAGAACAACCAGTCGAACGATACAAATTGTTAAAGTACTTATTTGTTCTTATTATTTTCATACCAGATTCCTAAAACAATTTGAAGATATGGTGATGAAATTGGATACCCAAAAAAAACATATATGAACATATATAAAAAATTTTAAATAATAAAGAAATACAGTGGCATGGACAAAAATGGCCTTGCTCTAAAATAATAAGCAACAATTTTTTCTTTAAACAAAATCACTTGTAAATTAGCTGATCCCTTTCCATCTAGAAGGACAATTCCAAATAAGCCATGAAAAATTTACTCCTTTGAAAAACCATAACATCTAATTATTAATAAATATTATGTAAATTCAAATAAAACGATGAAAACAAAGTAAAATCACATATATTTTCTGGTTTTTATTATTATTTTTTTACTATCCACTTCTAGTAGATATTTTGTTTCTTTAGTGTTTTTAATAAATACGGTTTATTTAATTTTTTTTAAAATTATAAAGTAAAATCACATTTGTTCGAAGATATTTTATTTTATTTTTTTATCATGCGGTTAATAGACCAATTTTTATAAGGGCAAAAAGCTAAGTCAAGTCTTATCTATATTCATATCTAATCTTATACTTTCAAACGTCATTTATTTTTTTCATTCATACTTCATAAATGAAAAGGACATACTACCTGATATATGGGGAAAATAATGTAATATTATTTCATTATTTTCCCCACCAACTTTCAATTGACAATATTTAAAAAAAAACATATTATTAAGTATATATATTTTTTACAAATATGCGACAAATATCTTCAATTAAGCATATACTATTATACATTAATTACTGTGATTTACAAATCTCTCTGTAATCTTGAAAAGTAAAATAATTGTTTTTTCCCTCTAAACAATATTGGATTTAACTAAACATTATATGAATAGTAATAAATAGCATTACCAAGAGAAAGATTCAAATCATTACTCTTTTTCTTAACATTTTTGTGTCATACGATTGAGTTATGTAACAATTAACTTTTTTTTTTTGACAAATAGGCAACAAGCGCCCCCCATCTAAGGGTAAGTCAGGGACGGATACGTGGGAGCGGAGCTCACCGAACCGTGCACTCACCTTGCACGAACAAGGATTCGATCTCGGGTCTCCCCGAAACCGAACACCTTACGCAAGGGACCCAGTACCAATTGACCTAGCGGTCGTTGGTATGTAACAATTAACTCGTTAAATATTTTGAAAACAAAAAAAATAAAATATAAATATATAAAGAAAAAAATAAAATAAAAATTACCCTTTTTACTTCCACGGAGACAAACACCAGAAAAAAAATTTCTTCTTTTTACCAGGGTAAAGACATAAAATTTAAAATCTGAAATTAGGAGGTTTTGTAAGGGTGTAAAAGCAAAAAAGCGGAAGAGGATGAGCAAGAGAATTGTCTGATTAGACCTCCGCGGGGGTCGTTTCTCTTTTTTCGTCCTTTTTCAGGAAAGTACACTTAGGATTGAGAACGACGCCTCTTCTTTCTCCACGCCCTTCTCCTCTCCCAATCCCTCCTCCGCCTCTTCGATCTTTGCCGACGCTCCTTTTATTCTCTGCTGGTCAGATCTCTTCTTCTTTTTCTTCGTTTTGTTGTTGTTGTTGATGTTGATGATGTTGTTGATGATGATGATGATGATGATGATGTTGAACTATGGTGTGTCGCTACTGTTTGTTTGGTGGAAGGATATCGTACGTGTCCTTGCTTTTCTTGGGTTACTGTTTAGGTTTCTAATTTGGTGGGCGATTCGGAACACGTCTCTTGGTGTTTGAAGTTTTGGGGAGGATTTTTTTTCTTTTTTCTATGTGGTCAGAGTGGAGACTTTGGGGTTGTTTATTGGGGAGGGTGGGATTTGGGTGTTTGACGATAAAGAGGAGAGAAAGGTGGGTTTTTTGGGGCTCTTTTTTTATATATATATTTTTTATTTGTTGGTGTGTTTGCCGTTTCTTTGATTTGGATTTTGTATCGGTTTGGTTTGTCAAAGGTGCTTCCTTTGAACTTCTTTGTGTTGTTAGATTGGTTGTTTGGGGTGGCGTGTCTTAATCTCTCTGGTAATTGTGCTTATGCTACTTTGTATTCTTCTCCGCTTGTTTGGTTTTTGGTTTTTGGTTTTCCTTTTTAATGCTACGGTCCTGCTTTTGGTTGAACGTCTTGGTTTGAGGAATTTTTCATATAGGTAAATTGGGGTCTGTTTGTTGTGGGAATTTCCTGTGTGTTGTGGAATGCATGATTGATTGATCCTATCCTTGAATTGATGAGCTGTTTCGCTTGATTGCAGGAATTTTGTGTTTATTTATTTATTTTGGTGTTTTTTTGTTGAATTTTATTTTATTTGTTAGGTCTGTTTATGCATATCTGAGTTTTTTCCTTTCTAATGAAAGTTTGAGTTATAGGAGTGCTAAGCTCTGGTTTAATTATTTCTTGCTTTTAAGCAATCATGGGTCATTTTGCAACTTATCTGATGTAGTTGGAACATTGGATCTATTGCTCTGCAAATTTGGAAATTTGTTGTCCTCTAAGTCTCATGCAGTCGTTTTTGTGATCTTGTTTAGTTGGTATTCCATGTTTCTGGAATTGAAACTTTTTCCTTTGGTTTCTGATGAATGTTGTTCTTTCTCTTTCAGCTTAGGCTTGTTTCGGCACACTTATTAGTTTTGGGATAATGAGAGGAAAGGGAGTACCATCTCCAAACTACTTTGTGTTGAATACAGGCGCTAAGATTCCTGCAATAGGACTTGGAACATGGCAAAGTGGGGGAGATATTTGCGTTGAAGCTGTGAGTATGGCTCTTAAAGTTGGATACCGTCATATAGACTGTGCCCATCTTTATGGGAATGAGGCTGAAGTAGGAAAAGCCTTGGGTGAAGCTTTTGATGGTGGACTTAAGAGGGAAGATGTGTTCTTGACTTCAAAACTGTACTTTGCTACTAATTCGCACACAAGGGTCGAGAACTCGGTGAGAGTTTCCTTGAAGAACCTTGGAGTGTCCTACCTGGATTTATATCTGGTGCACTGTCCTGAAATTTCAGCATTTGGGGATGCGACTGATCCTCCATGGAAATCAGGGACTGAATACCGTCAATTCCTGCAACGTCTAAAACCTACATGGAAGGCCATGGAAGATCTTGTCCAAATGGGTCTTGTTCGTGCAATTGGTGTGAGCAATTTTAATGTCCATCAGATTAGTGAGTTGCTTCAGTTTGCTAACATTGTTCCTGCAGTGAATCAGGTAAAATTTGACTTTGCCATTCTTGTGTTATTTATGATGTTGTTTCTAGGAAGGGAGTTTCTAATTTGTCCTCTATATGTGCCTTGAGGTACAATAAAGTACTTTTTTTTCAAGAAAATGGTTTTTCTTAACTAACACTAATTAGCTATTAATTTCTCTAATTTCCTTTAAATTGACCAGTTTTATAAATTCGATCCATCTAGCATTTTTCTCATTCTTTGTTGCTTGGTGGAGGCATAAAATGCTTACTAGCACTAGTTGTAAGCTTAACATTTAAATTTTAGCATGTTATTCATGCTACTTAGGTTTTCAAGCAGCCTCTTCCTGATTGGCAAATTTATTTTTTATTTTTTATTTTTTTGAGGCTAGAACTTTAGTTAAGAATATGCGTGTTGAAGCATTGTAGATCAAGGAGGGTGTCTGTCCTATAGTGCTTTGTTATTGTTTTAATTGAGTCACTTTGATGTTGATAAACTGAATTTGTATCATATGGTCACAAGAGGCTATATCTTTGTTACCCTTTATTGAGCTATCTGGGTGAATTGAATCTGTTTTCATTTTGTTTAAAATGATGTTATGGTGTATATTCCAGGCTTCCATTTTTTTCTGTGTGGTTAGTTGGGCATATAGTGAAATTTTGCCTAGCTCTTAGTGATAGATTTCATGGCAAATTAAATTTTGTTTTTTTATTGTTGTTGTTGATATTACTATTGTTATTGATATTTTTGCTAGAGTTATTCTTACATATATGACCATATTACATTCACATTCTGTATACAATTTCATTGTGAAAAAAGGGGATCCATGTGGAAGATATAATAAAATCTTCATATGCTGCTCTTTATTAATGTAAATCGAATAGACAATAAAAATTAGTTGTCATTGTGGTTGCATAAGCATTGCCTACTGGAAGCCTTTTGACCAAAAACTTACTGGTTTATTGGTTCTGGAATTGTCTCAAATCATAGAAACTTTTTTCTTTTGGTTTTAAATCTATGCCTAGTTGCATGTGCTGGCAGAATCTGCATTATATACTTCTTAAATTTTGCTTAAAAGAACCTCATGTTAGACCAATAATTCCAAAATGTTGCATTTCTATCATGATTTCTTTTTGGAAATCATATGAATGATATCATTCTATATTCTGAATCTTCAACAATACATTTTTAGTAAAAAGTGTTTGAATTCCGCTAAATGATATGATGTTGAATAGATTTGTTATGGCTGAAAATTCAAGTTCAAGTAGCATTCATGATACTACATTAGAATAAGTATGATCTATAACTGCAGGTTTTTATAGTGTAAAATCATAATTCTTTTGTCAGCATTGCTCAAGCAGACATTAAATTTACTTAAAAATGGCCTAAGTAGTTTAGTGATTGTCTGAATGCCAAGTGAAACCTGTGCTGCTGGGTGTCCCGCTAAGCCACTGCCGAGAGGTAGAGACACCATGTGTCTACTTACTGTCCTGCTGATTAGGCTGTTACTGGTAAGTGGTCAATCCTGTTTAGGTGGAGTTGATAACATTAAAGCAAATTGCATTTCTATCTGCATTGCTGTATTGGACAACATTATTTTACTTAAGATCCATGCTCAGTTTGAGGTTTGAATATATCCATATGTGTATATACATACTTGATCTATCACGTGGGACACTACTTAAATGCTTTGATATGTGGTTCAAATGTGGACTTTGAAATTGGAAATACTAAAAGTTTTCTAGTTACGATGAAACTCTTGACGCTAATTGATCTGTTACATCAAACATGCAGAGTTAAGCTTCTTTAAATGGGAGTAAACATATCACTCGAACATCTTGCAAAAATTCATTATCACTGTTCAGATCATGATATTCTTCAATGATACAGGGGTATATGTAATGAGCCTGCCTTAAGTATTGTCAAATTGTTAATTACTGTATATGATCTATTATTTAGGTGGAGTTGCATCCCTTTTGGAGGCAGGATGAACTTGTAAAGTTTTGCCAAGTGAAAGGCATTCATGTTTCTGCTCATACACCTCTAGGAGTGCCAACTACCAGTATCAGTATGTCAAATAGCAGCCCTGCTTTGTCTGACAGTGGATCAGAGGATGAACCAGGAACTCCTAGGATGTCCTTCAGAAGGTCAAGATCAGTGCATGGGCCACTACTAAAGCTTTCAGTGGTTGGAGATATTGCAGAACATCATGATAAAACACCAGAACAGGTACTTTGTCCAAGCATTTTTTGTGATGCCAAAATTTGTTTTTCCATGTTTTTCACCATTGTTGTTTTCATCTATTAGCTAATTATCTTAGAAAAGGATAATTAAACTAGAAAATCAAAGATGTCTGATTTATCATCAAGACTGACCATTCTGCCATGATTGTTACCAATCTAATACCCCAACATTTTTACCTGCTTCAATGGACATAGTGGACTACTGGATATGTCTAAGTTATGTTTGCCTTATTCAGATTCACTCCATTGAGAATCTAAACGTGTACTTATATTGGTCCTCTGATGGTTAAATTTGTATTTGTGCCTATGCCTTTCATTCTTGGACAAGTGCTGGGACATGCTACCTAATTTCTTTTCATTGTTTTTGTATGTCCTGAGTTATATGTCATCTTCAGGATTCAGTAAATGAAGTGTGAATGTATTGTTTATCTGATGCTTTATTATAATTACTTTTTCTGCAATGACTATTACCAAAGTGGAAAAAATTACCATCATTTCAATGATATTTCTGTCATTTTTTAGTTGCTTGGCCACATCTTTCTTTGCACCACCTATTCATTCAGAGCATCAACTTTTTCCGGCTTGTCTGTTGCTATTGACCTCTGTCTACGTGTCCTGCACATAAAAAATTGTCAATATACAAAATCATCATCCATAAATTTTAAGCTAGAATTATTGTTTCAGGTCATTCTGAGATGGGGACTGCAGAGAGGAACTAGTGTGTTGCCATGCAGTCTGAGACCAGAAAGAATCAAGAAGAATATTGATATTTTCAATTGGTCACTGTCAGATGAAGAGTTGGACAAGTTGAACAAGATTGAACCTCAAGTTTGTCTCTTCGTAAATGGGCCCGCACCTTCATCTGAAAGCGGCTTCCTCTCTGGAAGTGGTCCTCTTCAAGCTGTGAATGAAATGGAAGATGACACTGAATGCGATACCTGACCCTTGTTCTTTTCTGTCGAACATTGCATCAATCAAAACAATGTTTTCCATTTTGCCAAATAGTGCACTGCAAATCTAGTTAAGTTGCCTTGGTTTGTCAATAGGGTTTGGTTTTGCTCCAGGATTTCTGCAAATTTGTACATTATGATATAATAGTTTTCAGAAAAAAAAAAAAAATCATTCCCATGTGTTTGTTCATTATCTTGTCTTTGTCAATGTTTTTCTCTGTTCATTTATCAGTGTGTTTGGTTGTTATAAACTCGTCATAGAGCTGTGGAAATGAAAAACGAGCAACTTATTGTATGTGATCATTGAAACGTGGTAATTGTTGTTTGTTTACTATGTGCTATGTTTGAGTCTGGATGGTTAAAAAGCAAACAAATATATCTAATTGTTGAAGAAGGTCCAGTAGGTGAGATTCAGCTTGATTTGTCAAGGGAACAAGCTCAATTTTACGGGAAGCATTCCTTCATAATTGACTAAGCTGAATTTTTCTGTTAGTTTCAATGTGGCATACAATAAATTGGCAGGGCTGATTGCAGCTGAAGCTCCCAAATCTGATGATTTTGAAGGCAATGCTGGTCTCTGTGGGTATGACATGCCCTCTTGCCTATCCGGAGATCCTCCACAAGCTATTGCCAAATGATGAAAAAACAAGGGAGTTATCGGCTATAATATGTTTTGCCATTTTGAGGATTCAATAGATAGGTGACTGGTGGATTGTGTGGAGATCGGCAAGGAAGACGAACACTTGAATCAGCTGAGCATGGATCTCTGCTTGTAATTCAGAACAAGGATACCAACATCAATGCTTATTTTGAAGTCCACTAACAATGTGCAATGAAGCTAATATTATCGGTTTAAGTGGATATGGTCTAGTCGGCTTCCGTCTAGTAAGGTGACATTGCCGAAAGGAAGGTTGTGATCAAAAGACATTATTCTGAAGTTGGTCAGATAGAAAGGGAATTTCATGCCAAAGCAGGACTTTCAAGATCTCAACATCAGAACATTGTATCACTTCATGGGTATTGCAGGCTTGAGAATGGTGAGTTATTGGATTATTCCTACATGGACAACAGGAGCTTGGACAATTGGCTCCACAGAAATCTCAAACAGTACCCATCATTAGACTGGAATACTAGACTTTGAATATCAGAATGAGCTTCAATTCAAAGTCATTGGCATACTTGCATGAATCCTGCCTACCTCTAATGGTTCTCACTGAAATATCAAGTCAAGCAACATTCTGCTAGACGAGAATTTCGGGCCACATTTGGTGTATTTCGGGCAGATGAAACACACTCATGTGACAGCTAATTTGGTATGAACTTGTGACTACATTCCCTGGAATACGGCAAGGCTTTGTTGCTACATTCAAAGGTTGTATTGGTCAGAAGCTTGCAGACATCTGCAATCATGGCTATTGGCACTGTGTTTATTTTAGTCCTGCACATTAAAAACAGTCAATAGAAAAAACCAGCATGCTTAACTTCAAAACTAGACTTATTGTTTCAGGACATTCTGAGGTGGGGAATTGCAGGAAGGAACTAGCGCATCGTTCCTCGACATTTTTGTTAAGAACATCAATAGTTGATATAAACTCTTGTCATAGATCTATAGAAATGAAAAACAGATACTAGTTTCCTTTACAAAAGCTATAAAAACCAAGTTCGAAGAAATTAAAAACAGAGCATCACTCATAATTGTCTTTCTATTATGCTTCTTATGTTCCTTTGGTTCTGGAGTTTTATTGCTTTAACTGCAACAGAGAAAAGGTTCATCATCATCATCTTGTCTCAGGTTACCAGGTTGGTATCCAAACCAATGCTGTCAAGCCATATAACTAGTTGCTGAATTGGAGGTCTGAGCTTCGGAGATTCATTTAAGCACAGGCAAGCAATTTCAAGCATCTGCACCAATTGTCTGTAATGGCTTTTGTTGTCACTGATGAAAGGATCGAAGACCTCGGCCTCCCTGTTCTCTTTCTTCATTACAAGCACCCAAGAAACCAAGTTTCTGCATCCTCTTGGCTTACAGATGTCTACAGGCCGCCGACTGGTGAGCAACTCCAAAAGAACAACTCCGAAACTATATATATCACCTTTGAAAGTAGCAATTGAAGCTTGCCCGTATTCTGGGGGAATATAGCCAAGAGTTCCCACTAGATCAGTGGTCACATGAGTGTCATACGGGCGGAGAACAAGCCTCGCCAGTCCAAAATCGGCCAAATGCGCCTCAAAATTCTCATCGAGCAGAATGTTGCTCGACTTGATGTCTCGATGAAGTATATGAGGCTGGCAGGATAGATGCAGATATGCCAATCCTTTCGCTGCTCCTTGTGCTATTCGAAGCCTTGTATTCCAGTCTAATGATGAGGACCCTTCGAGCTTTTCGTGGAGCCAATAATCCAAACTCCCGTTCTCCATGTATGAGTAGATCAATAGACGATCATTCTCAAGCCTGCAATACCCTTGAAGCAATACAAGATGTCGGTGTTGAGCTCTTGAGAGTGCTTCTACTTCGGCTTGAAATTCCCTGTCTATCTGACCAATCTCACCGGAAAGCCTTTTGATTGCAACCTTCCGTCCATCCGGCAATGTTGCCTTATAGACGAGGCCAAACCCACCACAGCCAATGATATTAGCTTGATCGAAGTTGTTGGTAGACTTCAAAATGGCATTGATGCTCATGTCCTTGAAGTCCTTATTCTGAAATAGAAGCACCAGTCCTTGCTCAGCTGATTCCAAGTGTCCATTGTCATCAGCAACCTCCGTCACGCAATCCACCGGTCGGCTGTATCGAGTCCTCGAGACAGCAATATATATTATAGCGAGAACGATGATCGTCCCGAGGCCAATTCCAAGAGCCATTCCCACAATAACTCCCTTGTTTTTCCGCCTTTTCACAATAGCTTGTGGAGGATCTCTGGATAGGCAAGATGGTATGTTATACCCACAGAGATCAGCATTGCCTTCAAAACTAGAGTTGGGGAATGTTGAGAATTGACCTCCAACCGGGATCTGTCCTACTAATTTATTGTATGCCACATTGAAACTTGACAAGAAATTCAGCTTGGTGAGAGATGAAGGAATGATTCCTGAAAGATTGTTGTGCGACAAATCCAAAGTTTCCAAGCTCGACATCTCTGATAACTCCCCAGGGATCGATCCGGACAGTTTGTTCTTGCCCAAATCCAAAACATGGAGGTTCTTCAGCTTCCGGAATCCCAGCAAGACAGGTCCGACGAGCAAATTATTACACAGAATCAAAGATGGAGGAAAATTGCCAATCTGATTATACTGCAACCCCTTCCCAGCCTTATTTTTCTTGACAAAGAAAGGAAAGTCCTGAATTCTCGACCTTTCCACCGATGCATTGCGAGAAATCAAGGCTTTCATGTGTGTCAAGCTTGTCGGAATCTCTCCCTCTGATTGAATTGTTTGAAAGATCCATGTAGAACAATGAATCGAAATTCCCAAGCCACGAAGGAATTGTCCCCCCCAATCGATTCCATGACAAGTCTAACACCTTCAAACTGCTACAACCAGCCAACCATGCCGGTACAACACCGAAAAGATCACAATTTGCAATCACAAGAACTTCAAGTTTCTTGAAACCATTAATCCCGGACAATGGCAGAGTTTCACCACCAAGGAAATTCATGGTAAGAACCAAAGCAGTGAGGTTTGGGCAATCCTGCAAAACCTCCAATGCCGAAGATACATTCACGAAACTATTGTTCGAAAGCGATACATAAGACATTGAAACAAGATTTCTAAAACTAGCAGGAATGCTGCCACTGAGATTATTTCTGGCAAGATTCAAGTTCTTGAGTTGTTTGCACAATGAGAGATTGTAAGGAATGACACCACTGAACTCATTAGAGCCAAGATCAAGAGTGCTGAGTTTCAGCATCTTTGTGAAATCAAGCTGAATCTCACCAACAAAAGAATTGTTTCTCAAGCTCAACACTTGAACAGAACTTAAATCAGAGAGAGTAGCAGGCAAAGCACCTCCAAAACCATTAGAATGGACTAAAAAAGACTCTAATTTGCCAAGTTTATCAAACACATTGGGAATGCTACCAAAGAAACCATTGAAGGAGATATCAAAAAGCACAAGTTGAGAAAGATTACTGATCTTGGGACTAAGCAAGCCAGAGAACTGGTTCTCCTGAAGCTGCAAACCCTTCAAAGATTTCATCTTGAACAAGTCCTCAGGCAAGTTCCCAGACAAAGAGTTCATGTCCAGTGCCAACTCCTCAAGCCGAGAACAGTTGCTAAATCCAACAGGAAACTCACCAGAGAAGAGATTCATTGAAAAATGGAGGACTCTGAGATTAACATTATCACTGCTATTATGACCAGAGCAAACACTGGAGTTAATCCTTCCAGAAAAGAAATTATATCCCACATCAAACACTTGCAAGTTTGGTGAGGAGGTGAGAACAGGATGAGAACCATTGAAAAGGTTGCCAGAGATGTTGAAGACTGAGAGCAAAGGAAGGGAGATATCCAGTGGGACATGGCCAGAGAAAAAGTTAACACTGAGGTTGAGAGAGAGCAAAGAAGGGAGATGGAAAAGAGAAGGAGGAACAGGGCCAGTGAAGGAGTTGGAGGAGAGGTCAAGGGAAGCAAGGTGATGAAGGCCAGCAAAGGAGTCAGAGATGGAGGACTTGAGAGACATGTTGGAGAGGCTGATGGAGGAGACTCTGGAGATGGAGTTGCAGGAGATGCCAGGCCATGAACAGCAGTTGGAGGTGGAGTTCCACCTTGGGATTTGGGAAGACAGAGGTTGGAAGAAGGGGAGGAGGGAGTGGTAGTCATCAAGGTGGCAGGATTGTGCATGGCTGTGGATGGAGATGACAAGGTGGATTGCCAAATGCAGAATAACACTGGATATGGAAACCATCTTTTTTTTTTCTATATATTTATTATTATATATATATAGATATATTTGGGTTCTTGGATGGGAAAACAGGGGAGATGGAAAACAGGGGAGAATGGGAGATGACAAGAGGTTTTAAAGGTTTTATTTTTTTTATTTTTTTATTTTTTGGGAGTTGAAAATGATTTAGGTTGAAGAAAGGATTGGGATGGATGTGAGTTGAATAAAAACATCAAGTGGTCAAAAGTTGGTGACACATGGATGTTGTATTTGTTTGTTTTTTGGTTAAGTGGACTTTTTGGTATGTTTCAATTCAAAAGATAGTTTGAAACTTTGAATATGTGTTTTTTTTTTAAAAAAAAAAGGAAAATTAAATAATAAATGAAATAATAAATGGCTAAAATTGATCAGCTGATCAGAAGGGGAAAGGAAAGATGAGAGTGTTGAAAAAGCAGCACTCCCGGTTCAACCCTTGATAGCATCACATTGATGGATGGTCAATGGGCTTTAAATTGTGCTAGTGACATTTTATAATTAAAGAAAATAGGTTACAATTTTATTAAATAAAAAAAATAGTTTTAAATAGATAAAATATTACAATAGACTAACATAATAACAAAGTAAATTTTTAAAATCCATCTATAATAAATGTTTTTTTAAAAAAATTGAAGACCGTGATAATAATTATGATATCTACTGATATTAGGCGTTTATCCATATTTATTAAAAAAAACAAAACTGATATTGGACTATCTTAATAGATAAAATATTTCATTTTTATGCAGGGATGGTGTTTGAATTCCACCCATATATAGTAAGCAAAGGTTTTTTATATATAAATAATAAGGATTTTTCTCGTGTATAAAATGCATAGGCCCTGACGGTTACATTTGTTATATTTATTAATTAATGATATCTCAAAGGATTATTTATTTTAAATAATACTTAAAAACATAATTGGAGATTGAGATAATGGGTGGTATTTTACCATAACAAAATCAGTGATTAAAGAACCAAAGAAAGAAGATAAAACATTAAAACTTGTCCTATGTTTTTGAGTCAAGTGTGTTACACTATGCAATGGTTATTAAAACATATTATATATAAATAAAATGTATAAATTTAATTAGATTTTAAAAATAAAAAATAACGAATAAATTGTTGAAAAAATTAAACAATGATGAAAGGGAAAACCTTAGGTAATCACACAAATACATGAGATTTAACGAGATTTAGCAGAGTATGCCTACTTCCTCGGGAGCAGAGTGATTATCGATTTTTTTTATTAGAATTAATTAGAGTTACATATTACATGAATATATATAAATTCTATCATGTATAATTTATTAAAATACTCTTGTTTCGAATCGCAGGGGCGTTGCTCCTGCACCTTTGACCCATCTTATCATCCTTTTCTTAATTGGCCAAATGTTGCCACTCTATTTCAGTATTTACCGGTTCAGTTTGTGCATGAGCCATATACAACATAAATGAAAAGGGTGAAATAGATTATTGATCTTTTGACTTGAGAGTGGGAAGAAGGGGACAGTGGTCAGTGGGAAGATGAAGACAGAGAGGAAGTAATTAGTGGGAGAACGTTTTGCCTCATTTATATCATCACATCTCACATGTCAACCTTTTTAATTATGGCTTCACCCTCTGCCAACTTTGCATGCGTGCCTTCTCAATCAATTCAACTTCCACCTTCTATTTTTTATTTTATTTTTTTATAAATTTAATTTGAGGATAAGTACATTATTTATGACATCAAATCATGTCCTTTCAAAATGAAAAGTATTGCTATTTTTCACTTGCTCACTACCTTGAAAATAGAGAAATAAAAGATACATATTTCTTTATATAATTGAGTATTATATATCATATCTCTATATTTAGTTTATCTATAAAGTGACTAACTTTTGTTTATTTTTATCATGGTATGGACTAGAAATTTATTATAAGATTTTTATGCAATTTTAATTTTAGGATTAAATTTTGTTAATTTTATTAGATATGATCATAAAAATGAGGAAAGTGGTAGTTGGGTGTGGACAAAGGCTTTAAAAAAAAAAAACAAGTAGAAAGATTCCTGACTTGGTGGCCTTGAGAATCTGATTCTGTTGTCTGCTTGTCAAATGGTCAATCCAATTCTTTTAAGTGGGTTTGGAAAGTTAAAGTTTTGTGTTTCCATCTTTAAAATCAATTCCTTTTAACCTTCCTTTTCTTGTACCTTATGTATGGATGATGTTTCCATTGTTTATAATGATTAATTATAATGTAAACCATACCTAGAATTGGAAGCTTTCACAAAAGTTTTTTCATGGTTTTTAAATATATATAAATATATTAGAGAATATGATGAGAATAAAATATATTCAAAATTGAACATGATTCATTTTAAAGTAACTCAAACTGAAAAATAAAAATCATTTGACAATTAATAAAATGCATGAACTAATTAACTAATCACTTGAGGATGTAATAATCTGCCTACTACAATATGTGTCTTGGCTTCAGAGACAACCAATCACTTGATTCTACAGTGCATCTCTACAACTCAATTCTGGAACCACTTTGATCATATACTTTACCTCATTAAGTACCCAACCTCAATAGTTGAGAATTAACCACTTATTTACCTATTTCAATTGGTATAATTTTTTTTTATATACGAGCGACAAGCGCTTAATCATAGGTGTGCACGTGACGGAGCCATATTCGACACCAACTGTATCCTTACTTTGCGCGTGATGAGAATCGAACTCGAAATGAAGCCACATTCGACACCCAAAGTGAATGCCCTGTGCAAAAGACCCGGTACTAATTGACCAAAAAATTATTAATAGTTGGTATAAAAATTTATCATACTTTTATTTTTTGAATTTTTTTTACAGCCTAGAATATAAAGAGACTTAAGTTTGGAGAAGTATGTTATAATAATTAACTGCAGTTTTGACTTTCCATGCACATCTTCAAATGCTTGTGAGCTTTGTGCCATTGAGAAAATGATCTAGCACCTTTGATTAACTCTCATGTTCAACATAGATGTTGTAAATAGATGATCTTCTTATGTGGTCATTTTTTTGGAAACCCTGTCTTACTTTCACATCTCCTATTTTATTTTTATAGGGTGATCCAACCAACTTTGATAGTTCTACATGTATTTAACTGACTTTTTTTTTTAATTATAATGAATTATGTTTTTTTTTAATATTTAAACATATACTCTAACTTCTTGTGTATCTATCCTACATGATTTACATTACAACTATAGCTGCTTCCTTCTATCTAATATATTATAGATGATTTATTCAATTTTTATTTTAAATTACGGGGATTATAATCAATTTACTCTAAATTTTTTTAAAAATTGATAAAACAAAACATACCAAGTCATAGTGAATTCAAAAACTAGTCCATAAAAACTATATTAAAAAAACATACCAAGTCACAGTGAATTCAAAACATACCACAGTTTTTTTTATTAAAAAAAATATATATATATTTTTTTTGAAAAAGTGAATAACTCACTGGATTAAAACAAAAAAAGTACAATAAAGACCCACCAAATATGAGAATAAGAAGAGTACAATAAAACAAAAGACAAAAAACTGCAAATAACACAGAAGAAAAGGACCACAGCCGAAAACCAAACGATAGAGGTCCAGGAGAAAAGGAGAAATTAAGTGTGCACATCCTCGCATAGGTCTAGCTGGGCACTAAGAAAGTCCAAGCTGCATTTGGCCATAGTAGCTAGGTCTTTTACTCTTGCCTTTTTAGAGTATGGTACTGTGTTTATCCAAAAAATGAACATATGAATACATTTGTAAAGCATAGAGCTATATACAGAATAAGAATTTCTAAACATGCGAGTAATTCTTTCTAACTAAATGTTCCAAAATAAAGATCTAGCCATAAGGTCCCTCGCTAATTTGGTTCCTTTATGGAGATAAGATCTCCAGAGTTCTCATAGATGAGAAATCGATCTAGGAGGTGAAAGAAGACTAAAGTGAAGCAAAAGAAAATCTCAAAGCTTCCTTAAAAAAGACACGATAAAAGAAGATGTTCTACAGACTACAGTCTCAACCTCATAATGACAAAGGAGGCATGTGGTTGTGGGGAGAGAGTTTTTTTTTTTTTTTTTTTAAGGGAAGAGCTATGAGGCTAATTTTATTAGAAAACAAATAAGCGTATTACAGACACAGAAGACAAGTACAACAACAAAAACAGAACAAAGACTAAAAAGAACAAGAACAAACTAAGTTAAAAATTGAAGCCAGCAACAAGGAAGCGCTTCATGAGCCATCTGGGCAGATCATTCCCAGTATGGTATAGAGAGATGGAATGAAGATTGGTTGCAAAGAAAGCCGTGGAGGCAGCAGGGATCAACCAGGCTCTCGGGACGACATGGATGCGAGGATGATTGCCGAACTGCAGCAGATGCAAGACAGTGTTACTCCAGCGTCGATGAATCCACCCGCTGCCAGCAATATGGTTGGATCTAGAAAGGATATCAGAGGCATCAGGATTGGATATGAAAACATTTCGAACCGGAATTTGGCGGGTCAGGCAGAGTCTAAGAGCGAAAATGAGGGCAAGAACATCAGCTTCCAAGAGAGAAGAGGCATTAGTGGGACTGCAACCAACAAGAGACAACTTATAATTAGCATCAGAGAAAAAACAACCAGCAGAGGAGACCTTGGAGTCACTATTCCAGTGGCCAGCAATGAATAGGAAAATGCCATCAGAATTGGAAAAGTTATTTAACAGGATTTTCTTGCCAATTAAAGAGTAACTGGAAGAGAAATAATTTTTGGCAAACTGAAAAGCTCTGGCTGAAATAAGCTTGGCGTTAAAACTGGTGTTCCTGAAAATAACATCACAGCGAGCTTTCCAAATGTGCCAAGCTATAGCAGCAATAACAGCCTTACAAAAAGATGAACTGGCAGAGTTAGAAACCCAAAACCCATCAGTAAACTTGCCTTGAAAATCAATGTGAACACCCATAAGAGAATCAGCAAAAAACCAAACAGAGCGGGTTTTGGTACAGGAATTTAAAAGATGCTCAGCAGACTCGAGCTCCAAGCCACAAAGAGCGCACAAACTAGAGGGGCCCAAATTAAACCTGCTAAGCACATTAGTTGTAGGCAAACGACCATGAAAAATAAGCCACAAGAAATGCTTCACACGAGGGGCAGTATTAATTTTCCATAGTTTGGTCCAACCACCCCAAGTAAAACCTGAGAGCCTCTTATCAGACAAACAATGATAAACATTAGAGGAAAGTTTGACATTACTAGATTTAGGAGCCCAAACCCAGTGACAAGCTCCAGAGTAATCAATAGAACCAAGGTTTTTTATGACATCAACAAAGTAGCAGCCAAAGAAAGAGTTGAGCAAGGAGAAATCCCATTGATTATTAACAATAAAATCAGAGATAGACAGCTCATTCAAATCAAATTCCATGTTAAAAAACGTGGGTTTAAACGCAAGGGGAATTTCAGAGCACCAAGGATCAAACAAAAAGGTTGTGGGGAGAGAGTTGAAGCGTTTTAATACTAGGTTACTGAAAGCTAGGATGCTATTGCTATGAATTCCAATTCTATTCATGCTTAAAGTTAATAAATAAATAAATAATCTCCATATATAAATAAATTTAAATTGTTTATTTTTTTGTGATAAAAAATACTTAGAATAATATAAAAAAACAAAAGAGTGGAAGATGAGTGAGATCCCCATTGAAGAAGCAATTCATGGTTACTTTTTTAATTTCTCGTGAATCCACGCAAGTCCCACTTACACACACATCTTCATCTCCATTAAAAAATAATAAATAAATAAAGAGTGGAAGATAACTTCTTAGCCAACTTTTTCCAAAGTTAAAAATTAAGTGACATCACAACTCACAAGAATCTCCCCCTACCTAGCCTCCATCAAGTTGAATATTTATTATTATCTTGACAATGCCAAGTTGATTAATTTTCACTTGTCTTTTTTAGAGAATGTCTTTTACCATTTTGTGAGGACCATAATATCCATCTTCCTTTATTTCTTTTCTCTTTATACCAACATCTTTGATGGCTTCTCTCCCCACTAAAACTACCCTATTTTTTTTTTTTTCATTCAAATCATGTGGTTCCATTTCATTCATTCATCTTCATTTCAATTTTTTATTTACTTTTCATTGTTTTTATTGTTTTGTGATTACCATATATTAATCTTGTTTTAAAGATAATATTATATATACATATATATACTATCATATGTAAGTTGATATGATCGCCATTTAATTTTGTTTGGCAAACAAAAGTTCATACAATAAAAAATCATAATCTCAAACAAATAATGAATGTATGTATGTGTTATTATGTGAGACTGTTCAAATGCATTGCCAATTTCCGTACACTAAAAAATTATAACACATGGTCTTGGTCTTCACTTTAAGAGGAAAAAATTAATGGAAATATTAATCAAACATTATGTAACCACAAACATTTGTCTGCCATTTAATTCACCTTATTTTTCATCTTTGATTTTCATTATCTTTCAATAATAGCAATGGTGTTTTTGCAAAAAATAAATAAATAAATTTAATAAATGAAAGAATGGAAAAAAAAAAATTCCACTTGTGGAACATCAAACATATTTATTTTTTTACATCAATTTAGTTCATATTCTTAATCCTTGAGTGTATGTGTGTGTATTTTGATTTGGGCTGGATCATTGATGAAGTTGGGCTCATTAAATTTAAGCCACGCTCAACACATAACAAAATTTTCAACGGAAACGAGTTACATTGATCATGCAACAAGAATTATTAGTAACAAAATTGAGAAGCATTGTTTCATGCTTCATTTAAGTGTTTGTCAATCTTATTTAATTTATCCATCAACAATCTATCCACTCAGATTTTATTTTATTTTATTTTTTTTATGCAACCCAAAAAGTCAAGATATATGTCTTGACCCAATCTCTTAGTTACTACTGATTCCATTAGAAAGTTGGGCTCCATTTAGAGATGATAATTCGTGTAAACGTGTCTAATTGTGTCGTGTCAAAATTGAAATATAACACTAAAATGTTAGACACAGACACGATATGATTATTAACGGTGTCTGACTTTTTAAACACATACGCGACTTATATATGAAGCATGTAACCCAATACGATCCACTTAACCCACTTAATCTGTAATTGGGTTGTATAGCACGACACAACCCATTTAACCCGCTTTTACACAAAATCCATGAACCAACAGTGACAACAAACTTGAATTAAATTTAAAATATATTATTTCAAAATCCAACAAACATATATCAATATTTAGATACTTAAATCCAATATACATAAATACTTAAATATCTAAAATCTAATATATATAGGCTATAATTATTTATATGGATTGACATGATTACGACACGAATGAAACTGTTTCATTTAAGGATGTCTTAATTGTGTTGCCCGTTTACAACACAAATGCATTTATACTAAACCCATAAACGCTTTTAAACTGTGTTGTGTAATCGTGTTAATACCGATTTTGCCACTCCAAGCTCCATTCAAAGCATTAATGTATGTAGAAAATTTAAACAATTAGCGGATACCTATGGGATAGCATATTAGCATAGTTAGGGAACCACATAGACTGAATGCAGATCAATTTGATTTGTAATTGACCGATGGTTTTGATTTATTTATTAAGGTTCATTGTTCCATGATTGAAGCAACATGTTGTTAATTATCAATCTTATAATAAGATTGGTTTAATAAATGCATTAATGAAGCATTACATTTTCTTATCTAGTTTGTGAGCATCAACATGATGAAAAAGAATGCTTTCAGTTCTTAGCCTTTTTTCTAGGGTTTCCTTTTTTTTTTTTTTTTGAAAAATGTTTGTTTTGTACCAATATGCAATGACAGCTGATTAGTAATTTAAGATAATAGAAAGCATGCTCTGCAAAATGTGCAAAAAGTAGTCCAGGGGCCTATTTGTGACTTTATAAAAGTCGGGGTGCCTTTTTGTTTTTTTCTTTTTTTTGGGGGGAAAACAGCGCATTTTGTAATATTAGAAAAGTGCATGGTGTTTTCTGCAACATATGCAAAAACCAGTCCAGGGACTGACCTGTGGTTTTAGAAAAGTCAGGTGTGTAATTTTGGGAAAGTAGATGGTATTCCTGTAAAATATGCAAAATAGATAGGGAATTGGCTTGCAATTTAACAACATTCGGGGTGTTTTTCTGCAAAACTATGCAAAAGTAGACGAGGATTAAAAAAAAAAAATCATGAATTCCATTTTAAAAAATAGAAAAAAAAATTAACAAAAGATTAAAAATATTAAAATAAAAAATAGAATATTAGTTTCAGAGAAGATCCAAAATCAAACACACGTCTTTACAAATTTGTAATGAAAAAAAAATTTATCCACAAACAATAGTAGATAAGTCATTTCTCTTTACCTCTATTAATTAGCTATTTTTTTATTTTGATTACAGTAATGAAATAAATGTTTCTTACCGTCTTGTCATCACCAATTATGTTAATTATTAAAATATTTCCAAATATTAATTTTAATCTCAAAACATTAAAAAAACATTATTAGTCTTTTAACTACTTAAAAATATTTACTTTAAATTTTTTTTTTGGGTTATATTATCAAATAGCATAGCAAATAAGTTATTTAAAGCTTCAATCCAGTCTAGAGATCATAAAGTGATAAAGGCAATATATTTGCATAATTTTTTCAGCACAACAAAATCAATATTTATGTAAGAGTAATCAAGCAATTAAATGTTAAAGAGAGATATTAAATATATGTTATCATAAAAAAAAATATTAAAATATGTGGTCAAACATGCAGGTATTTTGGCATGCTATCTTCATGCATGTCTGTTGGAATATATCAACCACTATTCTTTTTCAAGTTTATAAATATATCCTTGCATTCATTTCTCTTCCAATAGATTCAAATTCTTATTAAAATTACTTTATATATATATATATATATATATATATATATATACACTAAAGCAATGGAGATTTAACAATGGAGGTTGTATATGAGAACCATAGGAAATCAAACCAATGGAAAAAACTTTTGGTTTGATTTCCTCTGGTATCTCATGTACAAGTATTCACCATTTTTTATTTTTCTTTTTTTTGGCTTGATGGATAATACTTTCTTGATTTTTTAATAGTATTTTTCCTAATTTTCTAAGTTATTTTCAGTCCATAAAATGCCATTTTTCTAAATATATATGTATGTATACATATAACTCAAAAAATGGTACATTTATCTACACACACCCTCTTTCTAATACACACACACACACACACACAAATAGATATATTTTAAAGTAAAAATTTATTTGATAAATGTTTATAACTCAAATATATAAAAGATAGATAGTTAATTCAAATTAAGGGAAGAATTTCAATTTTTCAAGTAGATACATATATACACACACACGTACGTAATTTTGAGTTTTTGCACAGATATATTTGTGAAAACAAAACCCTAGTTTTTTCAGTTTTGTCAAACAATTGGCCAAATTGGGTTAGCTTAATCAGGTTGGTTTTCAAACCCATTGGCTGAAAATTAATAACTAGGGTCACCTTTTATAATTTCAGCATATAAAGAAAACCTAATCATCCATATATCATCATCATTTCATTTTTTTTCCTAGTAATTTCATATGAATACCACCATAGCATGAAATGAAACTGAAAAAATAAAAATAAAATCCTTTTATATAGTTTTAAGAACAATGGCATGAACAACAACTAGTTGGTTTAAATTTAATTGAATGTTATGAGAATGGTGAATGGGTAAACCTAAAATCGAATCCCTAGGTCGACAGTATTATTGTAGTACTGTACATAGTAACACTGTTCATTCATGTTTACGGATTCCCCTATTAGAATATATCATTTACCTTCCATCCAGAGTTGCATGATTAGGAGAATTTATTAACTTAGTTTAGTTTTTAAAATATCTTCTCGGCATGCACATGGTACTCTGATCGCCCCATGTGATGTCTAACCGAATTAATAATCTCTAAAATATCATTAAATCACCGTAACTTGCACTTAACATCTTTTTTTTGGTGTGGCATTTATTGCCCTTGTAAAAAAAAACAATGGCCTATTAAAATAGTGGAAAATAATAATAATAATAATAATAATAATAATAATAATAATAATAATAATAATAAGGCAATCCTTTACCTTGAAAGTTGATGGAACTTTCAAGGTAAAGGATTGCCTTATTATTATTATTATTATTATTATTATTATTATTATTATTATTTTCCACTATTTTAATAGGCAATCCTTTACCTTGAAAGTTGATGGAATGCATGATATACAATTGAACAAAAAAAAATCAATGAAAGCATTCTCAAGAAGAAAAAGTTTTTCTCAAAGTTCATAATAATGCAATGCAACTTGTTCAAAATCCAAACATCACATCATGATCCACATAAGAAAAAAAAAGTTCTGTTGTTTAATAATATAATTCTGTGCCACCCCATTAGGTATCACAGCTCCAATTCTTGACTAACAGGAAAAAACCAATCCATTCATATATATTTTCAAGATCAAAAGGTCACATGACCTGCTAAAACAATGGAAAATAATAAACAAAGACAATCCTTTGCATTCAGAGTTGATGCAGTACATGACATACTTGAAAAAAAATTAATGAAACCATTTTCCAGAAGAAGACTTTTTCTGAAAGTTCACAACAAGTCATGAGAAAAAACATGAAAGCATTTTCAAGCAGAACACTGTTTTTTTTTCCCTAAAAGTTCATAATGATACCATGCAACTTGTTTAAAATCCAAATATCACATGTTGATCCAGATAAGAAACAAATATAATACAGTATCACAGGTCCAATTCTTGACCTAGAGGGAAAAACAACAAAAATTGAAAACTTTATTCCTAGGATCATGATCTTAAAAGTTTAATTAAAAGTCAAACTTTTAATTCACATAGATGGATTGGAGAGACCTTTCAATTGCAAAATAAAATAAGACTTTTGATTAAAAGATATCACAAGTGGTGAAACTTTCTTCCTATTGGATTGTTCTAAATCTCTAGAGTTTCTTTCTAAATTTTGACCTACCAACTCTAATGAGGTGCCTCAAAAAATAAAAAAAATAGTTTTGATAGTGATGTGTTCAAATGTCAAGTTAGGACAATAGATTTGGATATGGAAGAAATCATTGGAGCTAGCTTTACTGAAACGATCTGCTGTGCACAGAATCTAAATGAATTACATCACATCACGTATCTATGCTCACAGACTAAAAAAATCAAACATAACCATCAACAAAATGAAGCATGGATATGAACAATTGAAAGAAACAAAAAACTTCAGGCATGAGAATGAATAAATTGTCATGTCACTTTCACATCAGTGCAGTTAATAGAACAATCCTGATATCAGCCCTAGTTCAAAGAAGAGTATAGAATGCACTAGAATTGGTTCAAGGCAACAATCTGTGAAGTTACTTTTGAGATTTTAGTATGAATGAAATCTAAAGCAAATCCTCCTACGTCCTAAAATAAAGAACATGCTGGTTGCTTATGCTAGACCAACTCCGAAAGAGCACAGTGTTCAAAAAACTTCTGATCCTTTCCTGTGTTTAGGATTTTCATCATCACCATCCACCTAAGACCACTTGATCTAAAGCATATGCAAGGAGATAATGCTCATGCAATCAATCAACCTCTCACATGCCTCTTCATTCAGTGATGAATAAAGAACCGCTCATATCTTATAAAAACCTTAATAGCAGAGGGGGCTAGCCACACATCTACTTAATATTTATTGATCAACCACATGAAGGAAACATCACATGTTCTACCAAATGGGTATGTTTCCAGCAGTTCCGATACAGTAATGAACTAGTCAAATATAAAATGATCCAAGCTTTGTGAAGTCTAATACTGTTTGTCAACCAAAAAGAAATTTACAGAAGAATTAGCATATGTTGGTCCATACCAGTCCCATTTAATAACATTTCCATTAGAAGATGCATACCTTAAATGTCAATGCCATGCCCTCCAGTATAATTATCCAATGCAATTTTCTTTCAAATTCAGCTTACGTTCAGACTTCCGTTTTAAGATCTGCAGGCTGCAATGTGAGCAGAAAGTATTTTAAGCTGCATAGCACAGGAATTGCCGAATCTCAATCAGAATTATTCAAAAAAGTAATGATTCATAGAGGGCTCACCACA
Source organism: Dioscorea alata (assembly GCA_020875875.1). NCBI lineage: Eukaryota > Viridiplantae > Streptophyta > Magnoliopsida > Dioscoreales > Dioscoreaceae > Dioscorea > Dioscorea alata. Next base: position 19,473,171 of record CM037024.1, read on the forward strand.
TGCTACCTACTACATTATCATCCCCAATGCTGCACCGAAGTCAAGGTGATTGACTTTGATTACATATAAGCATATAATCAACCAAAATAAGCCACTAACTTGGAGCAACCTTCACTGATTCAAGTCATGACAAAGAAGATCAATTCAAGACAAGATCACTGAAACACTAATTTGGTGTTCAACAATCAGTCATTTGTTATCTAAAAGCACATATGGGAATCAACATTGTGGACTAGAACGGAGTAAACCAGAATAATTTAAGACCAGGGTCTTCAAAGAGTCCAAAAGGTTGAAAAAAAAAAACCATTGTATTACAGCATGTGCGTGGAAATGGTCACCCCAGGCAAGTTTCAGTAGAATGCTCACGGTCCACCAAAAGTTGCAATCTAGCGTTCAGCCATGTTAGCTTTGATGTGATAATTGTTTATATTCATTTTATCCACTTAGACACAAACTCTAAGACCAGCCATGTGACAGAATATAAGCACCAATAGGCATCCAACAAACTCTGCACTAACATTCTCCATTCACCACTCATCTTTCAATGCCAAGAGCAGACATGCTTAGCTACAATAATATCTGTGACCCTCCTTTTGCCAGCCAATATAAAGCATTCTTTTATGATCTAAACAAAGTCCAGCAACATTTGAACAACCAAGATCATGAAGTTAAAGAGGAATGTGAACTCCCATTAATAGACCTACGCAGTTTGAAAAGCAACGACAAAGACGAGAGACACACTTGTATGCAAGTGATGGCGAAGGCCTCTTCTGAGTGGGGCTTCTTCCAAGTGCTGAACCATGAGATTAGCCCAACGCTCTTGGGTGAGATCAGAAATGAACAGATAAAAATGTTCAAAATGCCCTTTGAAAAGAAGGCCACTGGCCTATTGAGTGACTCTTATAGGTGGGGGACTCCAACAGCAACTTCTGTCACACAATTCTCATGGTCTGAAGCCTTTCACGTTCCACTCAATAGGATTTTCGACGAAAATTGTTGGAATGAAGAAGTCAGTTCCCTAAGGTATTTTTCATAACTTTACCTTCTATTTGTGTATCAAAGTTTTCTTTGAAATCTGTTGAAACGTCCAAAAATCCCAACATTGCAAATGAGTTTATTGTTCACGCTCTCCCTCAACTAACGGTTCAATGAATGTGGCTACTGTAACCAAACTGAATGCTTTACAATGCTAGGGATGTGATGGAGAAGCTAGCAGGAGCAATGTCAGAACTTGCCTGTCTGATTGCTGGAGTTCTAGCTGAGAATTTGGGTTACTCTGGTCATTCTTTCCTGGAAAATTGCAACAAAAACACATGCTTCATACGTCTAAATCGATATCCCCCATGCCCATTCTCACCAGAACCCTTTGGATTGACACCTCACACTGACAGCGACTTCCTAACCATCCTATACCAGGATCAGGTAGGAGGACTGCAGCTGATGAAGGACTCCAAATGGGTCGCTGTCAAACCAAATCCACATGCTTTAATAGTGAACATTGGCGACCTATTTCAGGTAAAACATTTCAGAGCTTCACATTAAAAAAAGTCAAATATTTAGATATGCATAAGAAAAATATACACAAAATTGCAATTTTTTCCCTGATTTGAAAGATAAACCAGTGAAGGCATTCTTTTTTTAAATTCAGTTTATTCCAGAAAAGAATCTAGCTTACGGGAATTATTTTGAGCCACTTCTCATGAGCAAGAGTCATAGTAATATAAATGGCTAAAACAATTTTACCTGATGAGTGGTTCATTGTACAGGCATGGAGCAATGACATTTACAAGAGTGTGGAGCACAAGGTGATGGTCAACAGAAAGGTGGACAGGTACTCCGTTGCCTACTTTCTATGCCCATCATATGAGTCCACCATAGGAAGCTGCAAGAAGTCCTCCCCTTACAAGAGTTTCACCTTTGGGGAGTTCAGGCAGCAGGTACAAGAGGATGTAAAGAGGAATGGACAGAAAGTAGGTCTGTCAAGATTTCTCCTGTACAACAACCAGCAAATACAAAAAGAAATGGCCCCGCATTAACACCAATAAGAATCAGCAGAAAAAGATGAAACTCTTAGTTTTACACATATTTACATATTAATGAATTACATGATATGTCAATGACCAATCCAACAATCTTGTTGCTGCCTCAAAATGGACCAGGAAGCATGGAGAAATTTCAATTTTCAAGATAAATAATGTACATTAAAAAATTATTTACTAAAGACTTGAAATCATAATCATGCTTAAAAGAGTCAAAATTTTGACTTTGTAAGAATTTGCAAATTTGTAAACTCACTATAAGTAATTCAATAAACAACAATAATAAGCTTTAATCTTAAACCATTTAAGTTCGATCACACAAACTGCCTTTCTCCACACTTTTCTAGAAACACAATCTCCTCTTCTACATCTCTGCACTCACCATTTCTTATCCCCTCCAGCTATTTACTTCTTTTGTCTTTCCTTTTATCCTTTTGGATGACAGAATGTGAATTACCCCCTCTCTAAGAAGGTGCAGTACTAATATGTCTATAATGCACGTGCCCAAACAGGTTTATGTTGCTCTATATCACTATAAATTTATTAGTTCTCACTCTAGAACCCACTGAAAATAATTAATACACCAAGAAATAAAATAAAATACACTATTCCTCTCCTCTTCTTAGTGTTAATATTAGATCCAATGGTCTTTAATGTAATATATGTAAACTGATAAAAAATCTGTTCAATCTTATCAAGCCAATCAACAATCCATAAACATTAACTCAGTACTTGAATCTGAAATTCAAACTAAATGATAGCTACGAATCTTTGAGTAGGACTACTAAAAGAACAATTCCCAATTAAAAAATAAAAATAAAACAAAGCATGTTAAAAATGTTGTTACTTGCATAAAATTTTGGTTTATTATACTTATAAAAGAAAAAGGCCAGATTCAGTTTATAAGAGGTGTTACACATCATTAACATCCAACTCTGCTTCAAGAACAACTGACAAATTTTTCATACCAAAAGAGGTAGATTAGATTGCAAGAACTTTCACTTTAAACATCTCATTTTGGATGTATATTATTGCCTTCAGAATACCACCATATAATTCAATCCAGATATGGCCCAACTGCTGCTTTCTCCTCAAAATACATGCATAGAAGGCTTGTTGGCAACAAAATTAATAATAAATTGATCTACATGTGCAAACATATAACTCTAATAGTATAAAGATGAAAAATACTAGAATACATGGTCTTCACAGTACATGAAGGAACAATTACCTCATCAATTCTCAATTAGCAGCAAATATCACATTCCAAATTCTAGCACCTGCTCAGAGGAGAAACATGGCCACCTTCTCTTTGAGACTGCCCTTCTTTTTCTCCACAGCTGCCTTTTCTGCCAACACTGTTTGGCTGTGGGCTTCATTAGATTCATCCACAAAGATCATGCCCTCTGTTTTACTAATCCCAATATCTAGCTGTTTATGTGCCTCTTTCTTCAGCAAGGGACCTAGAAAAAGTTCCAACATATCTTGGGCAGCATCTCCTGTTCTTGCAATGTTACAACTGAAATTTTCAACTGCAGGAGAATCTTTGTCATTCACCTCATTCCCGATTATTTGTGAACTAGTACATTTAGTTAATGTTTTGTTGAATGCAGTAGCTGTCATGAGATATGCTCCAGAATCAAACTTAGAGGAGTCAAGTGAGCTTGATAGGTCCAATCCTGAGACAGTTTTTCTCAAAGCTAGCTTCACATGTTGGCTCTCAGTATTTGCACAGGCATACTGTGATCAAATTCCAAAGCTAAAATGTTAAAAAGGCAGCCATAGAGAGCTAGGTTTAAATATTTAACTTTGGACACTGGCTAGAAAACAACCAAAACTCAGGACCTTTTGAATGTCCCACACCTAACACCTTTCATAATGGGCCCAATGCCGCCGGGCTATTAACCATGGCTTGCATAAAGTGTACTACCATTACCATGTCACCAATGGACTAGCAGAACTTAACTTACTAAATTAAAGTGATTTGTATCAATTTTTCCTACAATCCAATACTGAAAGTGCTGATTCACAGACAGGATGAAATGATTATTTGACATTAAAATTAATTTTAAATAAAGTCAACAGTAAGATTCTAATTAAACTGATAAAAGACTGATAAGATGCAGCAATAATATTCAAGAAATAGCATAAAAAAAAAAATCTACCTCTTCAGCAATGCTCTTAAGATCTTCAACTGATAGGTCTATTTCATCATCACTGCTTCCTTTCAATGAGGCTTTTATCTCAGTATCTTCACACCTGCCACTCTTCTGGTCTTGTTTCCCGGGAGCAGCTCTTTCAAATTGTGTTTTCTCACTTTCACCAAATTTTTTCTTGCCTTTCTTCTTCCTATTCTTCAGTAAATCAGATTTACCACAACTACTGAAAGAACTTCTTGGCCCTTCGTTTCTGCTATTTAATTTCTTGTTTTTCCCTTTTAAATCACAAGTTTTTGCAGTTTCCAATACCACCAGATCACCTCTCTCCTGTCTTAATATTTCCCTATCCCGCTTTCTTGTCGTGGACTTAACCTTAGATTGACTGATTTGCTCTGATGATCTCTCTTCAGACTTGGAAACTTTTGTATTATCATTTTCAGATTTCTTTTGATCTTTATCAGTGCTCATCCATGCAGGTAAACGCCTTTTTCGTTCAACATTAGCTTGACTAACTACTTCTGTCATGTTTTCTTTGCTTTTCTTTTTTTTTTCTTTGTCAAAATGCCACTGATATTTCTTAAATTGCTTCAGACTCCAAAAGGGAAACAATCATAATTTTCCTGGCAAGTAAGCCAGCCATATGACCGTACCTGCAGGTATCAAACAAAATCATGAATATTCTCTCCTCAATGCAGTTAATATTTATTTAGAATCATCAAAACTAATAGTCAATATGAAACTGAGATATTCCCAGATAGAATGATGATCACTATATCAAAATATTATCCTCATCCAGTGGCCATCAACACTAACTTTGTTGGTCCTTGTCTTGGTGGAATTAATGATAGCTAGTTCTAATTTGAAGTGTATACACGCCTCTATATAAAAGACAAACATAATGCATAGTTTGAAAAACTAAAAGAAGTCACTGAAAAGGAGAAAACCAGATTAAAAAAAATGAAAAATCACAGACAGGATTTCAAGGTCTAAAAAACAAACAACGCATCAGCGCAATCCAGCCGATAAACCATAAAATTAAGCCAAGAACTTGAAACAGAAAAATTCCATTCAAGTAAAATAAAAAAACAACCAACAACAAGCAATCAGCAAAATTTAGAACAGAAAAGAATCACGAACAAACCCTAAAATCCTTATATTTCCGAATTTCAATCAAAGATGCGACTTTTACCATGAATTTGTTCAGAATTAAAAATATTCACCGCAAAATCATTACTTCAATTGCATCCCCCAAACACAAACCCTAATTCTCGATTCCTGCAACCAAATTTCAACAACATTGGAAACAAGCGACAAGAAAACTTCATAATTTTACCTAAAATCGCATCAAAGATGAAGAAGCGATGAAAGCGAAGGCCAGAACACCGCGAGCAAGATGGATCATACATCGTAGTTAAGAACAAAGATCCAGAGAGTATTAAATAACGGTCGAGAATATGGTTCGTTGAGATCTTTTAATAATTAGAATCTAATTTTAGTTTATTCACTTAAAAAAAATTATTTATTTTTTTTATTTTAACTTTGCGTATATCTCATTATAAAAATTTAAATATATATAAATAAAATTTACGATGACTTTCCATAGATTATTATATGTTAAAAATAATATTCACATCCAACATAATTGTCATAATTTTGCCAATAATGTTCCGAACTTAATTATGTTGTTATTCAAATTTTTAAAAACAAAACACTTAATCTAAATTTTAAAAAGTATTTATAAATTCTACCATTATTGTTAACGATTCTCTAGTTAGAGTTAAAGTGATAAAAAAAATACCTTCGTAGTTTAACAAAGCAATCTCTCTAATAATTTGTATTAATTTATAACTAAATTACAAATATTTGCATATTTTTTCAATACAACCCCTTTTAGACATGGATGGCAAGTTGGCATCCACGTCATCTCGGAAACCTATTCAGTAAAAATAGCATCGCTCATTTCAAAAATATTTTTATATCAAAGTTTTATCAAATTTTGAAATTATCAATACTTTTTGAATTATAAATATTATTGAAATTATAATTTGTTTTTAAATTTTTGGTACAAAATTAAAGATAATTATAAATATTTTAATAATATTATAATATTATATGATTTTGGTCGAAGGAAAATAGTTTGTTGGATTTTGTTACCATGTATGATAAGTCTCTGACACACATAAGGCATAATGAGTTGGAGTTGGATCATAAAGATGCAAATGAGAAGCCGGTGTTGAAAACGTCATGGGGGATGGAGAAGAAAATGAGTCAAGTGTATACCCGAAGTGTGTTTTACAAGTTTCAAGAGCAAATTCACCAAGTTTTAGCATATGTTGCTACAAAGATGGATGAGAACGAAAATTTTATGTTGTGGAAAGTTGAGAGGGAAGAAGATCAAGGCTCGAAAAGTCATCAAGTAGCTGTGGAGAAAGCTTCCAACTGTGTCAGTTGTAATTGTAATATGTTTGAGTTTGACGGCATTCCATGTCGCCATATGTTGGCCTATTTCAATGCAGTACAAATTAAGCAATTGCCTGACCGCTATATCTTACCAAGATGGACTGTGTCAGCAAAAGCAAGCAGAGTGATGGATGACTTGGGTGCGGCAAGGGGAACAGAAATAAATGACGGTTCGGTGATATTGAGGCGCCATGAGCTCTTCCATGTGTTTTCTGAGGTTGTTGATCATGCCGTGCTAACTGAAGATGGAACCCAAATTGTGAAAGAAGCGTTGAAGTTGTGCAAAAATAAGCTTTGTGAAAGTCCAAGGCCTTGCGAAGAGGGGGAATTTAGTGCTATCCATGTTCCAATCTCTCTTGGAGGTGAACCTAGTGTGAAAGAACCACTTCGAGTCAAAGCGAAGGGTGGTGGTAAAAGACTTAAAGGAGGAAAGGAGAAGGCTATGGAAAAGGGCTTAAGAAAATGCAATTTTTGTAACAGAAAAGGCCAAAAACATGACAAAAGGAATTGTCCACTTCGGTTGGTATATAAAAATATAATTGCTTACGTGTCTTAAATTTTATTGTTTGTTTGTCATAAATTGTAAACGATGCCTTTCATGTATATTTTGGCAGGTCTTCGCAAGATGTCGGGACAGATTCGCTAGTTGTTGGGATGAATTCGCAAGACGTTGGCATGGGTTCGCTTGATATTGGGATGGATTCGCAAGATGTCGGGATCAATGACGAGGATGTTCAGATGGAGTCCGGATCAGACTCATCGAAGGAACTTGTTATATGATTATGCTTTGCCTTTCACGTATTTAAATAAACTTGTTGATCTAAACTTCTAATTTATTGGTTTGAATTGGATGATTTACTTGTTAAACTTTCAAATGCAATTGCAAAAAGTTTTTACATGAATGTTAGTGGAAAAAAAACAAGGGAATGTAGTCCGAGATGTTCTATGCTTGACTTAAATTATGCAATTGCCGGAGTCGTGGTGCCCTCTTCGCGAGGTGGGAGGAGAGGGTGATCACGAGGGCATGCGTCTTTATCGCGATGATGAATCGGGGACGGATCACCGGCGAAGGAAGTGGCCGGCGTCACAGTGCCCTCTTCGCGAGGTGGGAGGAGAGGGTGATGGAAAGCCAGGGATTCTAACTAAAGATACATAAGGGCAACTTAGTAAATCCAGGATTGTCTCAGATAATCATAAAAAATTGATGAAATCTAGGCCGTCCGATCACGATTCCGTTTTTTACTTAAAACCGGGCGAGTGTATCTGAACGGGACCATATATATATATATATATATATATATATATATATATATATATATATATATATATATATAACATTAGTCTCCTAAGGATGTTTGTAAATAATAATTCTACGGTGTGAACATTTACATCAACCATGTTCGTCACAAAGTATAATCAACAGTGCTCTTAATAATGTTATAAATAGTGGGGTGTGATCCGAACTGTTTGATCATCATCTTAATGGTAACCTTGTCAATTATTACCATTGAAACTGATTTGAACACCCCCTGCACAAGAATTTTTTTAAAAACCAGCCAACAAGCTCTTCAAACCAAGTACAACCTCAGCCACTATTCAAATTTACTATTGCCCACCTTCCCTCTTCACCCATGCTTAATCACTTAAATAATTAGTTTTGAGTTTGAATTTTTGTATATTTAAAAAAACTCCCCTAGTAAGAGATCTATTTGCTATAAAGCTTTTACTAGCGAGATCCGGACTAAAGTAGAACACATAGTTTGTAGGAAACTAAGTAATATGTATTTGCTTATAAATATATACGAACAAGTATTTTTTATTTATATACCTCCATACTCAAAGTAAATTACGGAATTTTATTGGTTTACAATTTATCAGTCAAAATAAATATAATTTCCTTAAGGCTAAAACAAACAAGACCAAATTACCCCATTTGTTTCTCTTCATCCATCATACAAGCAAGTTTTTTACAAGAGCATATTAGTAATTATACATCTGGTGCACACAAACAATTTTTTTTACTCTCTATATGTACACACGCATGCTTATGCCATGCTACTAAATTAGTCTCTCCGTTCCTTTTTATCTGTCATGGTTAACTGAATCTCACGCACAAAAAAATTTAACTATTTCAAAAAATTTTATAAAATATTAGTTATTTTTTCAAAATTACTCCTAATTTATATCTTCACATTTCTTTCTCATATTTAATTCCAAGAAGAGAATTGAATAAAGTGTTACGGGTAATTTTGGAAAAAAAATAATAAATGCTTCTTGATGTTAGAAAATGACAGATAAAAAAAACATAGATTTGTGACAAATAAAAAAGAATTGAGAGAGTAAATTACAATAGAAAATAGAAACTCTATTAGTTATAAGATTAAACCTGTAATTAGCAAGTGATAATTTGTAATTAAGTATGCGTCTTAGAACTATCTAAGAATAATCTTCACGTTGTTTTCCTTTTGTTGATAATTGATTAATGTTTACATGTTTAGAGAGTTTTATTCCAATGGGTCTCTTATTTTGTACCTTACTTCCATTCAAAGGCAAGACATTTCCAAGTTCTACTTTGCCAATTGTACCACTTTCTGGCAGCATTGAGGCCTAAACAGCTCATCCTTCCAATGTTTGATTGTCTTTGATTGGACCATTTGTTCTTTTTCTCATGTTATTAATTTGTTGTTAATGAACATCATTCAAATCACTGTTGAATTTTTTCTGGTGTTCTTGTTTGCAATGGACAGCATGAAATCAAAGGGAAGCTTATGTCGAATCAGAAAATGCGTGTTCGATCTACTGTCAATGGAGGAGGAATTAATCGATGAGAATGACGATAATTTTGAGTTTATCAGAAAAGATATCCGGCTCAAATCGACTTTTCTGTACTTTGATCTCAGCCAAATTATATCAATTGCCGACGATGAACACAAGAAGGCTTCACTTACTCATCTTGCCAACACATTGTTCTCTTGTATCGAAAAGGTAATCTAATCTAATCGTTTTTTTCCGATGAAGCATAATATTTTCATGCTAATTGAATTGATTAATGTGATTGCAGCTTGGGAATGCATTGAAGAGTGGGAAAGTGTCTTTGATTCAGATACATTACCATGATGCAGCTTTAGCTCTTCAGGAAGTGATGACTGCTCTTCAATTACTGCATGGAAGAATGAATGAAAATGATCAATAGTTATTTTTGTATCTAATTTCTAAACCATCTTAAGGAATTACTGCATTTTATTTTTTAAGTGTTATTTTTTGTAATCTAATTTCTAAATCATCTTAAGGAATTACTGCATTTTAATTTAAGAGTTTGCAAGATATCTTTGTCTACAACTCCATGCCATACCTTATCCAGCCTAATATGTGGATGAGAATAGCCAAGCAGAACCATTCAAAGAAATATTCAAGAAAACAAATGTTATCTCCAATGGCATTGATTTCCAGTTCCTCAGGCTTCTTTGTTTTCCCTGCAAACTCTAAACCATTCAAAGCTCCTCATGAGTTTCAGATAAGATTTAGCAGAAGAACAACAGTTACTGCAACAGTTCTCCTCGTAAACGAAGCATTCTCGTATTCGAACAAAGCTTTGTCATTTGAGCTCCAGTTTACAGTTCCGGACCAAACACCAGAGGAGGCGTATGCCGGTATACGGAGTCATGCACAAGACCTGCTGCAGATTAAGGTTCTGATTGATTTGCAGTCATGGAAGGAAGCACAGAAGGAGCTCCGCCGGAGTTCAGCCTACCTGAAACAAGATCTTTATACAGTAATTCAATCAAGACCAGGAAGTGAGAGGCCACTTCTAAGAAAGCTTTATTCCAATCTCTTCAACAATGTGTCCAGGGTAACAAGCTATGGCAAACATAGTTCACAGTAATATTTGCACAACATTTGATACAGATATTTCTGCTGATTCTGAACATACAGCTAGATTACGCGGCGAGAAGCAAGGATGCAGCTGTAGTACAAGAATGCTATGACAACATCGTCACCGCTATTGATGAGATTTTCGCAAGGATATAGCAGATACAATGTTTCACATTCATTTAGAGGCACACCACCATTGCAAAGATCCTGCCATTTCAATTCATTGAGCAACTCAGAATGATTGATATTTAAAGGTAAGTAATACTAAGGTCCATTGTAGACTTAGAAACAATTTTGTACCTTGCTTTCAGTTTGATGAATTCCATCTGTCGATATTTGGGACGATTTCTTCTCTAGTTTCATATACAATAAAAAATAGTACATCGTATCGAGATTAATCGGCCCTAGGAGGAATAGTAGTGCGTATTGATATCTATGATTTTACTGGAGAGGAAAGGACAACGAAAACTAAGTAAAAGAATTGATTATGTCCAAGAACCTAAAAAATAATTTTGTTCCAGGGTTCCCTCTCTCATGAAGTTACATAGACATAGTTGTCGACTAAATACCGGGTGTATCTCAAGATACTCGAGTACAGGGGAAGAGGGCTTTATTATCTCTCACTTGGATAAATAGCTTGGTATTGCTCCAAATTCCAGCATGGGATTCTTTACAAGTTCCTCGTGGCGGGCATTTGTACATGAAGGTGCAAGCACCACCGTTTTTCCCAGCATTTACAGAAGAATTCACCTAATTACACAGTCCGATCACGACCCGCCGATGGTAAGTAGTCAGCATGCTGGCTCTTGCTTCAAGAAGATGCACCGCGTGTTCTGAAAAAATATGCCTGCATATATAAGAAAACCCACAAATGACAGACATATTATATGGTGTTAGAACTCTTGCCAGAGTAAAAATCTTGTCACAAACAATAGTTCTAGAGATTTTCAAGTTAGCATCAGAACACAGAGAAAAAGAGTTATATATAGACCATGCTTTCGTGCCTTGATTTATCTTTGAGCATAACATATCCATTTTCTAATCCATAAATTTCTTCAAGCAGATCATGTAACTATCTGATACATATTGTTTCTTCGTATTATAATGAAACAAAAGTACTCAAAATTTTGAAAGCATTATTTCTCATTATTAGTTCTTTTATTTAGAAAATGAAAGTGAAAATGATGCAACATGCAAAATTCTCTAAGGATCAAAATAGAAAGTAAAAATTACCTGATTTGCACCAGGTATAATGACGTTGACAAGGTCTTCATTTATTGAAACCGGCAATGGAGGCATCTGGCTCATTATTCCAGGCATCTTACTCATGCTGTTCAAAATAATTAAGCCTTTACAAACTATCGATGAGATTTATATTAACATGATTGACATGCAATTCCCATATAATAACAATTAGATGTATGCATGCTTTGCACCAACGGTATAGCAGTTAAATTATTGGAAATGGAGATGTACGTAGGCTAGCATGTGGACATATACAATAGGAAATGCAAAGACACAGTAAATAAAATTAGCAAGTTACATTGTACCTTGTGAGGATTGTTGCAACATTGTTTCTCATGCGATAGAAGAGATTTATGTTATCCTGTAACTGCAAAACAAAACAGAGATATTTCAAAATAGAAACACAGGCAACACAAGTCTTTCAAACAGATACCTATCAGAATGACAATAACGGAGGTCAAAACATAGATGTCAACAGAAAGAAAATGCAATTAATAAGGAAAATTTAAATGGCATCTAGATAATTCAAACAGTAATGAGGGTGTGTTGCTCTATCTTCTAGAAAAGGGTAATGGCCGTTTATGGATGAATTGATCAAGCAATTATCATGGAAACCAACCTATTTATTAAGGTTTAAGCTAGTAAAATGTTAAATGTTTTCAGTGTGTGACAGTGCCAGGGAAGCTTTTGACCATGTTCATTGTTCATTGCAGAACTAAGCTCAATGCACAGTAAACATTGGCCAATGACTGCAAATTTCATTCCTTGTTCAATAAGCAGAAATTTCCTAAAAGGCCAGACACCAAACCATTTCAGCAAAATGAACTATATGGCATGAAATAGAATGAGATGATGTTACACCAAAGAGAACCTCTGTCCATGACAGTAACAACCTAACCTTTAAGGATTAAGCCAGGTTCAAAAATCAGCTGTTAACCTAACCGAGTCCCCCAATAAATTATTCCACATGCCTACCTTCAGCCATTTTGGGGGAAAGAGAGCTCAAGGTGGTGAAGGTTGTGATAGGGACAAAATGGCAAGAAACATAAAAAGATCAATCAAAAGACATATAAATACATAATGCAAACGTATAAGAATTGTTTTAATTGAAGATAAAATCACAAGTGAAACGAAACATCTTTCCAATGGAGTTTAGCAGGGATGCTTCATGGTTTAAAACCAAGTTTTCCTAACAGAATGAAATAGCAAATAATCTCTCAAATCAGTAAAAGGAAAAAGATGCCACCACCAACCAACAGAAACAATTTTTACCCACATACCTTGAATGTCTCCAGATTAGATGAAATTTGGCTTAGGACTCGAGAATTTTCATCCAAAAGATTCTTAGTTGCACTATCAATTGCTGGGCCTATTAAACAATTACTTTGGATAAGTTTAACATCAGCAAACAATGAACAAACAGAAGAGACTTATAAGATAATTAAGTCTCTCAGCTAAGTAATGCTGGACAAAGCAACAGATTGGATCAAGTAGAATGCACAAACATAAAATATACATATATCAATGTATTTCTCATTATCAAAACCTCACATAATACTTTCTATAGGAAAATTAACATGTGATAAAAATTAGCATGAGACCTGTGATAGGTACAAACTTTTCTGGTTAAGGGGGTATTAACAAGTAAACAATGACTATGCGATACAGAATTTATAAGCAAGGTGGTCTATGCAGAACTAAAGCAAACAATTCAGATACCTTCATGCATGAACCTATTATGAGTCATACGTTGCATCAAATGAGCATAGCCGAGCATGTTGCCTGATGGAATTGAACTGATATTCATCTTTGGGAAAGAATCCACCATTTTTTCCTGAAGAGTAGCTCATCATTAATACACCAGACTCAAACTACATCCTCTAATATTGCTCACGGAATAATCTCGAAGAAAAAAAAAACCCACTTCAAGTTTGGGTATGATGATAGTTTTACAGAAGGAAATTAAATTATTTTTACATTTTTTAATTAAAAAACTCTAATTGTCTTTCCTGAATTATCTGGAATTAATTGCTTAGAGACCAATCCAAGAAGTAAAAAATTTTGCTAGCATGGAAAAAGAGACTTCAGAAAAAATAAAAGCTAAAGGTTAACTATAATGATTAATATTAGCATAACTATACCTTCCTATCTTTGATCTTCTTCCCCATAAAACATTCTTCTGGCTTCCGCCGTTTACCATTTTCTTTTTTCTACAAATCAATAAGAAAACATTATAAAGATATCTCAGCAATTTGAAACAAGCAAACATTTAAAGAACTCAAATAGAGTAATCAGATTAACTTAAAAAAAAACAGACCCAATTCATTTGTTGATTAGAAATCTGAAAATGTATTAACAATAAGAAAAAAAAAATCATAATATTAAAAGTTAGTTTGTTTTTCTGATCTACATGAGAGGTATACATTTATTTATTACCATGTTATTAGCATCTGAGAATAACAGAAGGAACAGAGCCAACAACTTCACTGTTATAAATGCCTCTGATAGCTTATAAGAAATGAATCCAACAGTTTAAGAAAATAAGTCGAAACATATAAAACTTCTCACACCATTAGTGAACGCTAACACATCCAAATTCAACTTCTAATACCAAATTCAACCTAATTGGCTTGAAACAGCAGTAACACATGGCCTTTTAAAATTCAAAGGCACCATGGAAACAGTGCCTCAATATTTTGATATACTGACTTGTCAAAAAGGAGTTGCAAATAAAACTAATACAAGAGTCAAGACTAGTTTGGCATTTTTAATAGTGATTAAAAATTATCCTAAAAACTTTTTAATAAAGAAGTAACCATTGACTTGGATAAGATTAAGATTGACCACTCCTTAGTACTGACAATTCAAAAAATAATTCAATGACTAAATGCAATTGTTTCCTCATCCAGCCTATATATGATTATATTATGATTGGGCTTTTTAGTCAGGGAAATTGGTGTATTATCAAAGCCAATTTCTAAAAGATGATACAGACAAAGGTTCACCCTTGATTAGGTCTCATTCCCCAACATATATAGTCCAGCATGGGATGCCCATATGACAATTTCAAACTTTCACAATTTGCTGGCTGTCAATAATTGACAACAAGGAATTTGATTACTTATTTTGAACAAATCTGGAATTACTCTGGTCCCTATATCAAAATTCAAATTGTTTGCATGGATGAGATTTGGTGTCCTTATATCATGAAGAAACACATCAATAAATTTGACAATGCTCAATTTCTAGTCAAGCAAAGCATCCATGGCAAGATCAATACTTTTTTTCAGAGTGCTCTCAACATGGTTAGAATACTCTCACCCTAAGGACACAAGTTGCTTAAGTCTGGTAATCTATTCAAGGAAAAGCTTGATGTGCCCTGTGGTAGAAGTGAATGTGCTTATTTCATTAACCAAAGATTGAAGCAGACTTATAAGCAAAATGCGCAAAGAAAGATAATGGACACAACTTGTTTAACATTTGTATGCACATTTAAATTTCAAAGAATTTTGAACTAGGCAGAATCAATGTTGTTTTTAATTTGTTAATTATGTATAAGCAATTAATATTTTACAATAAAATGTCATGCTGGTTGAGAAAAAAGACAATAATGAGAACACCTGCATTTCAGTGCTGTAATATATTAAATTACTCACCGTCATCCATCGGCACCTCAATGCAACATCTCTCACAGTTTTTTCACGCAGCATGGCTGCTATCTTGATATACTTCATGATATTAGGTTCATTAGCATATCTGAATAAACCAAAAAAAACAAATCAACAAGGATAAACTACATATTAACATACAAAAATAAAGAGTGTTCAATTGCATATATGATATTAAAATTCAACCAATCAGAAAAGGATCGGTCATACAACCCAGAGGTTTGAGTTCACTAAACTAAAAATGCTGCTATGACAAAATTGTCAACATGGTGCAGCTCAGTATTGCCAAATCTCATGGCATCATTGGAGCAAAGAAGGATAAGTACCTACGTCATTAGTTTTTGGAATATATGTTTTGAGTCAGGAACAAAACAAGCATACTAATACTCGAAGCAGCAGAATATATCCTAAAGGAAAAGAAACATGACCGAGGACATCAAGATTCACTATAAAAAATAAAAAATCAAAGCCATATCACTGAACTACCTACTTGTCAAGACCCTCCCTCAATATGGCCTGTTCCTCCAAGGACCAATCAACAGCCAATCCTGTATCATGCTTGAGACCTGGCAGTGGATCAAAAAGGATATTATTGCCAGAAGCCGTCCTGGGAAGAATCACTGAGGATCCATTTCCCATCATGGTTGGATTACCAGACAGGAGCATTCCGGTGCTACTGCTGATGGCTCCGGAACTGTTCATCCCTCCAGGAACCATCCCTGTACTACTGCTCACAGTTCCCGACTGAAAAGACACCAAATGACTATTGTAGAAAGAAGAAGGAATCAATCCTTGGTGAAAATTCATGTTTGAATCCGCAGCCATTTCCAAGGAAAAGATCCAACAAACACTAACTCATCACAAAACCTTGATGCAGGATCAAAATGGAGTTTCTGCGAAACTCATCAATTTGAACTCATGCTCCAGCTCACGAACAAAATTTTCAAAGCAATTCAAAGCAAAAAAATCTCTCCTTTCCAGCTCTAATTCACTCCCACACCACCACCCAATCCTTCAAAATTTAAAAACAACAAAAAATTCAAGGAGAATCCAACTCCAAGCTCCCACCAGACAAAACCTGAAAAACAAAACCAGCAACAACCAATCAGATTTCACAACCCTCCAAACCCGAAAACCCTTGAGACAAAACCAAACCAAAACCAATCAACCACGCAGAACCCCTACAAAAAACAAGTCCATCGCCACACCACCCCGCTCCAACCCAACCCTCTAAAAATCCAATCTTTCCATAAAAAAACCCAAAGAAAACACCACCCAAAACCAAATGCACGGATCCCTCCCAAGAAAAACACCACCACAACTACCCTATTAAAAGAGAGATACAAATTCACCTCTAAAGCTTAAAAAAAATAAAATAAAATAAAATAATACAAACACTTAAAACAGCAACCTTCAAAAGCGTCAAAATAAATCAAAACAATATCTTGGAACTCGTTGAGGGTGGTGGGAATCCCGAGAGCCGCATTCGTTGCCAATTATTGCATGGATCTCTCCACCAAACAAGCCAACCTTTTCCTCGATTTCTTAAACCATCCAGACTAAAAATTTCCCCTTTTTCTCTCTCTTTCTCTCTCTCTCTCCCTCGATCTCGCTTGGCTTCGCTTAATTAGGGTTTGGCTTCTTGCTTCCCTTTTCTGCAACTGGGTTTCAGTGCCCATCCCCAACTCCACCACGTCTCCAAAACCCCTGCTTTTGTAGCCGCGTTTTAGAAACCGCCCTTCGAGTTGCTACTAACTACGATAATGCCACTGAGAGGACTTGCTGGGCCCCGCCTATTCTGGTGGCGCGAACGAATCTGGACGGTGCGGCAACGGACGGTTGAAGATTGAGAAGAAACTTGATCGGACGGTTGGGGGTGGCCCAGTGGTTTTCGGAAAGCTTAGCATGGGCAAAAGAAAGACATTGGAATGTAGAATCTTTGATTTATGGTTACCATCCACCAGCTAACAACTGGTTTCTATAAATGGATTTGGGTTCGGATTTTTTTTTTTTTTTTTTTATCGATAAAACCGAATTTATACCGCATCTCATAATTATAGTTTTGTTTTGTATGATATGTGGTTCTATTCCAAAATAAGTGATTGATGACGTAAGGAATAAAAATATATATATTCTGTTCATAATTCAGGTGTTAGCTTAGACTCTAAAAATTATAAAAATTAATATTGACCAAAAATACTATAAGATGTTATTTAAAGAATAATATTATATGTTTTTTACATGACCCAAGATCTCAGACTCAAGACCCCCGATTCATCCAGCTCTGGCAAGTGAGCCAGATGACTAGACCACCCGTTGATGGCGGCTTAACAACTTAAGCCCCATGTGGGCTTGTGCTTCATCATTATTTTTTTGATAATGCCTCTAATTTTTCTCAGGTGATCGGATTTCTTTACTTTTATCTTTGTATCTAATATATTTATTTTAATTTTGTTTAATAATAAATTTATGATTTATCCATTTGTTAAAAAATATATTAATACTAAATATAATTAAAAAATTCTTGATAGAATATGTTATTGAAGTAAATTTGTTGCTTTGAGTTATATGATTTGAGAGTATATTTGTTATTTTATATTAAAAGGAAACCAGCTCATTCACAGTATACCAATACATAAATTGACTCTTGTGTTAATTAAAATTATAATAATAGTAATAAAGTGTACCAAAAAAATGAATTATTTATTTTATCTTCTGAAAACGGAAACAGTACCTCCAAATAGAAAAATAAAAAGAAAACCTGTTTAAGCTTTAATAATTAAAAAAAAAAGATTCACAGAACCATGACATCAGCAATATTGTCGTCTATAGCCCAACTTCTTCCCAATCATATATTGACACCTGGCGAAACATGATTGGACAGTAGTGACGGCATAAACTCCACCGGAAAAGATGCACGTGGATAGTGCGTTTCCCAAAGAAAGATATGGGACCCACACCAGCAATAAATTGGAAATTTCTTTTTAAAAAAAAAAATACTATAATTATATTATAATATAAAACTCTAATATTATTTCATGTGTAAATAATAATGATAATAAACAATATATGCACTAACCGAGTTGGTATTTGGTGTTCTAGTCCAATAATTGGATCAAGACTTTTGAGTTTGGTTGTCAAAGTTCATGTCCCACTCGTCTTTAGAGGTTTTTTTTATATATAAAATGAAATGAACCATCAACTTTTTATATTAAAGTCAAATAAAATATTGTGACGGTGACCCTATTATTATCTCAAATTTATTTTGTTATAAATAAAGTGACTTTGAATTAATACTTTAGATTTGAATTAATTTTTTTTTAAGTAGTTCACTAAACTTTGATTCATTTTTATTTTGATAATCAAACTTCAATTTGTATCAAATTAATTACTTAATTTTAATTTAATTTTACTAAATAGTTTTTTTCGATGTTATGGATATCTCTAATAAATTTAATAATGTGTCATGGAGAGGACTAACGTGGATTTCCAGACATCCATATAATCAATTGGGAGTAGAAATCATTGATTTCTTACCTAGTGAAATTAAATTAAAATTAAATAATCAAATTGATACAAATTAAAGTTCAGTAATCAAAATAAAAATAAGTTAAAATTTAATGACCTAGTAAACAAATTGATTTCTTACCTCCGTTGTCTCCAATCACTAACTGAACTTAAGCTCAAGCTGGAGCCTAGTGAAGTCAAGTTTAGCTAGATTAGGCTCACTCAAGCTCATTTCATTTACACATCTAGTTCCACTCACACACCCTCAAAATATTTAAACTATTAAAAACTATTAATAACATTCATCCCTATCTATAGTTTAGTTTATCTTTATTCCATTAAAATTAAAATTAAGGCTCATGTGGAATCGTATGAATTAGTTATGTTTTTGACCTATTATTTATTAATTTCTTAAGTATAAAAAAAAAGTTTAAATAACTTGTGAGCATAAAATTATAGATCATTAAAATTTTGTTAAGGGATGCATAAAAGAACTGACTATATCACCTTAACATACAATCTGTGACAATGTTTCTTGAGATGGAAAATAATTCATCACAACAAAGACAACCAAATACTGAAAAAATATATACATTTTTTTATGGCTCATTTTAGTGATAGAATACTAATAAAAAAAAAACCCAATATTTATATATTTATTTTGAATTTTGCACACTTATTTTTTTCTTATTTTTCCTCAAAATAAGTAATCAAGTTACTTAAAAAAAATATATAAATATGCACAATCTTCGGTAGAACAAATAAAAACAGAATTCACATATAAATAAACAATAAAATCATCCTCACACTCATACTATTTATATTTTCAAAAATATATTTATATATATAAATTAAAATTTTGTCATTTATGAAAAAAATTTAGATGACCAAGATACCAATTCATCATTCGGCCATTAGCTTTGAAATTTGCGCACTTGCCTAACAAAAGTAATCACACGTGTCTTGTGTCAAGGCTAGCGCTTCTAACTTGGACGGGACCACAGCGGATGTATATATATTTTTTTTTAAAAAAAAAAATTGAAAATAGGACACCTAACCGACTCTTTTGTTGAGCACTTTTGAGTAATCATATTAAACAATTGAAAAATATAATTTTAGTAAAAACTCAGATCTCACTATCAAATGACATTCCTTCCTCTTGTAGGCATTTACCATATATAAGTGGATTGGTTGCAAAACAAAGCTTGAAAATGATGTGTACTTAGTTTGTGTTGCACAATATTTTAATGCAAATCTAACAAAGACCTTGAAAAAAAAAATTTAAAAAAAAATGCTGACTCACGACATTCATACATGCATCAAATCTGGTCTCAATTTGACCCTCAAAACCAAATAATCCCAACATTAGTAATAACCAAGGCAATCACTTATCACCTAATAAAATTTACCTGAATCTAAGCTGATCATCTGTCTACAATCACTGATATCAATTAGATATTGCAAGTATTCTACATTTCAAATTCAAAATATAAGTAATTTTGTAACTAGAGTAATTTTACACTAAAATTACAGTTTTAAGTTGTCATGCAATTCCCTGGTTTTTCTTTTTATTTAGTTTAAATATTTTATTTGTTAAAATAAGAAAGAAAAACACACTTACATGTTCTTCATGTTCAATAACATATTTCAGAAAATTTCAACTGGTTTCTTTATAATCAGTGCTCATATCATCTATACCTGCCAATTTATTAAGTCTGCCATCAATGAATAAAACACTATTTATTAAAAATCAAACCAAACCCAAACCCAGACCTAACCACAAACACTAGTTAGACCATAAAGCAAGAAGATAGTGGACACGTCCAGAAGAATGGCTAAGGGCAGACAAAACCCTAAACAGGACCATCACAAATCAACAACCTAAAATTAAATAAAGGAAAAGCACAAGAGTCCTCAAACATTGGGGGTAAGAAAGTTCCTCACCACCAGCCACACAAGTTACCCTTCCTTTTGTTTTTTTTTTCCATTGGTGGGGGACCATTGCACTTGCCTCGAGACACATCCACATCAAATGGAAGTGAATCTGTCCAAGTTCCCCCTAGATTCTCTCCAACACCACCCAAGATTCTCTACAACCCACACCAATCCTTACCCTGCCAACTACTCACATCTCATAAGCAAAAGTATGAGAGAGAATGTATTTAGAAATTAGGATATTTGGTTTGGCTAGCTCAGTACTAATTCTAAGTTGATCATAAAGTACCCAAAACAAAAGATCAGATTATTTACTAAGAAGAATCTAACATGAAAGGTGATGCTATGTTTTGTTTTCATTGTTTCAAGAATGACTTGTTTCCCACTAAGGTGATCCCCCACATGGTTTGCTTTGCCACTCTGCTGCCTTGTTGTTAGGCATGGGCATCCCCTCTTCCCCTCTGCAACCTCCTCCCTTTTGATTGATGCATGCATGGGTCCTCCTTGAGCTGTGTTTAACAACTTCATTCATTCTATTTATTCATCATGCAAATGATGCTTTCTCATAATTTCTATACGAGCCAGTGTAATATGGACCCCCATGTCACATCTGATATGCACAATAACTACATTATACTAAACTTTAATTAGTGTTCGGTTGATGGGATTCAACATAAATCCAACATGATAAAAGCAACACCCTAAATACCAAATATCACTACCTTTGTAACATAAACACAGAATGAGCATTTAAAATTAAAATCTAGCACAAACATGGGGGTTTGGTGATGAATTATTAACATGCAGTTTGAGATGATAATGGTATGGATTGGCATTAAAAACAGCCATATCTAAAAAGTGGAAGAGCCACAAGCTTTGGCCCCAACCATTTGAACAAGCACAAAGAAAAGAGAGAAATTTGGCTAAGTGGTTACCTTTTAATGAAAAGGGAGGGAAAGTAATAGCATTTAAAGCAGGAAGACAGCATTAATAATATCACAGACAGGAGCAGAGTCATCTTTGCGCTTAGGAGAGAAAATTAATACTACTACTTTCTTCATGTCAAACAAAAATTTGGTTAGGGCACTAACCTGAATAGAAATGACTCCAGGTCAGCAACAAAAAATAAACTCACTGCACCCACCAAACCTGAAAACAAAAATGCACAATGGTAGGTTAGTGACGACATCATTGAATTTAATTTGTGATGGAAAAACCTAACAATGTTCATGGAATCATGTAACAAAGGACCACGACCATTCAAAAAAAAAGGGGAATCAATTGACCTTTTGGCCAAGGCTGCTGGAATGAATCTCTTTAAAGAAGGGCAAGAAAAATACAAGGAACACAAGAACAGTAGGATGTGTTCAATCAATCATCACAAAAGGCTGTGAGCATATTCTGTCACTTGAACAGGAGGGCCTGCCTATTTCCCCACTTGCACAAAAGCAGACAATAGAATGCGCCATTGAAAAAGTATACAAATGCAGTGACTGTTCAAAAAGAAAATTATTCCAGAGAAGAATTCTGTCATTTCGAATCTGGAAACTGGACTTGCTCCATGGGATGCTTGAAGTGTATGTATGCCTGTTCATACCTAGTGGTATTTGAATTGCATAAAGAAAGCATGTTGATCTTCACAAGGACTTGCCATAGAAAAGAAAAAAATAGTAAAGTTCTTCACATAAAGAAAGTGACCCTAACTGAGAGAGAATAACTTTTACCTAATAACAGTGAGGGGCCAAACACAACCAAGTGCAAATTCATCATATGCAAACTTTAAAAAGCAAAAATTTTGATAAAAACCAGTTGTCTAATCATGACAAAATGTATCAAACAGTACAAACTCAGGTTACAAAAGTTCAACAGCCTAAACAGCAGGAAAAATGTAATGCAGTAATAAAATTGCCCTGCCATCAGCTTGAAAGAAGCTTTAAATGATACCGATCTTGTTTGCCACATCAAGAGCATCATAATCAGGAGTCAATCTGACATAAGCCTTCTTGGTCCCATCGGGCCTATTGAAGAAAAAGAATGGGGTATAAGACGATGATCATCAAAGATAAGCAAATATCAAATTTTTATAGTTACTAGGCGATAGTAAACAGATATAAGAATTTTAATGCAACTGACCTAATAAGGGTGTTTACTTTCTTTGCTTGAATGTCATACATTTTCTTGACAGCACCTTTGATCTTCTTCTTATCTGCCCGGATATCCACAATGAACACCAGAGTGTTGTTATCTTCAATTTTCTTCATGGCTGATTCAGTGGTAAGCGGATACTTGAGAATCTGATAATGGTCCAGCTTGTTCCTTGGAGTGGCGCTAATTCTGGGATATTTTGGGTTTCTTTCTTTCTTCAGTGTCTTTGGACGATGGAAGGTTACAGAGGTACGTATCTTCTTAGACTTCTTTTTCAGAGTAGATGCTCCAGATTTCACAGCCTTGGCAACCTTCAATGCCTGTGTTTTGCCATCAGGTTTTTTCGCGGTAGCTGATTCAAGATAATTGGCATAGCATAAGTGCGTAAAACATCACACAGCTAAAAATATTCTTAAAATAACTTGTGCAAAAAATATAACATAGCGTGACAATTACAATGATCATAGAGCCTCAATATCATCAAAGTAATGATTGCTCTAGACATATTGGTGTAAATTCTACAGATAATTTCAAAAAGTGCAGTGAAATCACAGAGTGGCTTCAGTAAAATAGACACATTAGCAAATAATAAATTTGTATTTGCAAAAAAAGTGCAAAGACAAGAAAAGTCGCATATTAGTGCAGGCAGGAATACAAGTGATTGCTGAGAGCAGAACCAAGAAACGGGAGTGATAACATCCAAGCACACCAAACTAGTATCCATACAGTAAACAAATGGTTGGGATCTCACATCTCAACTATAGTTATTCGTCATTTTACCAAAAAAAAAAAAGGTTCTTTGCAATAATTACATATGACAAGAAGTGATTTATAGGCTAAGTTAACAAAAAAAAGAAAACATTACATGCCAAAAGTCAGAAACACAAACTCAATGCTGTGAAAACTTTCCAGACCACAATCACTTAGTCTAAGTTCCGATCATTGCGACAAATATCACATATTCTACAAAATTAAGTTTCACATTCTAATTCAAATAGTTTATTAACTCAAAAAAATTTGCTGTGGAATTTAGTAAGCCTTGTTTTGCTCAAAACCACAGTAAATTAGTGTAACTGACCAACTAACAATAATGTATAAAGCAGTTACGTCATTATCAATAATGAAAGGTACTTATGCATTCACTAAAAGAAAACAAGATTTGGAATCCAGAAATTGCAAATGAAGAAACATTAAAATATTGAGAAAATATTCGGATAAACCTATTGTTTATACTTATGAGAATAGCAACCTATAGGGCATTAAGAGATTAAAGGAAGTCCAAACCTTTAGCTGGCGGAGCCATCTGGTAGTTGCGAGATATCTATCTCAGGTTAGCACCTAAACTGCAACAAATGGAGCAAGTTAGGGTCATTACATAATGAACAGAAACATTAAACTTGCTCTAACAGTTGACATCAAGCAAAGCACACACAAAACCAACATAAAAAAGCATAATGTTTTCATACCTAATTATATCAATTAGTTTATGAATTCAACTGCCTGCATCAACCATACAGTAAACCACACTAAGTATGAATAAATATTTTACCAGATTCTTCCTATGAATGGTGCCATCAACTGTCCACTCAATAGTATCAGCACTCAATAAAAATATACCTTCCAATTGGAGGTCAATTTCCTTGATGAGGTGGTCCCAAAATTAATAGTAGAATTCACACAAAGGGGCTTTACTGTGGCATAGATACATATGCACATGCATACACAAATATATGCATACAGACAAGGGGATATGTCAGAGATGTGTAAGTTTATATAAATGGATGATTCGTTTTTGGTCTACGATCTGAAAATCTCACTCTGTTCAACCATACCCATTACTGACAACATTCTACCCAGCATTAACAAAATGAAGATCATTTAACTGCAAAGCAGTAACAGAAAAAAACAATTCGATGAAAGAAGAAACAGGGAACAATATTCACATGAAGAATGAAGTGCATTGGGAGCAAACTTTCAATTTTCCCAACTTATAAAACCAAAATGTCAGAAATTTTCTTCAATGTAAAGGACAGAAAAAAAAAGAGTCAAACGTAATAAAGATATTAACTGCCACATCATTATCACTATCTGCAAGCTTCAGATTGCAAATATCATTATCCAATATTACACCCAAAGATAGAAAACCTAAAACTAACACATTATAGATATCTCATGCTAGTCATAAAAAACACAATTTTGCTTCTTTCCTCTAATTCTAAATACCACAATGCATAAAATGTTTACTTGAAAAAGGGAATATGCTATAGGAAGCATTTTATTCAGTAAATAACATATAGGTTGGGATTGGTGAAAAGTAGATGAAAAATAAACAATGAAAAGAAAAATTATATTCTTGTCTTTAGTTAAATGAAGAAAATTTAAAGGATATGCAAATGAAGTAAAAAACGCATAAGGAAAATCTCTCTTCTTTTATCATTTTCTATTCTTTTATTATCTTCCTCCCTGTTTTACATCAATCCAAACACAGCTCAATGTCCAACCTAACATCACACTGTCATAAAAAGAAATTATGATAACATAAATTAATTACAACAACCAGATTTACAGCTACTCTATCATGTTGGAAAAATACAAAAGCTCCCCAAAAGAAAAAAGGGTAATAGACCTCCCTTCTTGCATTTGTATGATAAAAAATTGCCAAAAGGAGATTATGAGAAAACCTAATTCACTGACTTGAAGTTGAGAATTCAATTAAAAAAACATAAGGAAAAAAATGATAATAAAAACACTACATAAAAATATCAATGAAATGTTTCTCTGTAACTGTAAGCATGATAGTGACAGACAAGGACACGGTTACAATTTCTGCAGGTGATTAACAACTTTAGCCCAAATAAGACATGGATTTTTCATGCATGGCTTCCTTTAGTCTTTTTTTTAAGCATTTGAAGGCAAATAGTTGCATTATGATAATTGAATGAAGTCCATTTTTGTCAAAGAACGCTTTACTATGGATAAACTAAATAAAACCCCCACTAGTTTGACCCAAGGTTCTAATAACAACTACTGTGATTTCTCAAGAGATGTTACCAAAAAAATTTAACTGTTTTTTTTTTAATGTGTTGCATATACATTACAAGTGGCTAACTTATCAAAAGCACATGTACTGCAAACATTAACCAACAAAACTACATTCAGCAAAGAAATTTCTGTCATCATAAACTCGGACTTAATGAGACTGAGGCAAAGAACACCTGTGCAAAGGGAACACCAGTTGAACTAATAAACTCAAACTATATAATTATTGAAAAAAAAAATCAAATGTTAAGCATAACAAAGGCTGAAATACTACGGGAAATTGCAGAACATATAAAACAGCAACATAATGCTCTTGAATTTTGAAAAGCATGAGAAACAAACCAACTTTTGATGCCCAAAAAACATAAGTTACACAATATCTAGGTTTCCCAAGATATAAGGAATGACAATTCCTAGAAGCACTTCTCGTTCAAACCCTAATTCTAAGAACACCAACCGTGCATGTCCAATGACTCCCAATACCACCCACACCACATCACCCGCAACAATGGCTAATCCACTCTCGCCACCGCCATTGGGCCGCAAGAATCCAACTCCACAAACGTCAATTTTCAAGAATTCAAGCATCATTTGGTTGAAAAAAAAAAGGAAAAAAAATACAAAAATTCCATA
Organism: Dioscorea alata; assembly: GCA_020875875.1. Lineage (NCBI taxonomy): Eukaryota > Viridiplantae > Streptophyta > Magnoliopsida > Dioscoreales > Dioscoreaceae > Dioscorea > Dioscorea alata. The sequence continues at coordinate 19,499,874 of CM037024.1, forward strand.
TGCACTGAAAATCCCATGGATCAAAAGTGAACCATCAAAATGCGTCCAAAAAGATCAGCCATTGCATTGAACAAGCACACATATAGCATCCTAAAAACTTCGAAACACTAATAGATCAAGTCTAGGGTTTCTAACGTCGAAGAAGGAAGTTACCTGATGAGAATGCAAGCACTTCTCCGCCGCTCGACCGGAGAAACCCTAGCTCTTGATCAGAGAGGGAAAACTACGAGTTTGTTTTCTTATATAGGACCTCAAAACCAATCCTGACCGTCAGATCTCATACAGATGAACGGCTGAAAAGAAGCTATGATTTGGGCTAAATATTATTGGGCCTAAGGCCCGACCCACATGTTTTGTTGGGTCTAGCCCAATTTTATTTAAGAGAAAAAAATAAGAGTGGGGATAAAAATAAGTCTAAAAATAGAATTATTTAAAAATATTAAATTACTAAAAAATAATATATTATTTAACATTTTATTTTAATAAATATTTAGTTATTTAACCATTTTTCAAAAAAAAAATTGAGTCTTTCTTCGTTTTCAATATTTTTATGACATTAGTAAATGATAAAATGAAAAAATGTTAAGTGAATACTTATTTAATTAAGACATAATAAACCTTATGCCTAAAAAAAAAAGGAATCTTGAGATTTTTTTTAAAAAACCAAAATCATCTTATCACAAACTAAATGCTCTATGATTAAAATAATTATTTATATTAAATAATTATTTTATATAAAATATATCATAGTCACTTTTAGACTTCCAAATTTCTAGATTATTCCAATTATTCTCAATGTCGTCACTTCTTGTATTATTTTTCAATCTAATAAAAGTTGGGAGTCTCTTTCAATATATATGTATGTCTTAATCATGGATTTAATGAGTTAAATGTTTGCTTAATTTTTCTTAATGATGTCATTGCGTGCAACGTCTCTTTCAATCAATCAATATATATATATATATATATATATATATATACACACACACTTAGGATCAATTTATTTTCATCACTAGGATCTATTCCTTGAATTTCTCTGTCACTTAAATGATGCATTTTGTTTATTAATTAAATTCACTTGATTAAATTATCATTATTAATTTAGGATTTGATTAGTTCTTAATTAGCATCTCTTGTACCCATACAAGTAGCTCAAAAGAAAACAATGTTTGTCTAAAGTGAAAAGGATAAGCTTGATTTAAACTAATTGATTTAATGAGCCATTTGCTAGAAATATTTGATGTTGTCATCTATTGATTTTTTATTTTTTATTTTTTACCTTTAATTGACTTCTTCTTAACTTCAAGAAAAAAACTATCAATAGTAAATTATATAAGACATGACAAATTTCATTTCTTTAATAAGATCTGCATGATCTCATGACAAAACATGAGAGTTATCTTAAGTTTTAATTTTGTATTAGTTCTTACTAATCATAATAAATAAATAAAACTTATTGTATTTTGAGTTGGTCTTGGATTATAATTCAATATATACCAACTTTTCATGCCATTCATATTTACTTATTAAATAATACAAAATAAATTCTACCTCACATGCATCTTTCAAATTAATCATGATATATATATATATATATATATATATATATATATATATATATATATATATATATATATATATATATGATGAGCCATTTTCTAGAAACATTTGATGCTATCATCTATTCAATTTTTATCCTTAATTAATTGAGATATTGATTTTGAAAAAAAACAATAAATTATATGAGACATGATAAATATATCATTTCTTTAATAATATTTGCATGATCTCATGACAAAACATAATTTTTCTTAATTGAGATTTTAATTTTAAAAAAATTATATTAACAATAAATTATATAAGACATGACAAATTTCAATTGTTTTAGAAGATCTGCATGATCTTATGACAAAACATATGAGAATTAATTACCTTACATTTGTTCTTACGTATTATAATAATTAAATAAAACGTATTGTGTTTTGGTCGGTATTAATTAGAGCTTGAATCTGATTCAAGAAATGCAAACTTTTTAATGCTTTTTTTTTTGTCTTTTTTTTTAAAAAAAAAAACAAGTAAAAAATTCAACCACTTCCTTACTTCCAATTTGATTTCATCAACTTCCTTTGAATGATCTTCATTTAACCTTTGCATGCTTTCATGACAATTTAGTATAAAAATTAGTACCACATGAGATCTTGCCATATTGAAAGGTACTTGCTAAACAAACATCATAGATTCACTGTGGAAAAGTCATAACAACAGCAAAACAATTTAAAAAAAAAAGAAACAAAAAGAAATACACATTTCCACTCAATGTAAATTATATTAAAATGATAATTAAGAAATATTAATTAGCATTAATTGAACCAATGCAAAGACACCAAATGGGAAACCTAACTCAAGTTGAAATGTCTCAAGGTGTTTGAAGTTTCAACAAGTGATAATTTCCTTTTTCCAAAGTCTTAACTTCAAAAGCAAGCATCATGAAATCTCATCAACACAATAAATAAATAAATAAGTTTGAGCATCTTATATGAAAAAATCAACATGGATATCATCCAAGATCTCAAACACATCTTTGTTTCTTTTTCTCTGTGATGTACTGAAACATTAAAATGAGAGATGAGTCATGATATTCTGACTATACAATACCCCACTTTTTTGTTCAAGTGATACAGTTAATATCTATTTTTTTTAAATTTTCTTTTCATTTCTTTTTTCATGATTCAATCTTTCTTGACCTTTGTGATTGATTCCATGGAGTTGAACATATCTTTCTGACAATGTCCCACCAAACAGAAGAGGGTGTGGTAACATGCATGTATTCTGAGTTGAATGCATGACAGGTAGAAGTGCAAGATTTTGTTGTACATATATGTGACATATTTGATCCTCAATGAAAAAAGAGTTGAAAGAAAGAAAGAAGAAAGACAGAAAGACAGAAAGACAGAAAGAAAGAATGAAAGAAAGAAAGAAAGAAGAAGATTATAATAACTCCTAATTAATCAACTTATAATGTGTATATATATAAGATTCATGATATATTAATGTTTAGAAACTATGAATTTGAGTTTTGGGTATTAATTTGTCATAATATTTAGTTTTGAAGTTTTTGCACTGACCACTTGATTAGAGAGTACTAGTTTTAGGTTTATTGATTAGAGTTTAATTAGTGTCTAGGTTTTTAATTAGTCATAATTTAGTTTTGAAGTTTGTGTATTAATTGATATATCACCGGTTAATTAGTTAGAGATTTTTATTCTTATAATGCTTATTTTCTAAGGTTTAGAGTTTATTTTTAGATTTAGGTTATAATCCGTCATGATCTAATTAACCTTGAAATTTATGTACTGACCAATTAATTAGAGATTCTTGATTATAATGTTTCTAGGGTTTATCTTTAGGGATTTGAGTTTATGGTTTTAAATTTTAATTAGTCATAATTTAGTAAAAAAAAATTATGCACTAACAGATTAATTAATTAGAGATTCTTATAATGTTTTATAGGTTTTAGGGTTTACCTTTAGGGATTAGGGTTTAGTGTAATTAGGATAGGTTTAGGATTTATTAAGCCTATTCATGCATAGTAAACTTCAACTAACAAATGAAATTTTATCATTAATGTATATTTTTAATATTTATTATCGGTTACAATTAATTCAGCTTTATTAGGTAAGTTTGGCAAGTTTGTTTAAAGTCAACTCTATTAATTCTCTAGTTAACTAATGAAGTTTATCCTTAATTAATCAAAATGCTTAAGATATATGTAACTAGTTAATTAATTTAGAGACTCATATAATTATCAAACAAGTATAAATTTATGATATATCAAGAAAGAGACTAGGTTCATATAATTATTTTTATTTCATAAGATGAAAACTCATGATCATGAAAGTACTCTTATAACCATCTTGGAAGTACTAGAGTTGAATAATCACTATCTAGTACTAATCTTCATGCATTCAATAGTCAATATATATATCTTCATGAAATAAGACTCCAACCAACCAAAGCAAAGAGTTTGACAAACATGCATGATATCTTTGCATGCATGCGTGTAAGGATCAAATTAGATGACATTAATTGGTAGGTATTGAAAATTATGAATCACAATAACAAGGAGATGATGATGATGATGATATATGATGATGAAGATGACTATATATATATATATATATATATCCTTGTAGTTGTAAGAAAGTCATTGTCCAAATTATTTTGACTTGCAACAACCTTGGAAGAACTAACACACAAATCATGTTAAGTAATCTAACTTAATGAAACATCACTGTTTATGCAAGCATAAATATCCATTTGGGGTCCATTTCAAGATCTTATAATCTTCACTTCTTACCTAGCTACTCATGCAATAAGGATTGATAACATAATTTTAGGAACATCATCACATGGTCATGTCTTTTGATTTGTACATAAATATTCTTGTAACTCAAATCTTATCCATAGAAACATGTTGTTTAATTAGATATATATATTGCATGCATGGATCATGCATGCACGTAGGCTTTCTGCATATCTGTTAACTATTTTCATGCAAACAATTGTGTGTGCACTTTGGCTTATCTTATAATAAAAGATTGAATGATTAATGTTAAAAACAATGAATATGAAAGGACCCTACATATTAAATTTAGATGGAGATTATGAATGCAAGATGATGAACAAAGTGGGAGAAGTGTCCAAAGAGAGAGATAAGGAAAAGATAGAGGCAATCTATAGACAACAAAGCTTGATAGAAGACATCACAAAAGCATAGGAATAAAACCAAATCCTAGCTACAAGGATGGATAGGTGCAAGTGATCATCAAGTGTTTCATTTTGAAATGTATTCTATGTGCAAGTTGATTAAGCAAAGCATGGAGTGTTTCACATGCATGCTGACCAAATACTTTGAATAATGTGATCATTATTATTTTATATACTTTCGATATAGAAAAAATATCCGGATATCTTGCGTAGCTATCGTATAATTGTAGAATTATAAGTTTAATTAGATGTCATTCTATTTATTACTATTTTTTAAAATGAGTTTTTAATTAGTGAAAGAAAATATGAATTATCTCTTAGTATTTAGGTTTTTAGGGTGGATTAAGTTTATTATTTTTTTAATATTATTTCATTGTACTTGAGATCGCTTTCTTGTGACCACAGAGTATGATGTATTAATTTAAGTGATTTGTTTAGATTTAGGTCCCATCGATAAAGATTTCAAATTTAATCTAATTAGATACGTAGAAAACTTGCACCAATCTACTTCAAATTAAAGACTAGATATGAACCTTAGAATCTTAAATTGATATTTTGAATAGAAAAAATATGTACTCGGTTGGGACCATAGTTGTAAATTTGATTTCCGCAAATAATTGCGCATTAGAGCTAAAGAAGTCAACAAACTTTGAATAGTTTATCTACATAAATAAATTATATATGAACTAGTTATTAAGTTTTAAACTCTCTCTCTCTATATATTAGATAATATTATTTATTTCCTGTTGTTGTAAATAGCTTGCTATTTGTTATAAACCCCAAAAACTAAAGTGGGTGATGAAAAAGTAGTGTATGAATTTACAATACACTTAATTAGATTTATATTTGATTTTATTCTCGTAACTCTAATTAGCACAAATGATAAAGCAGTCGAATAATTGAACTATATAAAAATAAATTACAATTTATTTACAAATTCTTAAATTATATATATAATTTTTTATTTTTTATTTTTTGGAAATAATTTGTTCTTTCTGTATAAACCCCAAATAGTATATTTATTCAGAAATCATTTATATTGTTTATTATTATTATTATTATTATTATTATTATTATTATATGTCTCATTGGATGCCAAAATTAAATGGCCCCTTTGTCTGAATTCAATTAATTTATTCTCCTATTCATTCATTCATTCAATCAATCAATGTCAAATGGGACATGGTTCATTTGAATGTCTTGTTATTGTTTAGAAACATAAGGTTGCATGTGTGTCATCAATTGAATTAATGCCCTGCCCATTTATTTGGATCATGTTCATCATATTATATAAAAAGACTGCTGAGACATAGGACCATTAAAAATTGAAGTGTTTATTTTTTCATTAAATTTTCAACCTCCTAAGGGCCCCCCAATTTTTTATTTTTCTTTTTATTTCTCCATTTTTTGTCATTAAAATTTTAATACACACACACACACATATATTAAGATGTCATCTTTGTTTGCTTTTTATTTTTTTGGGACAATTTTTCCCCATTTGACAGGAGTTTTTGATTGGTGATAGGTTCACAGTTTTGTTAATAATATATATATATATATCGTTCTTACATTGTAATCTATATTTGTAATATTTTTTAAAATTTAATATTTATTGCTTAACTTTTTTTTCTCTATCTTGATCATTATTATAAATTAGTCTAAAAAATTGGTGAATATTTCTTAAAAAGTTAATTATGTCCTTCTCAGTTAATGTCTTTAGCCAACAACTTTCTCTTTATAATTTGTTACTTCAACTTGAAATAAAAAAAAGAAGAAAAAAAAGCAATTCATTTTGTTAATTTGATTAAGAACATAAAGTGAAAAGACATATTTAATATAGAGAAAATAAAGAGCTTAAACATTAAACATAAAAAATTAGTGATTAATCCTATCATGTTCTCAAGACTTATCAATCATGGAGTGCTAATCTTAATCTATAAACATTCCTTTTTTTTAATTAAGAAAAAAAGTAGATTTTGTGTTCCAAATCCAACATCTTTGTTTGTCCTTTGCAAAGTGGGACCATAAACATAAACATAAGAAATAAAAACTATATTTTAATTGGTTCACTTTTTTTATTTGGAATATATATCATCATTTTGTTTGCTTGCTACATTGCTTTTTTTTATTTATTTATGGTCAAACAAAGTCAAATACAAAACAAATTAATAAATATAGAAATATAGAAATATATAACTAGCCCATCCTTATTTAAAATATATAGTATTATGAATATAGCAATATTTTATATAATAAAATTGTAGTGCATTGCTTATGAAATTTGAACATTGATAATTATAATAAAATAAAACATCTTGCTTTGGCAATTTGGCAACCAATTTTTTTTTATTATTTTCTAAACTTTGAATAAACATTGAAGAGTCATTTGAGGGTATTTTTCATCCTTCATTTTTTTCTTTGTAAACTTTTGACATACAATGGCTTGAAATAAGTTGATGGAAAGCATCAATGTAAACATGAACAACTTGGTTTTCTTTCTTTGGTGTTTTTGGTTGCTTAAAAACATTAAACGTTGCCTTCTTTAAAGTTTGAAGTTGTTTAAATGGGAAAACATGTGGTCAAAGAGAGGGATTTCCTTCAAAGGTTTAATTGATTTTGAGGACCTTAATGTGAACTTTGTGACTTAGTTTTATTTGACATGGTTTAGATTTCCCATTAAATTTAAGGTATGAATCCATGGATGTCGCTAGATTTGAAATCTAGGGGCGTCCAATGTCCCATAGTAGCCGTTGAATTTGCATCTAATAGCTATTGTTAATTTATATACAGTACTGAACAATGTTAAACAGAGACAAATAATAATACAATAGCTCTGAATATGTCATATACAAGTAATAGCCCTTAGATACTGATCTAACGGCTATATATATAGAGATATATTAATATATTAATAAGTCTCCCACTTGGTGAGTTGATTGATTACAATAACACAATAGAGCTTATCCTTAGGGTTAAACAATTGTTTTCAAGTGGTTTGATAATTTATTTCTTTGTTTATTTTTAATGTTATAAAATCCAATCAAGTTGTATGCCTTGAATTATTTGAATTGATTTTTCATTTTTTAAGGAAGTTACAAGGAAAGGTATAAGTGTATAGTTATAAATTAAATTAAAAAAAAGAAAATTTTAGGTCAAATATGACCGCACGCTCAAAGACAGAGTAAGATCATAAGAAGATTCTGCTTGATATGATAAAAATGATTAACTCTAAACTTTGTTTTGATCTCAATTATTATATTCAATCAGGGAGGATTAAATATTAAAATAAGTACTTTGATATTTTAATTGTCATTTTATGTAGCTTACCAATACAAGACTTCACTACAGAGTCATGGACCCCACAATTAAAAATAATAATAATAAATAAAACAAAATATTTAGTTATGCAATATTATTGACCACACAACCCATCATTTAGTTTTTCTTATGGATGAGATTTTTACACATTTAAATAAAAAATAAATAAAACAAAATTTATATCTAAAATTTAATGAAAATTTAAAACATGTTTTCTTGAATGACCACCATCAATGTTTCAGATTCAAAACCTGTGTGCTTGCTTTGATTCTGTAAAGAGATTTTTTCCAAGAATCAATATCTTCTGATAAACAACCAAATCTAGGAAGAAAAAGCATTCAAATTTGTCACACCTGCTCTGTTACATTAAACAATATCATAAATATAAACCAATAAATTAACCCAAATTAATTAAACCACCATGACTAATTAATTAATTAATTAATTAATTAAAAATAATAAGATGAGGCAGAAGAGAGTTTTGCTGTTCTAAAAGGTTTCACATATTCCAACCAAAATCTTTGTGCATCCTCTTGGATGGTTGGTGCCCAATGATCATCTCCTGAATCAGGGACCCTTGTACAGTAGTACCACCTCCACCCTCCCTCTCCAAAAGATTTCCTCCCTAAATTTTATTCTCATTCTCATTAAAACAAATATAATTAAATATATATATATATATAGATTTTAATAAATGAATATATAAACAGATAAATTGAAAAAAGAAATGGAAACAGAGAGGAGGAAGGTGGTAGTAGTGAGTGATGATGATGATGAGGTTCACATGCAAATGTAACACCTTTTTAAGTGTCTGGATTTGGGGTCCCATGAGATTGTAAAAGCAGGACATGAACAACCCCCTCTTCCTCTCCCTCTCTCACACACAAAACACAAATAGCACCACCACCACCACCACCCAGACCAGACCCCCACACTTCTATAAATGCAAAACATACTCTCCTGAATCACTGCACTGAGATCTATCTATTTATTTATCTTTCTATTTACATGTTCAGTTCCCATTCTTGGTATTGTTATATCTCTTCTTCATCTGTTTTTTTCTGTCACAAAATAGATAGGATTTGGATTTGCTCTGCCACTTCTCAGACCACCATTAAAAAGGTTTTCATCCAAATCTTAAAGGCAATGTCTTGATTTGAGTGTGTTTGAAGTTTAAATACTAGTGAACAAGTCTGGTTTTTGAGAGGACAATGGAGTTTGCTCTGTTTTGCACCAGAGTGAATGTGGTTATACTTCTTCTGGCACTCTGTTCTCCATGCAAGTTCATACAGAGTCCTATGGAGTTTGGCCCCTTGAATAACTTCCTGCAAACAAGTAGCACAGCATCAGTGGACTTTGGGAGGATTAATTTCAACTTCCCTGCAGCTGTGCTCAGACCTGAGTCCATTAAAGACATCTCACTGCTTCTCAGCTTCCTCTCTGCTTCATCTTCCAGTAAAGTCTCTGTTGCTGCAAGAGGAGCAGGGCATTCTATTCATGGCCAAGCTCAAGCTCAAGATGGTATTGTTATTGAGATGGAGTCTCTTCCATCAGCCATAGAGATACACAAGATAAAAGAAGATGAAGATGATGGGGTCTCTTATGCAGATGTAAGTGGTGGTGTTCTCTGGATAGAGCTTTTGGAGGAAACCTTGAAGCAGGGGTTGGCCCCCAGGTCTTGGACTGACTACCTCTATCTCAGCATTGGTGGGACTCTCTCCAATGCTGGTATCAGTGGCCAGACCTTCAAACATGGCCCTCAGATCAGCAATGTCCTACAGCTTGATGTGGTCACAGGTATACAAAGAAACAAAGAAACAAACAAAGGAAAAAAACTTTTTTTGGCAAAGATATGCATAAGATTTATGAGCTTGCTTTCTTTCTTTCTTTTGGTTGACAGGAAAAGGAGAGTTAGTGACATGCTCACCAACCAAGAACACTGAACTCTTCAATGCTGTCCTTGGAGGACTTGGCCAATTTGGGATCATAACAAGAGCAAGGATCTTGCTGCAAGATGCTCCACAGAAGGTGAAATGGGTTAGAGCTTTCTATAATGATTTCCAGACATTTATGGAAGACCAAGAGCTACTTGTCTCAATGGCAGACAAGGTGGACTATGTTGAAGGCTTCTTGGTCTTGAATGAGAAGTCACTTCATAGTTCCTCCATTGCCTTCCCTGCCAACCTTGACAACCTCCTCCCTCACCTCCAACCATCAAAAATACACTACTGCATAGAGTTTGCCATCCATGACGACTCCTCTTCCTCCTCCACTGTACAACAGGTATGCTTCACTGCTCATGCATGAATCTTTAAAACTCTTCTGTTCAGAGTTAATGAAAAATAAAAAGCACTCTGTTTGGTGATTTCAGGTTGTTGAAGAGATTTCCAGGATGTTGAGATACATGCCAACACAAATGTACAGTGTTGAGGTCTCTTACTTTGATTTCCTCAACAGAGTGAGGCTGGAGGAGCTGAGTCTCAGGAAGAGGAACATGTGGGATGTCCCACATCCATGGATGAACATGTTTGTACCCAAACAAGGGATCACTGACTTCAAAGACTTGCTCATGGAGAGCATCTCAGCTCAGAACTTTGAAGGTCTTATCCTCATATACCCACTCCTCAGAGACAAGTAAGCAACAACAATCAACCAAGCATTCCATCAAACACCTCACCTGCACTTTTGCATCCACTAATCAAAATCACATCTTTTTTCCTCCAGGTGGGACACGAACACATCAGCGTTGCTGCCGGAGTCCGGCGGGTCGGAGAAGGTGGTGTATGTAGTAGGAGTGCTCCGTTCAGCCAATCCAACAACGTGTTCGACGAAATGCCTAAATGAGATTCTCCGCAGTCACAGCCACATCGCCCAGACAGCCGGCGAGGAACGCATCGGAGCTCGGCAGTACTTGGCTCACCACCCTTCTCCGGCTCACTGGCGCCGCCACTTCGGGCGTCGCTGGGACCGTTTCGCCGCGCGCAAGGCCCGGTTCGACCCACTGTGCCTGTTGTCTCCCGGCCAAGGCATCTTCCCTAGAGCATTACCATCTTTGAAATTTAGTTAAGTTAGTTAAAAAAAAAATCATCATTAAGGACCTATAATTACACTTAGAGATGAAAAGTATATTTTATATATATATATATATATATTTATATATTTGTATTTTTTTTATATATTTTCTTTTAGTTCTGAGATATATTTAAGAAGAAGAAGAACAAGAAGAAGAAACCCATATTTGGGATTTTGGCTTTTTGATGTACAGGGAAGAGTATGGATCTCTGTAAGCAGGTCATGTTTTCTTTTCCCATATGTGAATTAAACAATATTTCATATTCTCTTTTATATATATTTATATTTAACAGTTTAAAAATCTTTTTTTATTTTTTATTAATTTAATTTTCTAAGAACATGTTTCTAAATTTGGACTCAATACATAAAGTCTTAACTTTTCAGCTTCTAATTAATTGTTTTTTTTTATATATAATTTTTTTTTAAATGGACAATATCTGTTTAATAAACATCAAAAGAAGACAAGTCCGAGAAAAAGTGACTTAGAAACAAATACAACAACAAATCACCAGACGTGGTTAACAGACTAAGACATGCATAAACCAACATACAGAACTATAAACGGACTAAGACAAACATAATCCAATATACAGTACTATAAAAGTGAGGAGCACGTCTTCTCGAGCCCAAATACACACCTTATTTGATTAATTTTTAAAATGATTATGTAAAATGATATATATAAATATATATATGAAAAGGAGACCATGGTTGGATGGATCCCACAAGATCCTTGAAAGATCTTATTGACACTGACTCAAAATTGGAAGCAAGTGCTGCACCATTTTGTAAGTGCTTGCCCAGAGGAATCTTTACTCTTTTCCAACTTATTAGTGGACCAGAACATCCTTTTTTTTTTTAACAATGTGTACTTTATATATTTACATTTATATATAGACATGTTTTCCATTGAGCATCCAAATCATGTTTTAATCTTTCCTAATCAAAACAACATTCAAGTGGTTCTTTGACAAAAATATAACAGCTTGAAATCACTTGAGATTTCACCTTTTCTTTCATCATTCCATGATTAAAAAATATAGTTGCCATAAATAGCTACATACATATTTCTTAAAATATATACAGGGTTGTTCATCTTTGACAATAAATTAAATAGTTTTAAATTAGAATCTTATGTACGGAAAAAAACACTAGTAAGAGAATGTCTATTTTTTTACAAGGCTCACTGTACCCCTGAAGCTGTGGTTTAAAAAAACTGTGAAAAAAAATAATGATTTTTATCTTATATTATTTTTTTAATATTATATATATATATATATATATGAGAGATATCAGATATGTGATAAATTTAAGTAGGGTTTGAGTGATGTCACAACAAACCTTTTACCAAGCATAGAAAGGGGGGGGAAAAAGAGAGAGTTTAGGGCATCTACTCATGAGAAATCAATGCAATAAGTAAGAGGAATAGGGAATGGTTATATTCAAATTGTACAATGTCTCCAATGATGCCAACATATCACATTATTTTTGGTGTTTCAAGGGACAACATTGAGTCAGTGACTCAATAGTTTCAAGCAACATATTCATTCTTTCTTTCCTTTGCTTGTTTGTAATCAGCTTTGCACTCACAGCTGTCTTTTCATTGCACACCCTTTTTTTAGGTCCAAAAGTGCAATGGATTGAAGATTTTTCTTGGTTTTTTTTTATTCCCATTATGATCATTTTTTTTTATAGTAACTATTTGTATGAATCAATGACTTTAATATATGAAATGCATTACTTGGGTCTTTGACTGATGATGCTTTATTGAGCAGTTTGCAAATCATTTTTTTATTATTTAAAAAAATGATGAATATGAGTTTCTTTCATTATGAAAATAAACAAAAAAAAAAAATACTCGATATAGAAAATTTTAGTATTAATTAATTGTGAGTGTATATTATATATAGTTTGGACTCTTAATTCTAAAAAAAATGATTTGATAAGATGTGGTTATCCTGACATATATGTTTATAAACTCTTCTTCAATTAAATGATGTGGGACTAAATCGGGTTTGCAAGATGGTGCGCTTCAAGTGCAAAAATGGGGTTCATGCAGGCATGGGGAGGTAGGATTCCATGAGATACAACTTGAGGTAGATGTGATACTTGTTGTTAATGTCATACATGCAAGTAGTCCTGAGTGGCACCCTTTGATTGACATAATTGGTGATATGAAAGCTTGTTACAACGGGATAGGAAATGTGAAGTGGTGGAAAACTTTGCAAATGAGTGATGTGATACTTGTGGTTGATGTCATACATACTATTTTTATTTTTATAGTAAGCATCATATTAATCAATAACTTGAATATATGAAATGGGTTATTTGGGTCTTTGAATGGTAGTACTTTAATGAGTAGTTTGCAATTCATTTTTTTTATTGGTTAAAAAAAATGATTAATATGAGTTAATATCACATAAATATTGGGATTGATTGTAGGGTTGATTGATTGGGATTGATTGATTATTTATTGTAATTAGAATAATTATAGGGATTTAGATTACAAACTCGTATCATGTATATATCCCTCTTGTAAATGCTTATGGAGTATATAAAACCAATATACATTTTTCTTCGTTGTCTTCATCTCAATTTCTTTTCTTCTTCTTCAATTTTCCCATGGATGTAAATGGGTTTAGAAAATCAAGACTCGAGCTGATGGATCAGTTGAAAGATATAAAGCTAGACTTGTTGCTAAAAGTTTTACTTAGAAATATGGTATTGATTATGAAAAACCTCAGTTCGTAGTCTAATTGTAGTGGCTGGCCACTAGTAAACGATGGCAATTATTCCAAATGGATGTGAAAATGCCTTCCTCAATGGTGACCTTACAGAAGAAGCATACATGCAACCTCCACCTGGCTATGATCATCCACCTAATAAGGCTTGTCATCTTTGCAAAGCTTTATATGGTCTCAAACAAGCCACTCTAGCCTGGATTGCCAAATTCAGCTCCACTATTAGCTCTCCTAGTTTTCAGTCCAGTTCTTATGACCATGTTCTATTTCTCAGCAAAACAGCTCAAGGATATACTCTTGTTCTTCTAGATGTTGATGACATGATCATAACAGGAGATGACCCTCATGGTATCTCTACTCTTAAATCATATCTTCACCAACAGTTTAAGATGAAAGACTTGGGTAATTTGATCTTTTTTTGGGTCTTGAAGTCTCATCTAATGATTCTGGCTTTTATTTGTCAAAAGCAAAATATGCCACTGATCTCATCTCTCGTGCTAGCATCACTGATACTAAAACTTCTAGCACCCCTCTAGAACACAATCTTAATCTCAGTGCTACTGATGGAACCCTTCTAAGTGATGGTATGTTCTATCGTCAGATAGTTGGCAGTTTGATCTATCTCACTGTCTCTAGACCAAATATTGCACACCTTGTTCATATAGTGAGTCAATTCATGTTTGCACCTTATACTACTCACTTTTTTTGTGATCTTTCGAATACTTCCTTACATTAGAGGTACTCTATTTCATGGTCTCCACTTCTGTCATTCATCTCCATTAGAATTGTGAGCATATTCTGATGTTGATTGGGCAGAAGATCCAACTGATCGTCGATCCACTACTGGATATTGTTTCTTTCTTGGCACATCTCTTATCTCATGGCGTAGCAAGAAGCAAACAATAGTCTCTCGCTCTAGCATTGAAGCAGAATATCGAGCCCTTGCCGACACTACATCTGAGCTCCTTTAGTTGAGATGGCTTCTCCAAGATATGGGTGTCTCTTTATCTGCTGTAGTTCCCATTTTTTCTGACAGTCATAGTGCTATCCAAATTGCTCATAATGATGTCTTCCATGAAGGGTCCAAACATATTGAGATTGATTGTCATCTTGTGTGACATCATGTTCGTTAGGGCACTATACAACTTGTTCCTACTTCTTCACAATCTCAAATTGCCGATATCTTTACCAAAGCACATCCTCCTCAACGCTTTCATGATTTTGTCTCCAAACTCAAGTTATCATCTACGTTACCACCTTGAGTTTGAGGGAGAATGTTAATATCACACAAATATAGAGATTGATTATAGGGATTGAATTGTGATTGATTGACTACTTAATTGTAATTATCATAATAATAGGGATTTAGACTATAAAACTTGTATAGTATATATGTCCCTCTTGTAAATGCTTATTGAATATAGAAAATCAATATACACTTTTCTTCATTATCTTCATCTCAATTTCTTTTCTCTTCTTCTTCAATCCTTCTCAAATATGAGTTCCTTTGATTATGAAATTAAACAAAAAAAAATTCAAATAAGAAAGTTTTAGCATTAATTAATTGTGGTTGAACTTCAAACGCAAAAATGGTGTTGATACTTGCATGGGATGAAGGATTTTGTGAAGTATTATTGTTAGTAATGCTTCAAAGGAAAAAAAAAATGGTGAATATGAGTTTCTTTGATTATTACTACTACTATTAGTATTTTAAATTCAAAGAAAAAAGACTATAGTTTAAACAATATAAGTGAATTTTAACAAATAATCAATAATTAATTAACATGTTGAGATAAAGAAAATTTTTATTTAAATCACTAAAACTTATTCGTAAAACAACAAACACTTCTTATCAAGAACTTCTTTGAAAACGTCTTTAAAGTCTTTACAAAGTATGGCCATTGTTTCTCATTGATGACTATTTGTATCACACTTGCACTATATCAAATTATTAACCAACAACTATTTGACTTATTTCCATCAACCATTAATATGTTGCCTATGGTTCAAAGTCTATAAGAGAAACTAATCTTTATCATTGCAATTTAGAGAGTATTATGATAATTTAGGTGAACACATTTATATGTTATGAAGTAGTAAGTACTGTGCATGAGGTTAGTTAACTATTTAATAAAATTAAATTTATTAAACACAACTGAATTAGTGCTATTTTGTTTGAAACTCGCACAAACGTGGAATTTCATCAACCAAACATCAACCGTATTTTAAAAGAAGAAATGAGTTAGGTAAATCGTGCAGGACATTTGACTTGTGTTATAAGTTCTATTAGCAAAAACGATAGGACATTATTTTTTTTTGCCATATTTACACTCAATTATATGATTCAATATATTATACTTCAAATGTTTTTTATTATTATTTTATTTATTGAAATAAAATTTTATTATTTTATTAATTGCATCAATGGTCGATCACTTTATGTTGTAAACTTATTAAATACATTTTTTTTAAATGAAAGCTAATAGCATTGCATTATAAGTAATTTGTCTTCATTTTTTTCAAGCATTTTTATCTTGGGCTAGGCCCATGGACAAGCCCGCAATGGCCTTTTCCTTAGCGAATAGCTTTTCAATATACTATTCAAATTCACACTAAATTCTATTTAAAAAAGAAACCTTTGAAATATTAAACCATCTCTTTGTAAATAAATAAATAAATAAATAAATAAATAAATAAAGGGGCACATTATGATAAAAAATTGCTTTTATTTTCCTACACAATTTTCAATAAAAAATAGTAAAAATTAAATTAGTGAACATTTTTAAGAATAATCTTCCTCTAATGACATTATGAATTTGTTTTTAAGTTTTTTTTAAGACCGAGAAATATTTGAAACAAACTCGAGATTATTTAAAATTCAAAAAACAAAAAGATCTTATCCTTTTCTTTTACAAAAAACCCAAACATTTTCATAGAATTTTTATCATCTATAATTCTTTTGTTAGGATGTTTTTTATTATCTTATGACTCACAAACAAAAATAAGAACTTCCAAGTTTTATAATTTCCTAGATAATTTTTTAAAAATTTTAAAATATAGTCCTTCATATGCATTCACACACCCTAATTATAAAATTTTACCCAAAAAATAAAATGCAACCTCTAATTAATTTTCTATATAATACATTCTTTATAAAATTAAAATTAAAAATAATATTACAGTTTCCAAAAAAAAAAAAATTATTTTTCCCATAAATTTACATAAATTATAAATCTTTCCAAGTTTAATATGAAAATAAAAATAAAAATAAAAATAAATAAATAAATAAAAATAAAAATTAGTTTCAACGTCAAAACATTAATAAAGAGTGTCTATTTCTTTGCCATTGGACCATTTTCATCAGATCAATCCTCTGCTCTTCTTCATCGCCGGAGACCACGCCGCCGCCGCCGTTGACGCCGCCGTGACCATGGCCTCCGTCTCGATTCTCTCCCTTCTCCTTCCCCTCCTCCTCCTCCTCTCCGCCGCCGATGCTCGGCCCTGCAAGACCCTCTTCATCTCCTCCTTCTACTACTCTTTCCCCACCACCGATCGTCCCTCCCTCCAGATCCGCGCCTCCTCCTTCACCGTATACCGCGTCTCCCGCTCCGATCTACAGCCAACTCTGTCCCGCACCATCTCCTTCCACCGCCCTCTCGTCTCCCATGCCGCCGTCGCCGACGAAGGCTTCCCTTTCGGATCCCTTCGTGAACGCGCCCGCGACATCATGGCTGTCGTCGTTGGCCTCCTCTTTGGCGTCGGCTGCGGCGCCCTCACCGCCGCCATCATCTACTGCGTCTGGTCCATCGTCACCAACCGCTTCGACTTCTGCTTCTCAGCCAGCGATGATATCGAGGAGGACGAGGTGCCGAGTCCCAAGAAGATGGGGTACGTTACGATCCCTGCCGTTGAGCCGGTCGCTCCAATCAAAGAAGGGTATGAGGGAAAATATTAGGTTTAGGGTTCTTATTGATTCACAAATTTATCGCCTTTTCGATGTGGTTTCTGAATAACATGACATCTCTATATATTATCTGCGACATATGACTTGTTTGGTTGCTTGCTTTGTGAGATAGCATGCAATTGTGGATTTCTATCTATATATATGTGTGGGTATGTGATGTTCGTGCTTTTAAAGAAGTGTTGGTTTTCTTGCATTTCATTATTTATGCAATTGTTTGCATATGTGAATCAGTGTTCTTGTTTGTTCATGATGAATCTTGTATGTTTGACATAGTTTGCATATGCTTTTCTTGAATGTTGAACTTGACTTCTATAAATGTTGAGTTGATCTGTAATTGCAACTGTTTTATGCTACTTGTGCAAGTTCTGATTTTGTTTGTGAATAAATGTTTGGTTCTGCTTGCTCAGTTCATAAATTTCAAGTCTTGGTAAAATTTGCTAGTGTTTTATTCCCTTAGGATCACTATAGATGGTTGTTATTGCGGCATGTCAGCGTTATCCATTAACACTTTTCTTTACACATCTTAAGCTCTGATTCTTCATTTCTTCTAACTTTGCATTATTGAAAATTGTCAAATGTCCTAGATTGGATGTAGTTTGAAGTTTATTGATGATCTCTGGCTGTCCAGTGAGCTAATTGGTTATCTTCTATTTCTGTCATGTATGAGATAGATATTTATGCTTGTTCATAGGGCTTGAAAGCAGTTGTTGTTCTCAGTATTTGAAGCTTGTATATTTTCGACCAAAGGTTAAAAATGTTATATTAGTTTTCTAACCATATCTACAGAATGTTCAAATTCTTCATATAGCCTTTTCTATTGTATGCTATATACTTTGTTGATTCTTGACAATATATCACTGAGAACTGTGTTCATTTCTAATTGGTAAATTTCATGCGCCTTCTCTCAGAATTTCCAGTTCATTGTGTTTGGTCTCTTGCTCCTTCCTAAACTTTAAAGGGAAAAAACCCTAGGCACTTTACCATAGGAATAGGGGTGCTAAGGTTTTGGAAAATCTGGGAACAATAAAATGAGGAACTCCTTGTCTTGAGATGAAATGTGCAAGTCATGTCAAATAAAGACTAATTTTGGAGAAGGTAAGCAATTGAGTGTATAGTGTGTGAAATGTCTATTGTGTTTATCTCCATTAAGGAGAAAAAAAAAACTCTTTAAAGTGTTTAAGGACTTGGAAGGATTATGAGGGTACTAACAGATGTCGGGAATAAGGGATGTCAAAAAGCTTCCATATAAATTGATGTGGCGTTTCAGATTTGATAGAAAATGGCTTGATTATGTATAATGCTTTTGGTTTATACAGCTACATTGTGTATATATCTTTTGGTTTACAATTTTTAATACCAATATTTGCTTGCTATCATTACTCACTGTCATTAACAATTTCATTATCCTTTAGTCTTCAATATTATTGGGGCAGGTTTAAAGGTTACATTAATCAAAGAATATTCATTTTTGTGTTTGTTCTCTGAGTTTTTTGCCTTTTCATTTTAAATGTATTCATGGTGCTCAGATTTGTTCTTAAGAAGAAAGGGCAATTGTAAATGGATTTCCAGTGATGTCAGTATTTTAGAATACATGTGCATATGCAAGTGAACTAGGTATCACATAGCACATAAGTTGTATTCAATCACATATTCAATTCTGATTTTAAAAATAAATTTTAATTATAAAATATTGGGAAATGAGATTAAGTTATGAACTTGAAGACAATTGAAAGGGGAGGAGAAAAATTAAGCTATCATAAGTACAATATGAGTATCTGAATTCTAATTTTTTGAATTGTATGTGAAAAAAAGTATTTGTAGCAACTTGTTAGTCAAATATCATAAAGCACTAAGCCATTTGTCAAAGGCGTAAGACACATGATAAATGCCCGGACTTGATAGCTAAGCCTAACTAGTAACGTGCTGATGGGCATCTAATCTACTTGAGTACGTACCCTACCAATTTGGATAGGTTTTCATTATATCCCATTCTGATTGCATATGTTATTTGGTTGGAGCACCACCTCCCAGATGGGGTTCATTTGGTTGTATTTGGAAACAATGCCATATTATATGTTTGCTATACATTGTTTTTGAGTTTTTTTGAACTGCAGGTACGCAATTGCTTAAGAGTGTGGTTCTGGGGGAAGAAAATTTTCTCCTGTCTTTTTCTGTGACCTGTGACAATCTAGATACTGCTTTGGATTATGTGTGAATCCCCGCGTTCACAATGTTGTACTGCAATAGTTCTGACTTATTTTGAGCATTCCATGGCTCTAAATATCCTGATTCTGTTTTGAAGTTACACAAATTGCTGTTCATGTCTTGTGTGTATTTTGGAATCTAGATGATCCCTTTTATCAAATTGCTAATAGTTAACAAGGTGTGTTTCAATATCATCTCTTACCATTGTCTTTCTTGTGCCCAGAATTGTCCATTTTGTTCCCTTATCTCATGAATTGATCTAGTGGCGCTATTATCAGGTTCTTATTGATATTGTTTCAACTGCAGAAAATTCAGTGGGTGTTTGTTTGCCTCCCCAGATTTTTTTAATGCCTTTTCTTTTAATTTGCCTAACTATAAGAGCTTGGTGCTGTTACCATTCTATAAACCTGATGAAGTTTGTAGGCATAGACCTCCAAGGATTATGTTCGATCATCAAAATCCAGATCAGGTTCATGGCATTAGATAACACTTCTAGAATAATGACACATTCACTAGAATCCTGGCATTAGATATCTTCGACCTTTTATAATGTTGATACCCTACTTATTTGGCTTTAATTGCGCTAAAACATTATTCTACATGAATGCCTGTAGAATCTTCACAAGTTGTTTATCATACTATTAGCTGATTTGAACCCCCTTAATCAAATCCCATCACCCATGTTCCTAGTTTATCACACATCATTGGCCAAAAAATTGTGTTGCTTGGTACATTATTTTTTTGTTTCATCAAGAAATATTCGTTGAGGTTGGAGTTTCTCTTAGAGGAATCTCCTTATTCGATTTTGTGCACTGTGTACTTTTGTTATTGGGAATGTTTCTTTTCCTTTTACTGCAATTGGATTCCACACAGTTATTTGTTAATGACTATTGTTGTTATGTTTCCACATATTTACTTCACTTTGAATCATTTAATAAGAAAGCATGGTTCACTTCTTGTTGTCCTTGCAAATATCAGTTTCTGGTTGTCATCTAATTTCCAGTATTTGTTGAACCTCTTGAGTATTATTAAGTTGCTGGTGGAGTTCCAAGGATCTGGGTGCATGTGAGCTATTTATTGAGTTCAAGGCATTGTCTTTGGTATTATAATTTTAGAAGGAAAACAGATACTCTAAAGTCACATCACATGATATTGCTAAGGTTACTCTGAATACTGTTTGCTCTTTGTTCTTATAATATAAACAGGCAGGTAAATTTTTGTAGCTTCATCTTATAATCTTTGTTTCATGTGTTTACCAGCATGGCAGCATCATTGTGAGTAATATTTGATTTATTATTATCTTATATTTGTCCAGTTTATTGAGGATATTTTCAAGTGATTACTTGAAGGTTAAGTATTTATATATGAAGCTCCTGACAGATATTAAATTCTTACCCTACATTTATTTGTGTGTATGTATATAGATATTCATGAATTACATTGGCCTTTCACCCACTCTTGTGTTGAACAGGTTGTATAGAAACAGAATTATGCCTTTTATGGCAAAGGAAAATAATTCCTACCTACCACAACTGCTTCAATAAATAATCCAGCTCATTTCTAACTTCAACATAATTGATGTGATTCAAATAACATTTTTTTTTGGTGTATTTTTTTTTTTTGGACAAATGTAGTAGTCATGTGTCAGGCTGTGGGTATAAATATCAAAATAGTTCATCTATTTTGTGATTTCCGCCCTTTTAATCTCTCTAATATAAAATCAGTCTTTTTGGTCCTTGTAATTGTATATTTTCGTCCTTAAGCTGTAAAATCCGCTCTTTTGATCCTTGTATTTGCACATTTTCATTCTTTTTAGTCCCTCTAATTTATTAGCTGAAAGGATCAAAAGGGCTGATCAGTCAATTGAAGGGACTAAAAGGATAGAAATGTGTAAATACGAGGACAAAAAAGATGGATTTTATATTAGAGTGATTAAAAGGGCGAAAAACGTAAAATAGAGGGACTATTTTGATATTTTGACCTCAGGATGTCTGTGCAGACATGAGGAGTTGAGTTTTATAATATTTATGTTTTTATCAGTTTTATAACTTCACTTTTACTTTAAGTGAGCTATTGTTTGAATTCACTTTTTTGTCCAAATAACATTTTAGGCGAGCTATTGTTTGAATAAGTTTTTTTGTCCAAATAACATTCGAAATTATTAAATATGATTTTTTTATCCTTATAAAATTGAAAATACGTCTAATTGTTTGTTTTTTTTTTTTCAAAATATTCTAGTTGTCTTAGCATATGGAAAATCCCCAATTTTTGTTGTTATATATTTTTCTTCCAAATGATATTTTAACATAAAATTCATAAAAAGTAAATATTATGAAAATAAATTTCTACAATAAAAGAGAGATGACATTTATTAAATGTTACATTAGTTTCTTATAGGTCTGTTTTTTTTTTTTGGGAGTTTTGATGAATGTACATGCAAAGACAATATTCTAATGATATTTCCAAGGGCATATAAATAAATAAATTAAAAAAATAAATAATTTTATGCTACTTTGGAATGAAACAATAAAAAAATATTTTTTCCAGACTTATGTTAGAGCTTTGACTTGAGTTGTATAACATGAATATATTATCATACTTTGCCGCCCATGATTAATCAAATCTAAGGAAAATTTATTTCCCTTAAAAATTTATTTCTTTTCAAATGAATGGTAATCAATCCTTTTCATTAAAATTCTTATTTCTCAATACTATGATAAAGAATATGAAAAAGCAAAATAAAATAAATATAAAAAAAAGACGACTTGCTTTCCATAAAATTAAGCCATCTTATTATTTATAATATGATTCCCAAACTTATTTCATTAATATATAATCATTATCAATTATCATCATCATCAAAATGTCAAACTATTAATACTCTCACCTGACATTGCACATGATAATCCCCAAAGTTAGAGAATTCATTTAGAGATCCCAGATCTGATTTTATTTATTATTTTAATTATAAGCCAAACAATTAATGTTGATTCAACTATCTATTTTATTGTGAATTTATGGGGAATTTGACCTTTATTTCAAAATATTATTTATTTCCCTAACTTATTTTAATATATAGGACTGAAATCTTAATGATGTGTCCTTGTTCAATGAATGTCATTTGCTGCCACTCTTCAAGAATATCCTCTCTAATAAATCAAATAGATTTTTGTTCTTTCCTTAATCTTTGACTTTGGAATTTCAAATAAATAGATACTTGAACTAATTTGGTTCAATCGTTTACCTTCATATATATTTTTTAATTTAATCTTCATTGCAGATAAATTCTGTATTCTTATTTTATCAAGAAATAATATAAAAAAAATTCATATATTGAGTGTTGCATGACAGGAAAGGAAAGGAAGAATTTATTATCTTAGTTATTACAAATCTTCTAAGCGTACTTGTTGGTAAGTTTTATAACTCTATGTGACACTCGGTTGATTTGATAAGTCTCTAGGGGTTTCGCTAAGTTACCATAACGAGTATACCATTTATTTATCCTATGATAAACCCTTAAATGGGAGGCGCTTGTTGTCTTTTTTTTTTTTTTTTTAATTATTATTATTTTTATAAAGTGGACAAACCATGGAGTCAGGGGTGTGCACAAGAGCGAGAAGTGAACATCCAACCTTGTACCTTCACCTAGGGGCCGAAGGCTCAATTGGCAAGCCTGAGCCGACGGGACTCATTACCACAACTTTACGGCCAGAAGGATTTGAATTCAGAACAATGAAAGCCTTCTACTTCGACTTTAAACAATAGGGGTCGTGCTGTGCCGTTCAATTATAAGTTTTTTGGCACTTGTTGTCTACTTCGATTTTAAGCAAGTGGGTCGTGCGGCTAAATTATGAGTTCTTTGGTGTTTGTCGTCTATTGTCATAATAATAATAATAATAATAATAATAATACAAGAATAAAAACCAAGCTCAAAGATTGATAAGAGATAATAAAATTACAAAAACACCCTTGAGGGAAAGAAAGAATGATGACGTGGTGTGTACGGTAACAAAAAGATCCAGACAATTAGATAAACATCACATCACATTCCTATAATAAATTTTTATACTACTTTGTCTCTCTCCTTCATCCTTAACGGATCTCCTTAATTCGGATCCGGACCCTTATTTAATACCCTCAAACAAGCCCTCGTGCATCAAAGCCAACCAAATCCCGATCCCGGATCCGACCCGTTACTGTTCCATATCGGAAACTGGATCCTTTTCCACCCTTTTCCGGCCGTGGTACCCGATAACGCCAGCAAGATCCGAATCCGAACCCGGACTCCGGCCCGAGATCTCGTCACCGCTCCCCTTATTTAAACTCCCTCCTCCCCTACCCTCTCCTTATTCACACTTTCCAATGTCTTCTCTCACCGCCGGTGACCGCATGCACGTTCTCGCCGTCGATGATAGCTCCGTTGACCGCGCCGTTATCTCCACTCTTCTCCGCAGCTCCAAACACCGAGGTATTTTTTTTTTCCTTTTTTACCCTTTTTGTTCATCCTTTTCAGTTTCACCCTCCTAAAAACCTTAATTTATTTATTTTTTCTAACTTATTTATTTATTTTTTTGTCTTGTAGTTACTGCTGTTGATAGTGGCAAACGAGCTTTGGAGCTGTTGGATTTGGTTAGTTTATTTATTTATTTATTTTTTAAATAAAAAAATTGTTGAATTTTGTGGTTTATTTTGAAAAAAAAATTTTTGGGGGGTTTTTTAGGAACCAAATGTGAATATGATAATCACTGACTATTGGATGCCGGATATGACCGGTTTCGAACTCCTGAAGAAAGTCAAGGTTTTTTTTTTAATTTTTTTAATTTTTTAATTTCAGAAAATAATATTTATGTATATTTTTTACTAAAAAATTAATGGGTTTAGAATTGGAGAAATTTACAAGATTGCCACTCATGCAGGGATCAACGGAGTACAGACAGATCCCGGTGGTGATCATGTCCTCTGAGAACATCCCAACAAGGATCACCAAGTATGGCAATTCACACTGAAATCCAAGGGCATTTTCGTCATTTTAAAATTTAAAAAAAAAAATTAAAATTAACTAATTAATTAATTATTTTTTTTGGGAAGGTGTTTGGAGGAGGGAGCAGAGGATTTCTTACTGAAGCCAGTGCGTTCATCGGACGTTCAGAGGGTGTGTAGCCGTATGATGATGAGATGATGGCCGTTGGATCAAATGGCAACGGCTGTGATTGATTTCACTAATATTATTAGAGAGAGAGAAAAGGTGGCATTGTTGTACTGCATGTGTTTGCTGCACTGAGTTTAATTGGGAGAATATTTTGATTGTTATGTTCCTTTTGGATGTCTTTCTGAAATTTTATTTTCGTACTTAATTGAGAGTGATTTTTTTTTTTTTTTGAATGAGAGTATTCAAAAGGAAAACAGGGAGTTTCTTTTGACTGAAACTCTCTTTCTCTTGATCTTCAAGAACTTCTAGAAGATTACAATTCATGTGAAAAACATTACAACGGATAATAGCTTTTATTATGCTTTTTTTTACAAAGAAAAGTAGGTAACTAATCATGTTAAATTAGTTTTAATTAATAAAATTATATATTTGATATTTTATAATTAAAAATAGGAATAGAATTTATTATCATTATTATTTAAAAAAAAATCATAACTTTATTTAATAAAATATGAAACAGGGGTAACATTGGTAGATGAAAGTATAACAAAAGAGAAAAAACAGAATAAAAAATATAGGAAAGAGTCTAAGAAAATCCACTAGAGACGAAAACGAATGATAGAGTAGAACAAAGATAGGTAGGACAGACGATAATAAGTTTTCTAGTAAAGATGAAATGAAGTCTTCCACTAGATAGGTCTATGAAATAAAAGTACATAATTAGTTAAACCCCTCCAAAGGATGATGCTCTCATAGGACCTCAAGAACTCTAGATTCCATTTATCGAAGACAAGTCTGGTAACTTGATTTATTTTGAACCTTGAGATGTAAAAACTCATGATAATAACATGTGAGTAAATCTAAGCATGATCAAAGAAATAAAAAAAATGAGAAGTGGTTAACCATTTTATTGTTCCAATTTAGCTAGATATCTCAAATAATGTATCTAAACAGTAATTCCTACGTTTCTTTACCATAGAGATTAAATCTCTAAGATCCCCAAAAATTATATATAAGTTAATTCATGTTATAAAATCACATTACAACTTTAGCAATATTGGATTCCCATTTAAAATTTTGGTGGAGGTCATGGTTTTGGGGAATCTTTTTTTAAATATTAATTATATTTTTGTAAGAAGCAGTGAACTAATTTGATGGGAAGGCATATGAAAGCCAAATCATTAGGAATATTTCTATAACTACATAGACAAAAAATATCTAAGACATATTTAATTTAAAATTACTAAATTTAGAAAAAGAATGAAAATTATGAATCTAAGGCATATGAAAATTTTCAATGTTATTTGATTGCATTATTAGATGAGATGGGGATATATTTATTGTGATAGTTTACACAAATATTAATATCCACATCCACATAATTTGATTACAATAATATTGAGACAAATACATATACATTGAACAATCGTGAATGGGAAGCAATCAATAAAATTTGACCGACTTCATACAAATTTATTTAATTAAAAAAATTAAAGATCTAGTTAAGTATACATTGAAAAATTTCCACTTATATTAAAATATAATTATTCCCCATATTTTTATTATAATTTTATATTTTATATAAGGGAAAAGTCAAATTTATCACTACTACCTTCAAAATATTCAACATGATTTACCTTGTTTTTTCATCAAATAGTATTATATATATAATTAAAACAATATATGAGATACCAATGACCTTATCAAATAACAACCATGATACCCTCAAAGATGAAATCATGAAAGTGATTAATTATATAAAAAAGAAAATACATTTATTATATTGAACATTTTGAGAGTGGAAATTCATCTGCCTTAATTAGTTTTTATTTTAGTTTGTCGTTTTACTTATTAACAAAGTTTTGCTTTACTTATTTTTATAAAAAAATTAGATAGATAAAAAGTGGAATATATGATTTATTTATATCTATAAAATACAAATGAGATCATGATCTTTGAAGGGGTGCATGTGTGAAGACTATGAAGACTATCAAAGTGAAAGGCACATGCATTGGAAGAGGAGATTCAGTGGCTTGTGATTTCTAATATGGCATCAAGAAACAGGGAAAAGGTCATCCATTATGAAGAATAACTTGTTCCACTTAAACTCCAAAGATACAAGATCTTCATGTGATGGTGCTTAGATACTAAAGGGACCACAAAACTTTGTTAGGACCACTGCATGCCTAACCAATTCAACCATATCAAACAATGCAACTTTCTTCTTTCTCTCTTCTTACTTTTCAACCATTTTTGAGTGTCCAATTTGCTTTCTTTATAATTTATGAATTTATCATATGCATGCATGCACTAATTCATAGATATTCTTAGAATTCAATGATTTCTCTACGTACTTATTTTTTTTCTCTAAGCATGAGAATCTCATTGTTTTTTGTAAGGTTGTGCAAGCAAATCTTAGAGAAGATATGAAGATGTCTTTTGATATGTGTTTGTATGTGTGTGTATATGTATGAATAAGAAAGAGATAAAAACATTGATGGTCAAGGATGACAACAAGCACACAGACAAAATTAAAGAGAGAAGAAGAAAAGTGCTATAATTATAGTCCAATCATATATATTATTAATAGCAAATGATTACATACCATAATGTTTATCAATATCCATTTATATCTAACTCAAAAGGAGCAAACCTCTAAACACTTAGGAAAAAAAAAGACCCTTAAAAACAACCTAAAGAAAAGAACTACTTAAGTAAATGAAGCTGATCAAGAGCAGACTGCTTGAACTGCCAAGCTCACAGGCATATTCTTGCATTTAGAGTCACCGAGCACACTCGCCGATCCTTCGATCGAGCAGGCCATCTTTCCAACACATGCCTAAACAAATCACAAATCATTGTCTCAGTTAGTTTCTAAGAATTATAGTCCTAATTAACATGCTAAACATAAAGGAAATCTTTTTATGCATACACATTACCTTTTGGATTGCATCAAGAGCAATTTGAGAGTCACAAGTTCCCTTCTGGAATGCACCACACATGCCATCAGGATTACCAAAGCTTGCAAACTCAATATTTGAAATAATTCCAGTTCCTTGGCAAGACAAAGTTAGGGTTTTCCCTTCTTCGACATGCCCGCAGACAGTTCCGACCGTCACTGTCTGGAAGTTCACATTGAATGGTTCTCCGCCGGCCTCTTCAAACAATATCAAAGTGTTTGGCTCTGTTTCCTTGAGGAATGATCTTGGTATATGATACCTATAAACAATATAACATAAACTCAATCATACACACACATATACATACAAACATAAGATTTGAGTGTTTATATAATGTAAATACATACCAAATTTGGCCAGGCTCGCCACAACCGGATCGACACTGGTTATCGGGACTATATGGTTGTCTATAATCACATTGCTGGCAACCTTGATTGTTTGCAATGGTGGTTGGCCAATATCTCCCAAGGTTATTGCCATTCACCCATGCTACTCCCTTTCCCATGCCTTCCAAGTTCACCACCACTGCCTCATCTCCAAGAGGAGCCTTGAAGGTTGTCTAATGATACATATAAATATTATACACACATTATCAGTACTGATATATGTTTATAAGTGATATAGAGTTGCAAGTGATAAAAAGGTTCATGAAAATTGTTTACCTTGTACCAAGTGAAGGGTCTCATTGTAGGAATGGAATCAGTGTGCCATTTGTGAGAAGGGCTATCCATATATATTTCATTATCCTCACCATCCAATCCAACCTGATAATAATTCAATGTAAATGTTTCATGTTTTCTTTAATATTAAATTTAATGATTTAATGAATCAAATTCATACCTTGTATGCCCACAATTCAGATGATAAATCATGTTTCATACCACCTCCTATGATGAACACTGGCCCGCCGGCAATTCCGGTCGGAACCAATTCGTAACGAGCACCATAATTCTGTTAACAAGTTCAGAAACATATACATGAGAATATAAAACTAATCAAGAAAAAAAAAATACAAGATGAGTTTATTTATAACACACCGAATGACCAATTGTGCCACTAAGCAAAGAAATATAGTTTTTCCCCATTTTTATTTTCACACCAGCTTCAAATGTAAAGCTGAAATTTCCATCAGCTGCATATTGAGATCCTGAACACACACACAAACACATATAAATTATTAATCATGATCAAATCAACCTCAATGAATTAAGTATTAAGTGTGTACTTACCAACGTGATCCCCATTAACAAATGCATGAAGAACATGACCTTGAGTAGCAACTTGTAGAGTCATGTCCATATCCATAGGATGATCAAAAGTATTCATGTACCACAAGTAGTCACTTTTATCATCAGTGGCAAGAATCTGGTCTAAAAGCTTGTGATCACGGAAGCTCCCAAGAGCTCCTTTAAGAGTGCTTGTCATTGCCTCTGGTCTCCATGACCAACTTAGTCCTTCAGGCTCATTTTCAACCTGGCTTCTCCTCTTCACCATTACTGATGTTTGAGTGTTCACCTGTACATACATATACATATGATCATATATACATAATATTATTACAAGTTAATTAAAACAAAAGATTTGCATGCATGTATATATAGATTTAATACTAACCTTAGCAGTGTTGTAAACTTCTTCTTTGCACTCTGGAAGAATACTGACAGAGGATGCAGGGACAAAGTAGTTGTGTCCATGGTATTCTACAGTTGCATCAAGAGTGGTGTTTGAGTTTGAAATGAAGCAACCTGGTGTGATACCTTTTCCAGTGTATTCAGTGATCTAAAACCACCACAAAATACATATATACATGAGTTTCCAATTCATCAATGATAAAAGTAAACAAAAACAAGTATTAATAATTAGTTCATACTTGAACTCCGTTTTCAAGTTGTTTAGAGTTGTAGTTGCCATAAACAAGAGCTTTCTCCATTGATTTCAACACTGCATGAAGCTCCTTCAAATGTCCCCATTTTGGTTGCCTTATATTTCCTATAAATAATAATAATAATGATATTAAAATAAAATTAAGTAATAAAAATAATAAAAGCATAAACTTTATACAAACCATATTCATCAAGGGGAGCATCATAATCATAAGTAGTAGTGATATATGGTCCTCCTGATGTACGTCCAAAGTTTGTTCCTCCATGATACTGCAACATTAATATTCTTAATGTTTAATCAAAAACAAAAACAAAGAAACATAAATAGATAATGCCTTTTAAATTAAGTATATATATAAATATACAATGCATATACAAACCATGTAATAGTTTTGCACTGTTCCATTGGTTTCAAAGAACCTAGCCACTGCATATGCTACATCTTCTGCTGGTCTATGTGGGTCTGGCTTGTCCCAATCCTTAAACCTATACATGTTAAACTTAATTATATAATTATATAAATGTATAAATATAGAGATATATATAGATGATAAGAGAAAACATATATACCAGCCAGTCCAGTTCTCAGTCCAAATCTTGGGACTGTTTGCATTGTTAGGCTGGAAATCATGACAATAGAATCCATTGCAAGTGTTTATCTGATGAAACATAAGGAATTAATTAGCATGGATAATTACATGAAAATTAAAGTTAATTATTATTTTTAATGTTAATCTTATGAAATATAAATATTCATACCATTGGTTGTGGTGCATCAGCTTGTTGGCACATAATCCATGGAACACCAATGCCAAGAGATTGAGCCATGTTTGCACACCATTGAATGTACTTATTTGCAGCAGCTCCATATCCAGATTGAATGTTTCCATACTCATTCTCAATCTATCAGTTTTAATCATCAAATTAATCAAAAACATAATCTTAATTATTTAATTAACACTAATGATATTACCTGAGCGAGTATGATTGGTCCTCCTTGAGGTGCCATTAAGTTCTCTTTCTTTAACATATCTACAATCAATGTTGTGAATGTTTGCATCTCATCCTGTAATTAAGAAAAATTAATTAAAACACTATTAATATATAAATTTAAACATTATTGATATAATTAACTCTAAATTAATATATCACCTTGAATGGTTTGTTATCAGTTCTCATTTCCATCCCTGGGATTTGCCTCAACCAAGCAGGGAAGCCACTGAAAGAAAAAAATTAAATAAACATTATATAAATTAAGTTGCATGTAATTAGTGTTTAATTAATCTAAAAAGGTTAATTAAATTACCCATAATCCCACTCTGCACAAACATAAGGACCAATGCGAACAATTGCATATAATCCAGCGTTCTGAACTTCTTTGATAAATCTAACCAAGTCTAGATTGCCTTCAAAGTTATACTACAAAAAACAAAACAATAATTAATATTATATTCATCGAAAAAAACTTAATTAAATAGTAATTAAGTACGAATTAACGAAAGAACTTATAGCATAAAAATATTTGGCCTCATTGGAAATATTAATGGTAATGAGTTACCGATTGTAGATACAGGCTTGCAGTCCAAACCTTTAATCCTTAGATGAGGACACACGGCTAGAAGACCAATTTCCGTGCACAAACTCGGCTTGTTGCCTTAGTAAAAAGACAAAAAATTTAAATACTAATTATTTACCTGACGTTTAACAGGCTCATGAACGTTCCAAAAAACATAAGTTTCAATTGCATCTAGACCTCCTTCTTTTGCCTTTTTGATCAACTCTGGCCACATCTGAACATCAAATCATTAAAATCAATAAAATATTCAGAAATAATCTAAAAACTCACAAGCTTCAATGCTATATAAATTTAATTAATAAAACAAAAATATATGTGTATATATATATATATGAAAATTTACCTCAGGAGTAGAACGGGGATAATGAATTGAACCAGAGATGATAATCCTACGTTGGCCATTAATGAGAAGAGCTCTTCCGTCATGAGAAACAGTTGTTGAAGAAGCTAAAACACTAAGTAAAAAGAGAGCCAAAACCACAACCAAAGACTTAGCCATGGCCATGTTTCTTAGTTCTAAGATCAATGATCTCAAGACCAAGATTGTTGTTTATGATATTATGGCTCCTTTGAGGGTCTATTTATACTAAAAAAACAATATGATTAGGATAATAGTTTCATCTTTATCTTTTTCTTTAAATCTGGTAAATTTAGGATATTTATGTTTTTCTTTGATTGGTTGATGAATTATTGACTTGAATTCCAAATTTAGATGTTTGGATATTTATATATATTTAGGAAACATTAATTGTGTTTGTGTATATCCATTGAATATAATGACTAGATTTATATACTGAAAAAGGATGGTTTAATTTGTATTTATTATGTTATTACAATTTTTTAAAATTTAAAAAATTTTGGGGATCTTGTAATAATTTTGTATTGTTGGTTTTAGATTGAAAAGGATTACTTTTTCAAACAATATGGTTGAGATTTATAGCAAAATTCAGTTTGGATTCATATAAAAAAGATTTTGTTTTGAATCGATATGGTTGAGATTTATAACAAAGTTTGAGTTTATTTCGTTTTTTAAAAATATATCATTTGTATTATATATTAACAGATATTTACAGAATTTTGTTTTTTAACCCTTTTTTTATTTTTAATAAAATATGATTTATCATATTATTTAATTTAAATGATATTTAAATATTTAACACTTTTTTTTTCTAGATACTTCTAGACAATGAGTACACTTTCGAGCAAAAAATAAAAATAAAAAAAATTAGAAAAAATTAAAAATAATAATTTTATTATTATTTTTGGGAAAAAATCCACAGCCAGAACCTTCATGTCTTTGTTTCGAAGGAGATCGGTGAAGTTTCTCCAAAGGTGCGATTTTTGATGGCGATTAGCACCAGTGTTGCAGCAATGGCGACGCTGAAACTCTCCAATTCCATGTTTGCTTCTTCTCCTCCTATGTTCTCCGTCATCTCCAAGTCCATCAGCTTGAGAACTCCTGCTTGGAAGAACTCCAATCATCAAGGGAACTTAGGTCTATCTGTTTCATCTAGTGGTGGCTTTGGATCTCTAAGAGGTGGAGCTGGTGTTTTGGAGCGTCCAACCTTCGATCAGTCTCAGTTTGATCCTATCCCTCAAGTAGAAGAAGGTATCTTTTCTCTTCTCTTCTCTTTTTCTTTGATGTTGCTTGTTAATCTTGTTTTTTTGGTTGTTTTTGTTGTTGTTCTTGTTCTATGACAGCCTTAATCGTTTGTTCTTCTGTTTTTTTTTTCCTTATCAATGTTCAATTGCATGCTAAGAAAAAGGCAAACTTGTGTTTGATTAGTGTTGGTTTGAAAGGAAAGGAAGTTGGAGTATGATTAGTGCCAATGGATGACTAATTGTTTCAGTAACTGAAGGTGAATTTGAAGGATTCATGTGAAGAACACTGTACTTTGTAACTAGTTTTTGGTGGAAGTATAAAGAAACTAGAGAATTTATAAGTGATGTTGGATAACAGTTGATAACTTCTTTGCAAAAACTTAGGCTCAGTCTAAGATGCAAAGTTTCTGAAAAACTCTGTTAGTTTTTAAATATGTTAAGTAGAAAAGAAATCCTGATTCCTGTGGAAGTCTTAGCATTGACAAGTATGAACTGGGTGAAGTCATTTGGTAGATATGAGTTCATCTTGCAAGGAAGATACCCAAAGTTGATAAATAAAAGGCAAGGGACCCTTGCTTTTATAGTTCTAGAATTTATTGTTATGAATGACATATTTTAGTTCTATTACATGGGTGGATGGTGATTGCTTAGAATAAATTATATGAGTGATTTAATGAATCTTTGTTATTTGTTAAGCTTGTTTCATGTTGGAGGTGAGGCGGATAATTTTTCTAATCCTCTGGAGTCATCGACAAGTAGAGTTGTGATTTACTGATTTCCATAGCAAGCCCCATTGCATGTTTTGATGTTTGTTGTTTAATAAATTTGGTGCTCTAAATGTTTTTACTTTCCTACATAGGATAAAAAATTTGACATTATGTTGAGATCTTCACTAATATGTTCATCCTTCATATTGATTTGCGAGCATCGCCCTTTCCTGGTCTGATAGCTGAAATATATAGCTTGAAAATAGCAGAGCTAGAATGTTTGTCATATTTTAGCAAAAATACTCTGCTTCTGAATGCTTTTACTTTAATTGTTGTATGCAAGTTATCCTTTAATTCAGATTCATCAAAAGTGCATTGATACCTTTCCAGTCTTTTAATGATGGATTTACCTGGATAAAAATATGAATTATACATGATTAGCTTTCGTATTTCATTTTGAATTATTGGATCTTCACTTATCACATATATGATATTTTGCTGCTTACTTTGTCTTTGTTTTATAGGGGGAGATTTTGGGAAGTCAATTGTTAAAAGAGGCATAGGAAGTGGAGACAGTTACAGAGTTTTGCTGATTGATGATGAACGTCACACTGAGAGTTTAGGTAATGAGATGAACTTTTTTTTCCTGTATTTAATTGTGCTTTATTGTTTCTATTAACTTGTAATTTTGAGTTTTTACTACTTCCTTACAGTGGAAAAGGCATTGCCAAAGGTTGTTCCATCTCTAACAGTTATTGAAGCGAGGAAGCTATTTCATGAATCTCGTGAAAATGGTGTTGCGATTGTTATCGTTACTGTAAAGGTATGTATTATAGAATTTTACAAGTCTGCATAAATCCATAAGATGATGCATTGTATCTCGATAAAAAATAATTGATCATCAAAACTGCTTTGTTGGAGTTATTAGATAAGAATTCAAATCTTGTTTAATATGGTGCAATGCAGGCATGATATATTTTTCATTTATTAGCAAATTTTCGTATTAATTTTGGTAATTGAAGTATATGGAGACCTTGCAAAGCCATTCCATTGAGATCTCTTTAGAAAGAAAATGTATGAAAAACATGTATAGAATTATTGTTTATAATGAGACACTGATATTTGTCATTCAATAGGAACATGCTGAATTTTATGTGCAAATGATGCTTCAGTGTGGTCTGCAGTCAGCCATGGAACCAGATTCAATATCGGCCTGAGTCGATTTTTCTAAGTAATCTTTTTTTTCACGGAGGAGTTCAAATTGTATGAGAGTTAATTTTTCTTGTGTGTGAAGAAGCCTCATATCAATTTTGTAGAGATTAAGAGGTAAGCTTCACAAAAATTACACTTCTGTTTGTAAGCTCAGGCTTGAGATATATTTAATATTTTGGATAAATGAGCTCAATCATCACTAT
Organism: Dioscorea alata; assembly: GCA_020875875.1. Classification (NCBI taxonomy): domain Eukaryota; kingdom Viridiplantae; phylum Streptophyta; class Magnoliopsida; order Dioscoreales; family Dioscoreaceae; genus Dioscorea; species Dioscorea alata. Next base: position 19,535,233 of record CM037024.1, read on the forward strand.
TTGTTTGAGTCTATTCTGTTTTATACTGTAGTTTGTTGAGGTGTTGTATGGTTTTATTACCTTATGTAGCATTATGCAAAATTAGTTGCTGTCATGAACTTTATCAGCTATTAGAATTTTATCTTTTGTCTCTTTAATAAAATGAATACAGCATGCAGAAATTTACAATTGTGTATATATCCTCATAAAAATTATATTTGTCTTGATCCCCACCAAGCTGCAGCGTTGATGTATATACATTCATTATTATAGAAGTTAAAACTGATGTAATTTTAGAATACAGTTGTATTCTTAGTTTTCACTCCAATTTACAGGCAAAAGATAATGTAATACAGATATAAATGATGATAAAATGATTTTTTTTTTTTTTTGGCAACATAGATATCATAGGCAAATATTTGTATTTTGTAAGAATATATATATAAACCAAATGTTAAAATGAAACTATTTTACCTAATAAATACATTAACTACAAGATTTATCCATAGCATTAAAAACTGTTAAAATTAGCAGCAATAAAATTACTACAGTTACATTATCAACTGATCTTTCATTTTCAGTAACGACGATATCTAACTCCCATGCAGATGGCAGTAGATGATAAAGAGCATGCAACCAATCTTCACATCTTACTGCAGTGTTCACTGCCACCAAATTATATCTAGTCCTGCAAAATCAACCAGCTAAAAAGCAAGTTTAATTGTGTACTTATCCTTGAAATGCAAATTCCGGGCAACTTGACCTTTGCACATTGTCCTTAGAGAAGAGTAAAAGTTGATGAAGGTGATAACTGCTTCCTCCAGTGACAACTTGAAAGAGCCAATTCATATATTTCAAGTTAAGAGAGCTGTGTTTGAGTTGCACTACATTTTGCCAGGCGGATCAGATTCGACTTCAGGATCATCTGCTGTAGTAGCTTCATCCTCTCCCTTCATTTCGATGTCATCTTTTGCCTCAACTTCACCTGTTTCTACTTCAGACTGCGCGGCCTCCTGCCCTAGTTCCATCTCCGGACTCTGTTTCTGACTTTCTGGCGCAGCATCTTCTAGATCACCTCCATTTCCACCACCATCAGTTTCAACTGCTGTGTTTGCAGCCTAGGGAGACAGTTAAGAAACAAAATAAGAACATTTAAGCCAATAATGTACACAGCCTGTTCAGGTACTAGATAAGAAGAGAGTTCAAGGAAGCTTTTCAAAGCAGAATTAGGTTAAAATCATCCAGTTCTTGTTAAATTAGGAATCAAATAAACAAAATTTGATAGCAAATCTCCTTGGTTTACCTGGTTGTCTTCAGGTTGTTGTGTAGCCATGTTTTTCTGTTCATCTTCCTTTTTGGCACGTTTGTTCCTCTCACTAGGTTTTGCATGATACTTGGACCGAACTTCAGGTGGTAATAGGTCAGGAGGAACAACTCCTTCAATGCTATGATCAGTGAACTGCATAGAAAGCATGAACATAATATTGTGGTTAAACAACAGGCTATAAATTACCAACATTTTATATTTGCTTGCATGCTCCCATAAAAATAAGTAATTGCTTATCCTATCCCTGTAAAAGCCATATGTGCTTCGATGCCCCTCCAAATTACCGTTGTTGGCTCTTGTACACTTCTGATGGGAAATTAACTTTAAAAAATTTATAAAAAGAGCAGCATTCACTCTTAGTAGAAGATAAGGATAAAGGGTATAAAAGCAAATGAAAATTAATTCTAGGAGCACAAAGACAAATGTGATTTCAAGGGTATATTAACAATTAGCATTTTTTTATAAGGGTGTGCAGGCAATTTTGTCAAATTTTAAACAAAAACCAATGATAGACCATACCCTAGAAAATCCTTCCAAGTCTTGCCTGGCTGAAAAGCGCAAGCCTTTCCAACAGTAAACCTGCATCACAGAAGCAAATATACAACAAAATCATTCAGATGTTCTGAAGAGCTGAAAGCAACAAAGCCTAAAATATAGGATGAAACTGAAAAACCCAAATATCACTTGGCTAGCTCTCCAAGCCTTCCACTGACAAGCAAAAGAAAGCATCCACTACAACCACTACTTAATTTTATCTTTTTACATGCATAATATGTTTGAGAGTTCCAGATTCAGTAAATGTTAGCATTCATAAAAACTAATGATCAGAAAATATGAAGCCTTTTCATAAATAAAGTGTGTATGGAGCATAACATTTAAGCTTGAAAGGCTAACAAAAATTTGATAGATCCTAACAATTCAGGTATGCATTCGCCACCAAAGCGTGGTGGTAGGAAGAACCAAAGCCTTCTTTGACCCACATTTATGCATGCAAGCAGGTGTGATGAGATGATCAAAAAATTTGACAGGTTATCAAAAGAGTTGAGATAGAGAGGAGAAAATATTTGAACACAGCAGTGCATTCTTCATGAATGGCTGTTGACAGACAACATAAAATGAATTCCAAAAGCGAATTTTTGCAATCCCATCAGCATAGAGTTTGTGACAGATTAACCATATGGAGCATCGCCCTTGCATGCAGTGTGACTACTTTTTCATCCCAGCCACTAGATTAAAACAAGTAAACTTGTAGTTGTCACAGTACAACACGAACAAAATATAGAAGACTTACACGATTGTTTTTATGATGATATTCAGCTTCAATTCCAGCAGAATCATCCATCTGCATTTATTGTAGTATGTTAATGTTTATAAGTAAATTGGCAGGTTATAAAGAAAATAAAATGAACTTGTCATTCAAATAATTTTAAGAATAGATGCAGCACAGAGAGATTGAAGGGAGGCTCACATCTTCAGCAAGGGGCTTCCAGTACTCAGCAACTGAAGGAGTCCGAACACGTTGCGGATCAGTCAGAGCGTTCTAAATTAGCAATTCAAATAAATTAAGTAAATAAGGTACATCACAAAGAATATCTAAAAACGAGACGTTCTAATTTTGTATTCAGAGGAAAAAGGGAATCTAAGAAAATGCAAGATAATTTTACCATGGGAAGGGGTCATATATGCTTAAATTGGGCAACTCTGATCTACATGCCACAATTTCAGTCTGATACTCTATGGTGGCATTTAATACATGGAAATGGAATGGAATGGAGCGGTGGGGAACCTGGAAATGATGGTTCTCATTCTAGATTGCTAATGTTCACATGCAAAGCACATTTTCATTTCTAAGTTATATATAATTACATATTAATTATAAATTAAATTTTCTAGAGAGAAAAGAATAGCTAGAGAGAGTGGTGATGGTGGTGAGAGAAGTTGAGCAGACAGTACAATCAGAGGTAAAAATTAGGTTAGGATGAGAAATTAGTGAACAAATAGAGCAAAAAAAAAACAATTCATTCTGGGAACTCCCTCCCACCTGGCAGCAAGTGCGTACTCTTTAAGTGAGAGTCCGCATACCATGGTATATGCCCATTCGCATTTCTTGAGTTGCCACCTAAAATAGGAACGATAAATCCAAAATTACGAAAGTCCATTTTATACTATTCCATTCTCATGCATGAAATGTTATCTTCATTAGAAGCCTGCAGCAGAGACAAGGCTATGGGGGAGGAAGATGCTTGTTGCAAGGGAAGGCCTGACCTACTCACCATATCATCCTCCTGCTCAGGTAATCCTAAGCAGGGACTATGGGGCATGGCCTTTTGGTCAGTCCATACGTCCCTTGCTTATGAACTTTCTGGTTTTCAGTTCGTGCATGCGCGTGGGGAACAATGGTCTCAGGATGCCCTCACCCCGTTGACCAACCAGTGGAGAATCACTATTCTAGTATGAGAATTTGATTACCAGTCCACATAGCAAACTCAGATTTGGATGTAAAATTCAAAACATAATCTGTAATTTGTCAAGACTAGAAAAAAAGAATTATGGCAGAACTCATATTATTCTATGAGGTACAGGGAAAAACATGATTCATATTGCGCAACATTAGAACACATGGTGAACCAATCAAAGGCCGCTGAATAAAATTGATAAAAAATGTTTGCTGATAATAGTCTTCTTTGTGAGAAAGCTGCCAGAAATGGAATGTTCTCGATGCAGCTATTTACAAACTAACTGGCCCAATAGGCAATCTATCATAAAAAACAAGGAATACAATTTAAAAGACCTTCACAGATAAGACTTCAAGTTTATTTATGCAACAGATATGCACAATGATAGCTTTAAGAATTCTACTATATATAAATCTATTCTTCATTAATAATAACAGGAAAGATTAAAAGGTGCCCTGCAAGAACATGAAAATACATTCAAAAAACATCACATACCGGATTTTGATCTGCCCATTTCCATAACTGTGATAATTCTCTATTACCCAATCTCCACCTTGGCTTACTATGACAAAAATACCATGAATTAGTTCCATTATAAGATTGCTATAATAAATGCTAACACCCATCTAGAAAAGCAGCATAAGGCGTGAAATATAGTAATTGAAATCAACTTCGACCATGAAAATTAGGGCCAATTTCTTCCAGCTAAACTATATTGCCAATGGTCTCACAAAATATCCATGCTCAAGTTTCCCAAGAACAATAATACCATAATTGACAACCAAATTAGGATAGTAAGGGAGATGGATTCTTTTGCAAATAAGCCTCACAGAACTCATATATATATATATAACTTGCAAATTCTGTAACCTCTCGCATACCTTTCTAAAACTAAGGCTTTTACATATATATGTTGATGCAAATATTAGTGACAGAATTGTTTTAAATAAATACCACTACAAGTTCACTTGTGCAAAATATTGCTTCAGAGGAGAATACAAGCACAACTTCAGATGTAACAAACTGACTTTGTATTGAAATATTACAATAAATGATATGAAGTTTTATCCATGTTTGATATTAAAATAGACAACATTTTATTCAATAGAAGAAAGTTGCAAATCAAGATCCATAAATGTTGAGAAGATAAACTCGAGAATATTCATTTTGTTTTCCATTATCCAATCTTAATTTCCTCCATCTCATACCCACCAATTAACCAATTAACTATTTACACATGATTATCTTCTTCTTTTGAGCCCTAGGAATTCAATTTCTTCCTTGAATTAAACAAATAGTGTGCCATGTTGATACTACTCTTTTGCCTTTAGTTCCATGCCCAATGTCATCTTCCTTGTTTCATGCTGATGCATCTTGTAAAACTTGCATGGTCCCACCTGTAACTGACTAATGTGATAACATATAACTTACAATATCCCCATTGTCATCAGCCATGTTGGTTTGGTAAATTCAATGAAATAACATTTATGGTGGTCCAATCTCATGGCTCAAAGGTCTCAGGATAGGTGGAACCCTGTTAAGGTTATAAAAGCTCTGTGACAAGATAAAGTTTTTATTCAGCTAAAATAATTTTATTAATCGTAATAACTTGAATACGATATCAAACTCATTAAGCTTAAATAACTGCATAGGGCATGACTAAATTTCAGTTCAAATATTCAATTATTTATGGATGAAGTCTTACTAACTGCCTATTTGACATCCAATCCAAAGGCAGAATATATAAGCCTTGGTGGTTGCTTCACCCATTAACAATGTAAGTGTGATCACATTACCAACATGTTTAGGCCTATCAAAATGCTTAGGAATGTAGCTAGATATTCGTTAAAATACCAACATTCTTCAATCAGCAATTTGAAGAACAACAACAAGCTGTTAGTCCCAACTATTTGAGGTCGGCTACATGAATCCTTCCCAATAGTGTTGCTTTATCAAAAGAAAAAAGATTAGACAAGCCAAGCTCAAACATATCCCTTCATCAAGTTTATGAGTTTATGCTAATGGATGATACTGAAATTAGTCAGTAGAGGCATAAGTTTTCGACATCTAGGCTTTATAATCCAAGATAACATGGAATTTATAAAGGATGTTACAAATAGGATTAAGGCATGTTGGGTAAAATAAAAGGTACCTTGTGGAGTTTTAGGCGATCATAAAATGCCTCTCAGATTCAAAGTATTGTTAAGCCAGCTATGATGTATGGGTCAAAATGTTGGTCGGTTAAGAAACAACATAATCAAAGAATAGGTATGGTTAAGGTGAGAATGTTGAGATGGATGTCAAGAGTTACTAGGTAGAATTGCTTAAGCAATGAATTTATTCAAAATACATTGGGAGTTATTACTAACAAGTTAAGAGAGACAGATTAAGATGGTATGAACATGTCCTTAGACATTTGAGCCATAAGATTGAACCACCATAGATGTTATTTCATTGAATTTACCAAACCAACATGGCTGATGACAATAAGGATATTGGGCATGGAACTAAACCCCCCAAGGTCACCGGATGAAAATCTGGAATGCCCACCCATAAGCCAAACCGAGAGCCTCACGGACATGCTTGCAGGCGCAAGCCCACTCGCAAGCCAAACTGAGAGCCCTCAAAGGCATGCTTGCGAGAGCAAGCATGCCCGCAAAGGCTCGGGTATGGTCCTTATAGGGCCATTTTTTTTTCATGTCTTGCACTATTCTTTCATCTTCTCCACTCCTTTCGATCATTTCTCTTCCATTTCTCCACCAAATCTTCTCATTCTTTTTTGCTTTAAATCACTCTTAACCTCTTCTAAACTTGTTTTGTGAAGAAATTTTTAAAATTAAACACTCTTTTGGCCCGGTTTACACAAGTTATTCACTCCACATACTCTAAGGCATAGTTAAGCTTCTTCATCACTAAATCCTTGAGCTTTTAATGGTTTTGTGGGGTGAATTCTTTGGAATTTTGGTCCTCCTTGGATGCTAAAACATTGTTAGAATGATACTCAATGGTTGTAAATTTTGTTGGCTACTTTTACATGCAAAACTCTTGCAAAAGTTTTTCGGATTTACTGTAGCACTGGCATTTTTCGCTTGTAGTCTAGTTAATTGGTGTCTTCTTGGTCTTGTAGGTATGAGGGTCGAGAAAGTAGCTTACAAACGAGCACGGAGGGATCGTTCCCCTCCCGCCGACGAGCCAAGGTTCAAGAATGAAAATCATAAAACACGATTTGCTTTTCTATCGCAAAAGGGATTCAGTACCGTCCGGAGAATAAACTAGGACGTATTGAAGAGCTTGGATTTGGATGGTATTGTCTTAAAGTTCATTTCTCATGATGGGTGGGATAAGTTGTTCTCCATTGAAGAGCCCGCCTACAAAGAACTGACCTTAGAGGTATTGAGCACCGTCGAGGTTGCGAAGCATTGTCCATTCACTCACCAATCGAGCTCTATCTCTTTTCGTGCATTTGGGAAGAAACACCGGGTTACTCAAGATCAATTGGATATTCTTTTGGGGCTCTACACGGAAGCAAACACGCGCACACCCGAGTTTCAAAACCCATCTCAAGACTTCTCGTACCCGGTGACAAGTGAGAAGTATTGGACCTTCTTTTCCACTGGCTCAAGGACAAGGAAAGCATCCCAGTTGTTGAACCCCGCACATCGCTATATACATACACTGTTGACAAGAGGCATCGGGGGTCGATTAGAGTCGACAGGGGTGGTGTCATGCATAGACTTATTGATGCTCTACAATATTATTGAGTGTTACCCCCTCCACATGGAACACCTTGACGCGGAGGTCCTAGCACATCAAGGGCAGTTTGTTCCCCTTGGGGCTATCTTCGCCGGACCATATATCACACGGATGATCAGAGGCATGGGTCTTATTGAGCATACCCAGGGCATGACCCATGCCTCTGATCATCCGTGTGATATATGGTCCGGGGAAGATAGCCCCAAGGCGAACAAACTACCCTTAATGTGCTAGGACCTCCGTGATAAGGTGTCCCATATGGAGGGGGTAACGCTCAATGCTGTAGAGCATCTATAAGTCTGTGCGTGACACCACCCCTGTCGAGTCTAGTCGGCTCCCAATGCCTCTCGTCAACCGTGCATGTATATAGCGATGTGCGGGCTTCAACAATTGGGATGCTTTCCTCGTCCTCGAGCTAGTGGCAATTGAGGTTCAATACTTATCACTTGTCACCGAGTAATGGAGGTCTTGAGATAAGTTTTGAAACTCGAGTGTGCACATGTATGCTTCCATGTAGAGCCCCAAAAAAACACCCAATTGATCTTGAGTAACCCGGAGTTCCTTCCCAAAAGCACGAAAAGATATAGAGCTCGGTTGGTGAGTGAATGGACAATGCTTCGCAACCTCGACGGTGCTTAATACCTCTAAGATTAGTTCTTTGTAGGTGGGCTCTTCAATGGAAAACAATCTATCCCACCCATCATAAGAAATGAACTCTAAGACAATATGATCCAAATCCAAGCTCTTCAACACGTCGAAATCTATTCTCCGGACAGTACTGAATCTTTTTCGCAATAGAAGAGCAAATCGTGTTTTATGATTTTCATTCTTCAACCTTGGCTCGTCGGCGGGAGGAGAACGATCCCTCCGTGCTAGTTTGTAAGTTACTTTCTTGACCCTCATACCTACAAGACTAAGAAGACACCAATTAACTAGGCTACAAGCAAATTAAACTCAAAGGAATGAAAATTCAATGAAAAACGCCTGGTGCTACAGTAAATCCGGAAAAAAATTGCCATCATTCTGCTTGTAAAAATAACCAACAAAATTTACAACCATGGAGAATCATTCTAACAATGTTTTAGCATCCAAGGAGGACCAAAATCCCAAAGAATTCACCCCACAAAACCATTAAAAGCTCAAGGATTTAGTGATGAAGAAGCTTACCTACGCCCTAGAATGTGTGGAGTGAATAACTTGTGTAAACCGGCCAAAAGAGTGTTTAATCTTAAAAATTTCTTCACAAAACAAGTTTAGAGGAGGTTGAGAGTGATTTAAAGCAAAAAAGAATGAGAAGATTTTGTGGAAAAATGGAAGAGAAATGATAGAAAGAAGTGGAGAAGATGAAAGAATAGTGCAAGACATGAAAAAAAAATGGCCCTGTAAGGACCATACCCGAGGCCTTGCGGGCATGCTTGCGCCCGCAAGCATGCCCGTGAGGGCTCTTAGTTTGGCTTACGGGTGGGCTTGTGCCCGCAAGCATTCTCTGTCTTGCTCACGGCGCAAGCTTGCCCGTGAACCTTCTCTGGATGGCTCACGGTTGTTCTCACGGTCCAAAAAGGCCAAATTCCAGATTTTCATCCGGTGACCTTGGGGGGTTTAGTTCCATGCCCAATATCCCCATTGTCATCAGCCATGTTGGTTTGGTAAATTCAATGAAATAACATTTATAGTGGTTCAATCTTATGGCTCAAAGGTCTCAGGATAGGTGGAACCCTGTTAAGGTCATAAAAGTTCTGTGACAAGATAAAGCTTTTATTTAGCTAAAATAATTATATTAATCGTAATAACTTGAATACGATATCAAACTCATTAAGCTTAAATAACTTTATAGGGCATGACTAAATTTCAGTTCAAATATTCAGTTATTTATGGATGAAGTCTTACTAACTGCCTATTTGCCATCCAATCCAAAGGCAGAATATATAAGCCTTAGTGGTTGATTCACCCATTAACAATGAAGTGTGATCACATTACCAACATGTTTAGGCCAATCAAAATGCTTAGGAATGTAGCTAGATACTCGTTATAATACCAACATTCTTCAATCAGCAACTTGAAGAACAACAGCAAGCCGTTAGTCCCATCTATTTGAGGTCGGCTACATGAATCCTTCCCTATAACGTTGCTTTATCAAAAGAGAAAAGACTAGATAAGCTAAGCTCAAACATATCCCTTCATCAAGTTAATGAGTTTATGCTAAACACTTTCTAGGTTTACCTTTTCCTCTTTTATGCGTCCACCTTAAGAGCTTCCATCTTTCTTATGAGGACATCTACCAATCATCTAAGGACATGTTCGTACCATCTTACTTTGTCTCTCTTAACTTGTTAGTAGTAACTCCAATGTATTTTGAATAAATTCATTCCTTTAAGCGATCCTCCTAATAACTCTTGACAGCCATCTCAGCATTCTCATCTTAACCATACCCATTCTTTGATTATGTTGTTTCTTAACCGGCCAACATTTTGACCCATACATCATAGCTGGCTTAACAATACTTTGAATTTGAGGGGTATTTTATGATCACCAAAAACTCCGTAACGTCCCTTTTATTTTACCCAACATGCCTTAATCCTATTTGTAACATCCTTTATAAGTTCCCCGTTATCTTGGATTATAAAGCCTAGATGTCGAAAATTTCTGCCTCTGCTACCTAATTTCAATATCATCCGTCCTAACCCTTCGTCATTTCTTCTCACCTTATTACTGAAATTACATTTCATATATTCCGTCTTGACTCTTTATCCCACTTTACTTAAAACCCTTAGCTTCTAAAATGGTCTTTCTTATCTCCATATTTAAGTTTCCACCTTCCTTGCTTTCATCAACTAAGACAACATAATTGATAAAAAGAATATAACAGGAGATATGATCCTGAATATACTTGATCAACAACTTAAGCCTAATATGTAAATAATGTGTTGATTAACAGGCTTAAGAAAATTTTTAAGAACAATCTACAGCTTCATCCAGACTTTAGCACATTAAAAAGTTATTATTTTCTTAAAGGAGTACAACCAAGGGTAAGAAATGAGTTCCCAAATCAAAAAAATAACCAAAAAATTAACCTAAACGGAATAGAAAAGTATGTGTGTTATATCTCCTCATGATAGACTACTCTCACACTTAAAAAACAAAGAAACATAGACAAACATCTAAATGCATAGAATACCGCTTCCGAGCACCATCTTGTAATGCCTTTCTCTCAATAGGTTGCTTTTCAAATGCTGGACAACCATCTCGTTTCCACCAAACCTACATACATGCTTGATCAGATATAATCAAGTTGCAAGCAACAATTTTCACAGACCAGTCATTACATGATGGGAAATGCATGCAGCAAGAAAAGGAACTTGAAGACAATGCTCACCCAATTTTTCTCCCGTTGCAATATATGGTCAATGCTTTGAAGAAACTCTTTCCCCTTAGGTGGAGTGATCTCTAGAAGTTTCTTTACACGCTCTTCACATGCTCCGATTTCTTCTTTCTGAAAGTAAGGCAAAAAAATAATAATATATTATAAAAGTCCAGTATAAGATATGGAAATTATGTTTTGTAATTATGCATCTCTCACTTAGCCACACACATGAAAGGCTTGCAGGTGTGGCAACATACTCCACAAAATAACTTGTACAGCATAAGGCTTCACACATTTGGTTCTAAATTTACTAATCATCGTAAGGGTTCTTGTCGAAAAGCAATGGGCTTGACAGCAAGACACTTGACAGCACACCACCCAGCTAAACTATAAACACCAGAATGGTAGCTTGTTTTCCCTGAGCACATTAGTGTGATAATGATTGCTGGTAGAGTAATGACTTTTCAGTGAAATGACATAAGGATGTGGTGTCACCCATTTTCCAATAATATGGTAATGTATTGAGGCTAGTGAAAGAGAAAATACTGCTAAGAATGATGAACATAAAAATGCAACAAATTTGGCATAGTATATCAAATAAACACCCCAGTAGATGTGATATGAGCCTCACCATGCTTTCTGAAGGCCCATCTTTGTCATTTTTCGCAGGTGACTGAAAATACAGAAAGGTGATCAGATCCAAGTGCTAATCAAAATGATATTGGCGGAACAGTATAAGATTAAAAAAACCAATAATTGTAAAATATTCTACATAAATCTGTTCACATGAACAATTATATTAGAATCGACCATTTGTATACAACTGATTGCGTGGTTACTCACATTAGAAGTAGCAACAAAAAATCTGCAAAACAAGACTCATGTCATCTATATACAGCCGGTTACACTAAAATTATACAAAACCACTTAATAATTATCTTTAAAGTGGTAAATCACATTAATCACATATAGCTCAATGGTGGCACACTGGCATTTAATTGGAAATGATGGTGCATTATCAAAACAATAGACAATACTTGACTTGTCCATAATACTGCAGCATAAATATCAGCCATTTGGAGAATAACCAAGAGTAATTGATAAAGTACTGATATATCGCTCCAGGATATAGATCATTTGAACAGAATAAGAGTTGAATTAAGTCAACGGTTATGAAAGATAAGAAAGATCACTTTTGACTAGAACCACAGCAGAAAAACAATATATTTCATCCAACAACTAAGTTGGCCACTGCCACATGTAGGAGCTTATTCAAGATCGTACCATAAGAATTATATCACATTTGACACTAATATATAGACTTACCAATTTCCCAGTCACATGTCTCCATATGTACATGGTGGAAAACAAATAGTTTGAAGGAAAGATGTCAACAGTCCAATAGGTTTTAGGAATTCTGTCTTAGGACTTTAATTAAGTATATGACCCAAAAGAATGACTTACAAGAAGATATGTATTTACAAAATTCAGAGTCCTTACAACTTACCTTAAGATAGTCAAATAGTATAAGGCATTGCACAAGAATATGCCGACGGAAACTTGGATCTCTCAACTGCACAAACAAGGAAACTTATTAATGGGATAAATATGTTCTTAAGAATAACATAAATCAAAGACTTGAATACCCTTCTATTGGTTAATCATATTTACCTCTAAGCCCATTAATTTGCTGCTGGTCAAATATTTAATGCTGAAAGCAGCTTCATCTTGCTCAAGGTTATTAACATTTCCATCATCCTCACTTAGAGGTTGAGCTTCAAATGTATCCAACACAACCTAGAAACAGAAAAGAAAGCACTGGTAAGTAGTGTATATACACCAACATCAAAAAAGCACAAGATAACCGGAAGAACACCTTGCTTTAGTATCAAATTGAAAATATTGGCGCAAGCAAATTTACCGTGAAACTTGATACAAACTTTTGCCACTTGGATGGAGCAAGTGTTGATGAAGCTGGGTTACAGAAATGTTCCTGAAAACAAACATAATCGTTGTAGAAAGCAAAAACAAACCTCTAAATAAGCAAATTAAGACAACTACCTGAATGAATTTTACTAGATCACATCCACATAATATAGTTCTGTACATATTCCACAAGGAACCATCAAGCCTTGCCCTTACAAACATTAAAACACCAGATGGCGCAATGAATATTCTCAGTTCCAAACCAACTACATCAACATCAACATTCATGACTGTTCAACAAGAGTCTATAGCACATTTTTTCAGGTTTCGATTCTGACATTACTAGAATTATTCTTGTACATATCACTTCATAAGAACATATACCAAAAGTTCACATAACATTTTAATTCTCCAAACTATATAACCATTTTCAAACTTACTATATATTTAAATAGACTATAATCAGCATAAGACATAAAAATAGATATCTCCTATCTTTAAGAACCAACATAAAGCCATAAATTCAATAAAATTAATGCATTCAATGTTGCAACTTACAGGCATATGACAACAAATGGTTATATTAGTTATAAGAATAATATTTTTACATAGTTAAAATAATAGCTTATGACTTTATAATTAACTCATACACAGCACAATGCATTTAAAGTATGACTAATACATATAAAAATCCAATATTTCTTTTGTTTGCACTCACAAGTTTACTATAATTATTTGGCAGTTTGAATGCCTTTGTAGTTTACAGTTGGTCAATTTCCAACTTTCCCTGAACATAAATTATAGCAAGAATCTATCATAATGGTTATAATAATTGAAGGAAGGCAGCAGAGTAAACCTGTAAACTCCAGAAGGTTTTGTAGAAGTTGAAATCAACTGAAACTCCTGAGGAATCAAAGTAAATGAGCTATCACAGATCAGGAAAAGAGATGTTCTAGAGTTAATGGCAAGCAAATAACCACAGATGCCATATTTCGCAAAGAAAACAGGGGACCTCATCATACCTTCTGGAGCATCTTTCTCATACTTTGTTTCATTTGATGTGTTGAAAACTCCCTTCATATTAACAGCTGGAAGCATAAGCTACTAACAATGAATATGCTGATCTTATGTGCATGTGCAAAGGAAACATCATAAAAGGAAGAGAAGGAAGGGAAACCTGAACGCTCAGTCAATGGAAAGAAATGGGCAAGAAACATTAGAATCCGTCCACAAAATACCACATCATTTGCCTGAGACCACTTTGTCGTTAAAACATTAACAGAAGTATGTTTCAAAGAAAGTTTCAACTATAAGAAACAGCTGAATTGATTAATCATGAAATGAGAGCACTACAACAGAAATATCATGGTTCTTTTAGACACAAGGCAACAATTAACAACAAATTGCATGCAGAAATATGCTTATTTCTCATGAGTATAAAAAAAAAAAAATCATTTTTCCAATTATTGAAAACCAACTGAGTGTCATGAGCACAAAAGAGAAGTGCATATCATACAGTGCATCAAGATAAGTTTACGATCACCAACATTGTAGTAATTCTAGCCTTTATTACCTAAATTCAGCAGCAATCACACAACAGTCTAAAAACAAGGAATTCCTATTTCCAAACCTGTTTTTGAGCTCGATTACAAGCAGTCCGGTAATTTTCCATGGCAGACCATAGCATGATGTCCTAGTGGAATATTAAGGCATAGCTATGAATGGCAATGGACCTAAACTCAACCCATGTAAAATCCAGACACAAACAGACAGCCAGAAAAAAAAATAAAAAATAAATTTTGGGAAGAATATTGAATTATGCATGGGATACATGGGATTTTGGATGATAAGCAGATTTTCATTCCATTAGATTCTGAATGTAAGAGAATTTAAATTCTTTGGAAAATACAACCTATATTACTTACAAGCAGTCACAAAATACGCTACTCCATTCCATCACTCATAAAACAACCAATCCTAGTATACAGTCACAAGTTATAACAAGCATGAACATACCCAAATTTTGATTTACCCATCAGACCTAATATAGCAGTACATCTTGCGTTATAATTAGGATTCCATATCTCTGATAAGTTCTTTCTTTTCTACACACATGACCAAACTCAAAATGGATTCTCCACCTCAATTTATCCCTACATTTGGCATTAACTATTTAAGTCAAACTACATTAAGCACTACAAAGATTTCATAAAACTAATCTAGGACAAAGGCACTGATAGTTATGTATAACAACCAGTTTAGGGAATTAGTATTTTAACAAAGACAATATCTCTCCTTTTGTGTGCCCAAATAGTTGCGGAAACTACAAAGTTATAAAACTTAGTAGGAGGCGTCCAAGTAACAACAATTCCAAATCAAGAATTCCACATGCAATTATTCCAATCAAGTATGTTAGGAATATTAGAGTAAGTGAAATTAAAGATGCCCATAGAAAGATGAAAGTAGGGAAAGGTATAGGCCCAAATGGTACCCTAATAAAACTTAGGAAGTTCCTAGGAGATGAGAGGATATCATGTTTACTAGATTGTTTAGTAGGACATTTCGTTCTAGGAAAAAGGCCAAATGAATGGAGAAAGAGTATTTTAGTAAACATCTATAAGAATAAAGGTGATATTCAATGTTGCAATAACTATCGTGGGTATAAACTTATGAGTCATACAATAAATCTTCAGAGAGAGGGAGTAATTGAGCAAAGGCTGAGACATGAAACAAATGTATCTTTAAATCAATTTAGTTTTACGCATGGGAAGTCAACTATAATAGCAATTTATATATTAAGATATTGATGGATAAGTATAATGATGGAAAGAAAGATTTGCATAACACCTTTATTGATCTAGAAAAGGCATACTATACGGTACTTAGTGAGATCCTTTGGTGGTTTTAGAAAAGGAAAGGTCACTACTAAGTACATATATCTAATAAAAAATATGTATGCTCACCCCGTCACTAGCACTAGAACTGTAAGGGAAGTAATTATAGAGTTCCCCATTACTTTACATCTACATCAAGGTTCAACATTATGATAGTTTTAGTAATAAATGAATTGACTAAGCATATTCAAAATCAGATTCCTTGGTGTATGTCTTTTTCGGATGATGTGATCTTAGTTGACAAAAGAAGAGAAAGCGTTAACTTAAAATTGGAGAGATGGAGAAACTGTCTAGAAGTTAAGGGATTCAAGTTAAGAGTGGTAAAGATGGAATATCTAAATTGTCTCAAACCAACTCAAGTGTGGTAAAGATGGAATATCTAAATTGTAATTCCTGTGATAAGACATATAGAAATGAGAAAGGGTTAAGTATCGATGATATTGAGATTGGTAGAAGTAGAAGGCTTTGGTATGTAAGCTCTATAATTCAAGATGAACGGAACTTACAGAAGATGTCACAAATAGAATTAAGGCAAGTTGGGTAAAATGGAGGGAAGTTTCTAGAATGTTATGTGATCGTAGGAAGCCGCTTCAATTGGAGTTCTTACTATAGCTGCAACCTATTTCATATTAGGGAGAAGTGTACTGCCCTCGATCAAACTAGAAATTTTCAAAGAGAAGAAAGGTAGAAAAGAAAGGAGAAAGAGTTTTGATTCGAGACGGATCCCTTTTGTAAAAAGAGTTAAATTGCGAGGGGGTTGTTGACTAGATTGAAAGGTAAATTTCCCAGAACAGGTGTTAGGCCACCTATGATATACGGTTAGAATGTCAGAAAATTAAGAGGACTGAGATGAGAATGTTGTAATGGATGGTAGGCTTAGCTAAGAAAAACCAATAAAGGAATGAACTTATTCGAAACAAATTGGGAGTGACACCCATCACCAACAAGTTAAGAAAGAATCAATTAAAGTAGTATGGCCATGCCCTTAGACGACCAGTAAATGCCTCCCATAAGAACGATGAAAGCTCTTCAGGTGAAGGGCCATGGAAAAGTAAAAGGTAAACTTAAAAAGTGTTTAGCAGAAACATTACAAAATTATATGTCTAAGCTGAGTTTATCTAGCCTTTTGACCCTTAATAGAATAACATGAAAGGGAAGAATTCATGTAACTTTCCCTAAATAGTTGAAACTAACGGCTTCTTGTTGTTGATTAGGTCAGCATTGGCTTATTTTTTAATATTACAAAAAACTAACCTGTAATGCCCTGTAGTATAACTTATTATACCACAAAGTAAGTGAAATCATCAAACAACCAAATTATGTATTTGCAAAAACTCTTGATCCACTAATTGGAGAACATTTACCCAGAAGTGTTACCTTAGATAGTCTGCGAAGAAGCTGATTGCATGTCCTCAACATCACAAGTTTCCCTCTTCCAAAAAGCTCTTGCTGGCAATAAATTCAATCAACATCAACTAGCTACCATCCAATAGTGGATGAAGATGTCAACATATAAACAGGCAAAAGCTTGATAGTTGGTCTACAATGTCCGAATATGGCATACCTTTCCCAAAATATCTTGCATTCTCTCAATATATGCAAAAACTTCTTTGCAATCTTTCACAGTGGACATTTCAGTCAAATCTTCTAAAAGCTGGAACACCATACCACCTTCGACATGTCCTCTTTCACAAAGATACAAGACGATATCTAACAACCAAGAAAAGAACAGAAAAGTAAGAAGATAATGACGTGTTCATTCATGTAAAGTGATTACTCTGTGCACGTGTGTGTGTGCTTGACTGTTTCCTTTGAGTGCCTAAATGTTTCAATAGGAAGTTTATCAACCTAGTAGACGTGGTATCTGACCAACAGCATCCTCATTATCAATTGATTGTCCATACTGCATTATCCTCTCGCCTGACTGAACTGCAGCTGACTGAATTGAAGACAAGTGCAACAAGCCCATCACTAAGGCATAATCAAATGAAAGAACCACTACTGCATATATGTGACATCAGTTTATGAAGTAAAAGGTTAGGAATCCATATCAAAAGTCAGCATAGACAAAAAAAAAAAAAAAAAATGTTACAACAAACGGGGGCAGTCCTCACCATTATTAATAGTTGAATATATTTGGAATAGTCAATACCGTTCAGCTCCACTCAAAACTTTCATGACAAATAAATATATTTCTCATGAACAAGACCATACAAATTAGAGATGGCAAGCTTTTGGCCTTAAATCTTAGGATGATTTCCATCCATGGTTCATATTAAATTAGGATGATTTCCATCAAGATAGGGTTGGCATCATCAATACTTCTGCCCTGTTGTATAAGGTGTTTCATGTATGCTTCATGGTCTAGACATTACGTGCTCTGCGGTCATTGATTTTGTTATAGATAATGACTATATTAAACCGTACACAAGTTTTGCATGACAGTTGGAACTAAATCATTCCCTGTGTATGCCCTTATGTGGGATGACAAAATGCAATTGAGCAGACAAAGTCAGGATTAGGTGTTCAACTACAACTACTCTCAAGGCAAATTCTAGATAATGGTGGTGTCCACATCAATAAAACTATAGAAGAATATATACAACAAGGTTTTATCAAAATAACATCAATTATGAGACATCAGACAAAAATAATGATGAACATTAATTCATGTGGAAAGCATATTCGTTAAAGGAACTCACCACCAATTCCTGAAGTAATGTCCGGAGGGCATTTTCCAGTGTTTGATTCTCATCTTGGACCAAAACAGTTTGTTTCTGCCAGGCAAGCTCCCAATATCAGCCCAAAAAAATAAATAAATAAACAAAAAAAAATGCCAAGCAAAAGGCACCTCACAGTGTTAAGGATCATATGCATACAAAAACGCAGACAAACAAACTTCCTCAAAAATATTCAAGAAAATAACAAATACAAGTGAACCTGATGTGGCATAGCTTTGAAGTACCTGGGGTTTAATAGCTTCCTGCACAGCTTGAAGAGCAAAATTTGCTGGGGATTCAGGTCGTGACAATGCATTCCTAAATACCTCCTTAGGAAAATCAAACACACATTATTACTCAGATTAGAATCAACGATGGAACATACTATAATTAAAAAGTACCGGAAAAAAAAAGAACACATTGCTAACAAGATACACAAGGACAAAACAAAAGGATAAATCACAACGAAACATTTTAGCATGCAATCACAACCATCATCGATTCTAAAAATTAGTATACCATAATCCAAGACATAGCAAAACCAACAAATGCATACAAGCAAATCAACATGAAACCCCACCAAAAAAAAAAGAAAAAATAAATAATCTTTTTAACCATACACTCATACACCCTAACCCTAAAGCGATTCACTCTCGCTGAGATAATCAAGAAACAAAGGGAAAGGGAATTACGACGACGCGGTCACGATCGGCATGACTAGAAACAGGGACAGGGGCTCGAGCGCGCTCTTTGGTGTGCTGGTGGAGGACGATGCGGAGCCCTGGAGTGGCTTCCGCCATTGGAGAAGCCGCAGCTGATGCTCCCTCGAACTCTTTCTTCTCTTTTGCCAACATCTAAAATAAGCATTTTTTTTTTTTTTTTTAAGATGTATAAACCAAAATAAGTATTTTTGTCAAAAAAATAAAAATAAAAATAAAAATGAAAATACAACTTTATTTTTTTTTTAATTACAACTTTTTTCCGTTCTTGTATCAAAAATTTTAATTAAAATATAATTTTATTTTTTTTAATTATAAATTAAATATTATAATTAAAATATATCAAAATAGCATATACACCAATAGAGTCTAATTTATTGTATGCAACCAATGTTATTAGAACCGGATTGAACCACCAGTCGGACAGGTAGAACCAGTGAACCAGTGTGGGAATCGGTTTGGTTTTTTAAGTTGGACCAGACTTACAATTGAACCGGTAAAAACCAATGTGAATCACCGATTTTTTTAATTAAACCAATAAACTAGCCGGTTTGTATTAAAAGATATATTGTATTGAAAATTAAAATTAAATTAAATTAAATTAAATTATTTAAAATATTTAAATTGATCCGATATTGACTCAATTGACCCAAGTGATCCGGCACTTTGGGCGGTTTAATATCCGATCCAGTTCTGATAACATTGTATGGAACAACCACATAGTGGAATAGGAATAAAATTTTCATTCATTCCAAATATTACAAGTCCATGTTAAAATGAGATTGAGCATTCTATTTTCATAATAAGAATCATTTGTTATAGAGCATCATATATTTATATTTATTTGAGAGGAGTTTGATAGTATTTTGTATTTTTACTTTTCCATTTTTTTTTATGAACGAAACACTGTTTTTTTTTTATTTTAAATTTTGTTTTTATTTTTAGTTTTCAATAACTGTTTAAATTTTTTCTACGTATTTAAAAAATATATATTTGATATAACATGTAATATATTGTTTTTATAAACAGTTCACTATATGACAAAGTAATTATGAAATTATAAATACTTTATATAAAAATGAGAAGTATCATTTTTTAAGAAAAATAAATTCTCATAAA
The DNA here is from genome assembly GCA_020875875.1 of Dioscorea alata. Lineage (NCBI taxonomy): Eukaryota > Viridiplantae > Streptophyta > Magnoliopsida > Dioscoreales > Dioscoreaceae > Dioscorea > Dioscorea alata. Next base: position 19,555,487 of record CM037024.1, read on the forward strand.
AATCCTGTTCGGTACAAAAAAAAACATAAAAATAATATATAATTAACAAGAAAAACTACTATATATATATATATATATATATATATATATATATATATAGTTATATGCACTAATCTCATACTTCCTATTTATCTGTTGTGATTAACCAAGTCTAACATACCAAGAAACTTAATTATTTCACAAAATTCTATAAAAAATTAATTATCTTTTTATAATTATCTCTAATTTATATTTTTATATTTCCCTCTCATATTTAATTCCAACTAGAGATTAAGAGTAATTTAAAAAATAATAATAAATATTTTTTTATATAGAAAATGACAGAGAAAAAAAAAATATAAATTTATGAATTTCATAAGAGTAGCTTCTTATGAAATCTAAAATTATAACAAATAATATGTGGAGAAAAAACATAATAAAAAACCAAACCCCACTTTTTGTACAGACCTTTTTAGTTTTGCTTCCTGAAACAAGCATCCCCTTCCCTGCTGTGATCTGTTTACCAGAAATTTCATAGACAAGTTGGCAGCCATAATGTATAAAACGTGGGAATGTAGAACAGTAAAGAAACCATGAACAATTCAATGCATTGCTTGATTGATCAAAACTCTTTCATTGTCTTCTCTTTGAACATATTCATTCAACATCAAATCCCTTCTCTTGCAGCTCCGAGATGACCTCGTTCCTCATTCGGAACCATAGCTTCTGAGCTTCCTGCTCAAATTTCTGTGACTGCAATTGTTTCTGAAAATTATCGGGATCTTTTCCGGACTCGATGTTTCCCTTGGGTCCTACAGTAGTGCCAATTGAGCCACCACTTTTGATAAATTCCTCCGTCGCTTCTTTGTCGCCTGGATATGGGAATTTAATTCGCTCATACAAATGGGCCATTTCCTTTTCTTCCTGCACAGAAAGGATGATATCATTCATTAAACTCAGTAGTTCACTGGCAGAGAGATCAGGGATCATTGTGTGTATATGCTAATGATAGGACAAAATCCTTTATTTTTAAATAATTTAACAAGTGAAAAACAATACAAGTAAATCGTCTCGAGATTGCATTCTGCTAAATCAGCTTGTCAAAAGTAAATAATGCCTCTTCATATGGCATGAAATGTTCAAGAGATAAACCAACATAATAAAAGAAAAGAAAGTAAAAAATAATAAAAAAAAAAGATTTAAGGCAGAGAAGATGAAGTGCACACTGAGCAGCTAAAATATGGCGCAAATGAGACTTTAGCTATTGAGTAACCTATCTATGCAATATTTGGTTGATTTTACTACTCAAATTCTTATTTAACTGAAACCTTTTAGATTCTGCTTCCATAGATTATAAATAAAGCTTTGGGAGTTGCTTCAGTGTCTGCTAAAACAAAGTAATCATGATGTTATATGGCGCATACAAGTCACATGAAGAATGAGTTATTATTAATATATCTTCATAAATGAAATCTCTAACTGTTACATGATTTTCAAGTTGATGACTTGTCATGGTGGAATATTCGAATCAAAGAAAAAAGCTCAAGTTTCATTTGACAGGAGCTATAAACCATGAATTCCAAAAAAGCTTCACATAACATGTATCGACATTGATGCATCTCTTTCATCACAACAACTCATTGGCAAACTCAGGACTCAAACTCACAAATATATAAGTCATAAAATGGGTACCAAAAGCATGCTTTGCAATGATCACCAAAATCAAGAGCAGAAGTTACCTTGGGCCGTGGCTTAAGAGTCCACCAACCAAGTGGAGAGGTTTCATTCCATAACCAGCAAAGCCCTAAGAGTGTATAAGTGCAAAGTGCAGCCTTCCCCATTTGCTTCCAAAAGTACAAATCATCCTTCCCCATCCCAATCTTCCTAAAACTCAAAAGAATAAAAAGTATAAACATTGGTATTTTTCAATAATTAATGCCAAGTATTTGCAACTGCTATATGACATGTTAAATTATTGTGCAAATGTTCATGTGAGAAACGAAAGCAAGCCAATATGGAATGCTCATTAATATTATAAATCAACTGGAATCCAACTCAATTAGTGATAGCCCAAAACTAAAGTTTTGATAAAGAGTAAATTCAACCTACAAGAACTAACACAAAGAAATTGTTCCTGATAAAACACATCCAGGCTTTGCATAAGAGAATGTGCATTATCTGCCTAATGGATGAACACACATCATACAGCTAACTATAAGTATTTAATATCAAGACAGCAAAGCCCCATAGCCAACCATCATGTGATGAGAAAGGGAATTGCTTGCTTGGTGCTGCAAGTGAAACCTTAGAATATTATGTTTGTTTCATTTTTAAAGTAAAATCATACTGAAAGTCTCCAATGCTCCATGAGTATATTATGAACAAAATAGGAAGCATTGTAAGTAATTCTACCTGTGACCTGTAACCAAAGCAATCTAGGTTATATCCATTAGTCTTCATAAATGGAGTGTTAGAAAGGTCACAAGATTCATTAATGGAAGGCAGGATTCTCATGAACAAGCTTCAACCAATATCATGGATTAGAACTTCATAACAGAACAAACAAATTCATGTAACAAGTTCCTCCACATACAATGTCTTGCAACAGAGCATTCATCCCATGAGCACAAGTGAAATCCCCACCAACAAAAACCAAAAGGTTTAGGGGAAAAAATTAACTTAAGCACAGCGCACAAACAGCTTTCAAGATCACAAACACCAGATATTGAAGTACCAAGATAGTACATGATCTCAACTATAACATTTTCAACTCCAATTAAGACATTCATAAAGGATTATTTTTTTAGAGGGCAAAAAGTAAAGGCTCTAAACATCAAAAGAAAAAAGATGTTGTCTTTAGTGAGGAAACATCAAGATCACAAGCATAAATACCACCAGCCAAGATTATGAATATGGAAAAGTTTACCTGAAGAACCTTCTTGCCTTTCTAAAGTCAGCCATTTGAGACACCCCTGAGATAAAACAATAGTTCGATTCAGCTAGACATTTTGCCGAGCACCTTGAGTGCGTAAACTTCTTCAGAGTTGAACACATACCAAGACGAAAACAAAATAAACATACACGAAAATAAAAATCCAAAATGGAAAATCAAAGTGAAAGAGTAATCAAATGGTGGAATTGACAGAGTACTGCTAGTTTTCCTAAAAAATAATCAAACAAAGCGAATCCATTTCAGGCAAAATCCACATAAATACCAGGATATAATCAAATCGGAAGAAAAACATCACACACCTCAAGGATTTCTTGACAAATAGAATCAAATCATAGAGAACTAAACATAGAGATGGAAAGAGAGAGATGAGATTACAAAGTAGGCCGTCACGAAGAGCGTTCTGGAGACGTCGAAGGTCGTGAAGGAGCGGTCTGTAGGTTGCTCTCGGAGATGGATATGAAGCTCCGGCGTAGACTCCGTCGCCGGAGAAGACGATCCGGTTCCAAGCTCGTCTTCACTGTCTAAAATTTTTTTTCAGTTTCACCCCTTTTTTATTTTTATTTATCAAGGTCCACAAATTTTAAGTACATAAATTTAATTAATATTTTTAAAATCTCCATTTTGTATCACTAATGTAGTTCATATTTTTTTAATATATTTTCATTATTTATTCACTTTATTAAAATAACAACAATATAGTTATAAATTTATAATTCTAATTCCATTAAACAAATTATAAAATTCACAACAACAATAGCTACATTGAATATTTCTTTTCTATCCTATTATATGAAAAACTAAGAATAAATATACCAAATTTAAAATTAACATCGAATTTGAATTGGACAGTATTATTCAAATGAAATAATGCCATGAATGGTGTAAATTGGGATGAGCAGTATTTTTTTTTTAACAGTTATAAACAATATTTGCATCGTAACTGGTGAATTTTAATTATAATAATAATATAACAAAATTCTATCCATTAAACTTTATTTGCGCCCCTCAACTTTTCATCTGCCGATGTCCACACACATATATATGAAAGCACATCATTTAGGAACGTTCATAGATTATAAATCTAATAATGCTATAATAACGGTTGAATTTACGATTTTTATGATTCATATACAGTAACAAACAATGTAAAACAGTTTAAAATAGTGCAAAACAGTAAAAAAAAATACTGACAGCCATCGGCAGTTAAACATACATAGAAAACATTATTTAAAGTACTTAGATGATGTTTTCTCCATTGATATATATATATATATGACTAAGAAAATTAGGAGATGGTGCCTAGAAAATAAAACAGAAGATACTACTCATCAGTAACCAATGGAGAACAAAAATGGTAGTTATATGTTTGGTTACAAATATCTCAAGGCAAAAGTGAAACCAAACCTACTCCACAACCATCACACACAATCACACAAGTGACATGCATACATGCACACAACTCCCAACTATTTAGAACCCAAACAAAGGCCAAAACTCAAAACCAAAAGAGACTTACAAAATGGAGGAGAAGAGAAACACAAGAGAAGATTGTCTAATGCCACAACCATGGCTTGTCTTCTTGGCCTTAGCATTGGGGTTGATTTACATGGACCCATTTGAATTGGGTCCATTGGGTGGGTATGATTACAGGCCAGTGAAGGCTCATGATATAGCACCATATAAAGAAGTGATGGAGAAATGGAGAGCAGACAATGGCAGTAAGTTAAGGTTTGGCAGGTTGGAGTTTGTTGATGAGGTGTTTGGACCAGAGTCTTTGGAGTTTGATGTTAAGGGGAGAGGTCCTTATGCTGGTTTGGCTGATGGCCGGATTGTAAGGTGGATGGGAGGTGCCTTAGGATGGGAGACCTTCTCTCTTGTTAGTCCTAATTGGTAATCAACTCTTTTATCTCCTCTTTCTTCTCATTATTGTTATCCATCAAAGTAACTAATAGTCTCATATCGGTTAATTCGGTAAATATGGATTTATGTATATATAAATGAAGGACTGAGATGGTATGTGCAAATGGTGTATACTCAACAACACCACTGCAACACAAGAAGGAGAAGCTCTGTGGGCGTCCACTGGGCCTAAGATTCGACAAAGTCACCGGCGAGCTCTACATCGCCGACGCCTATCATGGTATAATGGTAACCAGGGCTGAAGGTGGGCTTGCAACTCCTCTAGCATCTCATGTTAATGGTAATCCAATCATCTTTGCAAATGACTTGGATCTTCATTCAAATGGCTCTATCTTCTTCTCTGACACCAGCATGAGATACACTAGAAAGTAAGTGCACATACATACAAACATATATATATACTTCAGTCTATCATCTTTCATTTTAACTTGATTTTGTTGTATGAATTGGTTAAGGGATCACTTCATTATACTACTGGAAGGAGAGGCAACAGGAAGGTTATTAAGATATGATCCTCCATCAAAAACAACTCATGTTGTCTTGCAAGGCTTAGCATTTCCAAATGGAGTTCAGTTATCTAAAGACCAATCTTTTCTCCTCTTCACTGAGACAACTAACTGCAGGATTATGAAGTACTGGCTTGAAGGTCCTAAAACTGGGGAACTGGAACTGTTTGCAAACTTGCCAGGGTTTCCAGATAATGTGAGGATGAATGAGAAAGGGCAGTTCTGGGTGGCCATTGATTGCTGTAGAACTCCAGCACAAGAAGTTCTCTCACAACATCCATGGCTGAGGAGCATATACTTCAAGCTTCCTCTCAAGTTGAGCTTTTTGGGGAGAATGATATCAATGAAGATGTTCACTGTTATTTGTCTTTTCAGTGAAGATGGTGAGGTTTTGGAGGTGCTTGAAGATAGAGGAGGGGAGGTTGTGAAGTTGGTAAGTGAAGTCAGGGAAGTGGCTGGTAAACTTTGGATTGGAACTGTGGCTCATAATCATGTTGCTACACTTCCTTTTCCTTTTCAAGAGGAAGTAGTAGTGTTGAGTTGAGTGTTTGCTTGCATTGTATCAACTGTTTAATGATTTTTAAAGTATTTTAATCAATGTGCTCTTGTTCTTCCAAATGTTAATCATAAATTTCATTTTATATTTTATTATACATATGATATTTATGATGGTATCTTAACTCGGTTTATTATTACTTGGTTCTTTGCCTAAAGTCTTCGTTTTGAGAAAATTTTGACTTACATGAATATGATATATGCTTGTTATATATATATATATATATATATATATATATATAAAGGATAAACTATTTCTATTAATAAAACAATAACCACATATAACCACCTACGCCCAGTCCACTAGCCATGGTACAAATCCAAAACCAAGAACAAAATACAACCCACAGACCCAGAGAAAGAACACCCTTTTTTAGCCCCCCTCAAAACCAACTCTCAACTAGCCCATGTTTTGATCAATCGTCTCCTCGATCCTTACTCCTTCTCCCCAGCACCTCCTCATGCTGCTGCAACAAAAATTTCAAACTACGCCTAACTGTTGTGATGGAGTCATCAAACTTCTTTTTTGTCGCATTTCATCATAAACAACTTTAATGATATATGCATAATTTATTTTTATTTAAAGTATTTAAATAATTTTTTTTCACTACAAATACATGTGTTGTTTTTTTTATTATTATTCAAACAGATTATAAAACCAATTTATATTTAATTTAATATAAAACACATGAAAATAAGGGTTTAATTTCACAGAACATTATTGACCAAAAAAATAAGGGAAAAATGGGGAAAAAAATTAACGGTCAGGATTGGATTCAATCCACCTATAAAACAATCTCAGATGACCGTTTCCACACGGGAGAACTCCGCCGGCGGGCACACCTCCTTCACCGGCGATCCCCGGCTCGCCGTCGCTTGCGGCGAAGAAGCCGCAGCACCCACCAAGTCGATTCGGCAGCGAACAACGGCATTGCTAACTTGGCGTGGACGAGGAGCAGCAGTGAGGAGCGCCGGACGCGGGATCAAGTTCTCTGACTGAGATCCGACCATCTTCCTTGATTTGATCTCTTTGAGGTATGACTATTCTGAAGCCTTTATCTTGTGCTTGTTCTCTCTGCCTATCTATGAATGATTAGGGTTTTTAATTTCAATTGGTCCTTGATTTGATGTTGTTTGTTTGGATGAGAAGCTTATTTCTACGTTTCAAGGAAAACAAGTTTTAGATGTTGGGCTTCTGAATTTGAAGAAGATTCAATGAATTTTTTCCGTCATTTGGGTTTTAGAAATCCTGCCTCTCATTAAATTGGATTTCAAAGCCTAATTTTGGTGTATTCTGTAACTAGTGATCATAGTAGCATTTGATTTGATTTGAAGATCCAAACTTTTATAGCATTGTATTGCTTATTGTCTATAAGCTTATATCCTGCTAGACATACCTGTCCACAATGGTGGAACTTGAGCAGAGTTGTGTTCACTATTAATGGTTAAAACTTATGTCAAATGAGCATAATTTTTGCATCTTGATTCTACACCTATCTTCTTATGTAGTTTTTACCCTGTGTTTTGGAAGAACCGATTGTATTCGTATATGAGGATAAATTAAACACCACATTACCATGATTAAGAGCATCAATTATAGGTGTGACACATATGATATTATGTATAGCATGGACTAATTGATGTTTGCACCCTTGTTGTGTAGATGGGGGTTTCACATAATTATTTCTTTATCATCTAAATAGTGGGCATCCAATTCAATAATGTTTCATAGTGCTATATCTGGTTTGTGAAGTGTTATTGTTATTTGCGATTATCTTTTACCCTTCAATGCTGAAATTCAGACACTTCCAGGCTGGTTATTTGTTTCTAGAAGATTAAATTTTGAGTGATGGAACCCATTACAGTCTAAATTTGCATGTGATTTGAAAATAATCTAATTTCTTCATTCTGACTCTTTTTTTTCAGAGATCATATTTTAAGAGGTTAGTAAAATGATTGAAGGAGCACGTGTTCATCTGAAGGGATGGCAGCAAGCAGCAGTAGCTATTGGTTCTGCTTTTGGTGCTCTGATGGACCCCAGAAGAGCAGACCTAATTGCTGCTCTTGGGGAGACAACTGGTAAACCAGCTTTTGAAAGAGTGCTCGAGCGAATGAAGAAGAATCCTGAAGGAAGAGTAAGTCTGTTTGATATTTTTTCAGGTGTACTTAATCTCGGAGAAGTTATCGTTTTTGTGTAGTGGTTTGGATCATGACATTACATCAAGTATTTTGTCCATTGAATGATTAATGAGTCTTTTCCCCCACTCTCAATTACTATTTATGTATGGAAAGAGCATACGCAGTTCACTTGTCTAGTCCACGTCTCTGATCTGGTAAACAATGGTAATCCCAACTCAACCTTGTGAGATGTCATCAACTTCTGAAATTATGCGTTTTGAGTTCTGGGTGGTTCCATTTGGTTGGATGGTATGATCCTTCTTTAAGATGTTGAAGTGCAGATCTTGTTCATTATGGTTATCCTCATTCCCTTCAGACTAGTTCATAGTATTGTCCAATTATCATTCATTGTCATATTGTTCAGAGGTAAACTTTGTATTTAATTTGGCCAAACATTCTTCTTCAATTTTCTTTTGCTGAGAGATCCAGAAGATCATATTTGTGTGGACATGACTGGACCTTGCCAAATTCCCTATTACATTTAATAGGAAGTACAACAACTATAGTGACACTTTCTTCAAAGGGTGTAATATGGCTTCTATACAAATTATAGTTCACTTGATGGTGCTTGAATCCACCTGTTTCAAATGCCCCAAGTACTTGGCTATTTCATTTATCATTCTCACTTATGCTCGCCTCCTACTGTGGAGACTAGTTAGTTCAATTTTTGTGAAACCTTATGATAACCTTGACATTCGGGTAGATAAATGCAGATGGTGCCTACCAAGCAGGATTTGATTGTTGTGAAATATTATATCTCTGCAATGAGAAAGGATGCCTACCTTGAAAAGGTTGTGAGAGCACAGCAGTTAAAAAACTCTGCAGCATAGGGTACAGAACATGAAAGGGAGCACCTAAATTACAAATATAGCATCTGGATTTATAAGTGTACTTAAACATGACATTATACCAAAGCACACCATGATAATTATTATATATAAGCTGCTTGCAAATTATTTCTTGATCATTTTTTTGTTTTGGGTTCAGGAAGTTCTTTTGAACCAGCCGCGAGTTGTGTCTGCGCAAGTCTCTCATGCATGGAACATGCCAGAGAACACCTTCGGTTGGGCTTACGCCAGGTTCATGGGAACGAGAAACTTTTCCCCTGATGACCGACCACCAGTTCGGTTTATGGACTCTGAAGACCTGGCATATGTAGCCACACGTGCTCGGGAGGTGCACGACTTCTGGCACGTCCTATTTGGTCTTCCAACAAATTTGATTGGTGAGTCTGCCCTTAAAGTAATAGAATTTGAGCAAATGCTTCTTCCAATGTGTTTTCTTTCTGTGATGGGGGGTTCAGCAAGGTTCAGTGAGAAACAGAGGGCTCTATTCTTCAGTCATTATCTCCCATGGGCAGCTCGTGCCGGAATGAGTTGCACTGACTTAATGTGTGTGTACTATGAGAAGCATTTCAATGAGAATTTGGATGAGGTGCGAAGGAAATGGGGAATCATTCCTTGCCCAGATCCAAAAGCGAAAACCTAATTTCATTGACATTGTCTTCTAGTTGTTCATGAGGATTTAAGGATGGTGTCAAAGAGATGCTGATTGTTTGAGTATGTATTAATGTACTAGCTTTCTGATGTTACTTTGTTTCTGTGCAAATAGAAATAAGTTCTTAATTGCTCATGTGGATTCCTTTGAAATTACTGGTTGTAATTCATTTGAACCTCTTGTTCTTATATTGATCACCAAATATATATATAAAAGATATATAAAATCAACTTATGGCATGCTGTTTGTAACAGTCATTTTTTATTTGTTTTAGGTAAATTATTACACTTTAATTTTTCCAGGGAAAAGCCAATTCATAAAAAGTGAAAAATCAAAAGAATGAAAACCACTAGTAGGCCAGTGGTAATTCTCAGCAAGTGCATAACAGGTGTCACGAGCTTGTTATTTCGTTCAAGGATCCGTGCAGCCCTTGGTTGGTTTTTGTTCACACTACACGTGTTTGTTCAAGGGGTTCAAACCAAACCAAGGCAGCCTTCCCACTTATATAACTTCAAGATTACAAGCTTGCAAGTATGAAAATGCAAAGTAAGGCAAGAAAGTAAAGCAAGTAAGCAATAATGTAAATATGCAAGACACAAGTAAAAGAACAAGCAAGAAGATGAGGAGAACTCTCTCTTGTATATTAGATGCTTATCATGAAGAAAACTTGTGTGTCTTTACAATTGTCATGAGGGGTTTATATAGCCCTCCACCTAACAAACCAAGGGCTAGGATCACTTTGATCCAAGGGCTCACATTAAGGGGGTAGGTGGCACCTACCACCAAATACAATAAAATAATCCCCACCAACCCCCACTCTCATTCTCTACCTACCACCAAGTTATGACAAGTAATGAGAAATGTCATCCTTGCCCTCCTATGATGATGGAGAAAATTGTAGGGTGTGACATCCTCCCCCACTCAATCCGGCGACGTCCACGTCGCATCTTCCTCATAGGCCTTGAGGATGTCCCGGTGGTTCCACAACTTGAGAGCCGGTTCCCAACTTGCCTCACTCATAGGCAAGCCCCTCCACTTGACAAAATACTCTTTGTAGCTTGGATGCGCACCTCGCCTCCGAATGGTGCGATGAGATAGTATCTCCTCTATATCCCGTTCCTCAAATGTTGTGATAGCCGTAGGCGCCCTCCTTGACTCTCCTCGGCTTGGCTCCACCTTATCGGCATGATAAGGCTTCAAGAGGCTCACATGGAACACGGGATGCATCTCCAAGTGCGATGGTAGCTTCAATTGGTAGGCCACCTTGCCTACTCTCCTCTCTACCTCAAAAGGCCCCTCGTATCTCCGCACTAGGCCTTTGTGCACCTTGGAAAACCTTCGGGTTTGGTGTTGAAGAAGCTTCACCATCACTAAGTCACCTTCTTCAAACTCGACATGTCTCCTCTTCATGTCGGCCCACTTCTTCATCTTCTTTGAGGCCTTGGCTAAGTAAGCCTTGGCCATGTCCGCCTTCTCTTGCCATCCCTTGGCAAACTTGAATGCCGCCGGACTAGGACCCTTGTAGCCGCCCTCCAAAGTATGTGGTGTGGCCGGTTGTCTCCCCGTAGACACCTCGAATGGACTTGCCCCTAACGACTCGCTCCTTTGCAAGTTGTAGGAAAATTGTGCCATGTCAAGATACTTCACCCAATCTTGTTGGTTGGCACTCACATAGTGACGAAGGTAGAGCTCCACCAAAGCATTCACCCTCTCGATTTGGCCGTCGGTTTGGGGATGGAAACTTGTAGAGAAATTGAGTTCCAACCCCATGAGTTTGAAAAGTTCGGTCCAAAACCTCCCGGTGAATCTAGTGTCACGGTCACTCACAATGCTCTTCGGAATGCCCCAATATTTCACCACATACTTGAGAAACAATCTTGCGGCATCTTCGGCATTAAACTTGGTGGGTACGGGAATGAAGACTCCATATTTGCTAAATCAATCCACGACCACCATGATGTTGCCACACCCATCGGACTTCGGCAAGCAAACAATGAAGTCCATGGAAATGCTCTCCCATGGCTTCTCCGGAGTAGGTAAAGGTTGGAGAAGTCCCGGTGTGCGACCATGCTCTACCTTGTCTTGTTGGCACACAAGACAAGTCTTCACATACACTCAATGTCTTCTCTCATTTGAGGCCAATAGTAGGCCCTCTCAATGAGTGCTTGGGTGCGTTGGGCTCCCGGATGCCCCGCCCAAAGTGCATCATGACACTCCTTCATGATCTCCTTCCGTAGGCCTTGCCACTTAGGAACATAAAGCCGCCCTCCTTTGGCGACAAGCGCCCCATCTTTCACCCAAAACCGCCGAGTCTTGCCTCCACTCGCGGCCTCTAGGATGTTCTTGGCTTGGGGATCATGCTCCAAGCCCTCTTGGATGCGGCTTGCCAAAGGAAAATTCGGGGAAGAAACGGAGGCGAGCTCGGCCCTCCGACTAAGGGCATCCGCCACACAATTCATCTTGCCGGGGTTGTGCTCCATCATGAAGTCGAACTCGGCTAGGAACATTTGCCACCTTGCTTGCTTCGGTGTCAACTTCTTTTGGGTAAGGAAGTAGCTTGTGGCAACATTGTCCGTCTTCACCTTGAACTTGGCACCCAACAAATAATGCCTCCAAGTTCTAAGGCAATGTACAACGGCCGTCATCTCCTTCTCTTGGACCGTGTACTTCTTCTCCGCATCATTAAGCTTCCGGCTTTCAAAGGCAATGGGGTGTCCTTCCTGCATCAATACACCACCAATAGCATAGTCAGAAGCATCGGTTTGTACCTCAAAAGACTTAGCATGATCGGGGAGTGCCAAGACGGGTTCCTCCATCACGGCTTGCTTCAACTTCTCAAAAGCTTTTTGGCATGCCACATCCCACTCCCATGCCTTGTTTTTCTTGAGTAGGTTGGTGAGAGGGGAAGCAATGGAAAAGTGTCCCCGAATGAACTTGCGGTAGTAGTTCACGAACCCAAGAAAACTCCGCAAGTCGGTAGCTCGTCATGGTGCCTCCCAAGACTCAATGGCTTGGATCTTGGCCCTATCCATCTTGAGCTTCCCATGGCCGACCACATGCCCCAAGAAAGAGACTTCCGGCCTCACAAATTCACACTTCTCTTTCTTCACAAACAACTCATTTTCCCTTAAGACTTGGAAAACTTGTTGTAGGTGTTGGATGTGTTCGTCCAAGGTCTTACTATAGACTACTATATCATCCAAGTACACTACAACAAATTTGTCCAAGAAGGGATGAAACACATGATTCATCAAAGTGCAAAATGTGGCCGGGGCATTGGTGAGCCCAAAAGGCATGACAAGGAACTCATAGGAACCATACCTTGTCACACATGCGGTCTTAGGTACATCCTCCTCCGCAATCCTCACTTGATAGTACCCGGACCTTAGGTCAAGCTTGGTGAACCATCTCGCATCTCCAAGCCGATCAAACAAGTCTCCTATAAGGGGAATTGGATACTTGTTCTTTACCGTAAGCTTGTTTAGAGCCCGGTAGTCGATGCACATCCTTAAGGATCCGTCATGCTTCCTTTGGAAAAGAACGTGAGCGCCATAAGGTGCCTTCGAGGGTCGAATGTAGCCGGCATCAAGCAACTCCTTCAATTGCCTTCTCAACTCCTCAAGTTCGGGTGGTGCCATTCGGTAAGGAACGGCGGCCGGCGGTGTCGAGCCATGCTCTAGCTCAATCTTGTGATCAACCTCCCTCTTGGGAGGAAGTTTCTTTGGCAACTCCGGTGGCATGATGTCCTTGAACTCTTCAAGGACGGGAATGATCTCCTTGGGCACTTCACAAGGTGTCTCTCCGGCTTCCTCCTTAAGTACGGCAAGGAAAGTGGAACAAGACTTCTTGAGGCCATTTTGGAGTTGTAAGGCCGAAATTTGCTTGGCTTGGAGGCTCACCTCCCTTGCCAAAGGTATCCTACTCGGGCTTCCTTCTCCAACGATGCACATGGTGTTGGCGAAAGGAATTGGCACCGTCTTCACACTATCCATGAAGTCCATCCCTAGGACCATGGAATAATCATCCATTGGCACAATGGAAAAATCAACTTGGCTCCTCCATTCTCCAAGGCGCACCTCCACTCCACGGGCTACGCCAAAAATGGACTTGGCCTCGGAGTTGACGGCCTTGAGCCATCCATGCTCCGCCTTGTAGGTCACACCCAACCTCTCGGCTTCCTTCACCTCTAGGAAGTTGTTGGATGCACCGGTGTCGATCAAGGCCCTCACATCTTGGCCTTTCACCATGGCTTCTACAAACAAACGCCCCTTCTTTTCGCCCTTGGCTTCAACCTTGGCTTTGATGGCGTCTAATATTTGTAAAGAGCCCATTTTCTTCTCCTCTTAAGCATTCTCCTTCTCCTCCACCAAGGCGGAGATCTTGCTCTTGTTAGGACAATTCCTAGCAAAATGAGGACCATCACAAAAGTAGCACTTGAGAGGAGGACGCTCCTTGCTCTCCGGCGTGTTGCGTCCCTCCTTGGGTTTAGAGAACTTCGAAAAATTCTCCTTCTTGCTCTCACCACCATTCTTGCCCTTAAACCCCTTGTCTTTGAAAGACTTGGGTTTCTCCGGCTTCTTGAACTCAATGAGAGATTCGGCGATGGTAATGGCGGTGGCGAGGTCTTGAGCACCCCTCCTTTGGATCTCCAATCTAGCCCAATGTTGGAGTCCATCCATGAAGGCGAAGAGAGCTTCCTTGTCGGGGTAGTCGGTGATTTCAAAGAGTACTTCGGAAAACTCCTTCACATACTCTTGAATGCTATTTTTGTGAGATAGCCGACGAAGCTTCGCTCTTGCTTCATTCTCTGCATTTTCGGGGTAGAATTGCTTCTTTAGCTCCTTCTTGAAATCTTCAAAAGTGTTGATAGTCAAGGTACCCTTCTCAATGTCACCCCAACGCCTTCTCCACCAAATCATTGCGGCGTCGGTGAGGTACAAAGCCGCACTATCAACCTTCTTTGCTTCCTCCAAGCCATGGGCTTTGAAATATTGTTCTAGGCCCCAAAAATAATTGTCAATCTCCTTGGCATTCCTAGACCCGTTGTAAGGTTTGGGTCTAGGGACATCGATCTTGGATGATGACGAGGTAGTGGCCGGAATAGCCACACTTGCTCCTTGGGCAATCGCCCTCTTGCATATTGCAAGCTCTTCTTCAACTTGCTTCAACCTTGCACACAACTCAGTGTAGACCCTTGCAATTTCGCCTTCAGTATGAACAACTCGGGGTTGGAGGGAATCCTCCAAGCTCTTGACATGGTCTAGGCATTTAGAGGCGGTGATGTTGAGAGCCCCTTGCATCTCCTCCCGGAACTCTTCTCCCACATGCTCGAGTCCCTCGATGCGAGGCTCCATCTCATCATTCCGCTCTTGCCCTTCGGCCACCACAAGCTCCATCTTTGAGAGCCTTGTGTTCAACTCCGCCATGACATCTCTTGAGCTTGCCCTCTCCTTCCTTGGTTGCTTCTCCTTGACGCCTTGGGTCATATCACTTTGAGATCCTGACATTTTCACAAAAGCAAGATGTAAAGGAAAACCAAAGCTCTGATACCACTTGTCACGGGCTTGTTATTTCGTTCAAGGATCCGTGCAGCCCTTGGTTGGTTTTTGTTCACACTACACGTGTTTGTTCAAGGGGTTCAAACCAAACCAAGGCAGCCTTCCCACTTATATAACTTCAAGATTACAAGCTTGCAAGTATGAAAATGCAAAGTAAGGCAAGAAAGTAAAGCAAGTAAGCAATAATGTAAATATGCAAGAACACAAGTAAAAGAACAAGCAAGAAGATGAGGAGAACTCTCTCTTGTATATTAGATGCTTATCATGAAGAAAACTTGTGTCTTTACAATTGTCATGAGGGGTTTATATAGCCCTCCACCTAACAAACCAAGGGCTAGGATCACTTTGATCCAAGGGCTCACATTAAGGGGGTAGGTGGCACCTACCACCAAATATAATAAAATAATCCTCACCAACCCCCACTCTCATTCTCTACCTACCACCAAGTCATGACAAGTAATGAGAAATGTCATCCTTGGCCTCCTATGATGATGGAGAAAATTGTAGGGTGTGACATAGGGCATTATACAATGGTGTTATTGTAATTGATGCATTTTTGTACTTATATGTTGTATGTCTCTCAGAGCTTGTTGTTATTATAAAAAAAAATTAAAATAAAAAATAAAAAAAATAAAAGATAGTAATGAATTGATGATCAACAACTACATGGATTAAAAAAAATACCTTACGTTTTATTTT
Source organism: Dioscorea alata (assembly GCA_020875875.1). NCBI lineage: Eukaryota > Viridiplantae > Streptophyta > Magnoliopsida > Dioscoreales > Dioscoreaceae > Dioscorea > Dioscorea alata. The sequence goes on from CM037024.1 coordinate 19,571,332, forward strand.
ATCATATTAATCCATAGATAATAAATACATCAAGTAGCCAAATAATTTATGATTTAGGCCTAAAACATGAGTTTATTTGTAACCATAAAAGTCTATGTATGGTTTTCCATTAGAACTCCTAAAGATACTGATAATAGCCATTTCATTATGAGTACATATAGTCATGTAAATAAAAATAATTCAGGGTTATTAATGCATAACGAAACCCAAATCCCTAAACCCTACATAAACCTCACATCCACTCTCGCCCTCACTCCACAATCGAAAATGGCGATCATCTCCGCCTCTCGCCACCGCCACTCTCTGCTCCACCACCTCCGCCGCCTCTCCACCATCACCTCCTCCGGCGGAGCTCAGTCTTCAGATGCTCAATCTCCACCCACCGTCTCCATCATCTCCGTCTCTGCTGCCAAATCCCGCCTCCGCCGCGAGTTCGATCCAGACAAGGCCCTCGCCATTCTCTCCTCTCTCCCTTCCAATCCATCCCCCTCCTCTCGCTTTGCATTCGACCTCGCCGTCCGCCGCCTCGTCCGCTCCGGCCGCCTCTCAGACATCCAGTCCCTCCTCCGCTCCCGTTTGCTCAACTCCTCCTCCTCCTCCCATGAACCCTTCCTCGCATCCCTCATCCTTTCCTACGGCACTGGCCGCATGCTTGACGACGCCCTTTCCCTCTTCGAGGACCTCCCCTCTCTCGGCTCTCCTCGCACCGTGATCTCCTTCAACGCCCTGCTCTCCGCCTGCATCAAAGCCAAGCTCCCCGCTCGTGTCCCCACGTTGTTCTCCGATCTCTCCGAGAAGCACTCCATAGTCCCCGACAACATCTCCTATTCCATCCTAATCAAATCCCTCTTCCTCTCTGGCAACTCCGACAAAGCTTTGGAAACCCTCAAGGCAATGGAAGACAAAGGCATGGAGATCACTGCAATCACTTACACTACTGTTCTTGATTCTCTCTACAAAGAAGGGTTTTTTGAAGAGGCTGAGAAGCTCTGGACAACAATGTTGGAGAAGGGATGTGTGCCTGACTTGCCTGCATACAATGTGAAGGTTTCATACCGTGCACTTCATGGGAAGCCAGAGGAAGTTCTTAGGTTGATAGAAGAGATGGAAACTGCCGGGTTGAAGCCGGACACCATTACCTTAAACTATCTTATGACAAGCTATTGCAATGCCAAGCAGTACGAGGATGCCAAGAAGGTCTATAAGAGCATGAAAGGGAAGAATCGGAGGCCAAATGCGTCTACCTATAAGAAGTTGTTGCCTTGTTTGTATGAGAATGGGGATTTGGATTGGGGTTTGGAGGTGTTCAAGGATAGTGTGAGATGTCATAAGATTCCAGATTTCCAGACAATGAGAGGCTTTGTGGAGAGATTGGTGAAGGCTTCAAGGGTTGAAGATGCAAAAAGTGTGATTACAAAGGTGAGGAAGAGCTTTCCAGAGAATTTGTTGGGTGGTTGGAAGGCATTGGAGAAGGAGCTTGGCTTGGATGTTGAAGGATGTGTATCCGATAAACCAGAGACTGCATGATGTAGTAAAAAAGCTATTCCTTTTGGAGAAATTATGGTTTTTAGAAATCTTGATGAGCTCTCTAAAGAGATTGGACTGAGTGCCATGTTACAAAGGTATGAATTATTTAAACTTTATCATGACTTTTATTTAAGTTTTCAGAGCGCAAAGTTGATAGCTTTTTCTTATGCTTTGATGTAGCAAACTTGTTTCTTCATAAACTTCTTGTTCCTTGATATTCAATTGATTAATAATCTCTTGAAACTAATCATCTTCTTCATATTGAATGTTATACTTAGTACTTCAAAGTTATTAATTTGGCTGTTAATCCATGGGTTCTCTCTCACATTGTATGGCTCTTGATATTTTAATGCTACTAGTAATTAGGTGCTTGTCATCAGATTTCTGAAGGCTACTCTTATCAGAATAACTTTCCTTTGCTTATATAGTTGCTCTGCATCAAACTTGGATAAGCAGAGTCATTCTCAAACATCCTTTGTTTGGGGTAAATTTTTTTTTTATAGTACATCAAACTAATGTTGTGTTGTTGTTTTTTTTTTTTTCCAAACTTCAATTTAAATCAGAATTATTACCTAATTTTAATTTTATTTCACTAGAGGATTATCCAACTGATTTCGGCCTATATTTGATGATGTGATGTTTAAAATTTTCTGTTACAGCAGGTGAGATGGAATTGTCAGTTGAGCAGACAACATGTCATATATATGATGATAAAGAATTTTCGGCATGTACATCATTAAAAATTGGTTGAAATCTCTGTGATTTCTTGATGAAACAAAATTAAAATTGGATAATCATTTTAATTCAAATTTAAGTTTGAATTCCAAAATGAAAAGGGTCACAGTTTGATGGCCTATTAAAAAATTTAGACCGTCAAAAAAAAGCAAAAATGTGCACAAGTTTCATGGAAGCAAGTAGGGCCAAAATCTGTACACATGTAAACACTAGAATCACTCACACACAATCGTGATTCAAACTCTCACCATTTATAAAAAATTCTAATGGGATCCAACCATCAATAGGCCACTTAGGTTTTTTTTGCTCAATTAGTGTTAATTAAGTTATATATAGACCTCTCATTCCGATGATGATAATGCCTGAAGATCAAACAAGGGATGACCAATCAACAATTGAAATTTTCAAAGCATATCCAATTAAAAAAACCTTGTTTCCAATGGTACACAAATGCCTAATCCGCATGCTCACATGTTTTTTTTCCTAAATATATTTGAACTTTATCTCATTGCCCAAGACTAATATAATTCAGAGAAAATTACAGAGAATCTAACTATTATGTTAAGAGAGCTAGCAAACAACACTATTCTCAGATTACTTTTCTAAATCCTTGAAACAAATATTTCGGCAAAACAAAACTCCACTGAAATTATCTCCGGCCATGTGACCTCTGAGAATAATCAGCAGTCTTTCTGCTTCTTCCTTCAGCATCTGGCTTCTTTTGATCGGACGTTGCTGTTTTCTGTTTTCGCAGAATATCTTCTGCATGTCGAGACCACAAAGACTCCCTATCTTTCCTGGGCATCTTGGTATACCTTGGATCAGGCTTCAGGCGCTGTTTTGCTTCGGACCAAGAAGTAAGAGCTGTCTTCCCATTCTCTGTCATCTGGCTGCCCATCTCTGGAGTTATAACTTCAGCCAATAGAGTACGAAAATCACGGACACATCGCTGCATAAGTATAGCTGGGTCAGACACTTTAAAGACAAGACGCAGGGAACGTCCAAGATCACCCACAAAATTATTTAAATTCAAGCATTTTGTGTCAGAGTTTGCACAATGTTATAAGGACAAACTCATATTTATCAAACTGTCAAGCAAAATTGCTAGTCTGATGTGCTGATTTGTTCACATTCTGTCATCTGGTCATATGAAATTTGTCGTTCCAACTTGGCCAAACTAAGTCAAATAAACTACAAATATCAGTAAGAATTCTTTGAAATCATTTCCCTCTGAAATAATGGCTGAGATAAGGAAAATTTATAATTGGTCAAGAAAATATCTATGAATGGCAAAGCAGGAAACTTAAAAATACCAATAGTGAAACTTATCTCCAGAAAGTAACCACAGAACATGACAATCAAGTTCAACAAAGGACCCGAGAAACACTCCATGTATTGTAATCAATCTGTAAGCCATATGAACATCATGCAAAGACAATGTTAGGACACCTTATAAGCAATGTCATCATCTTGTGTCAGGTTCATACGGAGCTAGAGCATGGGCCAATAATCCAATTGTCCTTGTGGACAAAGAAAAACCTTCAATATTGGGACCAAGTGGTAAGATATGTGACTAGAGAAGTGACAGAACGAGCAAAAGTTATTCATCTAAAGAACCAGTCAATAAATACTACTTTCACTATGTTCACCTGCAATCTGCTAAATTCATCATTGCCAAGCACAGCAATTGATTTTGGGTAACTAGGCAAGAATATAAGAGTTACATATGCAGCTTAGAGTGCAATTAGCATGAACTATTTAATTGTAAGAGCAGCAATGAAATCATATATTATTCAGATGACTGTGGATGGACAATTATGATGTTAACTTTTAGTTGGGCGTGCATAAAAAAGTACAAACAGCATGACAGTTATGATGTATTTACCTGGCAAACAAACCATGTATTGGGTCAAATAAAACACATGACATTACCTCATACAAGTCCTTAACATGTTCGCGAAAGAGTTTCTCGGCATCAGCTTGGTCAAGATCTGGGTTTGTTGCACGACCCTGGGGATCCCTATCTAGTTTAGGCTTACATTCAGTCCAAGATGCCTGAAAGAGGAAACAAGTATGTCAGGTAAAAATGCAATTATCCACTGGTGTCCAATGTGCATTTAAAAAAACCTTAATCAACCAATGAGCATTTTGAAACCTGTAAACCAAACATTGTGCAGCTTATCAATGATGCTGTTGTGAATCTTGAAAGATTAACATAGAAGCAAAAAATTGAAAACTTGAATCCAACATAAGGTACACGGAATGAACTACAGATGCCCATTTTAATCTAACACTCAAGAAGACTATCCTGTAACTCCAGATTTTAGTGATCAGCCAAGCTAAATTTGCAAACCAACAGATGTAACAGCTGGCATCTAAGTGACTTAGCAACAAGGTTAGAAAAATAAGCACAAGTAATCACAATTTCCTAAAGAAAATTAATGTCAAAAAAGGTAACCTTCGGATCTTTTATTGTTTCAACAAGTAAGGCCTGATAGGATGCCACTACTTCCTTCTTACGAATCTTCAATCTCACTCTTTCCATTTCTTGCTCTTCTCTTTCTTTCCTTTTTCGCAACTCCCGCTCCCTTTCCTTAAGTTTCTCCTATAAAAGTCACAGAATAATAAAACTGTATCAGTAAATGCAGGGATCGAAATTTAGTACCATGAAACATTTTTAGCAGTTTATAAAAATTAAAATTTTTACCTGCTCATCCTTTTTGGCTTTAGCAGCTTGTTCTAGTTCCTCTTCAGCAGATTTAAGTTCAGATATATATTCACTGAACAAAATTTCTCGATCTTCATGTTTTACAGTCTTGTATCTTGGATCATTCCTCAAGTTATCTTTCACCTGGAGAACATCAGTAGTCCATCTCACCATCAAAATTAAGTATCATGTTAAAACATAATATCAAAATTTGTAAATATCCGAGGGATAAAAGATTATTTCCTCAAAGACCATAAGTAAAAGGACAGATACTGACAATGAAATTTTATCATAAGGTACACAAACCAAGGTTATCAATCAGCTCTAATCTATTTGTTCCAATTTTTAATGCTTCCAACACATTTAAATTGGCCATGAAGTCAATGCACTCTGACGTAACAAAGATGACAGTAAACCACAAGTTTTCATTCACTTGCTTGCAGTGAAGCCAAGAATATTCAACCAAGAAAGTTGTACCTTTAAAATAGTGCAGTCAGGTAATGGGGCCTTGAAAGCATGAACTGGCTTAATAAATATGCGATGGTGCAGAGTTCATGAAGAGGTGGCCATTAATTTTCTCAAAAGATATATTTATTACTTAATGAATAAAATCATTATAGATCAAGACAGGCATTAGACATTATTTGGAGAAGGGAAAAAGGCAGTATTTCGCAACATCCAGTTGGTTCAATAATACAACAAGAATAATAGTGTATAAACCATCAAAGGATAATTATATCATGGGTCACTGGCTGACAAGCACCAATATCCATAACTTACCCTAGACCATCGACTATTTGGTGTAATATCTCCTTGTTCACGAAGCATTGCTTTAAAGCTGGAAGTAGCAGCCATGCGTATGGCTTGAATTTTTTCTTCAGCTGCTTTTTTAAGAGGAAGTATTCTGCCAATAAACCAAAACATATACTTACTTAATCCATCATTTACTGCAGGCATACATGGAAAGAATATTTTTGTATCAAGGGATTTCAAGGATTCCGAAGCATTCATTTTACAAAGAAATCAAGGCCAACTAAAATAATTGAGCAATAAATGCTGGTAAAAAATAGCCAGCACAGAAAATTTGTAAAGACTTACTTTTCATTCAAGAGAACTTCTTGTTCCTTGCGCTTTAAAGCCGTGAATCGTGGATCACTCCCCCATTTCTTCTTAAATGTTTCATAGTCAGTTCTGTGATCAATATCCTGAATTACAGAAAGGAAATATTTTGTTAACAGTCAACTGGTTTGATAGGCCATTGACAACTAAATTCTAAGCACCAAGACTCAACCACTGAACCATGTAAAAAATCATATTTCATCACCTCTGAAACTTCTTCCAGAAGTTGTTTGAAGCCATCTATAGCAGCCTTTTGAGCTGCACGTTCTTCCTTGCGAACTTCTTCAGCTCGTGTGCGGACAAACTGTTCAAATAAGGCCCTCCTAGTAGAGTAACCTGGAACAGCCTGCACAAGTAGCCATCCAAGTAAGAAGACCAGATAAGGACCAGTAAACATCTTAAAGATCATGTGATCATGATCCAAATTGCATAGTTCAATAAAAAGATGACAGTAACCAATTCAAAGTAGACCATAAATTCTCAATCAAAGCACAATCATCTGAATCATATAAAAGGAGTTCTAACTTGTGACACAGTGAGGTTGAGACCAATCAAAATCAGCTACGTTGATTGACTGTTTTGTGGCTTGTATTGACCTAAGTGTCTAACTAGACTATAGCCACAGCCAGGGAACCACAAAGCAATCTAGTACAAGTTTTATAATCTTATTTCAAATAATCTTACCATACCCAGCTGACAAATTTTATTTTAGTTTCAATTTTATTCTCAACTTCCATAATTCAGATAATGCCCCCAAGATGCATGGCATTTGCATATAACAACTTCAGAGAAACTATGCTTGTGTCACATTGTCATTTCACCAATCCCAATCCAAATGAAAGGAACAAAAATTTCTGGGAAGAGGCAATAAACAGCATTAAAATAGAGTTAAATTTTGTTCTATATGCTCAGTAAGAATGTAGAGCAATTTATAACAAAATAGTTCATTTACAACCCTAATAATAAGTTGGGAGCAAAAAATATAACCAGTGGATAAGCCAATCAAGTTAATACCTAGTGCACAACATAAAAAAACATGCATTGTTTCTACCAAGGGATATTTTGAAAGACACAATGTCAATCTAGATGACAACGCCCTGCAATTCACGAAGGACGAACCAACTTCCTTCATCCCCTTGTAACATTTATGGTCATCATTTATGAAATGTACTTTGTTGATAATGTAGAAATTTCTTCGTTATTCATAGATCATAACAAACATACCAGATGCCTAATGGGAAATCAGTGCTAAAAATCATAGCATCACAAAACACATTACTGAGCAAACAATAAAAGAAAAAGTTCACCATGTCAAAAAGTATGCATTTAAGACAAACACACCTGCACCATGGAGTTGTGGTAGGAAAGGCCCAAAATTCATAATCTTTAGACTCAACAAACCTTAAAGCGTGGATCGAAGACTATCTTTGGCAATTCTTTGTCCCATTTTGAGAAAGGTGCTATTCCTCGTTCTTTAAGCATTTCCTTCAAATTTAAGAATGAAAATATTCATTTAGAACCAGTAGAAATGTCAGAAAATATAAAACCTACTATAGAAAAACAACATTATTGCAAAAATACCCAACATCAATGGTCAAACAATCAAGAGGACTGAATTATACCATCAGCTGAACTTAATTCAAAGAGCTACATATTCTTGAATGATGCCTATTACCTTGAACTGAATAATGCACTCTTCCTTACTGGGTCCACTTTCCACATCTGAATCAGATAAGGAATCTGACCCATTGTCATCAACATTTGCATCTTTTACTTTATCTTTACTGGCTGTGCTTTGTGTTCCCTTAACTGTAGCTTCAACTACTCTTGAGCCATTTAAGTCAGAGGCAGAAGGACCAGAAGCAGCAGGAACAGGTGGACATGCAGCTGGAGAACCAGCATCCTGCAGCTTCTTCTTGATCAAATCAAGAGCAGATGAAGAAACAGGTGCAGCAGAAGTCCGAAGAACCAAAGAATCACGACCACCAGTTTGCAAAGCAGGGGCGCTCAAACTCACTGGTGTATATCCCTTATCTGATCCAAGACTCACATTTTGCACAGGAGATGCATTTCCTTTCAAGGAAACGTTATCTTGATTCCTTCTCAATTCTGCAACTTCTGCTGGAAGTTGCCAGCTGCTAACCTGAAATTGGAACTACCACTTCAGCGAGCGTTGAGGCAATGAGGTAGTGATAACTAAATCCACAAAAATTTCATGGCCACAGAATAATAGTTACATTCTACTGAACTATGATGACATCAACTTTTTTTGGTAGCTTAAAAAATATGAACCACCCATTAGATCCTTTGGACTCACATCATGTAATTACAGAAAATGCTGAACACATATACTCAAGCAAAATAAAAAGGCATGCCTATGTTGAACATGGAGCATAAAATATAATCATGCCATTGAACAAATCATAACTAACACCAAAGCAAGAGGTAAGTTTCAACTGAATAATTAAAATTACAACACAAAATTCAGTCAATCCAAATGGCACAAATATTAGTTTGTATCAATTCATTTGAGACAAGTTCATTACAAGTACCTTGTTCTTGGTGTCATAATAGTACTTCTTCCCATCATTTGTCGTAACTAATGTCCAGTCAGTACCGTCTAACTTCTCCCTGAGAAAGAAAACCAAATATTTATATTTCCATAAAACTCAATATGATAATTACAGCAAGGCAAGTAATTATGGTAGCTATAATTTTAATGCAACTACCATGAATATTGGTGTTTAATCATTAATGACTAAAGCACACATGTAAGAAAAAGCTTTGGCAACAACAAACAGTGAACTTAATGGTTGATTGAAATATATAAGCACAGGATGTTTATAACTAGAAGTAATTTCAAATCTTGGAACTAGTGCAAGCACCATAAAGGTCAAGCATCCTCAGTTTTATGATGTTGGTCTTAAATATTCATAAATAAACTCAGCAAGGCTGCTGATATCACATAATGTGAAAAATGAGAGAAAAGCCGTATATAGATATGACTGTACCAAATAGTGAGTGAAACAAAATAAATTCTGCTTAGTAGCAGAATTGTGCACTTATTGTATATTAAATGTAACCAAGTATATGGAACAATAAAGAAAAGAAAGTGAAACATGTAATGAGGTTAAAGATCAAGTATGGGCCTGTTTGGATCATTTTTCTCTTTTTTCTTTTTTTTTAATAAAAGAAGCACTTTTGGGGCAATTTAAGGATCTTTGGATAAGCTTATGAAAAATAGGCATAAGCAGGGAAAAAAAACTGTTTCTGGAAAAAAACTGAAAAGTGCTTATAGGAGTTTTAAAAAAGAAGTCGGATCTAAATTTCATACCAAAATGCCTTTCAGATTTCTTTCAGATGCAACAAGTGTTCTTATGATAACTCATCTAAATGCAAAACCGCTAGACTTACTAGGGAAAATGCTTGTGCTAAAAGTACTTCCATAAACTTTTAAAAAACACTTAACCATACCCTCAATAATGTTTCTATACTTTCTTTCAGGATTTGAGTATTCAATTGGAAAATTCAGTTGAAGTAGATGGCTTGCATTTAATCCTAAGTTGACCTACAATAGAACAATTTTTTAAGTGGAGAAGGTAACAATTCTACAAGGGCATCACCTTTTCAAATAGAAACAACGCACAGAAACATACAACAAGTTCAAATACACAATCACTGCATAAACCAAGTACATGTTAGGGTAACATAAACCAACTCTGCATAAATGACACGACCACATTTGGATCCCTGCACTACACCTTCAAGATAAGGAGGTTGGCTGCTAATAGAGGGTCCAGTTATGCCGCACTGGTGAATGAGATGAGTTCCACAAGAATTAGTTCATAACATTATATTATCATATTATTTTCAGTTTTCTAATAATGTTTAATATCTAGCAAGCAAACATCTGTTGCCAAAAAATGGTTATGCATTAAAAAAGGTGTTTATGCATTAAAATTGTAGGAATTAGTGTGAACTAGCATATGTATAGTACCTGCAGAAATTTTTTTAAACGATTCATTGCACATGACTGTTTGTCAAAGTGCACCATAACCATCACCAAGGTCAGCGTAATTTGAATTTACAAGAAAACGCAGTTCAAGAATTAATGCGGATAAATCCAAATGCAGTATATATTCAGTTAGACACTATGATCATACAACTATATCTAATAAATCATGCAGGGGCAATTGTTATGACCTATGATATGGGTCTACCTATAAGGCTATAACATGATCCAGCTGCATCATGAAAGTCATAGATAGATAATAGATGGTATAAGTTACCTTTTAAATTATGGTCATGTGCAGTTAAGAGAAGAAATGCATACCAAGAAGCAGGCGTTGGCTGATCATTCGCTTTTTTGGGCTATATGAGTAAAGAGAAGGAAAAAATATCTATTAGAATAAAGAACACTGCAGAATCACAAATTACATGAGTTTCACAATCAACTCTCTTTACAAGTACCTCTCCCTTGAAGTTTAAAGGCTTTTCGTATGTTGACTTTCCTGTAAGACGATTATAGTAATATAATGTACCAGCCTCTGTCTTGTGTACTGTCCATGCATCTACCTCTTCATTCTTGGGGATTCCTCCTCCCATAGACGGTTCACTGCCTTGTCTTTCATGCTCTGTCAGGCAGAGAAAAATTATCGTCACCTTTTTTTATCATTTGGCAAACAAGAATCACAATCATACAGCTAACTGGATGAAGTAATGCCGCACCCGAATTAACCCCAGTTTGGGAAGATGCTGGGTTAAATGGAATTGTTCCTCCATGAGCTGCTGCACTCGAAACACCAGGTGGTTGAACAATTGGTGATGAACCTGACGGAAAAGGCATGCTACAAGCTGGTTGAGGAAAAGAAGTAGGGGCAACTCCAGGGAATGGAACAAATGGAGCATGCTGCATGCCACCCTGCAATGGGGGATGCAACCAAGGAGCCTGAGGGGATGGACCAATAGCAGGCAATGAGGCATAAGGTGGATAATTTTGCTGCACATTTTGTGCAATTTGAGTAGGAGCAGGATTTGGTGGTACAGGGGCATGAGATGGCACCGCGGACCCAAGAGATGGAGAAGAACCCATGCTTGTCCATGCAGTTGTACCATTAGGAGAGAATGCCATTGCATTAGCTACACTTAGTTGGCCTGCTGTCCCAGGATGCACAGGAAAAGATGAGGCCATTGGCGGCAGTGCAGGGTGGCGGCTCATGCTAGGACCAGCAGCTGAGGGCATAGCAGAGCTTGATGCTAAAGTAGCAGATGACTCCATGGACTGAGAACCAAGGGATGTTGCTGAACCAGTACCGCCTTCAGGTACAGCAGTATCTGAGGCACTCTGTATCAATCCAATAGAACATAAAATCATTTATTACACCCAAAACATTCATGCATGATGCAGTGATGAACATACCAACTTATGGGCAAATACATCGGGAGCTCCTAGGGTTGGTGGTCGGGAGGTCCCACCAAAAGAATAACTCATTGACGTTGGTGCATGCCCTTTAGAGATAGGATAAGGCATTCGCATCTGAGGTGAAGGATTGGGTGCAGTTGTTCCAAGAACACTTGAATGAGGGCGCATAAGTTGCCCAGGAACTGGAGGTTGCAAAGATGCAGCAGTCATTGCTGGAGTAAATTTCCCGCTTTGCAAGGGAGATAAATTTGTTGCCTGAAGATTAAAGCAAAAAATAATTAGTTGACTATTTTCGAATAACTTTGAAGGACATGCTTAGATATTGAAACATATATGATACTGTAACAAACTAAAACTAAGAAAAGACCATGATAATTACAATGGCAGGTTGAAACTGCTGACCAGATGCAGAGCCAACATTAGCTTGTGAAACTACATTATAGGAAAAGGATGGCCTGTTTCCAAAAGAATGTCCGGGGACTGGAGGTTGAAGAGCTGCTGCAGGTACAGATGGAGTCAACTTTAGAGCCTGCATGAATCACAAAAAAACACCATGTTCAAACACCATAATATACATTTAAGGAAAGGGAGCACATGAAAGCAGAGAAGGAAAGTGAAAACTAACAGGATTGATTGAGGACTGTTGCGTACTTCCTGAGGCAGAATTAAATGGTGGAGGAGCACCATAAGAAAATGAAGATGAAGAGACAACATAACCAGGTGGAGTAGGCAAATTTGCACGAATAGGTTCTTTCCATGGTTCATTTACAGTACCATGGGGGGCTCCTATTGGATTAGGCAAACTAGTAGCAGGCGTAGCTGAACCAGAGACTGCTGTTGATAGCCCGTTAACTGCACAAGGGAACAATGTAGATGGAGTGACACCATCAGTGGCTGGACCACAAGCAGGTGAAACTGATGTTGAAGAAGCAGGAACTGAATTTAAGCAACCAGCAGGTGTCCCTCCAACTGGTGATTCTGAAACTTGTGGTTGCACCGAATCCCCTGGAGCTGAAACTTGTGTTTCCTGTGCTAATAAACGCGGTGATGACATAGTTGCCTGTAACAAAACAGGAAAAACAAACCATAAGGGATTTGTGGATATTTGTAGTGACAACAGACAATGATAAAGCATTTCAAGGTTCAAAGATTCCAGAGAGATATAGCAATTCCCGCTCATCTTAACAGTCAAAAGACTAGAAAGTATAAACTTGCTAGCAATATAGTCTCAGATTTCACAGTGATTGTATCAGAAAAATACCAGTTTTATAGAGTTGTCATTGCCAAGATTATTGACTGAAAAACGTGACACATATGTGTTCAGAGCAAACAAACTTCAAATAGAAACTCAACGCTGTTCTTATGTGACGCAATGGCGTAAAAAAAATAAATAATCCGAAAAATCAAAAGTCCAAAACAAATCCAACATCCTGATTTTGGAATACGAGTAATCAATTTACAACAACAACAAATCAGAATCAATCAAGAACAACCAAACCAAATGAAAACACTCAAGAATCCTGAATTAACCAGTTTCTCCATAAAATTCTCTTAACTAATCATGCTAGAACGACTTAAACCAAGCCATACAAAAGAGTTCCAGTTTCCACTATAAAAACGAAAACTTCAAACAAATGCGACAACAATAACATACTACCAACATCCACTCAAAACTCAGCAAATCAACAGAACAAATCGACAAAGAAAAACACATATAAACCTTAAAATTGCATGAGATAAAAGAACCCCTGATTCCAAACAAGAAAGAAGAGCAAACCCTAGAGAAGAGAATGATGGACCAACCTGCAGCTAAAGAGAGAAGTTTGGAACGAAAACGAAGACCAAACAGAGTACTTGCCACGGAGGAAACGGCGAGGGACCACGGTGAGATCGTCGCCGGCCGTTGGGGCTCGCCGGCGGGGAGCAACCCTGTGCTATCGAGGGGTGAGAAGGGTTGGGTGAAGCTGAATGGGCTTTCGAAACCTCGAAAGAGTGTGCCCTAACTCTGCGAATCATAGTCACTAAATTACGATTTAGGAATTAAATAATTAATAAAAAAATCTAAATTACCCATTAGTCCCTAATAATTTTTTTTACAAAAAAGAGACAAACCCCCCCATTAGTCACTGATAATGTGAAATTATCGCATGATCCTGCTTAAATAATTTTTTTTTTTTTAGTTCTTTGTGATTTACTTAGGTCATATTTTCTTTGGAGAAATTTCTGATCCATCTCTCTGATAGGGGTAAAACAGATATTTCACAAATTATTTTGAATTAAAAATCTTGAAAAATATTTTTGGGGATTTTAATAACTTCAAAAATTATTTATGTCAGTTGAAAATATCCAATCATTTATATTTATTTTTATATTAAAAGTAGTGGTAGTAAATTAAAATATACAAAATTAATTAAATTGCTCAATTTATTGGTAATAGGTGTTCTTTTATTCGAAATAAAAAATTTAAAGATTATGAAACCTAAGAGAAAATATTAGATTTAAATGCTAACAATAATGGAAATAAAGGCTACAGCCTGTGGCAACAAAAATGATATAAAATTTTCTTAAGCAAAACTTACAGATTTGAGTTTTGTTCTTCGTTTCTCACTTTGGTTTAAAAATCTATTTCTAATTAAAAATGTTCAAATATATATATATATATATATATATATATATATATATATATATATATATATAAGGAAATGTTATTTTACATGGGTTTAGTTTTATTATTCTACTGCTGCAAGTTTTCGATATATTTAATTTTTTATTTTTTAATATAGGTTCAAAAACTTCATAAATAGAACCATAATAATAATAATTATAATGTTTTAAAATAATAATAGTAATAATAATAATCTAGTTTTAAAAAAAAAAATAAATATAGATAAACCACTTCGATTAATAACTGAGAAGATTTTTTTATTTTTACTTTTTAAAAAAACATATATTAAAAAAAAATTCTACGGGGAAATTTTTTTTTTTTTTTTGAGCACGCAAAGAGAAAGAAGAATATTTTGCTTGAATGCACCACCTTTTCTAGCCCATATCAATCTTATACGTATTAATATGATAATATCCATACACGTCCCCTCGCTGTTGTTGTCTTCTTCTTCTTCTTCATCATTTTCTCACCCATCTCTTAATCATCAAATATCAAGTCATCATCCCTGAATATAGCTTGAAGTTCCTCATTAGTTGGAAGAGGGTTGTTATTGTCATAAGGAATTAACTTCATGCTTGTGCATACCCTTAATACATGACTTATACGTATTTAAAAAAAAAAATATAGTGATTTCCCAGTCATTGGGGAGAAGTTTTTTTTTTCCATTTTTAAACTATGTAGTTTCTCCGATTAACAAAAAAAAAAACCATTAATGTTGTTAATTTCTCCTTGTTTGGTAAGGGCAAAATTGTCAATTCATTAAAAAGCATACCCATGTGGTATAACTTTTTTTTCTATTAATTTCTCCCAAAATTTTATTAAAAAACAAAATAAACATATAATCACAAAAGCAAAGGAAATCATATTTAAAATTATGTTATTTTTATGCCATGTGACATATTTTTATCAAGATGAAAAATTTTACCCCTGCCAAATAAGGAAAAGTTAACACCAATAACTTTTTTTTTTTAATATGAAAAAACCACATAGGTTTAAAATGAAAAAAAAAAAAATCTATCCTTATTTCACAAAATTAGGAAGTCACGAGATTTTTTTTAATGATTTTTTTCAAAAAAAAAATTATCTATATATATATAATAAATATTGAAAAGGTTTGGTAATTCATGGACAAACCTCACCTCTGAGAATACTTGTTCTTCCTTCCATGAAATTTGTTGCAATGTTTAAAATATCATCAAATCTCATCTCTAGCTTCCTCTTCCTGCCCATCTTGATTTCTAATATTTCCCAAATGATTCTTTTCTTCAAATAATAAATTTTTGCTAATAATCTAACCTCACCATCACTTGTTGTCTCTTTCTGAATAAAATGTCACAATAAAAAAAAATAAACTGATTAGAATTTTTTTTAATATGGAACTCTAGCTTAATTTAAAATGATAATTATGTTCAAAAGAACAATGATAGTAAAAAAAGTTCTTTTAGGTCTTGCTTTCATTTTTTTATAAAAAAATATAAATTGTTAATAATGTATTTTTTTTTAACTACCCTTTCAGGGTGAGACACTAGGAAGCTTATAAGAGATAAACCTCTGTTAATGAGTGTTTTTTACATATACAAAAACCATACTCAAAATTACTTGCTAAACAAATTATATATATATATATATATATCAAAGATAGGTAAATTTATTTACATGAAAGGTAAATAAGAGTAACAGAACTCACCTCCAAGAACCAATCTTGAGTTTCAATGCTGGCACTTGTGAAGCTTTGGTGTTCACAAGTTGATTTCTTGGGTTATTATATTCAACTTGAATAGTATAATTGTTTTCTTGATATGGTATTAATGAATTTTGAACTTGTGATTCACTTATTCCTCTATTTTGATTAAACACTCTTCTAACATGTGTTAGAAAAGTTTCTTCATCTCCTAAAGATAATCCTATTGGTCCTCTGCTTACTGTATTTGATCTCATATAGTCTCCCATCTGCACAAAAAATATATAAATATTTAGAAAAAAATATACATGAAATTATTTTTTTATGGATGTTTATATAATAATTATTTTACACTATGTTGTTGTTGGATCTAGAACTCATACATCATGATAACAATTTTACTTTTATAGTTTCATTATTCCCAATTAGACTAGAAGAAACGTTCTAATCATACTCCAAACTATTTTTAAGGGTTTAATAAATACAAATATAAGAATTCTAGCAATCTCATGGAGTTATGCAAACAGCCAAGAAACAAAAGAAGAAGAATTCTAGAAGATCAAAGAGAATGGAAGAGAAGAGATGAAGATTTCATTCAATGATCTGAAAAATAAAATACAAAAGATGAGAGCTTTATATATCTCTCACTGTTTCAGTATAACAGAAATTCAGACAGTTATAACTGTCTATGCTGAGCTGGCAATTCAGTTATAGTTGTCTGTGCTGAGCTGACAACTTAATCCAGCTCAGCTATCTCTTCTCCTCTTTTATAAAGCTCATACTCCAACAAGCATTTGCAAGAGGTTTGTGATTTGTTGGCAACGAAGACAAAGAAAGTATGATTTTCATACTAACCACTTGGAGATTATTATTATTATTTTATTTCACTTCTTTTTGTCACACTATTTAAATCTTGGCCTTGTTCTTGATGCTTCTGTTCTACTTTCATGCAATTAGTAGTGAAAATTGTTTGTTTTTAGGCATGTTGAAAGGATTGGAGATTTGTTGGCATAAAGATGAAAGCAAGTTATGGCCTGTTATGCTTTTACATGACAGTTTTTGTTTCAGTTCTTGTTGTAACTTTATTGAGTATGTGATCTTATTCTTGATGTTGATGTTCTTATTTTATGTTTTTACCGGTGAAAGTTGTTTTTTTTTCAGTCATGTGCAAGGAGTTTGTGATTTGTTGGCAATGAAGATGAAAGAGAGTTATGGTCTTGGCCTTGTCTTCTGATCAAAAACAATGAGGAGCAATTTGGAAATCTGTTCTATATAAGAATTATTTGTGTCATGGAACTCGATGTTGTTGTGATGGTAACTTTTCTTTTATTGTTTGACACATATTAAGAACAGATCATATTTGTCACTATCTATGTTTTCATATTATTCTTCCTATTCACTGATATACATTTCTTTTGTCAATATATAGCTAGTTTTTAATTGAAAAGTTGTTTTTTTGTATGCATGTATATATATATTGAGATTATTAATATCTTGAATTTCTCCAGGTTTATGAATATATAACATATGACGATCAAAAACATATATGCCTTGCTTCTCTTCCTGGAATGCAAGAAAGGACCATTGTGACATCCTCACTATCCAAGACTTTCAGTGTCACAGGTAACAACAAGCTTGGTTATCTAATCTAATATTTTTCACATCAATAAGAAATAAGAACCACTAGAGTTGAGGATTTATTTCTTCTATGTTGTTTAATACAGTGAGTCTATGATAGTTCTAACTTCTTATCTGCTTTTGTTTCTTTGATGATTCAACTTGAGTCATTTGAGTCCTTTGACTAATAAGAACTGCTTCAAAGATGCTCTGATTGTTAGGCAATACACACTATTGTGATGTTTATGAAACTGAAACAGGTTAGAGGATCAGTTGGACTTGTGTGTTGGAAATATAGTCCCATATCGGTTGTGTTATAGAAATGTAATGGGTTTATATATAGGTATATGGGTTGAGCCACTAAGTCTTGAGACTTTTTGGTGTAAAGCCCATAGGCTTATGTTTAACCCATATAGGGCCCATTAGTACAAAATACAAAATCTAACATTGTGCAACAGCAAACATAGCATCTGCAATCAGAAACATTCACATAAGTATTACCTGCTCCCTCACCTTTTCAAGAAGCTGCACTAACTGCCTTGACGAGCCCCCCATCCTACTTTGCATCCTTACGAAGAGTGAGCATCTCAAATCAACTTTCAACTTTCTATCACCCGATTCTCTTAATGGATATAATTTTTTTTTATCAAGCAATGAACGCCTCGGCTTTGTTTTTACTTGTGCATGTTGTTAAGGAATACGAGGCCAGGAGAGATCACATTGTGGCCATGTTGTCCAAGCTCGGCTTTGTAATACATTGCAAACCACAGGGTTCAGTTTTCGTGTTTGCAGAGATTCCCAAGAACTGGTTACACTCAGATGTATGCATCACACATTTTCTTCGATTTTGAAATTATAATACTTAATGCTTCTGAAAATCAAATTGGTTGTGTGGTGGAAAAAAAGTTGAATACTGTTATATCTTAATTGACATGAAGCTTAGCAGGTTGATTTTGTTAGAGCCTTGATTCGAAAAGCCGGTGTGGCAGCAGTGCCCGGCTGCGGGTTCTTTCATTTGGATTCTAATGGTGAGATCAATTAAAATAGATACATTAGGTTTGCTTTCTGCAAGAACAAAGGGACGCTGGTTGCTGCTGCTCGAAAAATGCAAGATATTGCCAATAACGATGGATCGTTGCAGCTCGGTTAGAAGCAAAGTAAGATTTTATTACTTCTTTGTTATTTCCAAAGACTTGCTTTTATTCACTTAATTAATTAAGACTAAAATCTTGACAAATAAATTGCCATAGTTCGACACTCTATATATTGAATCATGGATATTGACTATTGAGGATGTTTTATGGGAGACCTTATCTTGGTTACCCATCTGATCTGTGATCCTATTCAAGATTGTGTGCAAGCTGTGGCATGCCATTATTTCAGATCCTATCAATACCCAACATCATTGTAATTAAGGGTGTAATTGATCTAGCTCGAGCTCGACTGGAAATTTGTTACTTGATACTCGGCTCTAGTTCGATCGAATATTTATTTTATGGCCGGAGCTCGACTCGGTACATAAATCGAGCTACTCAAACTCGCTCGACTAAGCTCGAAAGGCAAAAAATGACCATAAACATTATGCTCGAGCTCGAGGCGGAAAAATTTTTTCCTTGATTTTTATCAAATAAATCTAATATTATATATGTACATATGCTCGATTAGGCTCGCGAATATTTGAGCCAAATATCACAAGACTTTAACTCGGTTCACTCGACTACTCGAGCTCGAGCTCGATCGACCGCGACCAAGCCGAGTTCGAATTTTCATCGAGTCAAGCCCGAGTAATTTGCGAGTGGAGGTGTATCATTTACACCCCTAATTGTAATTAACAAGACTCATCTGGTATTATATTTCAATGTGGATTTAAAAAAAAAATTCAAAAAAAATTAAAAAAATCTATGAAATAAATAAAAAATAAGATGCATATAAAAGAAATATAAAAAATAATCACAAACCAATGTTAAATAAAACTAATGTCACTTTTGTAAATACCAAACCAATTGATGTTTTTTCACAAACAAGTTTTAATATCTCTATTACTATCAAACTTCAAGTTTTAAAATTATAAAGGCTTGACAAATTTACTCACATGTTTTATTATAAATTAATAAAATTAGTTTTATCCTTCTTACATATATTCACTTAGTTATATCTAATTTTATTTTTTAATTAATATTTTACCTATTTTCTTAAATATTATTTAAATAAAATAAATTTACAAATATAACTAAAAGAAAAACAAGGTTGTTGGTTGTGAAAACCTGCCCGGCCATACTTTGTGTTAGCGAGAATACTCCCTCATTTCTCAAAATATAAGTCTGTTTTTAGATTTTTTTTTAATAGCTATTTTTCTATGATATCAATATAATATTTATTTATTTATTTTTATTTTTATTTTTTTCCAAATTTGTAAGTTATTTATAGTCCAAAAAATATGGTTAAAAATAAGTAGTTATTTGGTTTATTTTTATTCTAAATTTTAAAAAAATTAATGTTATTTTAATTTTTATACAAGATATTTAAATTTTATATATATATATATATATATATAAAGCTCTTCATTTTAGAGTAATCAGGGAAAAAAGCTCTTCATTTTAGAGTAATCAGGGACATTTACAAACATCGAATTAGTACCTTGATACACATATGCTCTCATTTTGTATGGACTTCAAAATTCATTTATAAGATTATTTTTAAAATGAGCATCTTATATGGAGTAAAAGGCTGAATGTCAAGAGTCCCCTGCCTAAAGAACTAATATTTCGTAATATAGAGAGTGTAAGATACATGATAATTAAATTATGATTTAATGCATGATAAATGTTACTTTCTTCGTTCTTTTTTACTTGTCACGTTTGGGAGTTTTTCTTCGTTTTTTTTATTTGTTACACTAGAAAATTTGTGCAGCATTAAATAATTTTTTTCAAATTTACCATTTAATTTAATGTATTTGTATAATTTTCAATAAATCACAATCAACTAAGTATTAAATTATATGCTCTACTAGTGGTAATGGAAATTTTTATAAAATATAAGTGACTAACTAATTTTAACCAAGTTTTTTTAATCGGTGCGAATTAGATAAATATGACAAGTTAAAAAAAATAGAGAGAGTACAATTTTTAAGAATCTTGTACCAAAATTAAGGATGTCATTAAAATTTTTAAATTTTAAAATAAAAATGAATCGAATTAATTACTAATTTCTTGAAAATATGAATATGACTTTTTCATTTACTTCAATTTCAAAAGTAAAAAATAGTAAAATAAATAAATAATTAATTATTCTTTCCGATCATTTTTATTTGTCCAATTTTAGAGATTTTCTTTGGTCCATTTTACTTGTCCAGTTAGAAAATTTATAAAGCATTAATTTTTTTCCCAAATTATCTTTTATTTTTAATGTAAGTTTACAATTTTTAATAATATTTAACTGTATATTTTTAAAATATATTTTAAATAAAAATAATATTAGAAAATTAATATAATTTTTATAATTTTAAATTATTAATTAATTTTAACTAACTTTTTAAATTTGTGTAATTTAAGTAAAATAGAAAAATAAAAATGACATAAACTGATAAAAGAGTATTGTTTTTGTATTATAAACGATAACTATTTAAAAAAATCTTAAAAAATTTGTATTTTAAATATAAAAATTATAAAGTATAGATAAAAAATATGTATATATTTATGAAATTATTATTTTAACACACTTATGTTATCATTTGATATAAGCTAAAGTTTAAACCCGTCTCACTGGTCAAGACTCAGGGGTTATAAAAGCGTAAAAGCTTAGGAGTTGAGCTCATTCAATTAATTTTAACTATAATTATAAATATTAATTTTTTTTCCCACATGTATAAATTTTATTGCCATGTGCATTGCACCAGGTCCAGACAATAACTATTAATTTCCCCCCATGTCATGTATTATTCCAAAATTTCCACTTCCCAAGAACCCATCTGATTATATTGAATTGTTTATCATTTGCTTTACCTATTTATTAAAATTCAATAATTAATTTTTATTCAAATGCTCTAGGCCTTGACTTCATCGGTTAGGACGCTCTCCTTCACACTGATTATTCGCTGCCATTGTTGGCAGAGATATTAATTTCCACTGTGTTAAAAAGTCGAATTAAATTGTCACGGTTCAAACTACTAAAGTTATTTCATTATAATAAAATTTTAAATATTTTTAAATAAGCAAAAAAAAAAAATGGTTAACTACCAAATTTGGCCAATAGATCTAATACTTCAGTTATCACCACAAATTCAAGAGAAAAAATTATAATTTGAAAAAAAAAAACGTACTAGATTTTTTCGTTTGATTAAACAGAATTTGGGTCATAAATTTGGACTTTTTTAACATGCATGCAAATGGATAAATTGATAAATTTCTATATTTTTTTTTGTTAATATATATTTATTTATATATAAAACATATTTTACACAACTATAACAATGCATAGTATTTTTGATTCGTTAATTTGAATAGAACTATTTTAACTTAAAGCATTTATTTGGTAGAAAATAACGAAGAAGTCACTGAAGTGGATTGTCTTCTCGTGGACAAATTATTGAAATGGATAGATTTTTTTTAACTTTAAATATTTAGTATTTATTTGATTTTAAGCTAAGCCTATTTTGATTTTTTTTTTTTGAGAAAAAATGAAATTTTATATAAACTTATTTTTTTTAGCTTCGTGATTTTTTTTTATAAATTAAACACTAGTATTTAAAAAAAATGATATTAATAATAATACCTAATAATTTATATATATATATAAAAAGCTCATTTCCTAATTTCTTTGCTTCTATATTTTAAATTTGCACTGGCCTCACATGTCCTCCTTCGAAATGAATGCGCCACGTGTCCCGTGCAATTAAAGTGCAACGAATTGCCACGTGCTTTGTTAACGGGTCGGATCCCAAACTACAATCAATAAGCATTAATGCGAGGAAAACTTCTAATTTAAAACATTTTAAATGCAATAATTAAATTATTTACCAATTCTTATCATTTTTAAAAAAGTGTAATACTCAAAATTGTCCCTCTATTATTGTCAAGTCACCCTTTTAGTCCTTTTATTATAAAATGCGCCCATTTGATCCATTTATTTTCTTTGATTGGGAAATGCCAACCCTTCCCTAACGATTATCATTATCATCGTCTATTTTCATTGATGTAGCATCCACTAACATTGAGGTGGTTACATTTGATATAAAAGATGCCACTATGTAACTTAAAATATTGGCAAAGGATTTAAATGTCAATGTTAGTGGATGCAACATCAGCATGATCTGAAATAACGTGGATACCTTTATTAATATTTTAAGTCATTCATTTTTTTTTATATTAAACGTGGCCATGTCGGTGTTAGTAGATGCCACATCAGTGAAAATGGACGGCGACAATGACGATCGTTAGGACAAGGACCGATATTTCCCATTTGAGTAAAATAAAAGGACCAAATGGACACATTTCATAATGGAGGGATTAAAAGGGCGAACTGACCATAATAGAGGGAGTATTTTGAGATTTTTTTTTAAATTTAAAATCATAGAAAGTTTAGGTTAATTTTTTAGTAGTATACCAAAATATCGCCATTTTTCATTATGGGGTATGAACTTTAATTTAAATCGAAATGGTTACTCAACTTCAATTTTGCTTTACAAGGTGGTTGCTTGAGAGATTCCAACCCATTTTTTATGATATAAATACCAAAAATTCTTTGTCAACATATATATAACACACTATCCACCCAATTAGTAATTTTATTCAGATGTTGATAGAAATTTATAACATCATATCATCATAAATAGGCTAAAATTTCTCGGCTGACCATTCAGTGAAACAAAATTAAAATTGGATAACCATTTTGATTGAAATTGAATCTTGCCCCAAAATAAAAATGAGTTATAGTTTAGTACCCTATAAAAAAAACTACCCTAAAAAATTAAAATGAAAATTTAACATAAAGAAATAACATTACAATGATTATATAAATGGATCTGCCATCCCATCTCATTTGATAAATTCATAAAGGCAATTCATTCTTTTAATTACACAAAAAAAATTGCAAATCATGATAAATTTGTAATTTCCATTTTAACAGTGTTATATGTGTTTTTCTTTTCATGTTCTACTCTATGCATTTTCAAAAGATATTTCAAGAACTAAACCAAATTAATAAATCATCCTATCCGTAAACAATGAATACACAATGCTACTAAAGTATTTTATACATTAGTTTACAGTATATACACATTACTGTGTCAGTATTGTCGACGCAATGATTCAATCATGAGTATGCTCATTCATCATTCAATAACATTTCATTACACAAAATAGTGGTGGTTTATATGATTTTTTTTTCTTGATGTTTATTATTAGTTGACTATAATATAAGCTCAAAATTTTAATTTTTTTTTAATTAATATCTAGAATATAATTTTTTTTATAACTAAAAAAAATGTAATTACTTATAGAGAAAATGAATTATAAATCCCTCACAATTTCAAAAAAAACTCAGACAAACGCTTTGATATTTAAATTTTCCAAATAGATTTTTTTTTCAGCACATTTTTTTCCCGTCACTACAGTTTACTTCATTAGTTTATTCTATTTTACAATATATACTATCCGCTTGATATTTATAGTTTTCATTTAACATTGTGTGTTTACGTGTAACCATATATATATTCACTTAATATGTTACATTTTCCCCTTTAGTATTATAAATTTTGGTTTAAAATCTGACGTTCTGTTTAAAATTATGTGTTTCCGTTTAAAAAGCTGAGAACTAATACTGTCAATATCAACTATTTTTATATCAACATCAATCATTTTTATGTCAGAAAGTCTAAAAAATAACCTGTCTAAAAAAAAAGAACTTACAGGGAATACTCCAAGTCATAGGGTTTTTTTACGTATACTTTAATTTCACAGGAGCTATTTATTCATTGCCAATTATTTTTAAATAAATATTTAAATTCATAATAATTACTATAATGTGTAAATTTGATATGAAAGTTTAATATATTATCTAACTACAGAATCTACTTTCAAAGTATTCCATTTGAGACAAAATTATTAAAAATATATTAGATGCTAATAAATCGGATTCAGATCCAAATCTTTTCTCGGGTTCCAATCTCACCTACCACCGAATTCAAGAGCCCAAACTTACCCGAAATTAAATAAATCCAACGGTAGATATAATCTACCTCGCATTAGTTGTTTTTTTTTTTTTTTAATAATTTGAATACAAAATCCTAGATATCATAACACTCGCCTTCTCAGCAAACATCAAAGTATTAAACAAACAAACAAACAAATAAATAAATAATCAAAATAATTGACTGAAATCTCGAGTCTCGCGAAATATAAACTCAATAAAAAAAAAAATAGAAACAATCACGTGACGTGCATAGCGAGGGAATCCAGCAGGGTTTTTCTCTATAAATGCAGCAAATAGCAAATCTAAGTACTGTATTCAATTGATGCTGTTGTTATTCTTGTTTTAGCTTCAGTCAGGCTCATCTCCAGGTTGATCTTTTTAGTTTTTGCTTCTGCATTTTCCTTCTTTGGGTGCTTTCAAATGGTGTCCTTTTTTTTTTCTTTCCTGTTTTAGCTATGTTTTGTTTTGTTCATGAGACTTTGATGTTGGTTGGTAATTGATTGTGCAAGTTATGCAGTTTGCTTGAAGAACAATTTTTTTTTTTTTTTTTTTTGGAAAAAGACGGATAAATTACATCTATTAAAGGAGTTAAACGGATAACAAGACCTTACCAGAGAAACTCAAGAGAAACCCAAGAACATAACAAACCACTAGGCGTGGTAGACAGACTCACACTGAATAAACAGAACAAAGCAAAAAACAAAAAAAAGAACAGGCCTCTACAAGTCCACACCCAACAAAACACCTTACTCTACGGTCTGACACAAGCCCTATGCGAGACCCCATTGGACTCCTTAATTTGGGGAACAAGAAACTCCAAACTACGATGGATAGTAATTATAGAGTCGTCTAGCTTTTTTTTAGGTCTCTTCGCCGCTTCTAAGATGTCCGCAGTTTGTTCAAAGACATTTTGACAAATTTCTGGTTTTGAATGTGATTTATTATTATTTTTGGATTTATGATATGATTTTTTTCTTGAGTTTTATGGTTGTATAATGGTTCTTCTTATGCATGTATAGGTGCAACAAGGAAGGTAATTTATGTTCTTATATGTTTGATGGCTTGACCATGAACTTTTGTTAGTGAAACTTTTCAGTATGTAGTATTTACTTGCTTCAGTCTTTTTACTGTTCTCATTGATATCTTAGAGGTTAACTCTTTTGTTTTTTAGGGGGGGGGGGGGGGGGGGGGGGGTTTCCATATGGAATAGTACAGGAAAACTTACTAAATATTAACTTTTGCTTTTTCTCATTGTGCTTTATGTTCTGTCCTTCTGAAATGTTTCCTTCTTTAGAGTGAGCATTCTTTAGTTCTTTTGTTGTATAAAGATCTGTATGCTTTTTGATGTATAAAGGTTTGTTTTTGTTGTATTAAGTTTCAGAGTACAACATGAAGTTCCCTCATTTTTTCCTGTCTGTTTGTTGGCTTCCCAAATGCATCAGTGCTGTTGAGATTATCTTTTACTGCTCTTATTATGTTTTATGCTCTTTTGTAATTTTTATTTCTTAGATTTGAGTATCATCTACTCTTTTTAGTATTTAAGGTTGTCTTTTAGTGTTCTCATTGTGTTCTATGGCCTTTTTGGAATGTGTATAGCTTATAGACTGAGCATGGTTTAGTTCTTTTTTTCTTTATCTTATAGATTGAACATTGCTTGGTTCTCTTTAGTATTCTTATTGTGTTTTATGCCCTTTTATAATGTTTATGTCTTATAGATTAAGCATTGTTTATTTATTTCTTTAAAACAATGGTCCTCATCATTTGGACGCAACTTAGAGCGTAAACTTGAAAGAGATGAAAAATGAAAGTTCACCACTCGTAGTTCAATGGTACGTAACTCACCACAAAATGCATAAGGAGATGAGGGTTCAAAATCTTATTCTCACAGTATTATTTATTAGTACTATTTATACACTATACACTACATTAAATACCATTCATCATTTATGTTTACCGGTCCTGGTGTGCATCTCTTGTGGTATAAAAAAGTGTTTTATTTATTATAGGGTTACATGGCAAGAGGGATTTATCCTTAGAGTGATTAAACCACCATAACTAATGCACCTGTTTATCTGCCTTTTTTAACGGTATTTTTCCGTCTACGTAAAGAAAAAAGTTCTCATGTGGTTAGTGTGCCTCCCTGTTTGTTGACTTGACAATGGACTACTACTAGTAAAACCTTTCAGTATCTAAATTGGTATTTAAGCGTAAAAAAAATTAAGTCCAGTAATGAAATTAGAAACGGGATTCTTAATTCACAAAGTTTTCATTACTGTTGTCAAAGAATAGCTGATGCAAGCTAATGTTGTGGCAAAATTCAATTGTATTTGCATATATATATGTATATGTAAACATTGTGCTGCCCATCTAATTGAGAGTGATTTTTCACTCCATGTTTTTATGTCTTAGATTTAGTGTTTTTTGAGTTCTTTGGTTGTACAATGGTTCTTCCATAGAGATATGTGTATGAAGGTGAAAAAATGAAGGTAACTCATGTTCTTATCTGTTTGTTGGCTTGACCATGGCTTGTTGCTAGTTAATTTTTTGTTACTTAAGGCTGTCTTTTTACTGCTCTCATTGTGTTTTATGTCCTTTTGGAATGCTAATATTTTAGATTGAGCATTGTTTAGTTCTTTCTTTCTTTTTTTCTTTTTTGTTATAATGGTTCGTCTCATTTATTTGAAACATGTGCATTAAATTGCAAGAGATGAAAGTTCCTCATGTTCTCATGCTGTAGTGATTCTTGCCTAAGTGTGGTCCATTGCACCAGGCCAATCACACTTAGCCATATGTTATTGTATCTCCCTGTTTGTTGCCATGAAATTGAACTGAACCAGTAATTAAAACCTTACAGTATCTAAGATTGTACTTAAGCATCAAAGTGCAATCAAAAAATTAGAACAGGGATTCTTAATTGACAAAGTTTTCATTACTGTTGCTGAGGTATTCCATCATTTCTGAATGTTTGATCTCAAATGCAAAAATTAGACATTCCCTGAACATGCATTCATCTTCTTTATTCATTTCAGGAGTTAGTGATCAACAATGGGAGATCTGAAGGTGAAGCCGCGCCCGAAAAGGCAGAAGATTTGGGTCGACTACTTGGTCGAGTTCCGCTGGATCATCATTGTCTTTGTAGTTCTTCCCATATCTGCCATCCTCTACTTCATCACATATATAAATGAGCTGCGTGCTGAGTCGAAACCGCTTAGGGAACGTCGCAGAGAACACGAAGAGAATGTGCGCAAGGTTGTGAAGCGGCTCAGACAGCGAAATCCTAAAAAAGATGGCCTTGTGTGCACTGCCAGAAAACCTTACATTGTTGTTGGCATGCGTAATGTTGATTACAAACGTGCTAGGCATTTCGAGGTCGATCTCTCAGCATTCGGGTATTAGTTCTTTGAACATATAACTTGAATTCATCTTTCGTAATTGTCTACTACTTGGTGAAAAACTACATTGATTTGTTTTATGACAGCAACATTCTTGAGATTGACGAAGAGAAGATGATTGCAAGAGTGGAACCTCTTGTGACCATGGGCCAGTTGAGCAGAGTCACTGTGCCAATGAACCTTGCACTAGCTGTTGTTTCCGAGCTCGATGATCTAACAATTGGCGGTCTTATCAATGGATATGGAATTGAAGGAAGCTCTCACATATATGGTCTCTTTGCTGACACGCTTGTATCACTGGAAGTAGTCCTTGCAGACGGTAGTGTCGTCAAGGCCACGAAAGATAACGAGTATTCGGACCTCTTCTACGCCATTCCATGGTCTCAAGGAACACTAGGACTATTAGTTTCAGCAGAGATTAAATTGATCCGAATCAAAGAGTACATGAAGCTGACTTACAAGCCGGCACGAGGGAATTTAAGTGAACTTGCACAAGCTTATGCTGATTCATTCGCACCGAGAGACGGAGACCCTGCAAAAGTTCCGGACTTTGTTGAGTCATTGATCTACACTCCTACTGAAGGTGTGTTTATGACCGGAATGTACGCTTCCAAACAAGAGGCAACGAGGAAGGGGAATGCTATCAATAGCATAGGTTGGTGGTTCAAGCCGTGGTTCTTTCAACACGCCGAAACAGCACTAACAAGGGGAGAATTCATCGAGTATATACCGACAAGGGAATACTATCACAGGCACACAAGGTGCTTGTTCTGGGAGATGAAGCTAATTCTGCCATTTGGAGATCAATGGTGGTTTAGATGGTTAATGGGATGGAGTTTGCCCCCAAAAATCTCATTGCTAAAGATCACTCAAGGAGAAGCTATCAGGAACTATTACCATGACATGCATGTAATTCAGGACATGTTGCTTCCTCTGCATCGAGTCGCCGATGCTCTTGAGTTTCTCCACGAAGAGATGGAGGTAATCTCACATTCATTATTGTTAGATTTGTTAGGATGTTATCGAGTTCTTATGTTTTCGTTAACAGGTATATCCAATCTGGCTTTGCCCGCATCGCCTTTTTAAGCTGCCGGTGAAGACCATGGTCTATCCAGAGCCTGGATTTGAGAATAATCTCCGGCAAGGCGATACAAACTTCGCGCAAATGTTCACTGACATCGGCGTTTACTACGCACCGGGTCCGGTTTTAAGAGGTGAAGTGTTTGATGGTGCTGAAGCTGTTCATCGTCTAGAGGAATGGTTGATCAGGAACCATGGATTCCAGCCTCAATACTCGGTATCGGAGCTGTCGGAGAAGAACTTTTGGAGGATGTTCGATGCCGAATTGTATGAGAAATGCAGGGTGAAGTATGGTGCAGTAGGCACTTTCATGGATGTGTACTACAAATGCAAGAAGGGAAAGAAGACTGAGAAGGAGGTGTTGGAAGCAGAGGCTGCCATTGCTGAGAAGGCATTTGCAGAAACTTACTGAAGTGAAGTTGACTTTGAATTGCTAATAAGATCATGATTTGGGTTGACTTTTTAATGCTATAAGTTTAGGTTCCTTGTTGTAGTCTTAATATCAGTTATAAGTTCTGTTTCAGCTTGACTGTGTTCATGCAGATGCTTGTTGCTTTGCCTGCATTGCATTGCATTGCTGCTTGGATTTGTTTTTAATGCTCTTCTTTAGCTCTTCCTTCAGCTTGACTTGAGCCTTTTTTTTTTAATTTACTTTAGCTTTGGTTTTGCTGCTCATGAATTAATGCAATAAATTATTATTATACAATAAAAAGTATTGGCCATTCATGGCTGTAAATGATATTACCATATTCTAACATATTCAAGTATTTTTTAAGACTCATGAAAGTAATTATTGTTACACAAATTATCCTAAAAGTATTTATAACAGAGGCAGGAAAAATATTGGAAATAATCACATCTTCTCATATGATAAAATTGAGGGTTAATTTTTTTGGTAAATCACTGAAGTTTGGTCAAATATCAGTTTGATCATTGAATTTTGATTTGTTTCAAAATGCTCACTAAAGTTACTAATCATTTCATCGACATGTCACCTGATGGATTAACACCTTCATTAGCTGACGTGGAGTCCAGTCAGCACACAGGTGGAGGCCTCCACATCAGCTAATGAAGATGCTAATCCATCGGGTGACTTGTCGATGAAATGATTAGTAACTTTAGTGAGCATTTTGAAACAAATCAAAATTCAGTGATCAAACTGATATTTGACTAAACTTCAGTGATTTATCAAAAAATTTAACCTAAAATTGAGAACAACAAAAATAGTCTGCATCAATCATAAATTAAACTTAATTTGTGAAAGGATAGGAAAACAAACATATAAAGTAATTTGGGAGAAACCTGGTCACTCTTTTAACTTATATATATATATATATATATATATATATATATATATATATATATATATATATGTTTTTTTAGGTTGTCTTTCTTTCACCAACCCTAGGAATTAATTTGGGGACATATACATGCGTCCTTATGATTAATATTCTTTGCAAAGCATAATATGATTGATGATAAAGGTCCCTTTGAAATCATTAAATTAATGTTCATTGTACTTAATTATTGCTTATTTGATGTTCTCCACCGCTCATCCAAAGCAGAAAAGCAGTGATACCTTAATTAGCATTTATTATTAATGCTAATTGCTTAATTGGTCCCAGACTTGATCTAATTTATTATTTAGAATTATATCTGAAATTTACATCCTGCTTTGTTTGCTAAACAAAGGTGTAAACTACAAAATCCAAGAAATTTTAGTTAAAAAATTTAATTTTATCAAGAATACTCCTCTTATATAAATATTTATAATGATTTTGGCTTTGCTCGATCTTGTCAATCCATGCGGTAGTCACAATGAAGAAAAAAAATGGAAAATGTAAATCATAAAAAAATTAAAATTAAATGGATTATTTATACAATTGAAAATATATAGCTAATTAGAACGGAAAATTTTCAAATTTAATTGCTTGGAAAACAGATGAAACCAATGCAAATATAATTATCCAGTGATATTTTTTATATAAGTTTCTTGGTGACAAAAAAATAAAAATAAAATTCTTTCGACTTCTAGTTTTTTTTTTTTTTGATATTTAAATAATGGGTTTGTCTAATATATAGTTGCCGAGTGATTGTTAAACGAAATTAAAAAAAAGTAAAACATGCAAACCCATCTCGTGATTTTTTTATAAAAATATACTTATCCATTTTATTTGGAAATATATACTGCCAATATTAGTTATTAAAATATCTCCTAAAATAGAAATAAAATCCAACATCAAAATATAAAAATAATAAATTTAATAAAAAAATAAATTATAAGTCTAAAAATTTTAAAATATTTCAGACAAATTCTCAGACATTTATTTTTTTTTCTAATATAATTTATTTATCAGTTTATTCTATCTTATAATATATAACATATAGTTTTCGTTTTAAAATGTAGTTAATATGACAGAATTTTTTTTTTTTTTTTTTATTATGAATAACCAAAACTTCGGAGGCACTATTTATTGATTATCAGAATTTAATAATTTAATAGATGATTTCACATGGGGAAAAATTAAAAATTCTTTTGAGGGCAAATTTGTCATTTTGGTTATCACGATTGGGTCGCATTGGGCGGCAGGCCCAATTCCTCATCTTATTCATAGCTTTCTCTCTCGTTCATCGGTGGCATCGTTCCGGTGATCAGCCACCGCGCTTCCCTTCGTCGCCGCCGGAATCCGATTCCCAGTCGTCGCCGGGGAAACTCTGCCTTCTTTGTTCCAGTGGATCCGCTCTCCTGGCTGAGGTATTTAGCTCTCCCCGGAATTCTCAAGCTATTAGGTTTGGCCCAGATCCGAACCCTAGTTGCGATTCTCCTTGTGTTTTCCTGGATCTCGTATTGAATCCGTAGACAGGATCCGAAACGGATGAATTTTCTTTTTTCGGGTTTCCTGAAATTATAAATTTTTTATTAAAACATCGATTCATCGATCTTTAGTTTTGGTTTCTGATCATCGGGAATATAAACAATCAACAAAGGGTAATTCGCTTTGAGTTCACTTTTGCTTTGTGTTATGATTTGACCTTATATCTGGAGGTCATCAATGTTAGCTTGCTGAATCTGTTGACATTCAATTAATTGTGAATTTTTCGATTTGATTTGCCATTAGTTCTTATGTTGATCTTTGTTTTGTAATATTAGATGTTTTAAATTGACCAAGATGTAGATTTGTTTGTAGATATTGTGTGAACTTGTAGTTTCATGTGCCATCTGCTTTGTTGTCAAAGTTAGGAAAAGGAAAAAAAATCTTACTTGAGGTTGTGATGATTATTTCTTTTGCATTCCTGAGAGGGTAACAACTTAGTTTTCTTTTCTTTTTATATTAGTCAAGTTGCTTGTTTGTTGATGTCTCAGTATGACAAGAGGTATAATGTTTATGCTATTGGGTTATGATAGATGATTATTTCACATAATACTTTCCAGGATTATTGACTGTTTGTATTCTTGGTCTCTCAAAAGAAACTTTCAGTGATCCTTTCTACCGGGGCACCTAATGGCAAGAATCAAGCCTCAGGCTTTGCTTATTCAGAGCAAAAAGAAGAAGGCCCCTACACGGATTAGTCTTTCGACTATCATTACCTGCAACCTTGTGGTCATCCTGATTGTATTATCCCTCTATGGCACCTACAAACATTGGCATCGGAGGTTAGCTTTTATCACATGCCATATGGACAAGCTATTTCTGTTCTAAATATATGATCATTGGTCATTTCTCTAGATATGCTGCTTTCCTGTACTTTTGTAACTTTTCATTATTTACAGAATACTTGTTGCATACATGAAGATAAAATAATATTATTTGCAATCTTCTTGCCAAACTTTCTGATTGCCTTCTGAGTTGTCTTAAATCAATTGCTAAGATCTCGGTGAACTTTGCTTGTAGGTTAAGCAGTCAACCAGAAATTGGCTTGGACGAGTTTGAGGTACACAACTTTTTCAGCATCTGCTCAAACTTTATATGTTTGAAATTTAGAGAGCATTATATTCTTAATTAAATATTTTGTTGATAATGTCATTGCCAAGTATAGTTGCTTGGGAATTCACCTATTATATGTCTATGGTTTGCCCAAGTTTTTAGTTTAGATGATGTAATCACCAAATAAACTATTTTGACATTTTTTTTAATTTCTTTCCAAAAGCATGTGGAGAACTCTGGGGAGCCAAAGAAATATGACCTTCCAAAATATGCGGTAAGTTTGTTCACTTTTAGGTTGTCCCATCTGGTTTCTTTGTCAATGATTGCTTCTGCATCTTGTTAAAGTTATGTACCAATACTTTGTGAAGATCTTATTTCTTTATCTTTAACTGGGTGTTTGTGTCAGTGTATGATCATCATGACTTGTTTCATTGCATAATATTTGCATATGGATTGGTGATGACGCAAGATAGAATAACATATTGAAGACAACCTCCAAATGAAAAGTGTTTTATGAACAATTTATGAATTATTTATTACATATTTATTGTATTTTGTGGTCTTTCTCTTTTAGGTTTTTTTTCTGTGTATCTTCAACTTTATTTTCACTTTGTTCCTTCCTTTTTGAGGTTCTTTGTATATATTCAAAATGGGCTTGTAATATATAAACCTCAGCCTAAACATGTGTATAATTGCCGATAGCAATATCCCCTTTGAGGTGTTTTGTTTATACTAAGATTGGACAATTTGTGATTTGATTTAATTTCTCAACTTGTATATTCTTTATGTTTCTGTTGTCAAGTGGCAACTTGGGAAAGTCATCATGGACATATGTAGACATACTGACATACTTTGCAATATATATATATATATAAATCTCAGCCATATTCTTAGCAATCTATACTACATTTATTTCTTAATTGAGCATACATGTGATGTAATGTAATCAAAATTTATGAGTGAAATACTAAGGTTGTTTTTGAGTAAAACAACTTAGTGTAAGTAGGAAACTGTTCTTATACTGCATCTTTTATATGCAATGTGCGTGGTCTTCTCATAAACACAAAAACTAGAGTCTTTTTCCTTGCCTGTATATTCATCAAGGCTACAAGATTATAGACCACCTGTTGTTCAAGTTGAAGACATGGTTAACAATCTCTATGTATTACTTACATTCCACTAATTGATAATTTTTGCTCATATTTTCTGCATTTATTTAGTATTTGCTATTGAAATGTTTTTTCTTCACCTCACATTTATTTGCTTTAATTTTTGCTCTAGGTTTTAAACACCTCAAAAGGACAGATTACTATGGAGCTCTATAAAGATTCCTTTCCAGAAGTTGTGGATAGGTTCATTGACCTTTGGTGAGTAAATGTTACTATTTAGTGAACTTTTATTCTTATGTGGGTTTTGATTTTCGTTCATTCATGCATACATAGTTAGTTGCATGCAATCAGTTTGATCAGCTCAGTTATTATTTTGAATCAGATGCAAGGTTTAACCTAGGTGCATTTTTTAGACAGCAGCCTTATGATACTTTAAGCTAATGACGTCTTGATCTAGTGTTGTCAATATCTTTTTATGAGAATGTAAGTTTAACAATTTTTTAGGTTCCTAATTTTGATATTATGGATATTCATTTATTAATTGTTTTATTAAGGGAGTTGATAGTTTATGAAGGCTATTAATTTTGGTTCAAAGTAATTGATTATCTGGTGCGGCTTTTGAATGCAATGATCTCTTTATATCAACATCCCCTGCTGTCACGGCACTTCCTTCTTACTTCTTTTTTGTTCTCCTTTTAGATAGTTGGGAACCTTGTAATGGAAATACAATTTCCATGTAAAATCATCTTCACATTTCAAACAGCAAGGTGATTTAGGATAATTAATGGACAACTTCTCTCCTTTGTTTACATTATGGGTGTTTTATCTTCCTTTTTTTCTTTTGTTCATGATTGTATTGGTATATTGTATGGTGCAGTCAAAAAGGCTTTTTCAGAGGCATGCCTTTTCACCGTGTAATAAAGAACTATGTAATTCAAGGGGGTGATTTCCAAAGGCTTGGAGCTGCAGAGGATTGGACATTGAAAGTAAAGCCAAACAAAGAACATGCTATAAGGTTTGCTTATTTTTCTCTATTTATAAGAAGAGTGCTCGGTTTGGTATTTGCATTTTATTTTCTTGCTGGGAATAAGATGGGGATTATATATTTTTTTTCCTCTGTTTCTGAAATCTGGTATTTGTTACTCCTATCTTCAGCCCAAAGCATGAGGCTTTCATGCTTGGAACTACAAAATCGGTATCTGACAGTAAAGGATTTGAGCTCTTTATCACAACAGCTCCAATTCCTGATTTAAATGACAAACTCATTGTGTTTGGGAGTGTTGTCAAAGGAGAGGATGTGGTCCAGGTAGCTGCTGAACCTAGTGCAAACTGCTTTTCCCAATTTCTTTATATATATATATTCACGTGATGCAAAATTCACTTGGTGTTTGTTATTAGTATATGTAATGTTTATGGCTATCAACACCTGCAAGGTTTCATCTCATTTAATACACAGTATTTAATCTGATATGCTCACATTTTAAACAGCTTGGATGAACCATGAATTTTGGTATATATTCTTGGAATATTTTCTTGGCCTGTGCCATGCTCATTTCTTTAAATCACTAAACCACTAGTCTTTGATACACTTCAGGAACTCGAAGAAGTTGACACTGACGAACATTACCGGCCAAAGTCCAACATCGGGATCATTGACGTGATATTGAAACAAGAGCTTTGAGCTGATTAATCTTGTTGTTGTAAATTACATCCACTAGTATGGATTTTCAGACAATCTTTTTGATGGTACAGCTCTAACTCACCACATGGCCTCCACTTCTCTGGGGACTTTGATGTTCTCCGACAACCCAATCCAGTGCCAGAGAGTATAATTTAGGGTAGAGAAGTTTATTCTTAATATACCAGTGACAGTACTTTGTCATTATTAGGAAATTTACTCTGATTTTTTCCCCTCATGTATTTATTTAGTTGTGTGAGTTTCGGATTCCAACTGCATGTGATATGAAGTGACAGAAGCATTATTTTCAGCCGTCTTTTTGCTGAATGTTTTTGTTTCATACCTTATTTATTTTGGTGTGTTGTGTGTGGTTGTGTGTGGCTTTTGTTTCGTATCTTTTTGTGATCTTGATGTTTGTCTGCTGTGTTGTTGTTAAGGTTGAGTTAGTAGATGTTGGGATAATGAGAGGGATGTTTAATTAAAACTAATTTATAGGAAATTTATTAAAGTAAAAAAACAAAATAGCATGATGAAAGTTACCATGAGTGAGTGGTGTATGATTGAATCTCTTATGTCACAATATTTGTATGTTTTTTTATATTTATTGTGAGGAGGTGTTTGTCGTGTGATATATATATATATATATATTTTATGATTTTATTTTCATTAGTCTCTTGCCCATGGAAGTTTCATTTTGTGTACTTTAATTTTTAATTTTTTGTTTCTTCTCATGATTGACTTAACCTCCAATCAAAGAAAAAGATTTTGGTTTTATTTCATCTCTTCAACTACTTTAGTAATGAGCATGAAAACCCTATTGTTATGATTAAAATAAAAATAAAAACCTATGATTAGATTTTGGGGAAGAGTACATAACAGAGTTTTCCGTTATTTATGCTAACAAAACTCTACTCTAGGAGGAATATTATTATATAGTGTTTACAATTTAATAATTTTCTTTGTAGGAATAATGTTATTATGTGCTGTTAATGATTTAACAATATTCTTTATAGCTCAAGAATGTTTCAATTTATGTTCCTACCCATCACTACTTCAACTAAATATAAGTAAATTTTTTTTGAAGTAAATGGTAAAATACATTAATAAGCGGTTTGGTTCGTGGTAATGTGAAAACATTACCGCATGTTACAGATCACTGCATTTGGAATGGTAGTGGTGATAATATTCATGGTAATTTGTGATTACTGACTTTGAAAAATTACCAAAAAACTTGGTAATACCATTACCACCAAAATAGGTGATTATGTTGGATTACCAAGTGAGTGGTAATCTAAAATATTTTTTGGACAAATATGTCTTTTGTTTAAAAATAATAATTTTCATACTTTATTCGTTGGATAAAAAAAAAAGTTAAATTTGAATAACATTATTTTGAGAATATGTTCAACTTCAAAAATTTAATTTTTTTTATCCAAAATTTTATTTTACTTTAAATTTAAACTTGAACAAATGGTAGACACAAGGGTATTTTGGAAAACTTAGAACATTACTAAATTGGTTACTATATAATATGAGTTACCAACTAAATATGGTTATCATAAATTACTATAATATTTCTGGGCATATAACATTCCCAATCTCATTACTATGTTAATCTCATTATGTGGTAATATATTATTACCATGAACCAAACGACCAACAGCAGTTTGAGCCGGTTAAGTAAATAAATAATTTTGTGAAAAACAGAGGACTGAACTGGTAAAAAGAAAAACATATATATATATATATATAAAGCAAGGAAGCTTCCAGATCTTGGATAAAAGCGTTTGTCCACACTGTTCACAGGGAAGCCATCACTGCGATCTTGACCGTTGGATCGTTTCCACGTCGTCAAAGAAAAGGCGGTAGGTTTGGGTTTTATTATATATTGAAAACCACGAGCTCTGCCGGCTCACGTCGGTTGGTTGCCTCTCGCTTCCTCTTTCTCTTCGCGAGATCTATACGTCTCTCTTTGTTGAAACCCTAAATCTCTTCTTCATCTCGCTTGTAATGGTGAGCTCCCTTTCCTAATTTTGTTTTTGAAATCAAAGATGCTGGTTTTCTTTGTTCGATTTTGTGTTTTTTTTTTAATTTTTTTTATTTGTGATGATTTTTGGCTGAAAATTTGGATCTTTTTTATGATAGGAGAGTCTTGGTATGAAGAGGCGTGCGCTTGTGTTGGCAGATCTCGTGGTTGTTCCAGTTGGCACTGTTTTAGCCGGCGTTAATGGTTTTGGGGATGGAGTGGTGAGGGCTGATGATGATCTCCTTGTTGTGACACAGGCCGCTTCTTTGGGTAATTTGTTTCAAAATCGCGCTGTAAATTTGTGTTTTTTATTTTTTGGCTGTGAGCGAGAATTCTTCTCCTTTAATTTCTCTAGAAATGACTTATATCATGCATGCTGAGGTGATAAAGTATCCATCTTGAAGTACAGAAGGGGGGAAAATTACCAAATAAACAAAGAGGAACATCGTTAGATTAATTAGATCTATTGCATGACTAAATCCATTGCGTACATTATATTTAAAGTTGTTTACTTTGTGAACAACATAAGGGGGCACCTACCTAGGAGTTTAGAAATGCTTCATACTATGGCTGCTGAGAGTTATTAAAAATTAATCAGATTCCATTTTTAGAATATGAAGATTGCATTTTGTTGTAGTAGTAGTAGTAGTTGTTGTTGTTGTTGTTATTAAGATTATTAAGAAATGCATAGCAGGAAGTCTTTTGAGGTGTTGCTTTTTGTTGGAGATAACATAGGGAAATAGGTGACTGGCTCTTAAGACTATCGTGAATTTTTTCCCCTTTCTTTATTATGTATTGAAGTCTTTGAAGAGCCCTGTTGTTAGGGTTCACTTCGAAGAACACATTGATAACCATCTGAGATTTGTTGATATGGCTGTCGTGTCATAGGAGGAAACATGCCACTTGATTCTGCTTCAGTGGATGTTGTGATTTGTATTTGGAAGACATCGGAGATTATTGGGGAGAATTTGCTTGGAGAGATCCACAGAGTATTAAAACCTGGTGGGAAGCTTCTAATGCAAACTAGCTATTCTTCTAGCGATAACATGAACAAGGTGAAAGTTTATACCCTTGCTAGTTGGTTGCCCATTGTTGTGCATGTGGGAATTATATTCTGATGGAGATGTATTAAAATGGTGTCCTTGCAGCCGAGCTTACCATTAGAGGGAAAATTACTTGTAGCTGGGTTTGTTGATGTACAAACTTTTGAGACAAAAGCATTTCTCCCGCTTGAGGGCTTCCAATCATTTACTGTAAGAGATAATATCCTCTGTCTGTATGCCCTTTCCTTTGCCAATTACCTTACACAACTCTTTTTTTTTTTCCATGCAGCTTGAGTGTAAGAAAACTTCCTGGCTTGTAGGGTCGTCATTTTCAATTAAAAAAGTAACCAAGTCTATCCCTAAGATTCAGGATAGTGATGATTTGGATCTGATTGATGAAGACAGCCTTTTGACTGAGGAAGACTTGAAAAAACCCCAGTTACCAGCTGGTCTGATCTGAAACTTCAATGTTTATGATCTTCTATATAAGTAAGTTTTTTGTTATACCAATATAAATATTGGAGATATCCTAATGCAGTTGGAGATTGTGAGGTTGGAGCCGCAAGAAAGGCTTGCAAGAACTGCACTTGCGGTCGGGCTGAAGCAGAGGAAAAGGTGCAGAAGCTGGGGCTGACTGCGGAGCAGCTGAATAACCCTCAGTCAGCATGCGGAAATGTAAGTGATGTGGATTTATTTAATTTTAAGGTGGCAGGGTGGCATATTTTTTAAAATATAACTCTTTTTTCTGCCAATGTTTTTGGTGATGTGAACATTACAGTGCGGGCTTGGTGATGCCTTCCGTTGTGCTACATGCCCATACAAAGGTCTTGCTCCATTCAAACTTGGGGAGAAGGTGATCATCTCAAAGCATCTTATGCTGTACTTATCAAAGTTGCATCTTCTCAATGATCCATTTGAATTGTATAACTAACTAGTGTGATGCATCACTCTTTGCAGGTCTCTCTATCAAGTAATTTCCTTGTCTCTGATTTTTGAGGATCATGAAGATTCAACGTCGAGAAATGTTGGCAGCTTACGCACAATGCTGAAATGATTTTGTTTCTGCCATCGTAGATTAGTTTGCTGTTTGATGTAGAACCATCAAGATTTTCAATGTTCTTCATTTCGTTGGTAAAAAAAAAAATCAGAATTTTGAGCAGAAAGGATAATAATGTGCTTGTCTTAATCTTGGAATGAGTATTGAAATCTTGTGCACTGCTATTGCTTCATGTAATTTCCTTGTACAATGAATATAATCATCATTGGTGGTGGTCACAGTGAAATCGGTTGTCGTCTTTGTGTATGATTTAATTGATTTCTTTTTAGTTATATATTACTCATTGGTGATTGTCAGGAGAATTGTTTACATATGTTTGTAATATGAACATAAGTAAATCTCAATATATCGTGTTTATATTGGACATTTAGTTTACAAGTTAAAATATCTACTTCTAAAACAGCTGATATAGAGATAACCACTTTAACCACTCTTGGGAGAGAGCACAAGGACCACATGCTATCAAAGATAAGGCCTTATAATGCCACTAAGCTACTTGGATGAAACTCAATCTCTTGTTCTAATTTTATGCTAGATGTACTAAAATGGCAAAGCTATGCCACCACTCCTTCTCCAGACTCATCTCTCCCATTCCCTGTTCCCATATCAATCACAAGAACTACTACAACATACCAAACATTAGATTCACTATCCATTCAATCTCTAAAACCAGAGCTTCTTCAACTTCAGAGTCTTGTTCTTCATGGGATAAAGATGAAATCACTCAATCTCAGGTCAAGTATTTCTTCCTTTTTATTTAGTTGTTTGGTTTTGTGATCTAGTGAGTGTGTTCTCTTATTGTTTTTCTTTATATCTAGCATTTCAAGAAGAAGAAGAAGAGGAGGATGCAGAGAGCACCGCGTCGTTTGATCACAATCTCTACATCAGATGGGAAATGGCAAGGTGAGTGGAGTTGTGATTATTTGCTATCTTTGAGAGAGCTTCAACTTGGAGACTTGGTTGAAGATGGGGATAAGGATGCAAAAGTTCTTGTTAATCTCTCTGTTCAAAAGGTAACTTGCTTAATTAATTTCCATTCATGGTTGTGCCTTTGTTTCACTGTCTTCTACTCATTTCATTGAATGTGCAAGAATAGCCTTGTTCATTGAGTCTTTGTTGGTAAGTTGGCATTGGTGCCAAAAATTTGTTTCATATTTCTGAAAAAACATGAAGTTTTATCCTTAGTCAATGTTACAGATTTATAATACAGGACATAATGTTGATTTGTAATTTTTATTTATATGCTAGTTTTCATACATAGTTTTACTATAGTTTCTACTTAGACATAATGTTGTTTTTGTGTTCTCGGATCCTCGGAATCTCTCTTAGAATTCTCTAATCTTTTTTTTCAATATTATCAGTTTCAATAGCAACCACTAACTCTAGTCATGAATGGAGGATAAAATATCATGATATATATTATATACGAGGCAGGATAAATTTAACTATTCTCATATGAAGCAACTCGAATTGCTCAAAATAGTATCATAAGTTGATCATTTATATGAGAACATTAGTTTGGGTTGATTTCATTGCACTCACTTCTTTGCACAGTATTATTTAATGTCATCATATCCTAATATAGATTGGTATCTTCTATTGTAATATACATTTATTCAATGTCTTCCTTTGTAATATTAACTTACCGTAATTGTGCTACTCATAATATATATTATGCGAGTTATTATTTATTCATTTTTTTATATTTTTGGTAGCTTGAAATAATGACTAAGTTCAATGTGATCCCCTTTCAGCATGCAGGCTTTGGTTTCTCTATAGACGGCAGAATCATTACATCCTTCAACGCAAAATGCAGCTGTTGTTTCTCGTCGTATTGCAAGCAGGTAATCAATCTTAAAATGATGCTCCTTCATGTATTGATAATTCTCTTGTTCAATTATATAAAATACAAAATAATGGATTAAATGTTTCTTTTTGTTGCTAGATCAACACTACATTTGATGTTTGGGTTCTTCCTTACGGCAAGAGCGATGATCTCGAGTTACCTGAAATTGGCTCAAGTGATCCTTCAGTGAGTAATGGATAAGAAATATTGTTCCAAGTTAGATGAATTTCGATGTCGATGATGTTCTTCTTATAATGATATATGTGTATCAGGTAATCTATGTTAAAACGGGCATGGAAGCCGATCTGGATTCACTGATAAAAGATACGATAAGATTAACAGCCTCGGCAAAGGTAATGCACTTTAAATTTTCAAAGCATGTGATGATCAACAAATGCGGAAATGAGAATGAATGATTCATGGTGCAGGACACTTGTTCAGAGTCTTGTGAGAAATCGACAATGATATGGCAAGGTACGAGCATCTCTACATCCCTTAAAATTCTTCGTTTTACATAATTAGTCATCGAGCTTCATGTTTCTGAATTTGTAATTGCAGATAATGATGGACATGTGAGCTTTGATGGAAGGTGGTCAAGACTTCTTGATTTGAAGAATTCAATGTAATGCATATACTGAGACTTATGAAAGAATATTATTCATCGGTTAATGTTCATAACAATACTATCTACTTATTTGTATTGAAGTTTACCAATTATGAAAGAATTACTTGGGGTAATCTATATGATTTCATTGCTGTGAAGATTGAAAAAACTACAAGCTGCTTTCAGATAGAACAAACTTCGAAGCGATGCATATTTTTTTTTCGATACAAAGCATATACAATACAAGGAAAAACATATACACATCTGGGAAACATGAGCAAGATGGAGAAAGCTCAGTCTTTGAATTCTGAGAAGGAATTAAGATAGCTTATTGATGAATTGATCCACCTGATCATTCATTTTCCTTGACAGAAATTTCATGCAGATTGGTGGCTTCACTCCAGCTAAAGCAAGTATTGATTGAGGTAGAACCCACATTCCGTCACCGCATATTAAACCAGAGGCGACAGCAGGGCCAAAAGCTTTGGCCTTGGCCTGGTCGATCAAACTCCAAATAAACAAGATCAAACTCCCCACGCACATATCAATTGCAAAGTATGCACCGAGGTAGAAAGGTATCGCCATTGCCATTGGCAGTGGTACAAAACCAGCTACCTTCTTCGGGAGGATATCTCGAACAAAGTTGATCAGAATAGCAGCAGCAAAGAAGATGTAGCAAAGAGTAAGGCAATTCTTCGGCAGTGAACTGAATCCATCAACACCAAGTATTGCTATGTTACGGAAAACAATTCCATTTGGTGAAGGGTATTGAGTCCCTGGTATGCCGATGCCATCGAAAGCTTTGTAGAAAAGCCAAAAGACACATGGAGAGATGACACATCCCATAGCTGTGCCAATAATTTGACTCACAAACATTGATCTTGGAGAGGATAAGGTGAGATAGCCTGTCTTAAAATCCTGCATGATGTCTGAAGCAGTGGATACAATGTTCATCATAACACCACAAGCTGCAAGGCCTGCAAGAACACCACCATGAGAAGCACCAGCCCAAGCTCCAATGGTGAATATGGCTAGCTTTCCATATGTAGTAACTAGAGACCAGTCTGTGAGGCCTGTTCCATAGGCATTGCAAAATGCTAGCACTGGTGCAACAATGTAGATAACCAAGATATAGTACCATTTGAGTGGATTAAAGATGTGCGGAAGGGTAGCAGTGGAGATTGCAGCAATAACAATGTATCCTCCAACAGCAACTTTCTTTGGGATTTGGCCCTTGAGAAACATTTCAGTCCTGCGTTGGTTGTCAAAGGACATTGGGCTGTTGTTGCTCGAGAGTGGAAGTGCAGCTGTGGAGCCTGTTTGAAGTTGAGAAACAATCGCACAGACAGTTTGGCCCAGGACTTTGAAGAAGTTGTAGAGACCATCACCGAGAATCAAGGCAATAGCAATGAAAACCTGTATCATTGTATTTAATGTAAGATGTGCATATATGTGAGCATTCAAAACAGAATTCAGTGCAAAACTTGTATGCAGATGGATGGGAAGTTACCCTGTAACCTTGTAAGCCATGGAGATTGGTATCAGTGAGATCAGCAGCGTACCAGCTTCCCTTCTTGTTACCTATCAGGGGCCACATTATTCCCCATGATAATATTGCTCCAAGAAGGACAGATACATTGACAATGTATGGGCAAATCATTCCAACTCCAACATAAGTAGCAGAAAAATCAAAGTAAAACCTGCCAAAGAAAAAGAGAGACAATGTCT
Source organism: Dioscorea alata (assembly GCA_020875875.1). Classification (NCBI taxonomy): domain Eukaryota; kingdom Viridiplantae; phylum Streptophyta; class Magnoliopsida; order Dioscoreales; family Dioscoreaceae; genus Dioscorea; species Dioscorea alata. The sequence continues at coordinate 19,615,482 of CM037024.1, forward strand.
ATTAATCTTTCAATAAACATGGAGAGTATCATAGTATGGGTTACAAACTTTTGAACCATTGCCGAAGAGACAAGCACATGCTTTGTGAAGCTAATGAACTTCACCTGTTTTTGAAAGCCTGAAGGCCCAAGGAAGGGAAGAATATAAATCCACAGTTATCGCCAGCAGTGTAGAACCATTGGAAAAATCCCCACACGAAACTACCAACAAAACATTTGCCCAATGCTCTTACTTGTTTCCTGAGATTTTGAGAAGGCAGATAGACATAATTAAGCAGTTGCTTAATCAGTGGCAAATGGAAAAGAGTGAAGAAAGTCTGATAAAGAATTGGATACGCTGAATTGTTTTTTAGCTTACTTTGCCAGTTTGGCTCCTTCAGGTGTGTGAAAACTGTTGATTAGAAGTGCAGTAGCTGTGCCACTAGGATACACCAACTTGTAGTCTATGATCATGATCTGGAATGTGTTTCCAATTAGTTTGTGAAAAAAAATGTCTGCGGCTAGTGTAACCAAGTATACCCATACACAGGTTTTGTCTCAATAGTCGGTTAGTAATGGGAAACAGAGAACTATAAATTCCAAAACTTTTTTTTATCAATAAAAAGAACTTTTTGATGAACATGTTCAATTCTGAGGTACCTTTCTGAGAGGGACAAGGGAAAAGAGCCCAATGAAACTGACAAGAAAGAGAAACCCAATCATCCATCCTAACTGTGGGTTCTTCACATTTTGTGGATCGGTCAATTCTGTAGTTTGCTTGGCAACTCTATCACTCATGCCGAGTATGTAGCTGCCAAAGCCACCTATAACAGTTCCAGATAGAATATATATTAGAAGAGATGATATAGTGCTTTAATACCACGACTACAATTATAAAAAATGATCAAGTCTTCGAGAAAGTGTCATTCTCTCTGAAGGTTAAAATAATTCAGGTGCCAAGCAATAACAAGTTGGAAGTTAAACTATGGCACTGTCAATATTCCACACAAGTTGTCCATTTATGGCCGTCAGTAGTCTAGAAGGAAGGAATAGCCCCAATTCCATTCTGGTTAATACTTAACAAGTCAATGGGTCAATGAATGGATGAGCTAGCAGGCATCAAGATTCAAGATAGATAATGTATGGTCAAATTTGAAACAATAAAGCCCACCTCCATAAGGCAGAAAAAAAAAGGTTGTCAAATTTGAAAAGTCAAAGAATTGAATTGTCAAATAAAACTAAAAGATCAGAATGCTATGAACTCTGGAGGACAAGGACCGTTCTCATAATGGTTGTCTTATAGAAAACAGTTATCCATCAGCAATTTAATTAAAAAAAAAAAAAGATTTTTTGGTCTCACTTAAGTGAACAAAACTATGAAAAGTTCAGATTTGAAAGTTTTCAGGACAAACCTGAATTTTCTCCTACAAATAAAGCTAATACCAACATTAAACATACTTCTGCTGTAACTACAGATTCACTATCAGGCTAAAGAACAAGTCCATTCCACTAAGAACCAGATAATTTAATTTAAAAAAAAAAGAACCAAATAAGAATTCCAAGAAGCTGGAAAACTGTGAATGGAGGTCCACGTCGCACTAAATACTAATATGAGTCTATGAATGAAAAGAAAAGCTACTTATGGGCTCAAAAGTATGGAACACGGCATCACTATCTCACCAAACATGGATGAATAACAATGATTCAAACGCAGTAAGCTGCTCTCACTCACCAAGAAATCGTATGAAGGATTAATCTCTAGTATGTGTGTGTGTGTGTATAACTTGGTACCCGGAAAAAAAGTACTTAAATAATAAATATAAATATCCAAAAACCAAAGCGTTGACGTATTACGAAACGCCTATAAATATTTTTTTATATAAAAATAAATAAAATTGCATTCATTGACCCAAAAAAAAAAAAAAACAGAGAGTACAAAACAAAGGGATACGCCCATGAATAATTAAGCAATATTATTATCTCAATATTTAGGACTACATAAATCTAAGTAAATGTTGAATGCGAAAAATTTTCAGAAAAAAAGGAATAAAAATGACATTTTTGTTGTTAATCCAACATTTTCAAGTTAAAATTTAATAAGTGAAAAATAATACAAACTAAACAGTAGTACAATATATATATTATTAACTTGTTTGTTTGACTAATTGAAAAATTAGCATCACTAAAAAAAGGGGGAAATCCATGGCGATCGGAAGGGAAGAGGAGAGAGTACCGCTGAAGGCGATGCCGTAGGCGGCGACGACGCAGGTCTGGACGACGGTGTTCTCCTGGCGAGTAAAGGGCTGCTTCAGCATCCCCGATTTGTGAAGGATCTTGGTCCAGGTCTTGAGGAAGAAGAAGCCGAGGAGACCGGCGGAGACGTTGAGGGAGGGGATTATTCCGGTAGTGAGATTGAGCTTCATCACGATCACACTGAACATCACGGAGAGGAAGAAGCCCACCACCATCGCTCGCACAGTCAGCTGCTCCTTCCAAGACGGCAATCGCTGGCTATCGAACGCCCTCTCGACCGACAACTCATCGTCGATTGCCGTCAGGTCCTTCTTCTTCATCGCCAGATCCGTCATCGTCTCCGGTTGATCGCCGGCGGGGTCGGCGACGGAGATAGCGTTGGATTCGGTTCCCATTTGAGAGAGTGCTGTGCTGTGGAGTATCTTTTGGGTATGAATTTATAGAGAACGAGGTTGGCTTTGCCGTTGCGTTGTCAAATGGAACGTGTGACAACCGTTGGATCTGGGAAATACGAGCTAATCTTGTCCGTTCATTCGTTTTATTCTTTATGGTCCACAAAAAATAAATAAATAAATTTGGAGTGTTTTTTTTTAATTTTCTTTGATATTTTATGACAGCAAAGTGTGAACTAATAATTTCATAATAATTTGGTTTTAATTTTTTTTGTTGTGTTTTTGGTTTTATTTTTTTTCATAATTTTTTTATTCAGATATATATAGATATATATGTAGCTTAAATGTACATAATTAAATTATTTTTGTTCTGATTTTATGTAACTGAAAAAGCTAAAAAAAGAAAAAAGAAAAAAATCATTTTTATTCCAAACTTTTCCATTTTTTTTAAAGTATATTTTCTTAATAAAAATTAAAGTAACCTAACAAAAATTTATGTGAAATATTAAATCGATAAGTGATTACTCTTAATTTCTTTTTATCTTAATTCATTCACCAAAATTTTAATTAAATAATTTTAAGATATCAATAACTATTTGATCTATTGGCATTAGTTTCCTGTATAAAGTGTTTGTCTCATTAAAAAATAGATTCAAATTTCAATTAATGTAAAAAAGAATATAACTATTGTTAAACTTACTATTACACTCTGTATGTGTGCCCACCTCTAATGTGAAAATTATTCATATTTATAAAAAATAAAAATAAAAATTCAAGATTTTAGACAAAAGATCATTCCCTATTTTCTTTTTTATCTGTCATGGTAAACTGAATCTCACATACTAAAAAACTTAGTTATTTCACAAAATTTTATATAAAATTAGTTATTTTTTCAAAATTATCCATAATTTATATTTTCATATTTCTCTCTCATATTTAATTTCAAAAAAAGAAGTAAATAGAGTGTTAAAGATAATTTTTATTATCTTTTATGTTAGAAAATGACATATACAAATGAACATTGATTTGTAACATATAAAAAAAAACATAAAAGAAATAGCTAGTTTTAAAACACTATACTTTACGATCAATGGAGCGCACCACTAGGAGCAGTGTGAAGGAATCTCTCTGAAGAGAATATTGGCCAGTGAAGATCCCTTTAGATTCTGTAATTGAAAACTTGAATTTAATAACTTAAACAGAGAATAAAAGGGAACACTAGACTGCATGATTTTAATAAATAAATAAATAAAAAGCTAAGTAAATAAATACCTACAGAATGAATTGGATTAGTGCAAGACAGCATGGACTTGAGAATGACTATATGGCGTGTTGCATGGGGTGCTAATGTCAATGTGAATGCCAAGCTTATTTCTTTTGTATGGATCCATTGCTTTCATTATCTTATGCTTGAATGACACTGCTTGAATGACTATTTGCTTTCATGGAAATATAAATTTCCATGAGGACCTAGAAAAATAAGCACCTTGTTTTGAATGATTCAATGGTGTCTCAATTTCAATCATTGTCTAAAAGCACTAAGATTTGGTTTTTGCAATAGGAGTTGTTATCTATCACAACATATTATTTTAGTTAATGTAGATAAATTACTTGTGTTATTAATTTCATATAAAATATAAATTAATTTAGGCTTGACTTGTTGTGGGGAGAAGTCATCATACAAAACCCGAGTCAACCCAAGAACCTATTAAGCTAAATTTATTACATTAATTGATATGAAAGTATTAGTTATTCTTATTTACAATTAATATTGTAAATAGGAAGAATCCATTCAGTGGTTTATTCACATTTTAATAAATAAATAAAATAAAATAAAAATGATAAGATTTAGAAGCACCAACTGGGTTATCACCCCATCACACGGAGTGAAAGCGTAAGTGTGTTGAGGAATTAATTCTGTGCATGTGCACCCTGAATTAATTTATCCGCTTTATCAAAATAAAATTAAATTAAATTAAAAAAACACATAAGCACATAAGCTCACTAACATAAGCAAATCTTTATAAATTAAATGATAGCAACGGTTGCTCATGAGTCATCACTCATCAACATGAGAGGAGTTCAAATATCAGCTGAAAAATACTTCAGCTATTTGTATAAACTCATTTGGAAATTTTTCAATTGCATAACTAGTTCCTTTGATCTTTCTATTCTTTTGATGTTCGCCAGAAGATTTGAACTAGGAATGAAGTAATATATCAGGAAGCAATTCAACATATGCTTCCCCAAAACATCAAAATTTTAATGTTCAAAAAATGCCATCAGTTTGAGTCATTCTTAGGGCTCAGTTTATCCAGGTTGATCTCATCCAGCTTAATCAAAATTGTGCCAGGGTTCCCATCCTCTTCAGTCCAATTGATCAAATCTTTCTCCAAGAACCTGGTTACCTGTTTATATAATCCAACATAATAAGCAGCCATATGAAGATAAAATTCCGATTGAAATGTTTAAAGAATACTGGAAATGAGTTTTAGAGCAATAAGTCAGGCATCCAATTTGGTGCATAGCTTTCATATATGGTGTAACTTTTATGAAACAGAAGTCTTACTGATTTTCTCCTTCTCCCATTTTTGGCATCCATTGCATCTGTCTCTAAGACGACTTTCAAGTACCTAAATGCTGAAGGTTAAAGCAAATGATCAGCTATTGTTGTACATTTATAGTTAAAAACAAAGAGATGAACAGAATTCAAGAGAAGAAGCACTTACATGGCATGCTAGCTAGAGAACGAATATGGACCTTCAACAATTTCACCGCTTCCTTGGGGTTGTGTTCATGCAAATCAAGTGGAAAATCACATTGCTCACTGCTCCTGATAATGAGTTAACCAAGGTCATGAGTAATGACAAAATTTATCACAATAAAGGAGGAGGAGAAATGAGGGAGATAGAGTGAAAAATCCATATTTGAGAACAAGTACAACTTCATATTAAGAATCTCCTGTTGAGACTTCTCATCTGCTTCCCGGGCCAATTGGTTATAGTACTTCCCCTGCATAAGTGACATTAAGAACATTTACAACACAAATCACTCTTTTTCGATTGTCATAATTTTAGAAATGATTGAAAATAATTGGGTATGTAGTCAACAACAAATGCTTATCTAAGCTTGGTTTCCAAATGTTGAACTTAAGTTAAAAAGATACTTGCTCAAGAAGGTAGTTGGCTTTTGCACGATCTCCATCATTAAAAGCATCCACGGCCTGCAAAATAAATTGTTGTAGATTACCTTATTAATCTTCAAAAGAAAATTATGCTAAAGCAGCACATTGATAAGCATGCTTGTTCAAGCAAAGTAAGTGATATGCTTTTAAAGCATGAAGTCAAGCTTCCTTAAACTTACAGCCACATAATATTCTTTCATTGTACTCCAGTGTTGCTTTGCAGCTTTCCTCAGAAGACTGTATTGATCATTTTCATCCAATGCTGGACCAATTTTGGTAGAAAAACTCATTTCAGACAAAATCACATCTGCTAAGATGCAAATATATATGCTTGCAAACAATTCCAATGGCGCACGTAGAAGATGTTCTATGGTTTTAAAGCTCACACAACACACTTTTTGGTATTACACTACTTTCACTTGGACAAATTTTCTGAAATAATATTGCTTCTTTGTAAATACCATGCATAGTAAACTATTAAACAAGTATAAGAATAACATACTGGAAATTTTTCTTGGTTTGAAATCATAATATATATATATATATCAAGGCTTTTAATTTAGCCCGCCATCAATAAAAGAAATATTGATGATTTCAGTCCTACTTGCAAAAAAAAAAAGAAAAAGGCATCATAAGCCCATGGTAGATAGATAAAAAATCATTATATCACAGAAGTATTAAATAAAACCAATAAGCAAGGTCTAGAAATCACGCAGATAATTAAAATTAAAAAGAAAAGCAATGTATTAAAAGACCATACTGTTTTCGAAGTCAGGCCTAATATGTCGAATGTTAATTGGAGGTGGTTGTGGCACGGCTTCTAGAGGTTTGGAAACAATCTGCTGCCCAACAACTCTAGTTCTGTTCAGACCCCATTCTAAACGTTTTCTTGGTTCCTGATCTGATCTTGGTGGGGCATGAAATAATGATTCAAGAATTCCCCTTGAAAGACTAGATTTCTCCTCGTCTAAATTAGATTGTTCAATTGAATTTCTACAATAAAGCAGTTGTGTTTATAAAGCAGTTGTGTTTATGAGCAATGAAAAAAATAACAACACCAAAAGCTGTGAGATCATTTTTTGCATGCCTTCCACTAGATGATGATAGATGACTTTGACTAGAACCACAAGCTTTTATCTCCAAGTTTTCACCTGTAACCTATAGAATGAACATCTTACGTAAATGCAGGGTAAAACAAATTTTTAAAGAAAATATCATAGAAATGAAATCATATATCGTGTTTTATCATAGAAAAGATGTGGTTCTAGAAGGCCAAAAATGAACGGCTAAAATTGATAAAATAAACAATAATATAAAAAATAAGAATCTATTGTGATATAGATAACCAGGATGAAAAAAAATCTATTGTGTGTGAGAGAGGGGAAAACTTACAACTATCAGGAATTGGATAGCAAAAAAATGTAAGAAAAAAAAATCACTTTATGCCATAGCTCTGGTAAAAACTGGGAATCAACTTACTCAAAAATAACTTTTAAAATTTTGGGCCTCATTTCCTGCTATAGCTTCAAACCCAGCAGAATAACTTATAATAACATCCAAGGGAATGAAGGTTGGGAAAATAACCCAAAATTTATACCCATCTGATTTAATCCCAGAGGCAAACACATATCGTAAGAAATTCAAAAGATGCAATTAAACATGCCAAACTGAAAAATCGAATATTAGATGATGAACTCAGTGTCATTTTTACTTTAATTATCTTTAATTATAAAATGAACAAACAGTCCATTCCTTTTAATGCAAATTAATCAATACTCATAACCCAAATGAAAGATTGGAAAAATAAATGACTACACCATATGTTCAAAACCTCCAAGAATCTAAAAAAAAAATACATGTCAATATATGAACCAAGAATTAGCACATAAAATCCAGATACACATGGGGATACAAGGCTTAAAATAATCCATCCATTTAAAAAAAAATAATCAATAATCATCACCCTTATTTTAGCTTAAAAATGAGCAGCTTTCACTTGTAGAAAAACATATAATGGTTATATTCTTCTAATAGTTAGTTTATTTTATGGACTTACATTTTGTGCAGTGTCACAATTCAAATGGCTCTGCTTGTCCATGCTTTTGTTTGACAATGCCAATAACTCCTCCATGCTCTACATATACAAAACAATCAAGAAATGTTATGGATTAATATCTACCAACGATTATACATTTGAAGAATTTATCCAACAGCATGGATAAAAGATCTGGCAACAAATTAAGATAGACAACTAAAAGTTCTGCACGTAAGTCTACTGGATCAAGCTTAATCATTAAACTAAAGATGCCACTTACAACGCAATCAAATTCCAAGTTTCACACAAGAATAGTGCCCAATTTCATAGAATGGTGATCATTACATATCCTACAGACAAATGCCAATTCTAAACAAAATTACCAAATTTTAGCTAGTGTAGTTTATGCAAATTTCTTAAATTTAACCATATGATATGTAAATCAAAGTGAAATAATTTTCTTAAAGTTATAAAATTACAGCTAAAAAGATCACAAAGATTAAAACCAATTTATAAAGATAAATTTTATTTAGTTTAAAAGACAAAAGATAAGGTAATCAAAAATAGAAAACTAAAACAAACGACAAAATGAGAATCACATGAGAGAATGTATGATCCAAAAGTGTTGCCAAGGTATCATAATGTATCTAAGGATAATATTCATACCACCATATCAAAGCAACTCTAATTTAAAACAAAATAAACTTATACAACCTTGATATGCCGCATAATAATTAAATTGTCAGCCAATATAAAAATTGAGAATGCCTTACATCTTTTACATTGTATCCGCACTGCCCTGCAAGTAATTTTATAAGCCAGTTAACATTCAATTAGAATCTTAGGCCGAATAAGTTGAGAGAATGATAGAGAATGAAAAGTTCAAATTCAAGGGCGCTACAAACTAAATTCCTTTCTATGTGAACAAGATTACATCCAACATACTATATATTCCTGCTTTAAAAGCAGCATATTATGGAATATTTCATAGAAATGGAAGATGATGCAAAATCCTGGTAGTGCAAAAGTCCTGCTGCATGAATAATAGGAAATCCAGAAAACTTCTAAGGCATCCATCATTGAAAAAGGATATAATAACAACTAGAAAGGTAATTAGCATTCATGAAATGAAAATACAGGCAATCACAGGAAGAATAAGGCTACAACATGATAATATTTGAAGGAAAAAGAAGTTTGAACAGACAAAGACATGCAAGTAGGATTTGATTACCAAGAACTTCTCGGATGACATCCTTTCTTAGCTGAAAACCATCTCCAAGCATTGAGAAAAGAAACTCCTCAACATCCTTATCATGAATGGATGCTTTCAAAGCTGTGATACATGATGTGATGAGATCAATTTCATGATCCTCTTCAATTGATCCCTTCATTTCCACAATCAATGGTTTGCTAGTTCTTGATGTATCATTCATGGATGGAGTTATCTTACAATATGTGCGCCCCACGACAGAAGAAACGGTACCTAAAGAAGCACAAGCCTTACTGGATTTTCCTTTAGCATTCTTATCTGGAAGAGTGGTCTCAACAGCAGTATGTCCATGCAATGGTTGTGTGGGTTCGGGATGATCTGAACCCTTGTTGCTGCCCTGAACTTCACCACTAGATTTACTTGTTTGAAGTTGGCAGAGGATTTCACCAGTTCGATTCACATCACGCTCTCCTTTGCAATAAGCATCAGCTATCTCGTCAAGTGAACAAACCGAACCAAATGCACTGAGCAATGAAACCAAGGCCCTCATCTCATCGTCATTTTCAAAGCCTGATGAAGAAAATTGGTCCATATTTGGAGTGTTTTCCATTTTCTATATATGAGTTTCAAAAATCAATGAAGCTGAACAAAAAGAGAAGGGTCACAATAAATAGCTATTTTGGTAGAGAAAAAAAATGCAGAGTAGAATAACAAACAAATGCAAAAACTCAGAACATTAGGTAGTTTATTCAAATTAAAACTGAAAAACAAGGACCTCCTAGATTTAATAGAATACTACTCCGGCATTCAACTACCAAAGAAGCATCAGAGTAATCCAGCATTGCATGTATGAAGCAAGCATTATCAGATATGAAAAAACCAGAGAAAGAAACATAAGCTACATCACACAACACAAGAACTATGATCATCAAAGGCATAACCTCACAAACCAAGTTCACAATTGATAGAAAAACAAAAAATCTTCCTTCTTGGATATCAAAACTTGTATAACTCAATAAAAGAACTAACCATCTGCTATGCACACCAAACAAACAGCAAGCAATCCCAAGCTGAATTTTTTAAACTAAATTCACATACAAAAATCAATAGCTTAGCAACAAAATCAACACCGAAACCAGCATTCTCAACCACATTGAAAAATTAAGACAGGAATATAAAACACAACACAACAACCAATGCTCCACCAATCACCTTGCATAAATCCAGACAGAAAAAAACAGTAAAAGCAAGTCCAAACCCATAACCAAACCATAGAAAAACAGAAATGCAAATCTAGAGACAAAACCAATAAAACAACCAGAGAAATCCGTGAAAAAACCAAATCAATCAAAGAGATGATCATCATAGATAGAGGAATTCAAAAGATAAGCATCAAAACATCACCAGCGACGGGAAAACTCGAATGAAGGATATCAATGGCAACCTCGATCTCCGGAGCTAGGGTTTAATCGAAGCAAAGAATCACTATCGCTCTCTCTTTTTCTCATGAGAAGAGAAAGAGTGAGACGATCCAAGCATTTATAGAGCGTGAATTGAAATAACAAGGAATAAACCAAGAAATTACAAGAAAATGTTTTTTTTTTTTTTTGTGGAGGTATTTCCTTATAATTTCTGGTAAGGGTATTTTGGTCTTTTTATGCCATGGTACAAGATGTTTGAGAAAGTGTGTGTGGGTTTCTTGGAAATGCAAGGGAGAATATTATGTGGAATTCCTAATTTACCCTCGTACTTGGAGCCTAAAAAAATTGAGGAATGGAGTTTTTTTTTAAATAAAAAAATAAAAAATATATATTAGTTGTAAACCAATTGAGGTGCATGTATTTTCATTTGGTTCATGTATAATTTAATTTCAATAATAAATGTTAATAAATTTGATTTATTATGTGTATATTGGAATAGGGAATATGTAATTCATCCAGCGAAGCTCGAAGATCTTTCTTTGTTTGGGTTATACCGGAATAGGGAATATTTAATTCATGCAGATTATATGCTTTCTCCAATTTTTTTTACTTGTCAATTTTATCTAATTCACGCCGTTTAAGAAAAATGTTAGTTGAATTTAATTGGAAACCTAAAATTTATAAAAGTTATATTAAATTTTCAATACTACCCTCATTTAAAATATGCTTTGAAAAATATATAGTTGAATATAATTTTTTGGAAGTTATAGAAGAACATTAAATATAAAGGATAAATTTAAAAAAAAAAACAATACTTAATATTGCACAAAATTTTTAAATGGACAAGTAAAAATAGCAAAGAAAAACTAAAAAAATGTGGCAATTTAAAAAGAACGTAATATATAGTGTATAAAAAAATTGAAAAATGGAGGTTTTTTAAAAAATAAAATATATATCCGTTCTTAAAAAAATAAAATAATATATATATTAGTTGTACACTGATTGAGGTGCATGCATTTTTATTTTTATTTTGGTTCATTATAATTTAATTTCAAAAATAAATGTTAATAAATTTGATTTATTATGTGGATACGGGAATAGGGAATATTTAATTCATCGAGAAGCTAAAAGTTCTTTCTTGTGTGGGTTATACTGGAATAGGGGATATTTAATTCATACTCACTATATACTCCCTCGGTTTTTTTTTTACTTTTTAATTTTATTTAATTCACACCAGTTAAAAAAAATTGGTTAGAATTAGTTAATAACCTAAAATTTATAAAAATTATATTAACCTTACAATATTAGCCTCATTTAAAATATGATTTGAAAAATATATAATTGAATATAATTTATTGGAAGTTGTAGAAATACATTAAAAATAAAGAGAAATTTTAGAAAAAAATAATTATTAATGTTACACAAAATTTCTAAATGAACAAATAAAAATGAACAAAGAAATTCTAAAAAATGTAGCAAGTAAAAAAAAAAAGAGAGAGAGAGTTATTTATAGTGTGTATATAAAAATGATGAATATTTAATTCTACTCAACAAAGAAATATCTTTCTTTGCATTGGTTATATCAGTTTAGAGACAAGTATTTCAAATTTCAAATGTTCTCGTCGCCTTGTTGAAAAAAAAAAATCAACAAACTTGCAAAGATATGAGGTATTGAGGTGCATGCATTAATAAATATTGAGGTGCATGCATTTCAATGGCTCAAATAAAATTTAATTTTTAAAATTAAATATTAATAAATATAATTTATTATGTATTTGAGAATAGAAATTTGTCTTTGTTTATAAAAGTTATGTCTTACCTAAGGGTATGTGTTTCAAATTTTAAATGTATTTAAAAAAGGATCGGATAAAACCCTGATTCTTAAAATGTCTTTTCTTACCTAGGTCTCTTTCTTCGTAACAATAAATAATTTAAATTTTGAGCATATTTATGGAACAAGAAAATTACTTTCTTTTCATGAGAAGGGACGAAATTAGAAAAGTTGCACTTCGTTCCAAGTATGACTTAAAAACTTTCTAGGTAAATAATAAATTTTTATTTATTACTTTTATTGATAGAATAAACTATTTTATTTTAATTATTGATGGACTCTCATCAACCATTTCTTAAGTCTATCTCCATACAATTTGATTTATTGGTTTTATTATTACATTTACTTATTATATATTTCTTAATTGAAAAATGAAACCAATGAGTTCAAAGCTAATTGAGAACTCATAAATGAAGAGTGGTAAAAATAAAAATAGAAGGAAACATGTTAGTTATATTTATATAGCAAGTTTATGTATCTTATGGCTTAAATTTTATGCAACTTTAGTTTTCTTAAATGAATAATAATTAACCTTTTAGGAAATCATAACTGAACAAGTGATGGAGTATAACACATTACCTGTCATTGTCATCATTAGAGGTGGGCATGCGCCATACAAGCCCGGCCCGGCCCATAACCGGCCCACGCGGGTCAATGACCCGACTGGCCGGTTCAATAAATCCTAACCGGGCCATCATGTGTTACGAAGACCCCAACCCGTGACCTGCCGGGCTAACCCGTCAAATCGGTTTGGTAATTAATTTAATTTTTTTTTCTCTTTTTTATAATTTTTTAGAATTTTTTAATATTTTTTTATTGGGTGGGTCAAACAGGTCTAGCGAGTCAAACCTGTATGGTCAATAGGGAGCCGGGCCGATTCCGAGCCCAGCTCCCTATGATCCAGACCCGCTGGGTCAGACGGGTCAATCCGGCTCGGCGGGTTCTACACCTCTATCGGACTGAGTCCGAGTTGAACTGGTTAACCTATCCTTGCCCACCACTAGTCATCACCACCAAAAGATGATAAAATTTTAATCATTATTTAATATTAAACATGCTTACTCTCGCTCGTTTTCAGTAATAAATAAATAATCCCAGAAACATTTTTATTTTTAAACAAGGACGTGATTAAATGTTCAGAGATGCATATAAAAGATTTAAGATATATTTCATCTATATCTATTTATTATTAAGTTATAATATAAAACTAACTAGAATAAAGTGTGTGTGTATATGGAAGGGGATTTTAAAAAATTATATATGTCTAATATCTAAACAAAAACAAGTTTTAACTGATGAACAATCAGGTGGCAAAAAAAATTTTGAAAAATTGCAAGTTGGACAATTCAAATATTATATATTTATGTATGTGGGCAAACCATATATCAAAGATGAACTGAGATTTGAATTAGTATCTTTAACATGACAAATACCTTATGTAAAAGATCCAATGTCAATAGGTCAAGCTGTCGTTGGAGCCACTAGACCGGACCAAAATTCACCCCCTCTCAAAAGCCAGATGTTTTTAAACTCTTTATCTTGAATTTTACCGGTGAATTTATTGTTTTTTAACTCAAATTTTACAACATCACCAAATCTATGTTATTAAAAATAAAAAACAAAAACTTCTGTTTTATATAAATAAATAATAATTTTAATAACAATAAAATTAAATTCTGACCCTATTGAGTTACTGGATGAGTATATCCAATCAATTATAAATTGGTATAAATTAGTTTTTCTCCTGCTAATTAACTATAATTCCCGCATTAATGTTATTTTTTAAATATGTTTACTCAGTGAAATTACAAAATTTCAAGATAAATATTATGCTGTTTGTTATAATCAAAATAATAATAATAAAAATAATAAAGTTTGATCACAATAAAGAAATTATTATGATAATAAAGACTAGTCTGAGAGCTCAGTCAAGTTTGAGGCCAACTAGAGTCCATTTGCAGGGCATTGAAGAGTTGTTTTGGTTGCTTCTTTGAAGACTTTGAATTTCAACTTTTATAGTTTACTTATTTTATTTATTATTTTATAATTATTTTAATTTAATTTACCATTTTACCGATATTTTGGGTTTGTAATAAATGCATAATCAATCACTTTATTGATTTTTTTTTTTCAATTGTCACAGGTTTATTTTACTATATTTTAAGTGTTAGTTCTCAGATTAAAACAATATTTAGATAGTTTTTCTTATGAGGTTATTCTTTCTTCATTTCATATTGGGTCAAAGAGTGATGTTAAGAGGAGGATGGTGATAAAGGTTCAAATTTTTGTTTGTTATTGTTGTTGTGTAGTCCACACGATTTATGATGTTTATTTTATTAACTTGATTTGATTGGGTTTTATAGGATCATTTTAGATTTGTGAAGAAACTATAGGCTAACCCACTGGTAACTATCCGTGCTTATAACCTTTAATATTATAATTCACTTTTTTTATCCCTGTAGAATTTCATGTGAAGAATTCCCCTCTAGAATTACATGGCGGAGGAATTTATCCCTAGAAAATTAGTCAAACTATTGTAACTGGTATACTTTCATACCCGTTTGTCTTTTGTTTTGTCATTTATCAGTTTTTTCAAAAAAAAAGTTAAAAAAAAAAAAAGTTTGTGAAGTATTGCTTGAATGATTGAGAGTTTGGCTTTTGATGTGCTTTTCTTTTTTTAATTTATGGTTAAAGATGATGCTTAATACATCTCTAAATTGACAAAAAAAAAAAAAAAAAGTTGTTTTAATTAAAAAATACAACAATATCCTCCATTCTATAAACAAACATAAAAAAAATGAAGGGTGACATTCTCAACTACTATGCTATTATATATTCAAATGTTATATTTAGTAGTTGACTGCATAAATATAATATATGTATGTATATGTACTGGTCAAACTGACAAACCTTCTTATAAATTTCACAAAATAATAAAAAATGGAGTGCTGAAAACTAAGCACAAACTTTGACAAACGGAATTGGAATAAACAACACACCTTCAACCCTTATATGAAAACCAGCGAAAATTAGAAATAAACTAATGTTACACCCTATAGATACATCTTCCGTCCCTTTTTACTAGTCATATTTATTTAGGGTGCGTTTTGTAGCCTGGATATCCAGAGATGGGGATGGGATATCCAGTGCTACAGGCCCATCCAGTTGTTTGGTTTCCTGGATGGGCCTGGATGGGGATGGCCCCCATCCATGAAAAATGGATGAGTGGCATCCCTCCAAATTGGTGGGATGCCACTCATCCCTCTCACCCATCTCTCTCACCCATCCCTCTCCATCCCTCATTAGCTACAATAATTAAGTTAATTTTTTTTTTATTTACATTATGATTTAATTGTTTGTCATTAACTTCACTTATAATTATTTTGTCATTAGCTACAAGAATTAAGTTAATTTTTTGTTTTTTTTACATTATGATTTAATTGATTATCAATTAATACTGTTTAAATGTTTATTTAACTTGTTTTTTTTAATTAAATTCAATTCGAAAAATCAAGTTAAATAACAAATTGATATGTTATTCATTAATAGTCCATTACAAATTTTTCAAGCTAAATAAATAAAATTTTAATCTATTAATATCCGCTATTTAAATCAAATACTTACATAAAATATTTAAAAAATAAATTTCTCTAATCATTCACTAATAATTGAATTTAATTAAACAATTTAAAAATATTTTTAAAAAATAATTAATTAAATAAAATGGGTAACTTCACCTCCTCATGGATAGGGTTATCATACCACTCCATTATCCATTCATCCAAACATTAAAAAATGGATATCCAAAACTTTACATATCCTTATCTTTTCAACCAAACACCAAACAATCTTTATCCCTATTATTAAATCCATCCAACCAAACACTTAAATATGGATATTCCCATCCATGGATACTTTATCCATGGATATCCCCATCCATGAGAATATAATATCCCACTATCCAAACGCACCCTTAATTCACACCGATTAAAAAAATTTGATTAAAATTAATTAATTACCTCTAATTTATAAAATTTTTTATTATTTTTCAAAACTACCCTTATTTAAAACTCCATTAGTAGACTATATAATTTACTACTTAATTAATTATGATTTATTAAAAATTATACAAATCCATTAAATTAAAAAATAAATTTGAAAAAAAATATTTAATGCTACACAAAATTAATCTTTAATCTGACAAATAAAAAAACATAAAAAAGCTCAAAAATATAAGAAATGAAAAAGATCATAGAGAGTATAAACAATTAATAACTTACAATTAATAACTTAAAAAGTGAATGGATTTAAGTGAACGAATTTAAAAGGTCATGCACCCTTTTATGTGCATCATATGTATACATAAAACCTTCCTAAAAGGCTCATTATCATAAGAACAACTGATAAACACCGACTGCACATGATAGTCTGAGTAAACTACAACCTACATTCCTGTCACACATAACTGGAATGCACAATATCTACACTAAAAAACTTTGTTAAGTTTGATGACATTTTTTATATGTATCAACCTACAAACATGTAACACATGAGAAACTGCAGGTCTTGTTTATATCTGGCAAGTGTTTGGAATAACCTGAAGAGCGGATCAATAAAGCCAAGCATTGATCTAGCTATTGACTGAACTGATAATCAGAGCTCTCCTGTTCCTCCAGCCATGTATTCAGCACATAGTTCTTCAAGCCGATAAAAATATAACAGGTTTAACGGAACCACATTTTCCTGTAACTGAAGTAAAAGCTAATAAGAAATAGCTTTGGGTGTATTGAGTACTAGTTGAGAGGTTCTATCCATCAAACCTGGACATTATCGGCAGAATCAGAAGGAAAATGGAGACCGGTAGAGCATTTCTGGAGCACCTCGGGATTTTTCATCCATGCCTTGTGTGCCTCAATGGTTTTCAGTTTATATAGGAACATCTGAAACAAGGATTCATGTCATAAGGTAAGATTATAACAGTAGTGGATGTTTACATCAAATGCACATGAATAGCACTATAAATCAAACAACTTAAGTGGCAAGAACCTCAGAAAGAGAAATGGACGGTTTCTCTAGTTCTTCTCCAACAGTATATATTCCAGTGCCCTGACATTCTGGACAAAGAACAGAAGAAATTCCGTTTTTGTCAGCAATTTTTCTTTTGCGCCTCCTGGTGGTTTTCTTTTTGGTTGACTGATCTGCCCATATTTCAGTCTCACAAAGAAGAATCCAGTGTATCAAACAGGAAGCGTGAAAGAGATGAAAAGCCTGCACCAAAATTAAGAACAGGTAGTCTGTCAATATAAATAAATAAATAGCGCAGTTGAATATAGAGAAGAAGTGTGTGACCTTCAAGTGAAGTGCTCACCCCATTTGTATTTCGGCTGCTACAAGCCAGTTTACCAGTCTTCAAATTCAACAAAGTGCCAACATCCTTTTCAGGAAGCATTGGCTGGCCACATATGTCACACATCCTTTCAGCAGCTAGGCGCTTCTGCTTCCTTAATTCTTTCCTCAGAGCCTTGTTGGATGAACATCTTGAAACTTGATGCTCATGAGACCCATTTGAAGTGCAGCCATGCACACCAGAACAATCTTCACTAGAAGCAGCACAAGAGTCTTCAGGGTCTGAAAATGATTTCTTTCCTCTCTTCCCTGGACTTTCACCATCATCAACTTCTGAGCAAGAACCAGGGGAAAGAAGAAGCTTCGGCTCATCCAATGTCCATTTTCTACCCAAATCATATGTGTAAGAGAAAATAACTATACCAAAGTCACATTTTGGAGACTTCAGAAACAAGTCATTCTCCTCAGAGCTGCCTTCTCCTAACCAAGCACACCATATCTTACCAACCCTGTTGCCAATACCATTGGTCTCATAAACTCTAGAAGCAATATGCCCAAAACCGATAAACTGGGCATTCAAATTTGAAATCTCATCCTTATACAACACGCCAGGGATTGTCATGCAAATATCCTTATCATAATTCTTATCCATTCCAACACCGGCATAACACCTCAGAGGCTTTCCATGGCCATTCACAAGAAGTTCAGTACCGGGGTATCCATCAACATCATGCTCACATATACTACTGCCATTTGTCCTGCCAGGATTACAACGCTCATCATTAGAATTTGAATGCCCATTAGCATTTGAAGTGACCTCCTCTCCATTAACATCCACACCATCAGAAGCATCTCTAACAACCAAAGCCATATCACTCCCGGAATCAGAACACACAAAGCTATTATCTTTCTCATGAGAATTTCCAAAGAACAGCACACCGTCACTGAAAGGCCATGGTACAGGTCCAAACAAGGTGAGCTTCGCGGCAGCATATCTCCGGGCATGCAGATTCCCCCCAAGGTGATCAAACAGAACAGAGTCATTGAAACACTGGGCGAGGCAGAGCGTGCAAAAGAAGATGGGCCTCTTCCCAACCTGCCTCAACTCGACATAAACATGGCCTTTAACCTGTATATCACGAAGAGTAGCCCTTGCTGCTACTTCTCTAAGATTCAAATTCCCTTCTTTTCTAATGGCTAACTCTCTTCCCGCCATAATTTGCTAGTTTCATAAGAGAAACCCTAATTCTTCTTTATACTAGTGTGGAAAATACTGAATTACAGAGTTCTCAACTAATTTATATGCTGATTATATAAAATACGCAAGAGAATAGATGTATTCGAACATTGCCAGCCATCAGAATGCAGGAAATCCCTAGATTGGCTCTTCAATGAACTTTTCAAGTATGAAAATCCAAGAGCTCCCCAAAATCACAACCAAAAACGATAAAAACCCGCGATTCAAAGCCAAATCCCGTTCAGAATCTCAAGAAACCATAAGAAAAACTTAATTTTGAGGTATCGTCGGACAAGAACACTCACAAACTCGAGGAATACTTTGATGCCGGTACTTCGTGCCCGCTGGAGCCACAACCTTGGATAGACGGAGAGACAGACCGGCGGAGGAGATCAAATACGACTCCATGAGCACCGCCATGATCTCAATCGCTAAATCCTCTTGATTTCTCACAAGAGTTTGTATCGATTGATGGAGAAAGGGAAGCGAATTTGAGAAATTGGGAACTAGGGTTTCAAGATCGGGATGCTATGAGAATCAGGAATATGCCGGGAAAAAATTAGGGCAAAGTTTGGATAAGACCCACACGTCCTTTATAGAACCTTCCTATCTTATCATTTCAAAATAAAAGGATCTCAACTTTTACAATTTCCCCCTTTAACTTTTTTTATTTATTTTTTCATTATCATTTTTCAAATACAACCTCCACTGGAAAATTGTGCCTTAGTACAATAAAATATAAAGTATATTTATTTTTATTTTGTGCTGCTTATTTAGTGACATGTTTTTTTTTCTTTCTTATTTATTTATTTTATTTTATTATTAAAATATTTTTAATAATTATATGTAATTTATTAGAGTGTTTTTTGGGACTTTGGTATATAGATTTTGTATGCTTAATCTGAATATTTTTTTTTAATAAATGGGTGTTTTTTTTTTGTTTTGTGCTGCTTATTTAGTGACATGTTTTTTTCCTTATTTATTTATTTATTTTTTTTTGTCAAAATATATTTTTAATAATTATATGTAACTTTTTAGTGCTTTTTTTGGGGACTTTGGTATATAGATTTTGTATGACTAGTCTGAATATTTTTTTAATAAATAGGTTTTTTTTCCCTAAAAATCCTACTTCACTTGACTCTAAAATAAAAATGAATATTGAAACTGATTGCATATTAAATAAATTAAGTTAGGATAAGCATAAAAAAATCATTTCTACCTTCCATAATTCAAAATAATTTATTTTTATGATTATTTGAAATTTGTTTAATCCATTAATTTTTGAAAAAAATAATTTTTTGCAAGAAAAAAAGGATTTTTTTATTGAAAAGCAACTTAAAATTTCTTTTTAGCGTGGGAACTGAAAAGAAATTTTAAGTTATTCGGGGGATTAATGAGCAAAACCGCCACCAAATAGAATACGGTCTGGTGTTCCTCACGTTAGTTTGCACCTCCCATAAACGACAAAATTTTCAGGACATTTCGGGAAATGCAAGCGTTGAGATTCTTAAACGTACACAAATCCTGCGGGACATTAGAACGGTGAGAAGGACCCATGTTACTTTGATTTAAAGTAATGGACGGTTGGATGTCAATCAGGTGGATATGAAAGTATGATGACCGTTGGATCTTGAATGGAAGGCCAGGATGATTTCAGTTTGGTGTATAGTAGCTTTCTGCCAGAATGACCTTGTGATTTTTTTATTTGATATTATTTATTATAATATTTATCGTGAGTTCATTATTAATTAGACACTAAAATATTTATAAAAATTAAATATTAAAAAATTCGTCCAACAAAATATTCATTAACAAAGAAATTGAATAAAACTTTATAAATTCAAAATTACTTGCATACCATTAGACAAAGTCATAATTATTAATATGATAATATTTTTTTAAACAGGTTTAAAAATAACCAAATACAATCGTAATTGAGATTGGACTTATAAAAAAAATTAAACTAACTACATAGATAAAACCGAGTTTTGAATAATGTTCAATTTAAAAAATAACAAAAATAAAGAATAGTAAAATAAATATAAAATTTAACAATTCAGAGTTAATTGTGAAGTGAATTGTTGGACTATATATATATACAAACATCAACATAATATCTCAATACATGTCTATCTTTATCCGATAGAAAATCAGTGGACAATAAATTTATGGTTTATATAACTATTAAATTAAAAAATATTAGTGTCGATCTAACAAAAAAAAATCATTAACATATACAATCATCAACCATTTATTTCATTTGTATTCTGTTAGTTTTGAGCATTAAATTTTTTTAATGGAATATAATAAATACATGTTACGGATAGATCAAGCACTTGTACATTTATTTTGCTTTAAAAAAAAAACTCGTATTAATTGACCAACACATCATTAATTTATTTAATTTAATTTTATATAAAAAAAAAATCTAGTACTAATAGGCCAACCGATCATTAATATGTTTAAAATAAATATAAATGTCAAAATAATTTTTTTATTTTATATTTTTTTTTGCCATTGTACTCTTTTTAATATAAAATCTGGCCTTTTAATTCTTGTATTTGCATATTTTTGTTATTTAACCATAAAATTTGATTTTTTTTTTATTTTCATATTTATATATTTTTATTTTTTATTTTTTATCTCTCAATTCATTAGTTAGAACTAAAAAAATAAATCCGTCAATTAAAAAGACCAAAATAACATAAATATATAAATAAAAAAAAATAATAAATTTTATATTAGAGAGACTTAAAAAAAAATAAAAAAACATAAAATACGAGAACCATAATTACATATTTACAAAATACAGTCTGAATTTTAATGAAATATGGTTCTGAAAGATGAACCAGATATGGTTAATTCCAATAAGATTTCATTCTTGAACAAAAATCCATTTTCAGAAGAGAGATTTTAAGAAGAAAAAAAAATTGAAATGGAAGATATTTGGTACAAATTAAAGACAACAAACACTTTTATTTTATTTCGGATACAATAATTGAAAATCCAAAAAAACCAAATAAGAACAAGAACTAAAGCACAATTCACCACTGACACAATAGATCTATACAAGTCACCACTAGTAATAGTAATATATGGATATAGAATGAATTAATATGTAAAGAGGAAAGAGCAAAGTTAGTAATCAGGATCTGAGATGGCGGACCTTGTGCCATCCTTTCTTGCAAGTGTTGCTCACAACCTTGATCCCTTTCTTGAACAGATGCTTCAACTCCTTGGCCCTGTTCTTCACTTGCTGTTCAAATCCTGCCATGCCAACACACTTTGTTTCCAATTATTTTGATCTCTATCTCTCTCTCTCTATCTATCTATCTATATATATTTCCAATTCTAAATTCAATATAAAAATAATTAGTAATCACAATGAAGAAGAAGTAGAAGAAAAAGAAAGAAATAAAGAATGCCAGATTTGATAGCTTTTTTATATATGCTGGACTTTCTGAAAGGAAGGGTAATACGTGGAGTGATGTCACTCGTCCTGCTTGGCACTTAATCCGGTTCTTCAGCAACTGAGGATAAGAGCTTGGTTATTTTTTTAATAATTTTATCTTTTATCTTTAGTTTATGTTATGCGGTGGTGTTGATTGTTTTTTCTTATAATATATATATATTGTTATTGTTTATTTTGTATGAGCCAAAAGAAACTATGTGAAGATATGCTTATGAGCTGTTAAAGCAAGAGTTGTAAGGGCTCATTGTCATAGTTTGTTATAACAAAGGAATTTTTTTTTTGTTTAATTTTATGTAGAATGAATTAAAAGAAAGCATTTTGTTTGATTAATTAAATATACTAGAATCTAAACAGTTATTATTTGAGTGACATGACTACAGTAAAGAAGATCAAGATTTGATTACACATGGTATAAATTTCACTCAAACTTCTAAAATGAAATCAAACTTTCAGTGACAATTGAAATTGACTTGATGTAATGTAATTAATTATTCATTACAGAGATTCCCAATTTTATTCAGTAGCACAAACACAACTGCAAATAACTACAGTTTCATTTACAGATTGCTTCTTCATTCTCTGACAAATTAATTTTTCAAATTAACCTTCTGATCTAACACAATTGAGATTTTATTAAATAAAGCTATTGAGAATAAGATGATACTGATACAGAAAACTGAAGCTAAACAACAAGCACAATTACTTCAAAATAGTCATCCACTTTGTGCAGCAATGGCCATGTTATCAATTGCTTTCTCAAGAGCAATTTCAGTAGGTTTCAAGCATCCTCTTAAGCATTCCTGACCAAGTTGTGCTCTTTCATTGTCGCCCAATCCGAAGACGAGACCTCTGTTTGTGACGGCAACAGTGTGGTACAACCCTGTGCTTATTTGAGAGACATGATAGGGCCTCAGGCTATCGAGAATTCGTGGCTTCATTACTTTGTCAGAGCATCCCCTGTCCAAGAAGCCTAAACTTCCAAATCCCATCCAACCAAAGGCAAACACAGCTCCAGCATCAGTCAGGACAAAGGTTTTCCTCTTCCTAGCACACACCTGACATGGTCATGGAAAATGGAAGTTAAAGAACTTCACCGTATAACTTGCTACAAAAAAAAAGATCCCTATTGTTTTCATTGAGAGATGATACATTCAGGTTAATGCTCCACAGCCACAAGGAACATGCATCAATGCCATTCGAGAAGCTTGTTAGGAAAGCACAGTTCTAATAATATATCACATGTTGGCATTTTCATTTGATATGAAAGTACTATAAAAGTACGGCCACTTCCACTATTTTAATGGTGCAGATATTCAATATAATTAGCAAATGAAAATAATAATAATAATAATAATAATAATTGAGGTGCACATCACCGTTCATATGGTAGAATGATTTACATGACAAACTATGGTGCATCAAGTAATAATTGAATTAGTTAAATTTTTAACCATATGGAGTTCCTCACAATTAACTGAATTCCCCTTGTGTTACTCAAACTGAATATCTACTTGGCTTCATTAGAATAAGGGTATCCTCCCGAGAAGAGCTAATCCCTAAAAGGTGGCACAGTCATCATAAGGCACCACACATTTTAATTTTTCTAAACTAAAAGTCAGAGGGAGGATCCCCAAAATTATCCCATTTGTTGTTAAGAATGAGTTCCTCCAGAAAAGAAAGAAAACATTGTCTTGTTTTTCATGGCATGCAACTTCTTAGACAATCTTTATCTTTACAACTAAAGAGGACTTTGTTAACCAAACCCAAAGTAATTGAAAAGATAACAAACCTGCACAGCCAAGTGACCCTTAAGACTAGTCAATAACTCTGGGCTAGTCTTATCATTCTCATCACCATGGCCAAGTGCACCACAGTAGCCTCTACCCCATGTATACACCTGCGAAGGCCAGTAGTAACTTGATCAATTCAGATAGTAGCAAATTGTCAATGGTTGTGTTGCAGTTGAAAAGGCAAAATTTATGCTTTCATCTAGAACTTTCAACAGTATTCAAAGATAACAAATAATGTACTTACATATCCATTGGAGTCGAGTGCAACTGCATGTTCATCTCCAGCAGATACACGAACCACATGAATGTTCCTCCTTTTAAATGATTCAATGGCACGTGGAAGAAGCTCATCATGTTGATCTCCGTGACCAAGGCAGAAATTGGTGCATGAACCAAAAGAATAAACTGTGCCATTATCAGTGACAGCAAATGTGTAACTTGCACCTGCAGCAATCTGAACTACACGCCCAACACTTGCAAACCATGCAACATTCCTAGGAGTGGGCCTGTCTAAAGTGTCACCAAGACCAAGCTGGCCATGTGTGTTACTTCCACAAGAGTAAACTTCACCTTGGGTGGTTAAGATCACAGTAAAACTAAGCCCAGTGGCAACCTAAAAAAGCAAATGTTTCAATAAAGGTATATATGCATTTTAAATTAAAGCTACAACCGACTCTTTATTAGCCAAAAAGGATATCTTGCTCCATTGGAAATTGGGCAAGTAAACAAAAAAAAAAAAATCTCAATTCAAAGAAATTATATCTTCCACTAAAAATATACGAATAATGCCAAATCATATTTTCAGTCATTGTTTCTTAACGATGACATGCAAACAGGAGGCACCTGTGAAACCCAATAAAGTACTGTTGCCTGAGCTCTTTAAAGTTATGCTCTTCACAGCAAGTCTTATTAAATAAGAAATTTTAACAGAATAAATAAAATGGCCAAGAATTCTTAGGATCATAGCTTGAAATAGTGCATTTAACTGCTTATCACAAAAATTGGGATGAAACTCAAGATAGCAGCACAACAATTTTGTGTCTCTGGGCAATAATTTTAGAAATATGACAACTGCTGAGCTTAAACAAAGGTGAAATTATTATTTTTTATATATTTATTTATTAAGCTTGAACTCTAGCACATGGCTAATACATCTCCTAGAATTATAGAATACAGGCATATGAGAGAGAAGATTATACTATACCTGCTTGCAGGGAACCCCTTTAAGAGTTTCAATTCGAGTGGGCCTGAATATGGTACGCCGCACTTCCCCATGACCACAACAAAATGAGGAATTGTTCCCACAAGTGAAGACCTAGGAGAAAAGGGAAAAACTGCATAAGTTATATTAGTTATTTTCATTAAGCATAGGTGTGTTGCAAGTTCCTTAAAATGCAATTACCTCTCCAGACTGCATAACAAACGCTGCATGGTTGTGAGAAGCAGAAATGTGAAGCACGCGTTGGGAGGGGAAAAAATTAATACGACTAAATACTGCACAATGTTTTGTATCAGGACCATGACCAAGTACACCACATAAACTGGATCCACATGAATAAACTGAAGAATCATGGATCAAAAGTGTATGGTAACTTCCAGTGGCCACCTGCATCTGAATAAATAAAAAACCTTCAGCATGCTTCATACATAAAATATAAAGTCAAGGTACTTGACTTCAATAGAAATGTGGTCACAAATCATCTTTACATTTCGGTAAGATGGGCATGGAAGAATGTTATTTTTCTTTTATCATGTTAGTATACCACAATAAATAGGTGAGAGGTGTCTTTATCTGAGATCACATCTAACAAAGCAACAACGTCCGTCCTAAACAACAACATTAAAGAAGAGACGCATACAGCTGTCCATTATTACTTTTCCTGTAATCTTTAGGGTATATACTAGCTGTGGATTGTCTAAAATTCATATTACATTAGAACTATCAAAATTTCCCACAAATATGGAGAACCACTGATTTATGTACAAGTTGTGGCGGCTGCTTGCCTTCAATAATATTGCTGAAATTGATGATTGATAATCAGAAGTAAACAACATCTGTCTCAAGCAGATGTGTTCTGTAAAGATTGTGAAACCACATGCATGGTGATAGTGATAATCTAACAGCTACATGAAACTTGGAACATCTTAACATCTTACTTGCCAATCAATAGATTAAAACAAATGATCCTATGTATTTCATTGTCTAATCCAATCTGCGCAATATGTTCTGTTTACTGCACATTCTACAAGACTGCCACAAAATCTAAAATTTGTGAAATATTAAAAAGTACTAATAAAACCTATATTTCCTCCACATAAATTTTACCATATACTGCAACATTCAGCCTTGTTTTCTAATTCTACCGAATTACACAAATGTCAAATTTCTTGGTTTTCAGCAAATAGATTTGTACAGAGCTAGCTTAGGTTTTCATATCATCTAGCATGATAACTTGAACTTTAACATGAACATAAAATGAACTAGTCTGCTGGTTGCCTCTATTCATACTATATTTCATATACTATGACAACAAGCTATTCGAAAATCACACAAAGATCTATTTTAAAAAAAAAAAAAAAGTAGAAGAAGAAGAGCATCAGCTAGTTTCAAGCGAAAGGTTGCAACCAAACCCTGAACCACACGAAGTGATATCAAAGAAGTAGTACATTGCCTGCTGATGTCTCAACGATGCCAGAAGACTGCTCCACGGACTGCAAGAACCTCAGGACCTTCTTCCAGTTTCCGCCACACCGATCAAGCAGCTCCTTCTGCGCACTCGGTGCCAAAGACCCAAAAATCAAGTGACTTTCGCACAAATGAAAAGCTGCAAACTCCACCATCGATAGAAAAGCCTTCGGGAGAACTCCATTACTCCCTCTAAACATCCGAGACGAAGCCTCCAAGCTAGCAAGATCAGCAGCAGCAAGGCGTCCGGAGCTCAAAATCTCCAAGACCAAGTGCGAAGGCAGCTCCTCAATCGAAAGCGGGCGGTTCCGATCGGCCATTGAAGCAGTCCTATAGATCGGAAATTGGAGAAGGATCCCAAGAAACCCTAATTTCAGAGGCCAAGTGCTGCAAATAGAGAAATAGATAACAACGAGCTAATAAGAAGACGTCCGACGGGAGAAGCATGCAAGAGAGAGGAAGTCGAGTTTCCAATTCGAGATCTAAAGGAGGAGGTGGAGATCGAGCAAGGAGAAGAAGCATGAGAATGATTGAAAGTGAGAAAGAAGAGGAATTAGGGCTCGTAATCGGGACGATTTCTAGGGATTCAATCGCGCATTTGACATCGATTTGGGCGAATTTAGGGGAGAAGAAGGAGATGTTTCGCGTTTTGGAGGCGCACCTAGAAACGAGCATATAAAGTGGACAAAAGTACACGTGGCTTTCTTTCATTGGTGGAGGTTTTGCAAGTGGGAGTATTGACCAATGAGAATTTGACAAGTGGGTGAGTGAGATGAATTTGGTTGGTTGGTTTGTGGAGAAAGGAAAAGAAGTCAAGAGGGGAAGGTGGAATCTAAAGGCACCGAAAGATCTGGAACGTCCGTTGGTGGGAGCAACGTGGTTGCCGGCGTTGGATGGGTTTCTAGTGGGAGTGGATGCTGACGTGGACCCCATTTTTTCTTCAAGGATAAGCAAATTGGTGCACCGAAAAGAGACTTGGGATGGTGACCCAGGATATTGGGTTTGTTTTTTAGGGAAGCTGTTCCTTAGCATGCCGGCCAAAATAAAAGGTGCTTGAATAGCTTTTTTTTTTTTTTTTTTTTTTTTATAATAAGGTTTTTAGATGTAAATTAGTAAAGCAATTAGATTTGATTTTTTTGCTGATTATAAATTTTATAAATCGAAATCAAGCCCTTTAAAAGGGGTTTGGGTTTTCTAAATTAAAATTTAGAGCTGGTTTATTTTGAAAATTTTTTTATATTTAAAGAAATATAATTTTATCAAAATCACTTGATTCAATCGTTCAAGTGGTTAATGGTATCAAAAAAATAAGTCTCTTGTATCGTGTGTGAAGTGGTGGGGGTTTGAATTAAAATTATAATGATAAAAATTATAAAATCCAAATACTTTTAGTTAAATTTTTTTAATTCTAATCAACATATATTTTAAAATATATGGTTAAGTTATAATACGATTTCCAAAAATAAAAAATGTATTAGAAAAAGAATATTCCATCTATCTAAATATTTTTACAAATTCTTAAACTCCAGAGGTATCAATTTTTACAAAATGAGAACCATTTGCTTAAAGCATAACTTCCAACGTTCTCTAAAAGTAAAAAAAATGTTTTAAGAATTTTTTTCTTCAAAAAACAAGCCATTTTCATTGTAAAAAAAAACATTTTAACTAGAAAAAGAAACTTAAATATTAGAAACCCTTGCAAAGCATTTATATTTGAATTTTGCCCATGGATTCCTAACAAGTGGTACAAATTTATCTATAATTGAGACGCGAGATGATAATGTTACTTTTATAAATTAAAATTTGTAAATAACTAATTATCATTAGTTCATGTCACCATTAGAAAATGAATATTTTATTATTATTATTTTTTTAACAAAAGCAACGGGTGCACAAAACTAAAATTTATCGTCCAAGTCTTACGCCCTCAATCAGGGATAAGAGATTTGGACTACAAGCCTACACCCATAACCAGCCACTCCATTACCACCAATACTTCCAGCAAGTCTTAAATTTAGATCTTTGAGTGTTTCACTTTCATTTTTCACATTGGGTCAAGTATCACTAGGCCATAAGTCATTTGACGAGTTTAATTTATAAAATATGGTATTTGTTCTAAAATATTTTTTAATTTATTTTATTTTTGACAGAGGTGATAAACTTTAATTAATTAAAAGACATGCATGGAGTTAATACCTCACGTACTCTCATATTGAGTTATTAAGGTCTGTATGGGATTCAAACTCATATGGAGTTAATTTCTCTATATGAAATTTGAACTTTCACCATCTCCCCCCTTCCAAAAAACTTGAGTTAGTGACATTGATCACCCAAATTGGGGTGCCTTTGGTATTTGTTCTAAAATATCACTTCCTCCAATCATTTTTACTCGTCTATTTTAACCAAATCACATGGATTAAAAAAATGGTTAAAATTAGTTTATAATTTAAATTTTATAAAAAAAATATATTAACTTTTCAAGATTACCCTTATTTATATAATTGAATATGTTAGGTTTGAAAGCTTAGATTGACATTATGTGGCAAGCCAAGAGATGACATGTGCAATGAATGTGACGTGGCTATGATGACTTGGCAAAAAGGAGAAGTGACAAGTAGGATGATGTGGCTAAAAGTATAATGACATTGCATACGAAGAGATGTGGACTAGAAGATCATGATGAAAGATTATGTTTAGAGTTTTTCCTCTCATTGGTTCGATTGAAGAATAACTATTTATGGGCGGAGCTATTTAAGGATACAAGGCATATATGATGAGATGTGATTAAAGATTTGAACACCCAAGCATGGATGATTGGAAATTATGCTTGGAAGATATTGAAAAGCTAAACTTGGATGAGAGGAGATCAAGTTTAGTAACAATATATTCATGGTTCAAACGAATATCACAAATTCATAATTGAAGACCAAACTTGGACCAAGTTTGGAAAGAAGATCGGGAGATCTTTTGGAACCATCTTTGGTGAGATGGTGTTCGCGCCTTAATGGGAGCGACCCTCAAGAGGGGGGCATGCTAAAATGACTAGAGGAAGGAAGCTGCAGGCAGGAGAAGCTTGAGATGAGTCAACTGCTACGAAGCGGACTGAAAGAACCGGGAGGGTTGAATGTGTCCAAGTTCGGTTGTAACTGGACTAGAACTCAGTTATGTTCAGCAAAGTGGCCAGTGTTACAACATTTAACTTTGGAATATGTTCAAGTTAGGAAGCCGCAAAAAAGTCTAAAAGAGGAGAATCTATTAGGACATAGGTGCGTCTATATAAGATACCCTACTTGAAGATTTAGGATGAGCCATGTGAGAGAGACCTTTTGGTGAGGGTTGAGCAGAGTGGGCCATCTAGCAATCTTAAGAGGGTTTTTCTTTGTTATTGTGTGAGTGAGAGAGTGTGTTTGTACTCTTCATTCCTAACTTCTTTAGTGGACTGTTTCTCCAGGCTTTGCCCTTAGATATAGGCAAGAATGTGTCGAACTGGATAACCATATCGTGTGTCTCTTTCTTGCATGCTTGATAGTGCGGGTGTGATTTCATTACTAGTGAGTTGAGTGAAAAATTAACATGCAGCTACCCTCCGGAACTAACGGAATATTAATCATTGAAAATTATAAAAATATGTTAAATATAAATGATAAATTTTGAAAATAATATTTAATATTTCATAAATTATTTTAAATTATAAGTAAAAAAAGATAAAAACAAATAAAATAAACCGAAGGGAGTAAAATGATATTTGGAGGCCAAATACAACAAACTATTCAAATGAATTCAAGTAGAAGAAAGCATGAAATTTGGTTTTGTTTTTTTTAATTTGAATTTGAATAGTGCTGGCCTTGGACTATTCATTTTAAAATGACACTTTAGGCCAAATACCGCAAACTATTCAAATGAATTCAAGTACAAGAAAGCAAGAAAATTTGGTTTTTGTTTTTGAATTTGAATTTGAATAGTACTGACTTTGGACTATTCATTTTATTTTATTATTATAAAAATTTTCAATTTAAAGCTAAATTATTTATTAAATGTTTGAAATGTAATTGGACTGGATTTGGGGTTACATTCCTTGAATTTAGAATTTATAAAATTCAAATTAATTAACACACATTAAATTATTTTTAAAATTATAATTATTTTTTAATTAATGATAACATCTATTAATATTAAGAAAATAAAAAGGGATATGAAATAAATACAATAAATGCATTAGATGGACAATGAACATATGTGTACAAACTGTATTTAATGCTCAATATTGATTTTTTAAAAAATATTTTAATGAGTTAATTCTATTTAAAGTATAAAATCTTAATTCTGGTTCACGTGGAAGGATGAAAATGTAGACATCCACGTAACTCAATAATGTATCTTAAAAAAAAATTAAAAAAATCTTTTTTTAACTATTAGCTGCCTTTTATTTAAAAAATTTATTTTGATATTACAAACCCAACTCAATTAATATATAGGTATTATCTAGGCTGATAATTTTAAAAATTTCAATTGAAAAACCGCTATAATATATAATATTATACTTAAAAATCTTATTTAAATAAATATTATTGATTCAATTATTATATCAATGTGTAAAAAGAGAGGTCATGGGTTCAAATCCTCCAGTACTGTTTATACACTGTTCACCTCAGGGTTATTGCACTATTTATGTACTGTTCATATACTATACAACCGGACTCTAGTACTATTCATATACCAGGGAGCTTGTCGCCTATTAGCCAAAAAAAAAATTATTTGACAATTTGATCCAAATATGCAAGACAAATTATTATTATTTATATATAAGGCATCACACTAATTGAACAATAAAAATAAAATGACCTATCAGTCCCTATAAAGTTACAACTTATCCGATTGATTCTTTGGTATTTTTTTCTTACGTTTTAATCCCTCGTTTTTAATTTTTTTACTTTTATCAATATAATACAACTTTTATCGTTAAAAATACCCTGATCTTGTAAGAACTTACTATCTTGTGCTATGGTGCATATCTGCCAACAATACAAAAGAGCAAACATACTCTCCTCACGTGTAATAAATACGTCTGAATGAGGTGAATGAATTGACTATCTCTATTCTCTACTGCCCACAATCAATGTAAATGCATGTGAGCACGGTGAAGAATAACTTAGCAATTTTATAATTTTAAATTTAGAAATATTAATTTTTAAAATATTTTATAAAATAGCAAGAATTTTAATAATCTCAAAATATTTTTAGAGAAAATTATTTATTAGTCCTTACAAATTTTCAAATATCCTTTGCAATTCCTCTTTTTCAGTCCTTGCATCTCACTTCGTCAGTTTATTTTATGTAAAATTTAATTTTACCTCGCTTACAAAATATATTTTCTGCTTATTAAGTATATTTTTGGTTTAACCTTAGTGTAATCATATAAGTTTTTTTTCTTAATATATTACTTTTTTTGTTTAATATTTTAGTTTCCCGTTCAATATTATGTGTTTTCATTTAAAGAAGTTAAAAGCATTTTAGTCAATGTTAGCTATTTTTCTGACCAAAAGGCTGAAAAGTAAACTGTAATTAAAAAAAACTTTTTGGAAGTACATAAATACTAAAGAATTTTTTAACAAGTGAAAACTTTGGAGGGATAATACCATTGATTTTTTTTTTTAATAATGAAATACAATAAACACATGTAAGAGATATATACACAAGAATAGAGCAAACTCAAAACATAAAAAAAACAATGTTGTAAAAATTGGACCGGACCTGCCGGTTCAACAGGGAACCGACCATTAAACCGATCCGGTTAGGCACATAAAACATCAAATAATTGGACCGCCCGGTTCAACCGGTTCAACAGGTGAACCGTTGAACCGATTGAACCGCACCGGCCAAATTTTTATTTATTTTAAAATTTTAAAATTAAACTCGTTCAAAAAAACAAAGACCATGATATTATATACTTGTATTTTATTTTATTCCTCATTTATTATTGTTGTTGATGTATACTTATATTTTATTTAATTATTTATTTTTGAATATTTGTTGTATAGTTGTATCCTTGTATATTTATACTTTGAAAAATTCAATTTTATGTAGAGTTGACATTTTGTGACTTTATAAAAGCAATATAACTTTGCAATATATAATTTTGTATTTTTTTAATATTTTAATTAATTTTATAAATTATTTTTTACTTATTTTAATTTAAATTTTAAAAATTTATTTATATGAAAAATATTAAATCCGGTTGAACCGGCCGGTCCAACCGATTTAGACCGTGAACCAGTTGCCTAACCGGGTAAACAACCGATCCGGTTTTTAAAATATTGAAAAAAAGTACTTGTTGGTGCTGTAATAGTAATTTACATGGATTTGATGCATTAGTTTCCATTTGATAATAATATGAATAAAAAAAATTAGGATAAGTTACGCATAGATATTTCGTGAGTGGCACGGCGCAGTGCGGAGAGATGAAGTACAAGTAGATAGGTGAAGCAACAGTGCCTGAAAATGACATGTGGAGCCCTCCACAAAGGCAGCCATTTGGATAAGGAAACGCCTCCTCTACCATTTTGCATAAACCACCCTTATTTTTTATTATTTTTCATTTGGGTCCCTCCTGCTCCTCAACTATTCGTCACTATTCCCTTTTGCACACCAATAACTTCGACTCCAAAATATAACTCACACAACAATTTCAACAATTACAATATTAATGATAGTTTTCAAAATATTCTTCATTTTTGAGTTTTTTTTTTAAATAATTTTCATCCGCCTTAGTCTCCTAACTTCACAATACCCCTTAAATCTTTTTATTTATTTTTATTTATTTATTTAATAAAAATAGATAAACCATAAATTTATTAATATTGAGTAATTTTTTTACTTGTCTATTTAAAAAATTATGAAAACATGAAATATTATTTTTCTAAATATATTATTTATATTTAATATATTTTTACAATTTTTAATAAATTATATTTAATTATATATATTTGAAAACATTTTAAATAAGTATATTTAAAATTAATATAAATTTTATAAATTTTAAATAACTAACTACTTTAATTAATTTTCATAATTAACTAATAAAAAGAAGAAGTACTAAAATTTAAAAAAAAAACATGATAATAAAAATTTGAAATATTTAACCCCACTCCCACACAATCCTCACTCCACCATAACAAACTCACACAAATAATGTCTACATATTCGGCGTTACCGTTGATAAAAAATAAAAAATAAAAAAATCATTATTTTGAAAAAAAATCAAATTTGGGTGACTTTTTGGGTGCGTTTATTTGTGACGAATTAAATAACCGCGGATATTTGACGCACTCGCTGATTAATGGCCACGTGTCCCATAGAAAGGCCTTGTCTTTTTTCTTTCCCTTCAGTCTGTGAGCTCGCTCCTTCAAAGCAACCACCGAGAGCGATAGCGAGAGAGAGAGAACCAAGAGATTTCTAGGGTTTCGATTGGGAGAGGAAGGGGTTTAGGGTTTCCTCTCGGTTTCTCTTTGATGTTGGATGGTGTTGTGGCCTTTTATCGAGGCTGATGTTCATCTTCTCCATGCGCAAATCGTTCAAGGACTCCCTCAAGGTCCTCGAGGCCGATATACAGCATGCCAACACTCTGTATGTCTGCTTTCCTCTTTGTTTTTCCGTCTTTTTTTTTTTTTTTTGGGAGAGGGGTTTTTACTTGGGACATCGGTGAAGGTTTTGTGCGTCTTTTGTGGTTTTGTTGATGTTTCTGTTTTGTTTTGATCGTGTTTGGTTGAATCGAGCTTTATTGAGTGGGAAAGGTGGTAACATTTTGGTTTTTTTGGGTGATTTTTGGTGTGATTTTCGGTTTAGGGGTCTTAAATTTATGCGAAATTGATAGTTGGGCAGGCATTCAAGGTGAATTTTCTTTGGGGTTGGGGATGATTTTATATCCTGGGAAAAAGGTGGAAGAGATGAGGGATTTTGGCTGGTGTTGATGCTTTCAGAGGCTTTTATCTTTTGTTAATAATCATGGTGCAGTGTAATTGGTAACGAGGGGCCGCAGCCATTATATGTTTATTCAGATTGGGAAAGAAAGAATTTTGCTTATTATCTTTTTCTCTGGATCAGGGTGTAATGGATTTGGAAAGAGAGGATGAACTATTAAAAGCTATATCAGGTTTGGGAATTAAATATTGTTATTGGACAGCGTGATGTGTTGTTGTCTGAATCACGGATAATTAGACTTGGTAAAAGATGTGGACTTGTGCTAGCACTTCCACTTAAGTACCACTGTGAGCGATGTCGGTGAGTAGGGACGCTGGATGGTTGTTTCACATGCTACATGAGGAGAAGAATAGATGCCTGTGTGGAACTTGTGTGCATAATCGACTAGCCTTTGTTTTTTGTATTTTTTTCCCCTCGGAAGCTCTGGTTTACAACACATCTGTTTGTGCTAGATATGGATATAGATATTTTTGGCATTCTTAGAGTGTAGGTTGTGATATCTAAAACCCGCCAATACAAGTGATTGTGGTTATGCAATCTTCATTCTGGTAAATGTAGTTTCATGCTAAAATTGTCCAAAATATGTGGTAGGAGAGATGAAAAAAAAGTATGTGGTTTAAGATGGTAAACTGCAAGCGAATACTTCCCATTAATACTTCTTCAAACATGGGGAGGTCGTCTGTTGCATCTTTTTTTAGGTAAAAGCAAGCATGTGAAATTCCAATAAAACGCTCTGTTTATGGTGTACTAGAAGAAACAGTTGATTTCTTTAGATATGTGAATACTGTGAATTGAAGAATACCATAAGATTACAAATTTGCAATCCTGTTAATGGATATCTTGCTTTAAGAGGTATTTTTGAAGAAATGTTAGCGTTAAGGTTTACTTGTAACTTTCCTCTGTGTGATGATTGCCTTTGATTTGGAAGACCAAAAACAGTTTAATCTGACTGTAAATACAGTTCAGAATAAGTGACTTGATGGTGATGATAAACTGATAAGGGGTATAATGAAGATAGAAATTCTCAAAGAGGCTATTGAGGTGCTTGATTACTGAAACGTAGAAATTCAGAACCTTAGGTATGTGTATGGAAGCATTGGGATATAAGAAAAACCTGTGGATCAAGGAAGCCGCAAAACAATTCAATTCAATGCGGGCCTTCTATTGATGTCTTTACCCCTTTTAATTTTGGTGTATATTCTTGGTTGTGTGCAGCATAGTAAATGCTGCTCTGTGTACCCGGTCTAATCTTTATGTTGGATTCTACAACATGGTTTGAATATGTGGCATATTGTAACCATTTTGTTTCTTCTTTAAATCGTCATGTAATATTGTTAGTTGTTTTGCGAGATGCTTGTGGTTTTAGAGCTTACAGTGAGTGTAGGAAACTGGAATGTTGGACTAGAAGCTGGAAAGGCTATTTAATTGGAAGTTCAGATTTCATGTCACTTATTATTTAAGTTAACATGATCAGAAATCCATGGACATGGCTCAGAGCATGAAGGGAAAAGTATTATGAGGTAATGATGAACAATTCACGAAGGGAATACACACCTCATAAACTTTCCTTGTTGCAGTTGATTGTTGGTGTGTAAACTTGAATCCTGTTGAGAATAATCAAACCTTCTTTATACTGCAGTATCAAAGTGTAGTTTGCTAAGGAGTAAGCGATCTCTAGTGTTCTGGGATTTTGTGGGAAGAGGCATTTGAATTTTGAGTGTCAATCAATGCATTAAATTGGGAAGTTATGTCACTTGAAGCTCCTTTTTTAGCTTTAGAACGGGGAAATGTTTTATTTTGACATACCTTTCTAGTCCATGTTGTTGTTGTCATGTTTCGATTTTGTGTGTTTTTTTGTGATAAAGATTGACCTATTATGGTACT
Organism: Dioscorea alata; assembly: GCA_020875875.1. NCBI lineage: Eukaryota > Viridiplantae > Streptophyta > Magnoliopsida > Dioscoreales > Dioscoreaceae > Dioscorea > Dioscorea alata. The sequence goes on from CM037024.1 coordinate 19,652,178, forward strand.
TAAATAATTTAATTTGCACTCGTAAAATATTCAATATGGATTTACTATGCTTAAGTTCATTCTGTTTTTGCCCCTCCCTTTTACTCTTCTAATCCTGTGCTATGAGATGCAGGGCATCGGATTTCCCAAGTGAGTGCGATGGTGCATGCCTCCAAATGCGAATGTCATATAGTCCAGCTGCACACTTGCTTCTTTTTCTAGTGCAGTGGACAGACTGCAGTCTTGCGGGGGCCCTTGGACTGCTGAGAATTCTGATATATAAGGTTGAGATCTTGCGATCAGTTTTATGATAATGTGATCTAGTTGGTCTTTTTTTCTTTATGCACGAATATACTTTCCACTATGCTTTTGTTGACTGGATGCATTCAAGTGCAGGTTTATGTTGATGGAACAACGACCATGTCTACCCACGAAAGAAAAGCTAGCATTAGAGAATTCTATGGTGGGTTTGTTGACTTTTTGGTATGGTTGTTTTTTCATAGCAGCAATAGAACGAAAGGAAATGCTGCAACTAGTTTACTCCAGCCCTTAAGCAAAAAAAAAAAACTAGTTTACTCCAGCCATACTAGAGACTCAGGCTTAACATTTTTTTCATAGTCTGCATAATGGTGCAATATTTCTTTGACTGTAACAGTTTTAGCTTGAAAACTCAAGTTATTTTGGGATTTTCCATGTGCAGCTGTTATCTTTCCATCTTTGCTACAGCTACAAAAAGGGATCACAGATATGGAAGATAAAAAGCAAAAGGCAATATGCACGGAAAGATATCGGAGAACAGATGATGATGATAGGAAGTATTTTTCAGAGGTAGATATTGAGAGAGAGGAAGAATGTGGGATCTGCATGGAAATGAACAGCAAGATTGTGCTGCCAAATTGCAGCCATGCTATGTGCATGAAGTGCTATCGTGAATGGTATTGTCCTCCTTTTCTTCTAGTGCAAAAACATTTTTCATTGCATAATTGTGTTCTAGAGATACTTAACTGGCATTCTCAGAAAATGCTTTAAATCTTGCCATAGAAATCATTCATACAGCTACTTATCTGCATTTTCGTTGGATAATTTAGTGTCTTGTGGTATGCCAATGCATGAATGGAGTCTGTTTCTTTCCATCTCTTTTCTTCATATTGATAGTTAGAATAGTGTGCCCATAAGCATCAATTATTGAATTCTTACATAGGCATGTCAATTAAACCATAATCATTATTGGCAACCAATCAGTTGTTTAAGGTGTAATCAAGGCAAGTTCTATGTAGCTCTCAACTCTCAACCCACCAAGACATTGCGTGCCACCAATGCATTGGCATTACATTTTGTCTATCATATATTAGGTTTTATGTGATAATCACACCGCTAATTTAACTTGCTCAATTCTAGATCTGTCTTAATATGAAAATATTGTTAGTGCTTACTCAGCTTTAAGTCTTCATGAGTGTCAATCAGTTCCTTGTTTACAAGTGCTTCTGTTGTACTTGTTTTACATGTCAGGCTTAACCTCTTTTGGTGTGTTTGGCTGGTTGTAGTTGGTCATCCGAATTTCTAAATATGGTAACTGGTAAAAAAAAATTGGTGTTTGTCTATTTGCATTCCACTGTGGTAAGTTCTTTGTAAATACCAAATGCCCTTTGCAAACCTGATTTAGAGTTTTGGCTAATATTGATTTCATTTTCCATCCCTCCAAGTCCTCCCATTCAAACAGAAAATCTCCCAAGTCTGGATTGGGAAATATCCTCTTTCAAACATTAAACTATTCTACCAATCCGCATAAACCTTATTATTTGTAAGTCAAAATATGGAAGACTTCTAATTACTGCTAACCAGTATCAGTGCATAATTGTTTGAGTTGTAACACCATGAAGAGATCGTCTTAGCCAAAAGATTCTATGCCATTAAATGACATCAACATAAGTTTACTTGAGATTGCCTGAAAGTCTCTTTTCAGTCTCAACCCAACAATGTTAAATAGGATTTGACTGCCAAAGAATCATAGTGAAGAAGTTCTTTAATATGATAAATGCTCATCTTGTCCCATCTCAGTGGTTATTATCTTACTCAACCCTTCATTGAATATGCGTTGGATTCATTGATCATCAACCTCCGAAGAAATTGAACAAAAAAAATCTTGAACTTTATTGTTCTGAATTGTTGTTCACGTTCATGTTATTTGTCGGTAATGATTGTTCCTTTGTAATAATTACTCTGTGAATTGTGATACATCATATTGATTAATTTTTACTTACATGTTATCACAGGAACAATAGGTCACAGTCCTGTCCTTTCTGCCGTGATAGCCTGAAGAGGGTAAACTCCGCTGATCTATGGGTTTACACCGATAGCAAAGATATAGTTGACATGACTACTGTGACGAGAGAAAACTTGAGACGGCTCTTCATGTACATAGATAAACTACCTGTTGTCATCCCTGGCGCCGTCTTTGACGCCTATGATTCTCATGTCAAATGAGAATGCTCGTATATATAATAATAAGTACACAATTCCTTCTGCCAGTTCCTGTCAGTCGAATTAACTCAATTGATTTATGAAGAGTTGATCCCATTTTCCAGTTTTAAAACCAGATCCTGAGCTTTTAAGGAAACTGGGGATATCTGTAACTAATGTCCAGGTCTATTGTAAATGTCTGTACAGCTTAAGTTTCTGTATGTAAATCAACAGAACATTGTTTTCTGTCTGGTTACTGATGTCGTATTCTGCATTTTAATTTCAACATAATTGAAAGAATCAATTTTTTTTTGGCTCTTTCATTATTATTACATGAATCATTCAAAGGCTTATGTTTTATAGGTCTGAGTGCCATCTTCATTCAAAAAGATTAGAGATCCCTCAAGTAGATCTCAACGCTAGTAGGAAAATAAGTTTTGGGTTAAGTGTTTGTTGTCCATTCTATTTTATGCCAAATTGTTTGTGTGATATATATTTATATATATATGTACTGTGTCATCTATGAATGTTTGTCGATGTTCATGATTGTTGAATTGGCATTCGGCGGTCTTCAGTATAGCATCATGTTTGCGGATGTTCGTGTTGAACCGTTAGATGGACATTCAACGGTCTTCAATATAACATCTATAGTGCAAAAGAATAATTCAATAATAATTCAATCAACCACAACCATTCAATCCAATTTTTACTAGCACTCTTTGCAGAAAAGTTTGACATGCTATCATTCTTTCTATCATTCATATCGTAATAGTAATTAATGTAATTCAATCAATTACAGTTGGCCAATCCAATTTTTACTAGCACTCTCACACAAACAATTTGACATATCTATTTCTCTTTGTCTATCTCTACCACTTATTTTTTTTCTCAACTGATGACCTTGTATGAAACTTTGTAATTTAGTAATTAAAGTTATATATATATATATGTGATAAGTGGCTATAAATGATTAATAAAAGTTTTATTGCTAGTTATTATATTAGCTTGGAACATGTTACAAGTTATTATGAGGGTTATAAGCGGAAAGTGTGGTTACTGTGTGTGACCGGTGTGGTGTTCTTTGATGGCGGCGAAGGCGATCAGAGAACTGGATCCACGAAAATGCTCAGAAATCATCGATGAAATTGTGAGGCTGGAGAAGAAGCTATTCCCCAAACACGAATCTTTGGCCAGAAATTTCCATGATGAATTGCAAAAGAAGAACACCGGATTGCTCTACATGAAGTTCAGTGAAGAAGAAGAAGATGGAGAAATTGTTGGGTATGTTATGTACTCTTGGATCTCTTCTTTGTGTGCCTCAATCACCAAACTCGCCGGTGAGTGATTATTAGTCTGCCCTAATTTTGATCGTTTGGTGTTCAATTGAATGAATACTTGATGTATGATGAGCTTCCTCATTTTTAAGTTTTATTATTATCTAATTATCTAATTCAAATTAGAATTTGTGTTAATGTGAACTAATTGTTAGACTTTTTGATGATGAATATGTAGATATATACACACACAGAATTGTTGGATTTGAAAAAATATTTTAGAAGATATATTCGAAGTATATAATGATTAAAAGAACAATTCTTGATCAAAATTCCACCATGACTACTCTGTTGAACATCAAATGATACAGTTTCTCATTGTTTATTTATTTATTTATTGGAGAAATGTGGACAACCACATGCGTTATCTTCCTTTTTATGTAAGAGGTTGACACTTAGACCTATGTACATGAATGCCTTTTTTTTTAATGTGTAATTTTCCAAGTTGTGTAATTTTGTGTTTGATTCTTCTTTGTGTTTATGTAATTTTTAGTTATTGTGTAGATGAATGTATAAGTTTGGGTCTGCCATTCTATCACTAACTAGTGAAGTTACTTGAGAAGAGTTAGACTTTCAATACGTCAATGTTTTTGTTTAATTGTCTATAACTGAGTAGTGTTTGGTTGGCATGATGTAAATATCTTGTAATGCGGAACATGAATAAGAGTTTCGTAGTGTATATAGCTTTTGTTTCTTTACCGGAACAATAGTTTTGAAGACATACTAGTATATATACATAGTCTTGAGGAGCCTAACTGGGTCCATTGTTACCTTTGAGGACGGGGAGAATGTATAAGTTTGGGTCTGTCATTCTATCATTAAGTAGTGAAGTTCTTTGAGAAGAGTTAGACTTCAAAAACGTCAATGTTTTTGTTTAATCGTCTATAACTGAGTAGTGTTTGGTTGGCAGGATGTAAATATCTTGTAATGCGGAACATGAATAAGAGTTCGTAGTGTATATAGCTTTTGTTTCTTTACCGGAACAATAGTTTTGAAGACATACTAGTATATATACATAGTCTTGAGGAGCCTAACTAGGTCCATTGTTACCTTTGAGGACAGGGAGAATGTATAAGTTTGGGTCTGTCATTCTATCATTAAGTAGTGAAGTTCTTTGAGAAGAGTTAGACTTCAAATATGTCAATGTTTTTGTTTAATCGTCTATAACTGAGTAGTGTTTGGTTGGCGAGATGTAAATATCTTGTAATGCGGAACATGAATAAGAGTTCGTAGTGTATATAGCTTTTGTTTCTTTACCGGAACAATAGTTTTGAAGACATACTAGTATATATACATACTCAAGTCCGAGGAGCCTAACTAGGTCCATTGTTACCTTTTAGGACGGCGAAAATCAGTTTTAGGCCAGTGCTCAATATTTGAATGCTTGGAGGAACTTAACTAGGTTCATTGTGTCCTTAAGGCAGGAGGGCCGCTGTAAGCTTGCATGCAGGAGCAAACTAGATTTAAGGGTTGTGTTTAGCATGCACATACTCGGAGAATTGTAATTAAGTTTGTTGTAGAGGTGAGCATAGGCCAGTTTTTAAACCAACCCAACTTAACAAAAATCCACCAAGTCAATGACCCAGGGCCGACCGGGAAACTGGAGCCGGCCCACATTGTAGCGGGCTAGTTACAGATTGGATTATCTTTTCCCTGCTCGTGATTTGGCGGGTTGACCCACTAGGTCAATTTTTTTAAAATTTTTTGAATTATTTTTATTTTTATTTTTAAAAGTTCATGGGATAACTCGTGATCTAGCGGGTTTTGGCGCGACCTAGGCCAAGCTCGGTTCACCTGTTGAATAAATCGTGGCCCGGCAGTTCTGGTCCGCCAACCTGAGCCAGATCGGGTTTGTGTCGCGCTTGGGTGAACCGGACACAATTGGCCCAGTTACCCGGCCTGTGCCCACATTTAGTTTGTTGTATCCTTCAAGAGAAAGACATAGGGCAAACCTGGATATTAGGGCAGTGTTTAGCATATGCCTCATCGCGGACTCTTGATGTCTCTTGCCTAAATTCAATACTTGTATGTTGTAGTTAACTCTCTAATTATATTTTGCCTATAGATTATTTCATTAATTATCGGAGTAACAATGAAGATTAATTGAAGGAGAATGTTTTGTGTGTATAGTTTCACCATTGTTACTGTTTTACAACTAAGTTCACAAAGTTTATTTGACTTCTTGATCTTGTCTTCTATATTATTTGCAGTAAAAGAGAATTACAGACGACGGGGATACGGAGAAGCTTTACTGAAAGCTGCTATTCAGAAATGTCGAACCCGGAGAATTCAACGTGTTTGCCTTCATGTCGATCCAACCAGAACTCCAGCTGTGAGTCTTTATCAGAAACTCGGATTCCAAATCGATGAACTGGTTAAATCTTATTATTCTTCAGATAGAAATGCTTTCAGAATGTATGTGGATTTCACAGATGACAGTTGAATTAGTTACTACACTCTCTGCCAAACCAAAACCAGATTGAGTTATCTTTTTTATTCAATCAAGCTCATTGAAACAGTGATATTTTTAATATTACTGTTATCAAACTAATTGTCACGCTCTGGACCCTATGCGCCGACAAATGACCGCACACCTACAAAGCTAAAACTAAGTAGCAATGCAAAGCCTCATGTTCTCAAGAATCACAATTTATAACCAAAAAAAAACTTAAATTTAGGAACATAAGAACAGAGTTCAATAGTGTTTGCGTGGTATGCATTAGAATTATAATTCTACGATCAATTGAATAAGTAATTAGTGATACCAACAAAGCTATTAATTGAATATAAAGAAAACATAGGTTTTAAGTAGCATCCAAAGATAAATCAATGACTGCTTGCAAGAGAAACTAGTCAATAACAGCTGTAGATGATGTTGTATTTTTGTCACATAGTTTTCACTTGTGAATATATCTGATGCATGCAATGACGAATTCAAGTCCATATTCTAATCTAATTTTTGTCACTTAATTCTGAAGTAATTATTGTTTAACAAGCTGAAAAGCTTGTATTTTTCCAAGAACTTGGACCAATGAAACCGTTAGACTAAGTTGTTAACAATTTACCATTTCTTTCAAAAATATTATAAAATAACAAAATAATATAAAATTCAGGCTATTTATTAAAAAAAAGGCATGCTATCATTCTCACTAAAATCATCACTGGCTAGAAATGACCTATTGCTTTTTTTAATAAAAAAATAAGGAAAAAGTAAAGGCAAGTTGGCAATTGGATGTAAAGATAAATTTCAAAGAGCATCTAAAGTTAATCAATGATAAGTTTTTTTTTTTCTTGTAGGACTCTTGTATCATGTCACTATATCTTATGTATGCAATGACGAATTCAAGTTAATTTTTCTTACGGAATTTATGAAGTCTAATCATCAACCAATGGAAACCTCATTCCAAACTAGTTGTGATCTCTGCAATTGAAAAGGCTCTGGTTTTCCATAACTAAAATAAGTTTTAATGATTGAAAATCTCTTGTATATATTTTTTTAATTCATTAAAAATAAGAATTGGGCATGCAGTCATTCTCACTAAATCATCATAACTTATTCCTGCAAAACATCAATTTCTTTGTAGAAACTCAACAAAGTCTAAATTATACCATTTGAACAATAATAATAACAAAACAAAGAATGAGTGAATCGGACCCAACATCTAATGGAAATAAACAAAAAAAAAGTACCCAAGCACATAATGAAACCAACGAAATAGCAGACAAATATCTTGAATGATGAAGTTTGATCAAGTGACAGGCATGAAATTTAAAAACTGAGATAACTTTGTTTTATGTTTGAAAGCTTGGAATGGGTCTGACGTTGCCAGTAGGACTGTCAGATTTAAAACACAACAGCAAAAATTTGCATGATATTTTGTGTCAAGTAGGACCACTTAAGGCCATTCTTTCTTTGGTGCATCACATTAGCCTTGCCCTCGTTTTTGGTTTTATATGTTTCCAAATAGTTAAAACCGCTTTTGCATATTGATATTTTTCATACAGTTAAATTCAAAGTTTCAATAGTCTAAGGGTGCGTTTGGTAGCCTGGATATCCAGGGATGGGGATGGGATATCCAGTGCTACAGGCCCATCCAGTTGTTTGGTTTCCTGGATGGACCTGGATGGGGATGGCCCCCATCCATGAAAAATGGATGAGTGGCATCCCTCCAAATTGGTGGGATGCCACTCATCCCTCTCACCCATCTCTCTCACCCATCCCTCTCCATCCCTCATTAGCTACAATAATTAAGTTATTTTTTTTTATTTACATTATGATTTAATTGTTTGTCATTAACTTCACTTATAATTATTTTGTCATTAGCTACAAGAATTAAGTTAATTTTTTGTTTTTTTACATTATGATTTAATTGATTATCAATTAATACTGTTTAAATGTTTATTTAACTTGTTTTTTTGAATTAAATTCAATTCAAAAAATCAAGTTAAATAACAAATTGATATGTTATTAATTAATAGTCCATTACAAATTTTTCAAGCTAAATAAATAAAATTTTAATCTATTAATATCCGTTATTTAAATCAAATACTTACATAAAATATTTAAAAAATAAATTTCTCTAATCATTCACTAATAATTGAATTTAATTAAACAATTTAAAAATATTTTTAAAAAATAATTAATTAAATAAAATGGGTAACTTCACCTCCTCATGGATAGGGTTATCATACCACTCCCATATCCATTCATCCAAACATTAAAAAATGGATATCCAAAACTTTACATATCCTTATCTTTCCAACCAAACACCAAACAATCTTTATCCCTATTATTAAATCCATCCAACCAAACACTTAAATATGGATATTCCCATCCATGGATACTTTATCCATGGATATCCCCATCCATGAGAATATAATATCCCACTATCCAAACGCACCCTAAGTGCACATTCATGAGGATAAGCATCTTAAGATCAGATTGTAATAATAAGTCCAGATATTAAAATTAAGTTTTATTTAGATTTAGTTAAAAAGGCTCTGGATTTAATAATTTTTTTCCTCATATGACTTGTCACACCACACACTTCCCCTCGCTGCACACTTGAGTAAACTCTTATTAAAAGACTGCATATACATACATGCTCATTGACTCAACTCAGATCCTTTCATCCACCCACAGGATCATCCCTCTGCACAACAAAAATCAAATAAAATACCTTTTTAGTTAATTACTTCACAAGGGTTATAACTCTCTTTTTTATCTCAGTGAATAATTAATTTCCAAACATCATCCCATTTCAACACTAATCTTCAATGTTACATGAGGTAGAACACAATCATAATAATAATAATCATAACCATTGTAAAGATTTTCTAATTCAATGATAACAATTTTTTTAATTTAGTTAATTAAGGACTTTGCCCTACGCAAATAGCTAAGTTAAACTAATAATCTCATATGTTAGATGAACTCAACCAAGAAAATAAAAGAACTATACGTATGTATTTCTTAAACTTGGTTTACCTTTATTGAAAACCATTAAGATTTTCTATTTCCCATATCACAAGCAACACTTGCTTCCAAATAGTGAGATTTTCCAGTTTAGTGATGACCATTAATTTTTTTTTTTTTAATTTCACATGGAAATCAACACCATCATCATCCTAAAATACAAGCAATGGTTATTGGGAAGTCTATTAGACAATCTTAGCCTCTACAAATACCATTACTGTATATATATACACACATGAACAATCAATTTAATGTTTATTATAATTAGATGATATGACTTATAAAGACTATTACCTAGTCAAGAAGAACCAGCTCGACATCCTTAAACACCACTGAAAATTCCAACCAAAATTGTTAAATTTCAAGTTCCAAGAAATTTCTCAGTCAATTGAGTCATTACTAATTCATAAATACTCATCAAAATCAAGCAAGTTTTGGTCCCAAATTCATCAACCATCTTCTTCTCATTTAATGCTCACAAACAACACAACCAAACAGCAAAGCAAACCAAAGCAAAACAAAGCAAAAAGGTTCAATCTTGATGAACAAAAACCAAAAGTGTTGGGTTTTTGTTTGTACCTGGATATGAGATGATCTGCTTCTCAAAAAGAGTCTGTGAACTGCTCCCTTAGAACCTTGAGAATGTCTGGGAAGGTGACAATGCCCACAAGGGTGTACTCTTCGTCCACCACCCACACGTAGCTCACTCTGTGCGCCAGCGCTTGGACCATCACAGCCACCAGAGAGCTCTCAGGATGGCAAACGATAGCCTCTTCTGACCTTCTTCCCATTCGAGCTGAGTAGCTCCCTGACCTCATCCTCCTTGGTTTTCTGCGATTCATGGTGGATGTGTCTTCCTCCTCGTCTGAGGATGAGGATAAGGGCATGACAAGGGTTTGTGAGAATTCCTCATCAAGGAGCTCTAGCATTCCGGTGAGGTTTTTCTCTTTGAGTTTGGATTTGACTGCGAGGATGGCAGACACCGGTGGGGCCGGGGAGCAGTCGATGTAGGCCATGAGATCGCCGGCAGAGAGCGCGGCGAGGGCGGCGGCGACACCCTCGTCACAGTTGGCGAGGGTTGAGGGGGATATCTCGCCGATCAGTTTGCCGTCGTCGGTGACCACGGCGACGGAGGTTTGGGTGGAAATCGCGCGGCGGAGGAGGGGAAGAGCGGAGAGGGCGGGGTCACGGTGGCGGACGGCGACGAAGTCAGAGCGGACGACGTTGAGAGATGCAACAGGGCGAGCGGCGACCGACGAGATGACAGCGATGGAGTTGAGGAAATGGCGGACAAGGTCCTCTTGAGTCAGCCAGCAGAACTCTACGCCGCCACCGGCGGAGAGCTTTCTCCGGCGAATGGGCACCACCAGTGTCTGGATACCCTCAAGGATCGCGTCCAACGCGTCCAAGATACTGCACATGCCGAGAGATTCAGTCAGAAAATTCCAGATTTTTAACAGAACAACGAACTCAATTGAAAAAAAAAACCCAAAAATTGCCCTAATTTACAAAATCGATCTAATAATCGAAATCCCGGAACTCCAACAATCACGAAAACTAAAAAAAAAAAATTAAAAAAAAAGAGAAAATGCGAACCAGGAATTGGGCTCGAGACGGCAAACAAGGCCGGAATCCTTGGGGAGAAGAACAGAGACAGGATCAGCGAGGGCACGGGCGGGGTCAGCGATGTTGCTCTCGGAGCAGAGATAGCAAACGACGTCAACAACGGACACACGGCCGGAGATGGTCTTCTTGTCGGCGCTCCAGACGCTAACACAGAGTTCTCCGTCACATCGGCTCCTGAGGGCGAGAAGGGCGTCACCAACGGTGGCTGTAGAGGGCAGCGGTCGTAGCGCCGGCTTGCCGATGCAGAGGTCCGATACCTCACCGCACACGAGGCTCACTGCCATACACTCGCGAAGGAACCCTCGAGAAACGACTAGAAAACCAGAGAAAAAGACGCAAATGGAGAACAAACGAGCGAGAAAGAGAGCGATGAAGACGAAGACGATGAGGTGGAGTGCTATTTATAGACATAGACGTTTCCCATACCCGTTTCTCACAACGCCCACATCGGTTCTATAATGCGTTTCCCTGACCGTTTCCCTTACCGATTCCCTCGTGAGGGGAGCGGAGAATATAATTTTACAAATTTTTTAACATATTTTAAATAAGATTAATTTTGAAAAAAATATATAATTTTTATAAATTTTACATTACTAATTAATTTTAATTAATTTTTTTAATCGGTATGATTTAGTTAAAATGTAAAATAACAATGATCGAAAGGTGTAATTAATAATTAGTAAAAAAAATTGTAATACTAAACAATTTTAGAATATCGGTATTGGCTTCATGGTAAAACTCAAGTGAGATATTTAAATGGCCTTGAATTCAAATTTTGCTGAATGTTAATGGTAATGGATCTTCGGTTGTGGGTTTAAGTTTACTGTACAAATTCAGTGCCATTGCTTCTCGCTTTTGTCAAAAAAAAATATATTAATTAACTATAGATGATATTCATTTTTTATATTTTTAAATAGTAAAAATATTAATATTTGTTCACAAGTTAAGCATAAATATGAAATTATTATTATTATTATTATTATTATTATTATTATTATTTACATGAAAGTACCATAACTAAACAGCAAGCAGTAATTATTCCTAACTATTCCTATAAAAAAAAGGGGGGAAAGTTGATGAGTGGTTATCATTAGTTTAGCTTTCCTTTTCTTATATTAATAGTATTTTAATCTTCATAATAAGCACTTCAAACCTGAGATAATTGCACTTTAACTTTAGGGTTTGTTGGAGCGGGCTAGTACTTGATGAGCACTCAAAAATAAATAAATAAATAAAACTTTGAATATCTGCCACAATTAGTGTGAATTGTAGTTCCTTTTTCTAAAATTATATCTGAAGACTAAAACCATTTTATTAGGTATACCCTAAAAAGTTTTTATAAATTTTCAAAGACAATTAATGGTGGTAAGTGATGACTTAAGCTAACACATTGTTAGAGCGTTTATTAAATGAAAAGCTTAAGTAAAACTAGATTTATCCTCTAGTTATACTCCACAATTTAGAAATACTAATTGAGCATGATATTTATTTTTTCCTTCCCCTGTGTTTTTAAGTTAAAAAAATTACAAAAAAGTTATTATAAAGGCTTTATAATTTTAATTAAAGCAGCAATTGTAAAACGACGACAACAACAACAACAAAAACCACAAACAAACACAAACAAAGTAGAAGCGGCAACTATATAACGACAACATCCAAGGGGTGGCTCAATCGGTTTGTTTGACCTTTAAAAGTGACAATCAAGGGGTCCTATGAAGTTGAGGTTCTTTTTTATTGTCAGGAGTGATCTTTAAATTTGGCCTTCATTAAAAATTAGAAATCTTCAAAATAAATTTTTTATAGAATTTATTTATAAATAGGATTTATAACTATTCTAGTTTGGTCAGTTAAGTCAATTAGTTAAAATTTGTAATTGTTATATATATAGTTTAATTTATCTATAGATCTTCGTAGATGATAAAAAATTAAGAGAGAACAAGAATGGATTGAATAAGGCTCCGGGGAGTCATTATAATATATATTGCTAGTGGGTTGCAAATTTGTCAAATATTCACAACGCCACCTTCTCTTTTTAAAAAGTTATTTATATCCACATAATATATACATATATATTTAGAGCAGTTACATGACAGATAAAAATTCAAATTGATGACATAGCATAGTCAATATTGTTCATATATTACACGTGTTGCATATAACCCATTCAATTTGAGGCACTTCCATCCATGTCCAAATATAGGTTGTTGAATTGGTCCAAAAGTAGTAATAATGATATAATAATAATAATAATAATAATAATAATAATAATAATATTATTATTATTATTATAAAGAAATAAAGAAAGACCTTCGACTTGTTGTGTATAAATAAAAAACAAACCATAAATAAATACTTAAATTTATCAAATAAATAAAATAATAATGCTAAAAGTATTTATAAATTATTAAGTAAGACCAACAAACATACAACGGACTGCATGAAGTTTTTGACCTCTTTGATTATGAGAATGAAGAATTAGACCCAGTGTGTCATTTTCATTTCTATATTTATTTAACTAGTATTTGGTTTTATTATTATTATTATTATTATTATTATTATTATTAAATATTAAGGTGCATCGCTCCTGTAAGGATAGCCTTTATATTTATTTAAAAAATATTTAATTAAAATGATATAAGTATGAGTCAATAATAAAAGCTTATTTCTTGTCAATTATCATGTTAACTTTTTCAACAATATTAAATAAGATTTAGACTCTTACATGATTTGAATGTATTTTAGATTCATAATCGTTTGACACGATATCATAGTCCCGTGATATTAATTAAGACATATGTGGTTTGTATTAATTTTAGATTAATCATACTAGAGTGCATCATGATTTATTTTATTTAAGAGAAAAACCATTTCTTTATCTTTTTCCAATTATGCACTAACATGAATAGTAATAAATATTTTGTAAAATTATATTAAAATTTAAAAGCCATAATTTTTATATTTATGTTTTAGACGATATTGTTAGATAATAATATTAATAATAAGTACTCATATTATCATATTTCTAATTAAAGTAATAAATATCAAAGTTAGATAATAATATTTAAAAAAAATAAGATTTAAGGTTTGTTTAAATAAGACACATCATGTCTAAAAAAAAATATAAATTATTCAGTGTCCGTTCATTTCTAACTTAAATATTATTCAAATTATTAAAATTTAATTATTGATCAATATCATGATCAAGTAGTGACATGAGAGCGACTTTATTTTGTTTTCCATGCCGATCTCTATCCATAACATGAACTTGATAATAATAAAATACAACAAATTAATTATTTTATAATTATATAAAATAAATTTATTTCCTTTAAATAGTGTTATTAATAATAAAAAATACTAATTAATCAGATAATTATTAATTAATTAAAAACCATCGAGTGAGTCTTGAGTTGCATAACACAAAAATATATTATAAAAAATACTTTTGATTTAATTAAAAATATTAGTGAAGTATTAAAAAGATAATTAAGTACAATATATTTTTAAAATATAAAAAAATTAAGTACAACATAATTTTATAATTTTTTTGTACATCCAAAATAATAGTACAAAAAATTTATTAAAATACAACATTGGTCGGAGTAAAATTTATTTTGTCCTATAAAACAAGTAAAGTTTTTTTTTAATGGTTTTTCTCTTCAATTGGACCTACGAATTAAATGGACTTTGAACATTAACATTAATGTGCTCATCCATGACAAGAGTGAAGCATGTCCAATGTGGATTATGTTCATGCATGCGATGTCTATTATTTTTCAAACTATATATATATATATATATATATATATATATATATATATATATATATATATATATATATATATATATAAAAGTCATAGGAACGTCCCTGGTATGAAAAAGAGAAAAAAAATTGAGACAAACGGTGGAGAGAAAACAATGTACAAAAAGAAAAAAAAACAGTAATTTGAATAATTGCCGAGTTGATAAGTTATTACTTTGTTTAATTTTAGTATTTATTAAATAATGAATAACTATTAGATTGAAATCCGGCGGTTATTACGATATAATATGTGTTAAGTATGATTTATTACATCAAAATCATTTAACTAAGATAGTAATTATTTATTTTTAGAAGAATACTGTATAATTAGAAGGTCCATTTATATTACAAGTGTTAAGGGAAATATATTATATTTAAAAATGTGTTCAATAAATATATGTTTTTTATATTTCTTAATTGAGATAATTCATTGGCCATAATTTATTACCAAAAAAAAAAAATTATTGCCCATTAATCTTAAGAGAGAAAGGCTTTTTCAGTGTCGGTGAGATGATGGATTTATACAATATAAAAATGAATAATTTTTGGGTGGCATTGAATATTTAGAGAGTCCCGTACGGCTCATAACCACGGTTCGTACAGTTGGACATGACATGATTGATGCTAACCTTTCTCTCTTTTTTTTTTTTCATCTCTCTCTCTCTCTCTCTCTCTCTCTCTCTCTCTCTCTCTCTCTCTCTATATATATATATATATATATATATATATATATATACTTATTAGGATAATATTACTTGAAATAAATATATAATTATTGGGGAAAAAATGAGCGTGTTATTATAACTTTCGAATATCCTATTTTTTTTAAATGCTTTATAAAATTGTTTTTTTCAAATTACAGTAGTGTTTTTCCTTCCGCCTTTTTTTTCTCAATGAGTTCGTACAAACCAATTAGGATGAGACCGAGTTTACACACGATTTGACTTTGTGATTTTATCTAACCTATATATGAGATCATACTGATCTCGATGTGTTCGGGGGACCAAATAATCTGGCGATCAAATAAACTTACATTAATAATGTCCGAGCTCATGTGCACTTTGTAGGGTTAAATCAACTTTGAGCACATCCTAATGCGGAAGGGAAAGATGAGTAATAGAAAAAATAATGTTTTTAAAATTTAATTAAATTAAAATATAATTTATTAAAAGCTAAGTTTATAAAACATAGGAATTGTTATGAGAAAAAGCTTTATATATATATATATATATATATATATATATATATATATATATATATATAATGAGCTATATATAAAAATATTAGATATGAAATTCTATTTGTGAAAGAATTTCTAATAAATGAGTGTTCTTTTGTTTATAGGAGACATAATATATATTCATCTATTTTTGTAATCTTGATGTATATTAGAAATGGGTTTTGCGGTGATCGTTTATATTAAATACAGATACACAATTTGTTATTGTCTTATAATTATTAATAGTTATTATTATTATTTTTTTATATTATTGAGTGTTTATCTAAATTTGAAAAATAACAAAAAACCCTAACACATTTCGGCACATTTGTACTTAAAATCAAGTATAACAAATAAATAGTACATTAAATATGACTATATATTGAAATGGAAAGACTTCACCTAAACAAAATGATGTTTGTTTGCACTCTTTTCTGTTTTTTTTAAAAAAATAATCAAATTCAATATAAATTAATAGAAAACAAAATTATAATTTTGGAATATCAAGTATAACAAATTATAACTTTTTAAATACTTTATAAAATTATTTTTATCAAATTAAAGTAGTGTTTTTTCCTTCCACATTTTTTTTCTCAATGAGTTTGTGCAAACCAATTAGGATGAGGCTGAGCTTACACACGATTTGACTTTGTGATTTTATCCAACCACATTTGAGATCATACTGATCTTGATGTGTTTGGGGGACCAAACAATCTTGTGATCAAATGAACTTACACTAATAATGTTCGAGCTCATGCGTACTTTTTTCGTGTGCGTGTGTGTGTGTGGGGGGGGGGGGGGGGGGGGGGGGGGGGGTTAAATCAACTTTGAGCACACCATAATGCGAAAGGAAAGATGAGTGATAGAAAAAAATAATGTTTTTAAAATTTTAATTAAATTAAAATATAATTGATTAAAAGCTAAGTTTTTAAAACATAGGAATTGTTACGAGAAAAAGCTTTATATATATATATATAAAAATACTAGATATGAATATCTATTTGTGAAAGAATTTCGCTATATATAAAAATATTAGATATGAAATTCTATTTGTGAAAGAATTTCTAATAAAGAGTGTTCTTTTGTTTATAGGAGACATAATATATATTCATCTATTTTTGTAATCTTGATGTATATTAGAAATGGGTTTTGCGGTGATCGTTTATATTAAATAGAGATACACAATTTGTTATTGCCTTATAATTATTAATAATTATTATTATTTAATTTTTTTATATTATTGAGTGTTTATCTAAATTTGAAAAATAACAAAAAAACCCTAACACATTTCGGCACAGTTGTACTTAAAATCAAGTATAACAAATAAATAGTACATTAAATATGACTATATATTGAAATAGAAAACTTCACCGAAACAAAATGATGTTTGTCTGCACTCTTTTCTGTTTTCTTAAAAAGAAAATAATCAAATTCAATATAAATTAATAGAAAACAAAATTATAACTTTTTAAATACTTTATAAAATTATTTTTATCAAATTACAATAGTGTTTTTCCATTCCACTTTTTTTTTCCCTCAACGAGTTCGTGCAAATTGATTAGGATGAGGTTGAGTTTACACACGATTTGACTTTGTGATTTTATCCAATCACATGAAATCATACTGATCTCAATGTGTTCGGGGGACTAAACAATATGGTGATCAAATGAACTTACACTAATAATGTCTGAGCTCATGCGTACTTTGTGGGATTAAATCAACTTTGAGTACACCTAATGCGAAAGAGAAAGACGAGTGATAGAAAAAAAAATAATGTTTTTAAATATTTAATTAAATTAAAATATAATTGATTAAAAGCTAAGTTTATAAAACATGGGAATTGTTATGAGAAAAGGTTTATATATATCAACATAATCAGCTATATATAAAAATATTAAATATCAAATTCTATTTGTGAAAGAATTTATAATAAATGAGTGTTATTTAGTTTATAGGAGACAATATATATATATATATATATATATATATATATATATATATATATATATATATATATATATATATATATATATATTCATTAATCCTTGTAATCTTGATGTATATTAGAAATGGGGTAATCTTGATGTATATTAGAAATGGGGTTTGAGGTGTTCACAATTTGTTATTGTTTTATAATTAATTATAATTATAAGTATTATTATTATTATTATTATTATTATTATTATTATTATTTAACATTATTGAGCACTTGTCTAAATTTGGAAAAACAATAAAAAAAACGCTAACCACAACACGCCACAGTTGTACTTAAAATCAAATATAACAAATAAATGGTACACATAATATGACTATATATTAAAATAGAAAGACTTCATGAAACAAAATGATGTTTGTTTGCACTCTTTTCTGTTTTCTTAATAGGAAAAATAATCAAATTCAACATAAATTATTAGAAAACAAACTATTATGAAAATATTTCCAAAACGAAAAATTTTTCCAAGTGAGAACAAATAAGAAATGGATAATATGAAACGTATAAGAAATCCTTTAAAACAAATAACACAAAATAAGAGATTTCTTATGGAGGTCTATTAGGTCACAACTTTATATTTTTCATTTTAAGATCCTAAAGAGCTTCTTCCATACCATGCATTTAGTTGATGAATAACAAACCGACTAATTACTAATTAAATAATATTATATATATATATTCCATTTTATTTTCTAATAGCTTTTGTCTATCACCAATGGATTTCAATATTTGTAATCATTTTAATTATATTTTTAAAAAATTAACAGATAATAATTATTGTAGCTTTCCAAATGTCTAACTTTTTAATAAAGTAAAATTAAGTGGCGCATTTCTTTGGTGCACATTATGGAAAAACATGAAAGTGAAATTTTCTATAAAGTTTTAATAGATTTCTATGAGAATCATATGTTTTAAAATAAATAAATAAATAAATAAAAATTGATTTTTTATATCTTATATATTTATTTTTAAAAAATGGAGGTAATTTATAATTTCCTCAAATTATATTATCTAAAGAAGTGTCAACTTAATAAGTATTTTCTCTTTGAAAAAACAAACTCAACGAAAGTTCTACTATTTGTTCAAATTATAACACATTGATTTTGTATATATTAAAAATAATAATAACTTTAATAGTTGAAAGTTAATTATGATTTAACTCTTGATTTTGAATGAAGACATAATTATAAGGATTAAGAAATCAAAGACCAAATAGAATCTTTATTTGACGGATAAAAAACCAAAAACAAACTTAAAAAAAGAAAGAAAAAGAATACAAATTAGTGAATTACATGATTTGATATGAAAGTTGGAATATGTTCAAATAGATATGAAAATTAATTATGATTAACTCTTGATTTTGAAGGAAGACATAAGCATATCGATTAAGAAATCAAAGACCAAATAGAATCTTTATTTGAAGGATAAAAAATAAAAAACAAACTTAAAAAAAGAAAGAAAGAAAAAGAATACAAATTACATGATTTGATATTGAAGTGGGAATAAGTTCAAATGGATAGAGACATGAGAAGAAAAAAAATAGAAAGTTTGATGCTTCACATGGTTTATCTTTTGGCATCTTCTCATGGTCCAGCTGTGTTCTTTGACTATTAGTCTCTATTTTGTTTTTATTTTAATTATCTTTATATATATATATATAAAGTTATATATATTTTATAAATAAAATAGTTTTTTTTATTGGTAGTCAAACCAAGTGTTTATTGAATTATAAGCTAGCAAATTCATAGACACTGGCTTGATCATTAGAGCACATTGGAGCCAGGTGGAAAG
The DNA here is from genome assembly GCA_020875875.1 of Dioscorea alata. Lineage (NCBI taxonomy): Eukaryota > Viridiplantae > Streptophyta > Magnoliopsida > Dioscoreales > Dioscoreaceae > Dioscorea > Dioscorea alata. The sequence continues at coordinate 19,671,858 of CM037024.1, forward strand.
GGGAATTTAATTCAATGTTTAGATGATGGTATATAATAATTTTTTTTTAAATTATATAATTGAATGTTGAAATTTTAATTTATGTTTAAATTGGATATAAGTGAAAGCAGAAAGCTCATATTTATGATATATATTATTTACAAGATTCATCATATGTGGAGTTTTAAATGTGACTTTTCTTTGATCTTTTGATATTTAATTTTTTTTTTACTTTAACCTTTACTATCAAATATATACTTATCTTAATATCTTTTATAATTTACATTAAAATTAGACATTAGATCACATGGATGAAGTTTAAATAAAATCATATGTAAATTGTGAGAAATTTATTTATTTTAAAATTTCAAATATTCATTTTTTTAATTATATATATTTTTATATTTTTGTTATCAAAATTTCAAATGTACTACAGTACAGTCAATAAAAATATAGCACATTTATTTTATAGGCACCCCAAAATTGAATGTTTCTAGTCAATTATTTAAAGCTAATTAAATCTAAATCAAATCCAAGAAAATAAATAACAAGCATGAGTACTCAGTACTCATTTTGTCCTAACGCTTTTTTTGGTATGAAAGATGGGATAAGAATGAAATTTTTATTTGTTTCGGGAAACCTATTCAGGAAATTTATTCGGTAAAAATATCATTACTCTTTATTTTATTATTTTTTATAAAATATGTATAAGCCACATAAAAAAAATATGCAAAAATGAGAAGTTAATCTCTTAACACATCTATATCTTCATTTTATATAAACTAAAATTTATTTTTTAAAAAAACACAAATATTTTACACAAAAGATCTGGTGATTTATAGATCAAAAGATCATTGGTAATAAAATATTAACTTAATTTAGAATCACAAAATAATAATAATAATTATTATTTAAATATTTATGAGTAAAATGATCGTGATAATAGATTAACAGTAAAACACTTGACTTCTATGCTAGAGATTAAAGCTTCGATTATTTTGTAAGACATAATTAAAATAATAAAAATAATAATAAATGTGTTTATGGTGTGGTTTATCTAGATTGTTATAAAAAAAATTCATTTAAAAAAATAATAAAATAAAATAAAATAAAGTTTGGTCATGGGCAGTGACTAGTGAGGGTACCCTACCCTTTGTGGTCCAAAGATGAGAATAAGACAACTGATAAAGTATATAGATGAGCTGTGCCAGTACTTATACTCCACGTTACCCAAATATATAAATAGTTCACTATTTATATATATATTTATATAAGTTGATCTGCTTCCCATTTATTAAATCACTTATGTGTCCCTATATGTTGGCTCTCATATCACACTGTCTCTAACCAGATCTCATCCTTCAATGCCATTAAAGTCAAGTGGTGAGGTACAATAAAAGCTTAATTTAATTAAAACAATTATTATTATTAGTCACTGATTTTGTATTAGTTAGAGAGTTTAAAATATATCTTGGGGGGTGTTTTTGTCATTTTGTGTAATTTATTGGTTAGTGTATCATGTGTGTGATTTTATTCCATATGTTACTTGATTTGGTGAACAAAAGTGTAAGTTAATGCACATTGAAAAGTGACAGCCTAATCAAACTAGGGTTGGCATTTTGAGGGTAATGTGACATGACCTTTAGATAAAAAATATTATTTTGCATGTTACTCATGTCTTTTAAATCTGAGGCAATTATGTGACGTAATATTTAACAGTTATAATTATTTATGATCTAATATTGTTTAAAACTATTGAAATACCTATTCATATGAATTATATATATATAAACTTTATGGTATGGTTTGTATTTATCAAGGACTAATAAGTAATGAATTTTTTCTGAAAAGGCTTATGAAACTATGATTTTATCAAGTAAATTATAAAGTAATTTATGTTAAATTAAAAACAATAGGAGAAAATTTTATTAAGAAGAGAGAAGCGGGAGAGAAAAATGTGAATTTAGATTAACTTCACTTTAATAAGGTTGATATATATATATACATAGAGTAGGAATGTCATTTAGCACTTTAGTAAAACCAAATTAAATGAGTAGGGTTTTTTTTATCTTTTTCAGAAGGTGATAATTAATATTAATTAACCCTTTTTTAAAGTTAAATCATTATTCTTCATATATCGAAATACTATATATATATATATATATATATATATATATATATATATATATATATATATATATATATATATATATATATATGCAGTTCATATACAATCCAAAATTTCTATTTAATGGTGATTTTAACATGTGGCCAAATGTTTTGTTTTCATCATGCATGTTAGTGAGAATTAAATAAAGATTGCATATAATAAAAAAAATTATGTATGATCTCAAACAAGGCTTTGAAGATGGATGACATGGAGACACCAAATCATCAATATATTTATTCCTTTCCCCAACCAGAAGTAGTCAAGGTTGGATCTGTGACTTATCTATAATTTTTTTTAAAAAAAAAATCCATATAAATAGTTAGTTTCACAATCAAAATGTCTGAAATTTTATTATCTTAAATTATTTTCATATAACCCCCATAAAAACTAATTTAATTTTTCAGTCTATTGGCACCGATCTCCTATGTAGAATAGTTTGTCTTCACCGAAGAGATGGGTTCGAAACCTAAATTTACGTACAGGATTGAGTGCACAAGTAGGTTTAAGATATTAGCTCCTTCATCTATTTTGTTAAAAAAAAAAAAAAACCGACACAAGTTGATAAATAAACAAATAAATGCAATTGGATTGGAATAAATTGAATAGGAGTTTCAAATTTTATATTTTGAGTTGGTGCAATGTGACTGTTTGTATTTAACTAATTTTAATTAAATAAGTAAATAATAATTATATAACATAATAGACATTCAAAAAGCAACAGTTTGTGCCCTAAACATCTCAAAATACAAACATTACATTCAGAACATTATCAATGCAAAAACATTAAAAAATACATACTTTTTGTTCCCATTTATTTGCAGGTGTTAATAATTGCACAGAAGCATGGAGGACCATGCTATCAATTTTCTATACAAGATAAGTTTGCAGAGACTCAACAGGTCTATTATTGAATATCAGGCAATCAAGTTTCCAGGGTCCATAGAGATAAAAGAATTTTATATTGATTCAAGTCTACATCCAAGATTCAAACATCACAGATAAAAACCCAGGTCTAACAAATAACTGAATATAAACAAAAAAAAATCATATGAACCAGAAAGATAAAGTTTGGTAGCTACATAAAACTCAGTTCCTGGAAGATTATGATGTATAAACTATAAACTGCTGGATCAATTCACTACAGTTATTAGTGCTAACACAATGTTTATGCCGCAAGAATACTTCAAATAAACAAACCAAACTACAAAGCAATAGATCGACGCAATGATTTTACGTAACTTACCGACTGTAAAGCTGCATTGATGGGCAAGCCGGCAAGCGTGCTTATACTGTTTGATGAGAAAAACACTAGAGATATCATCATTTCACAAGTTGGAAAGATGATGAGAAACTCCTGGTAGCTTGAGATCAAACACTAGTAGAATAATGGATAAGAGAACCCTAATAGAGAAAGACTGCCTCCCAACATAGTAACTTGGCGTTAAAGAATGATAATCACTAATCCCAACAGTTTATAAGTCATTCAAGAACAATTCTTGTGTAAAAACTAGGGCTTAGTTTGGTTTATTGAGCTGTCTCTAGTGTCATGGTATGACAAACTGCACCTGCTCTAGACTCATGTTCAGTGATAATTATATATATTGGAGCAGAGAATTTTAGGGGAGAGAATAAAGAAATAAATAGGTGCATTTGATAGAGAATATGGATTTGTTGGAGAAAAGATATTAGTTTCCAAACAAGCAACTGCAGATGCCTCGGCCTATGAGAACTAAAAAAACTATGATTGATTTAGCTGATAAAACAAATAAATTGGGACACAACAAGCTTAAGGAGAAATAGAAGACAAAAAGTATATGAAGTTATAATCCTTTCTTTGGTGTTTGGTGTACAAAATCATTAACTGCAATGGCTGTGCATTCCAAGCTTTAAACTGCATCCACAAAAATCTGCAAGAAAATGTCAATAATTTGTGAACAGGCTAGCAACAAAATTAAGTCTACGATGAATGGCTTGATTAACCTTAGAGCAAGTTCAAGAGCTTTTCTTGTAAGAAAAAACTAATTGGCTCAAGAAAGCAATATAATTGAGATATTTTTACAAACCTCCAGATCTGGCAATGGATCATAAGCTTTCTTTTCCTTTGTGTCAAAAATTGTGATGCCTGATATTCTTTGGACCCCTAGCCTTGTCGCAATCATATTCTGCAGAAACATTAAAAAAAAGAAAAAAGAAAAAAGTCAAACATAACATGTAGAAAAATAAATGGGTGGTCAGAGTTAATTTAATGTGCAGCTAAATTAAACACTTAAGTTATATATCTTGCTTGCAGATAAGAAACAGCAACGGCATGCCACACAAACATAAGCCATTAATGTAAGTGAGAACCAGCTTAACTATAATATCAGATGCTCAGATGCCTCAAACTTGCAAGATCATGTGATCAGAATCTTGTCATCAAGGTCTTTGCTATATTTGAATCAAGAAAAGCAACTATTTCTGCTTTGAAACTTTGGCAGCTTGATTGCATTACCCAGTGATATGTTGAAAGCTGGAATGACATTCTACGAATAGCATTTATACATAAAAAGAATTTAGGACCTTGAATCTATGTTTAAGTCCTCTAAAATAGGGTTTGTTTCCAATGGGAAATGAAAGCAGAGGCTCTTTCCCAGTGTAACATTTTTTTTTTAATTACGCATTAGGAATTCAAATCAAGATGGTTAATTAGCATCAACTTATATTTATGCATTATCTCCCTTATGATTGATCTCATGAAAGAACTTTTGACATTTTCAAACGCTTGCCCCGGATAAAACATGATTATTGACCTTAATATAAATCGTTAATGAGAACAAAACATAACCAACAGATGAAATCTCTAACCATGTCAAAATTTGTAGTACCAAATGACTCCAATGGTGGTAGAACCTGTATGTAAAATAAAATTTGTAATGAGAAGAGAGGAAAGAAACAATCCATTCTTCTTTCAACCGAAATGAAGAAAGATAACTAAAACAACATATAACCACATCTGTTGATTATTTGCATGCATGAAATAAAAGAGAAGAAGCTAATATCAATCTTTTCAGCCAAGACAAGAGAATCGGATTTTCCAAACTTATATCTAAACCAAATATTCATCTTTCTGTCCAATCATAAGTAAATTTTTTGATGGCAAATCCATATTATCTCAAATAATTTAAAGAAGGGGCAGCAAGCAATTATATCACCCAACAATCATCAGCATACTTACCAACTTCTGGATGCCATTAACCATGACAAACTTCTCCTCACCCGAATCTCTTTCAGATATAAAAACTTCAAAGGGACCCACCGTTTTGTCCGTCTGGCTTGTGAGAACCAAATGCAGCTGAAGGAAATAAAGCAAAAAAGTTATGATATCAAACCAGAAAAATGTTAAAATGATGATGGCTAATTAATGACTTGAAGCAAATAAATGGATGATTTAATGATGGAGATCTATGTGATCCTTAATTTTATAATAGTAATTACATATTCAAAACTCTTCAGCCCACATAACACATTGCTATAGGAGTTTGAGGCTTTGAGAAATTGTGATAACATTAACAAGATCAAATAGAGAATTACCAGAAAGGGTCTCTCTAGAATGACAACAGCTGGAACTTCCACAATTCGCAAGTCAATGTCTTTGTGAGCAACAGGCTGATAAAATATTGAGATGATTACAATCGCTTTAGAGGAAAATCCCAGTGATACGAAGACTATTTAAAGAAATTCTTAAGATGCAATCAGGACCATTCAAAATCAAGCACACAAAGGGTAATAATAAAAAATTAATGTGAACATCTTGTCTTTTGGCCTAAACAAAGCATAGAATTATTTTGCCAAGGAGTGCAAGTGCTCATAAGTTATGCATATTAAGATATCATATATCAATTAACAAAAGGTGCAACTTCATGACAAGGCAAGCCACAGATTCGAAAGTACATAATGTTTATAATGCAGTATGCCACAATTAGGGTCATGATAACTGGTGACTGCATAAAATATATGCAATAACATGCTTTGAAGAGTTAAAGAAAAAAATTGTCGTCATAAAAATTATCAGGCATGATGATTGATGGCCAGCCCTGATTAGAGATAACATAGGGTAACAAATATAGTCAGACACTTGGCGAACAGAGATGCAAGCATGTTTGAAGGAAGAAGCAAGAAACTAAAACCTGCACATGGAATTATCCAGTCAAGGTTTAAGTGGATCACAATGAATTAGAATACCAAATTCATTTAATAACAAATACACAAAGCATGTGCTATGTGAAGGACACGAGCAATTGCTTGACAGAACTAAGCTTGTGATATGAGAGAACCTGAACAAAATAAAAAATATTCTTTTCCATTTAAATTTGCAGCAACCAGTTGCATAGCCTAACAGTGTCAGTTTGAAACTTATCTGGAAATTAATCTATTCAATCCACCATTCTACAACAATAATAGATGTTTTACTATATGCCAGTCAACAGTAAACAATTTCCTTCGGTTCAACTTATCTGCAGAAAGCAGTTATGCAACTTAACAATCTCATCTATGTTATAAGAGCTCGTATATTGGTTTCTACCGCATCCAACATCCAATTTTTATTTACCTTTCATGCTTCCTCTTTCTTATAACATTTCTATTGTCCCAAGCAAGATCAAACATGCAACAACATTGAAAAGGCACAACTTTACATTGATTCCATGAACCAAAAACTAAATTATGTTCTCAGCATTAAATGTGGAAAAATAGAAGTATAAAAGAAAACATAGTGTAAAAAAATGGATTCAAGGATTACTCATAAAAAAGAAATGCTTACAGTGCCTAGAATTTGCTGTGTCTGAAGACGCCCGGATTCACCCAAATTTGTACGCCATGTTATCTGCAACTTTCCAAGAATATTACTACCATCAATCCTTGTATGTCCAGACTCATGTGATGCATGCTTTAGCTGATAAAGATAATTGTATATTCCTCCACCAGCTCGAATAAGAACCGGTGGTTTAAATATGTCTCTGCCCAGAACAAGGGATGACAAACATAAACCAAGATGACGAGTTAGTATAATGGAGTCAAATCAAAGAGGAAGGGCAAAAAAATGAAGGATACATTAGGAACTTCAGAACTAAAACATCATGAAAATTAACACAATTTGAAATTTAGCTCTCACCACCTTGTTTTAGAATTTCTCTCTAAAGAATGTTCATCTGCTTTCAGTATTGTAGCTGACCATTGCGGTGCCGGTTCAAACTCAACTTGATCCATATGAAGGTTGGACTTTGTGTGGTTCTCAATGCATGCCTCCAAAAATGTGTTTTCCTATGGGGAAGAATTACCAAATGCAACCAAAGGATGTGAACTAAACGACATTATTCATTTCTAAAAGTAAGATATTATTTCAGTCAAAGAATTCTAACCTTAACGGTTCGAACCTGCACAAAAAAAAAAAAAAAAGAAGGAATAAGTATTAGAGGGAGCAACAAAAAATAGTAATATGAGGTCAAAGACAGATTGCACCAATCTGTCATTTGATGATACTGACATTACTCAACAAAGTCAATGCAGGATCCAATGGTCACATTTTTAATGAGTTTGATTTGAGTTCAGTGTCATGTTTCAAGAATAGGGCCATAGGTTGCAATTACATTTTGCCTGTCATTTGCTTACTGAAAATTGTAAATTGTACCTTTGTTCGAACAGAGAGGGGGTTTGCCACAACAAACTTGAAAAATTGCGGCAGATATTTGCGCTCACTGTCGCCGTCGTTGTACAAAGCAGTGCAAACAAGCCTAAAAATTGCAAAACAAACAAAACCATAGCAATTTTATAGTAAATTTACAACTATCATAAGAACAACAAATCAGAAAAGGAAAATTCTAGTTATGAAATCATAGGAAGCAACCTACGTGTGAGGCCCCAATTCCTTGACATCATGTTCAACAATGAAATCATATCTTCCACCTGCCCGTATTGATTCAACAGGCGTTTTTGATGTATCTAATAGTAGTATCCGTTGCTTTTCTGTTTGGATTTCTGCCTGCATTTCATCAGCAAGACAATGATACGTGGCCTCTTTTATTCCCAGAATTCTAAAATTAAAGCTAATTTGTAATATATGTGCCTCGTTCTCTTTCAAAAACATGTTTTTCCATGACAAGCATATACTGATTCTAAAGATATTCATGTATTGCAAACAACTTCTTCACAGCAGTTCAATTCCTCAATTTGATTTTCTAAAGAGATATACAATGAAATCATACACTACGACACAGAAATACCCAAAAAAATCATAGAAACAGGGGGAAAAATGCAAAGATAATCACCTTGATGATAATATCTCTGGCCTCAAAGCTAGAACTATTGTTGATACTGATGTAGCTGCAGAACGTTTCTCCCAAATAAATCGCCCTGAAAAAAAAAATCCAAAGATCAAACAGATCCAAACACGCCCATACATCAAACTAGCACAAATTCGAGGACCCGAAAAGGAGATACCCGAAGGACTGGGGGAGGACAAGGAGGCCAGAGAGCGCCATTGCGTCAGTGGGGTTGTCGAGCTGGAATCGCTCACGGAAGCTGAAATCCGCCCCTCCGCGTGGCTCGAGGAGGCTAGGCGGGAGGGAGGAGACGTCGAGGAGGTCCTCCCCGGCGAGGAGATCGGCCGGATGAAGGCGAAGAAGGGCGTCCTCGGCCTGGAAGGAAGGGCGGCACAGCCTCATCACTCTGAAGGCAAGCGAGTGCTGCGCCATCGCGATCGATCGATTCGTCTGCAGCGAAGAAGCGTTACTGAAGTTTAATGGCGAAATTCAACCAAAGCCCCTGACATTTTTAATATTTATTTTCAGTCCTTCCCTATGAAGTAATCTTCCGTTTTCGTCCTTATTTGTGAATATATTGTGTTTTCTTTAAAAAAAAAAAAAAAAGGTAAAAAATGAAGAATGATTTAGCTTTTATATAGCTTAAAACAAATGGTAGTAGTAACAATTGCTTGGTATATTATTATCAGATCTTTTGCGTAAGGTTCTTATTTTAAAGGGGTCTCAAGATCAAAATCTATGCAAAGAAAAAACAATATATTGTTATGCTTGCGAGTGCACTCTATATCTGTATTCGTCTTTAACCTAAAATCTTGAATGAAGATGCTGGCACTTGGTGTCAAAATAAATAAATGTAATGTCATGTGGTATTAGTCCCACTGTGAATGTAAGACATTTAAGAGATCTTGAATTTGAGTTTTGTTTAATTTAATAGAGTAACGAACCTCCGACTATAAGTGTTAATTTATTGTTACCAGGTGAGGGGGTGTAGGTTAGATAATCACTTATTAATATATGTGTACATCTTTGATGTATATAAGTCTTGTTTTTGTTAAAAAAAAAGTGATTTACATGTTATGGGTTTAGTTATGATTTAATTGGCCTACATATATATATATAAGAGTGTGTGGGGTGGGGGGTATGGTCCATTATCATAAATATATTCATTAATTATATTTTTTTATAAATATTTATTTATAATTAATTAATTGGTGTTGGATCTGCTTGAGTTAACTCCATTTAAATTAGCAAAGCTAGAGATTAAATAGCAAAACATTAATCAAACTTGTTTTGACTTTTTTTTTAACTTTTAAATAAATCAAAATTGATTTTAAATTTAAGTCAATAAATGATAATTAATTATAAAATCATGATTGAAAAAACATTGGTTATATTAAATGGTTTATAGCTCAGTAGTATTTGACCTTATTATGAAAATCGAGAGAAAAACATTTAAAAAATCTAGAGTTCAAAATTCGTTAAATACAATAATAATAACGAGTCATCAATTACGGGCATGGATTAGCAGGTTAAATTGCACATTTCTAGTTAATAATGTATAGATTGGACAATTAATTATTAGTTCTTACGCAAGCCTATGATAGAAATAACGCTTAATTTTTTTGGGGAAAAAAAATATTGGCTATAGTTCGTGGAGCATTTGACGAAGAAGATAGAATTTAATTCTAACACTGTTTTGAAGGAACATGGCATTTAATATGCTCATAAATATCACCCAAAAAACATGGCTTCTTATCCAAATGATTTTTGACAAACCAATGACATTCTGTTGAGTGTATGTATGAATATGTCATAGATCACCATGAAAATCAAATGCTTGTGAAACTCAATTTAGCTTTCTTTTACAAACAACCTAATTTTTTTTTTTTAAATACCAATTGTCAACTTTGGCCTGTCAATTATTAACAACCATGTAAAAAGACTCAACATCTCAACAACTTGTGCACTAAGTGCATGCACTGCCGGGCACTCTTTAAAACTTGAATTAATTTTGACAACGACTCTAATTTTTTCTCATAAATGAAAACATCATCAAACCATGCAATTTCTTAATATTCAAAAGGCCAAATAAATTTTGTTATGATGATGTTATGCAAACATTGATGTTTTGTGAGTCATATTATAATGGAATGATATGTCTAATTATGTCTATTCCGGGATAATCACCAAAATAGTTTTTGTACTTTTTTTCTCTCTTCTATTTTAGTCTCTGCATTCAAAATCATTCACATTGAGTCCATATATTAAATAAATTAGGCAATGTTCAAAAAACGCTAGATGCTAGTCGGGCGGTCAACCACCTTCTAGCACCCAGAGAGCCTAGCGCGGGGCCTAAGCGGGGTCTAGGCGGTTTTACTTTTTTAGAAAAAATATATATTTATAATATAATTTTAATTTTATATAATACTCAAATAGACATTTAAAAACAACCAAATTGATGCTTCAACAATCAAATAATAAGCGAAGACAAAGTTCGTTATACATAACATATTTATTTATTATTTATGTGCTTAGAAATTAGAATTTTATTAAAAAATTTAAATAAAATAAATAATAATAAATATTGGATGGATATATCCCTATGAAAAAACATAATTAAGTACAAGTCCCACAAAACATTAATTTAGGGAGTTTTAAATTAGTTAAAAATATTTAATTTTAATTTTTTTTTCAAAGCCGTCTAGGCCGCCTAGTCGGCCGCCCAGCCCGCCTAGGCGGTTCCTGGGCGTCCGTTTTTTTTGATGGAAAGCCTAGGTCGATTTTTTCACCGTTTTTCACAAAAACGGGGCGACCTATCACCTTCCAGCGCCTAGGCCGATTTTTCGAACACTGAAATTAGGTAAATCAAATCCTTGTAGGAATTAGTTATAAGTGGTTTTGAGTACAAAGACTAAATGTATAAAGACCTGATTTATCCATTTTATATAGGACATGGACTCAACATGAGTGATTTTGAGTGCAAGGAAAAAAAAAGAAAAAAAAGAAGAGAGATAGAAGTACAAGGATTATTTGGTGATTCAAACATTACATTATTATTATTATTATTATTTGAAGTTTTTAATCAGAGAAAATATTGATTTTGGATGACGGTTGGCACGTCCTTAGCAACGGAGGAACACTGATCGAACGGTAAGAAATCATTTGATGAAATTTAATGGACGGCCAAAAATAACTCACGTGCTATCTTGGCGCCAAGTCGTTGTCGATGTCGGTGGGGGCCAGTGAAGGGCTCGTTTGCGTGATGAGAAATATCGAAAGCGTGGCACTATTAGGGTTCGGAGAAGCAGCGGAGGATCCGATTTGATACCCTTGATATTGGTTTTTGGAGCTTGGAGATGTTGGATTGATCTCTGGGGAGCTTGTTTTGCTGCTGATTTCTCAGCTGTGAGGTGTTTGTCGTGTCTTTGTCCTTGGATCGATGGTTTAGGTTTGATTTCTATCTTTGTTTCGATTCTTTCAGTTGAATTTGAGTTTGGGATATGTATTTGTTGTTTGTTTGGTGATTAATGGATCGGCTGGTTGTTTTTGTTGTTTTTAAGTGATTTGTAGATGAAAATAGTGGGATTTGTAGTTGGGAATGAGTTTGTGGGTGCGTTAGGATATAGGGATCGGAAGTGGAAGACAGAGGGGTGAATCCTGGGTGATATAGAGACTGGAATGGCATTAAACAAAGGGGCAGAGGTGAGATTGGATGTTGCCATTTGTTGCTGAACTTTGGAAAGTTTTTTGCTTGATGAAAGGAATTGCTTGAAATTCTTCAAAGTTGATGGTGTTTGAAATTATCTGACGTTTTGTGGTGCTTTATATTGATAACCTAGAAAGCAGAGGAGTAGTTGAGTACCTAATTTGTGTGGATTCTTGGATTACTTTTATTTGGCAACTCTGTAGTATGGAGACTTATTGGTATAATTATGAGATATCTGAACCTGAGATTTACTCAAGGCCCCAGAAGTATTTAGTTAGCAAGAATCTGTTTGGTGTCTATTTATCATGGTTTGGGAGGTAATTTCTGAAATTACCGTTTGCCATTTGAACCTAGTCTGAATGTATTTATTAGTTTCCAGCTTTATGCAGTAGCACTTCTGGTTGCATGATCTTATACCTATTAAAAGTGATTGGAAAATAATAGTGAAGAAAATCCAGGAATGCTTTCTAATGCATGTGGCGACCCATTAGATAGAAACCTATTTGTGAGTAAATTCCTTCAAAATAAATATGTTTGATCTAGTAGCTTCTATGCTTAACCCACCTTTTTTGGAATTTTCAGGCATTGGCATATTTTAGTATGGAAGACAAGATTCTCGCTGGTGATTAAATTTATGCACTTACTAATACCGCAATTGTGGTAAGTTGGGGAAAAATATTTTCCCCTTAACATGAAATTCAGGGTGTACTTCTACTTTTTCAATTCCCTTTTTTTAAACATTATGGACCACATAGGTAAAGTTTTTGGTAATTGCAGGTTCATAACCTTATACGATATGAAGTTGTGCTGCTTTGGTGCCTTGACGGCAAGGAAAGATAATGTTTCTCAGCCTCGACAAGACATATGTGGTAAGAAATTAATGGTTCATATGTAGAAATTCTCCTTTTTACACTAGAAATCACATGCTTTGAGCTCTCCTTGATAGCAACACTAAAGTGATACAAGAAGGAAAGGTCAATCAGAAATTATAATTGAGAAGAAACCTTTGGAATAGCACTACATTTGTGTATTCTATATGTTCCATTTTGACTCTCTTCAGTCAATGTTCACCGTTAATTTGAGTTTTTACAAGCACACATAAACATATGATTGCTTTCTACATGGTGGCCTCTTATGAATACGATAATATTTCAAATTTTATTTATATTAATCTGTCCAGGTGTTTCATCTCTCAAGAATATTAAGTTTTTCTCCTACAATGAGCTAAGATCAGCGACAGATGGTTTCCATCCAAGACATAAGTTAGGACGTGGTGGTTTTGGTACAGTCTACAAGGTATCAATGTACCTCTTTATCTTGTGTGTGCTGTTTCACATTGAATCTGTGATTTCTAGGTCATTGAGGAGCACTTTATTGTTATGCTAAGACCAATATCTTATGTTAGCTTGCCAATATTGTTGGTGTAGAATCTGGGGATTTATATTAAAAATTTGAGAAATTTTCTTATCTATTTTATTGATATACAGGTCTATTAAAAATTCTATTTCCAGATGGACCATCTAGCTGGTTAGTTCTCTGGATTTTCTTAAGAAAATATTTTCGAAAAAGTCAGTATCATTAATTTCAGAAATAATTAGACTTTTTTTTTAACTCATCATTAGAGACTTGTAGGCTCATTCATGTGCTTTCCTTCTGTGTTTCATAGCTGGTGCAATTTTTGGCCTTGCCTTCTTTGAACCAATTATGTTTTAGGTTGAATTATTGCAGATGATGTTAATTAATTGTTACCTTCAAAATTAACACTAAATTCAAAGCCCTTTTTATTGTATTCTCTTTATTTTCTTGTTTCTCAGGGAACTCTTAGGAATGGAACAATAATTGCAGCAAAGGTTCTTTCCGCAGAGTCAAAGCAAGGCCTCAAAGAATTTCTGACTGAGATTGATATCATTACAAGAGTCAAACATCCAAACCTTGTTGAGCTACTTGGCTATTGCGTTCAAGAAAACGATCAGATTCTAGTCTATGAATACGTTGAAAACAATAGTCTTGATCATGCCTTATTAGGTAAACCCAACAATAAATTGCCACAATGGAAAATGGGAAAATTTTAGAACATGATAGCCGACAGGCTAACTCTTCTAAAATTTTAACCATGCATTTAATTTATAGGTCGCAGAAGCAAAACAGCTGATCTGAATTGGGGAGTGAGGTCTGCAATTTGTCTAGGGGCTGCCAGGGGCCTCATGTTTCTTCACGAAGAACTTGATCCGCCTATTGTCCACAGAGATATCAAAGCTAGTAATATTCTTCTTGACAGAAATTTCATGCCAAAAATCGGAGATTTTGGTTTGGCAAAGCTTTTCCCAGATAATGTTACTCACATTAGCACCCGTGTAGCTGGAACAACGTAAGCAATGCTCATAATCATCTCTGACCATGAATTTTGTTAATTATTGAATCATTCTGGTGCTTGTAATTTATCTGAACAAGAATTGCAAACTTGTTTTGTTAGCACCTGTGAAATTTCCTAGGTGAAACATTGATTGGGCCATGCTAAATATAACTTTCAGGTCCAATCTCAAGAATTTGTCTCTTTCCTTCATTCCAAAGTGCATGCCTTTTATAGTGCTCATATTTATTTGAAATGCTCTTGGCTTGATTTATTGCTTTGTCTGTAATTGTATCTTGCTATTATGTGGGTTAATTTTTTCTACACATTGTTTTTTTAGGCACTCATATTTTTGCCATTAAGATCACAAATTAACAAGTGGCTAGGGTGTGGCACTGTGATTATATGTTAAGACTGTTAAACTCATTATATTAGAAGACTTGAAGTCACTGACGTGAATTTTTTGTCTTAAAAATGATGATTGATGTTTATGGACTATAGATTGTTTATTTATGAATTATATAATCACCAGCTCTGCAGAAGAATAATTATCAGATTGTCTATTCAAGTTTTGTTTTTTTGTTTCTATCACTTGCAGTGGTTATTTAGCACCTGAGTATGCAATTCATGGCCAATTAACAAAGAAAGCTGACATTTATAGCTTTGGAGTTCTAATAATAGAAATTGTCAGTGGCAGAAGTATCTCAAAGGTACACTGGTCAGAAATGGAGAAATTTCTTTTGGAACAGGTCAGTTGACTTCTTAGTTCTGACATGGCTAATCTTTGCTTATGTTGTTTTGCTAGGCTTCTGCTTTTCAGCTTCTTTTTCCTGTTAGGCAATACAGCTGTGTATACAGCTATCTAGCCATCTTTATATACCTAGGTATATAAAGATGGCTAGATAGCTGTATACACAGCTGTATTGCCTAACATTTCCTACTAAATCATCTATTATATAGTGAAAACAAATGTCATTTACTCCTTGAAAAATTAATGTGGCACAATTATAATGATTCATAAAAGGCAAATGTACAACAGCACAAGACAATGCCTTGAATGATGTTTTTGCTGTTTATACCCCCTATGAAATCTTTTGATCGGGAATGTAGGCTCACTGTATAATGTAATTTCATATGTTTAGGAAGGCATACTGCAACATAAATCCTTTTTCCATTCTGCACATTTCTCATGTACATCCAGATTATCTAGATAGCATAATTGCAGCAACCTGGTTGATGAAGAAATGATGTGGCTGGTTTTATTCTTATTTTTATGGTTTGACTTCACCTTGAACTGTTGATTACGATAGCCTGATGTAAAGTACCAATCTTTGTAGTCTTTCTTGACAACTGTTAATCAGGAAGATAATTTCCTAGCCTCTTAGATGCTCTTGCATGTACCTCTGATGGGTTATTTATTTGTTTTAGTCCCTGTGTCCCTGTGGAGACAGCCTAGTTGCCAAATAGTGGGCTTATGTCAGAAACACCACCATCAATCTCCTCTGCTGTTTATTTGGATATAATACTGTTCAGCGAGGAGCTTATGCTTTAGTTGTCCTGCAAAACAGAAATATTTATCAATTACTTGGCTCTTGTTTTGTTCAAGCTGCTTTTTGACCATGAAGTTCTGAAAGTAAATTAATCTTGCTTAAGGTGCAATGTTCTTATTTGATTGGGAAGAGGTTTGTTTTCAGACTTGGCAACTTTTTGAGGAAGGAAGACTGAAAGAACTAGTGGATCCTAACCTCAAAGAATATCCAGAAGAGGAAGTTCTTAGATACATTAAGGTGGCTCTCTTTTGCATCCAAGCAGCAGCTAATCAGAGGCCGTCTATGCTCCAGGTTGTGGAAATGTTGTCTAAGCCGATTCTGCTCAATGAAGAAGCATTGACACCTCCGGGTTTTATCAAAGACTCAGTTTATTCCGGCAAAGGTTCAAAAGCAATGCTCACAAGCAATTTCCATATTAAAAGGATATCATCCGTTAATAACAGTGTTCCATTCGACTCTGCTCCTGTTACCTGCTCTGAACTGCTGCCCAGGTGATTTAGTCCATTGTAGAAGAATCAATAAAATCCTAGAAAGATGGTGAGCAAGCTTAAATTTATGAATGTTTTGAATGTCAAAAGAGGAAAATCCTCTTTTGTTGTATAAATATGGCATTTATCAGGGTTTTTGTTCTTACAGTGAGATGCTTTTTTATTGTCATTTTCTTAATGACATATATAGGATACAATTGCTTGTAGCAATTTCCTGAGATAATTCTGTAAATCCGTATAACATATACTTGTGCCAATTAATTTTCTATAAATACAGGTGATCAATCACCAGTTATCTATTTGCCACGGTCTTGTAACTCAGTTATTTATGAAATTTTGCTAGAAAATTTTCACTGGTAAACAAAATTGTCCTGAAGTAATAGATTCCTGTTCTAATAAATAATCATTACAAGAAAAACAACACCACCAGTGAACTGGAAAAAGCCAGGGATGGCTTCCAAATAAACAATCACTACAAGGTTTTATTTATTCTTAATAACAAATGTGTCAAATGAAACACCAAAGTTAGATAAAACGAAACAAATGTACGTCTATTCAGCAGCTGGTGGTTCAGGTGCCTTGTCTATCTCCTTGACTTCTGTCACCACCACGGCGGCCTCTTCATTTGGTTTGTTGGTGTCACCGTTTGTTTTCGGCTCAGTACCAGGTGCTGGTGCGGCTGGTTTTGTTTCATCTTTCTTACCATCTTTGGTGGCAGTGGCTGCCCCGTCTTTCACCTCTGGTGCGGGGGCTGGGGGTTTCATGTGAGGCGGAGGAGTGTGCTTTAACTTAACGAGCAATTGACGCATCCTTGAGAGGTCAGTGGGCTTGCCGGGCTTAGGTCCCTGGATGACTGTAATAGATGGTTTCTTCTCTTGATCCTTCTTACTCCGTCTCTTCTCAATGTTGGGCACCTCATATGGAATGAGCTCAGCAATTGCCTTCCAGTACTGTTTATCTGCGTTTTTGTGGAACTTTTCTTGGTTTGCTAGATAAAGCTACAAAAAGACCATGATCAGATGGAAATGTAGGAATGAAAATTATACAACAAAAGTTGTGTTGGTGCACTACATACTTTTTCTCTTTCTCTGTTGTTAGTCTTGTTTGTTTCGCAGTTCAATTTCCTTTTCTCATAGAATGCTCGCTTGTATTCTTCAGCTTCGGCAATGATTTGGTTCCGCATCTCCTTTTCTTTCCTCTCTTTCTCCTCTAGAAATATCATGTTCTGGCTGCACTTGTAGTTTTTATGAAAGAATATTAATTCCTTTAGAATATTTGAAGGAAGATATTTCACTAAAAGTGAAGGCACCAGCTCTCCAAATGTAAAAGGTGTTTTGATGTGTATGCATTGTAGATATTCTTCCTATCATCTATCTAGTAATGAGCTAAAACTAAATTGAAGACAAAATTCCAAGTTTTTGGTCAATTATGGTCCTTCTCTCTAGTCAAGCCTAGAGAACTAGTCAATCATAGATCAGACAATGCCAAGGCCAACGGAAGTTGAATTCATTTTAGTTCACATAATCTTGAAAAATAGGCATATCAAACAAATTATATTGAAAGTGCTGAACTTTTTTTTTTTGAGTGTAAATCATGCTACTCATGAGTTAATTTATTTAATGCTCAACAGAACTTGATTAGTTATCACCCAAAAAATTATCAATAGAAAGTTTGAATAACTAAATTATCAACCATATGCACTAACCAAAGTTTATAACCAATCAAGCTACGGACCAAGCTTGGGAAACTCTCTAACATTTAAAATCACAACAACAAAAAAATTTAGAAGGTTTCATAAAAAATAATTAATGCAAACAGTCTTTCCTCTGTATTATCACCACAAATATTAGAATTTAGATATAGACAAGTTAAAAAAAATCAAATGAACAGTCATCCATTAACAATATCTATCCACCATGTAGAAGAGAAGAGACAATGAATCACTTGATTTGCAACTAAATCAAATAAGCTCATATTTCTTCATGCGCATTCTAGCATTCCATACATTTTTTTAGAAGTATCTATATCTATGGCGCATAAATGTTGGTTGCGACATTACTCATGAGTTAATTCCTCCAACGAGGATTCGAACCTTTACCACTCCACACGCCACACAATAGACTTATTTTTAGTGCCGCACACCACTTGAACCACGTGGCTTTGGCACATTCCATACATTTCACTCAAGTCGCTTTGCAAAACTACATCTCATATCATTTTATAGAGAGCACAATTCATCACGAAATGCATTAATTCGTAGTTGAGAACATATGCTTTAAACTTTTTTTAACATTCATATCAAACTAATTACACCATATTCTAAAAATTAAGATAGATCTACGCAAGCACTTACTAGTCTTTCATCTAAAAAAAAAAACAATTTTTATTTTTATTTTTTAATTTTTTAACTGTTTCATAGCACTGAAGATGCAAAATGTTCAATTTAATCCAAAAGGAGAGAAAAACCCCAACACTGATTAATTCTTAAAAAAAAAAAAAACAAGACCTTTGAGATATATGAATCACAAAAGAAAGAGACCAAGAGAGAAGAGGAAAGAGGCTCACCGGCGCCATTCCCGGAAAGCAAACCCTTCCTCCGGCTGCATCTGCTCCGGAGGCGGAAGGCTAGGCTCATCCGGCTCAAAGATCTCGCCGCCATAATTCTCCTCGTATCCCTTCCCATTCGAATCCGAGAACGGAGCCGACATGAAGCCATACCCCTCGGGAGAGTTAGGGATGCTCCCTCCACCACCGATGGCAATTGGAACATCGTCAGCGTCGGGAGGAACGCCCTTGGGGTCCTCATCAGCGGGAAAAGAGGAATAGGACTCGTAGTGCTCGGAGGGAAGGCCGGAGTCGTAGCCGAGGTACTCATCGTCATCAAAGGGGCCAGTAGAGGAGGGCTGGGGAGCAGAGTCGTCGGCTTCAGCGCTGAAGGAATCGAAGGAGGACGCCATGAAAGCGAGCTGGAGATCCGAAGAAGTATGGTTGCTTTGTTTATTGTGGCAGAGAGAGCGAGAAAGAGTGTGGCTTTTATTGTTTGCTTGTAAAAATGGGAACCAACGTTTGACCGCGTTTTTGGGGTGGACTTCAACAGATGGCACTAGAAAACTCATTTTAAATATAAATTTGAAAATAACCTGGGTTTTTATGCAATTTTACAATCTTATTATTTTTAAAGTTATTAATCCAATGAATGTTTCTAATATTTAGTTATTTATTAAAATTTTAAGGTGTGAACGGTAAATTATAGATTAGTCAAATTTTTACGAAAATGATAAACACTGTAAGTCAGAAAAAATCTTCTACTATCCTAGTCTTAGAGAGGAGATAAAAAACTCAAATAAATCTCCTACAAGGGACTTTGCACATATCTCAAACTTGAGACCCCTTAACTCTCCAGTGTAGAATGAAAACCATTGGATTATATCTTGGTTCTTAATGAAAATGTAGTTTTGAAGCTTTATTTTATTATTTGAATTTATTTATTTAATAATTACCAAAAATTTCTTGGAAGTTCCTTTATGCATATTTGATTCTGTCAAATTTAGGTATTCTCAAAAGTACTTTTTTTCTGACAGTTTACTTTTCAATAATTTATATATAAATGTAGCTAACATTATCAAGAATAACCTTTAGATTTAAGCAAAAACGTATAATATTAACAGAAAAGTCAGATATTAAATAAAAAAACAAGTATTAAACAAAAAGATAATATATCTAGTGAAAACTTATATGGTTACAAATAAACACGCAATGCTAAATAAAAACTATAATCATTAAATATGAAATGTTGTAAAATAGAATAAACTGATAAATAGAAAGCATAAACTGATAGATTGAATCACAACGACAAAAAAAAAATGTATTCGAACAATTTAAATTTCATTCGGTTGTTTGAAAAGTTTTGACCTTGGAAAGTTTTGAAACTTTCAAGGGATAAAAATAATTTCCCTTTATTTATTTACCTGTTTTTTTTTCAATGATTCCATGTCACAAGGGTATGGGAAATTAAATCAAAATAAAAAGTATATATATATATATATATATATATATATATATTCAAATTTGTTGTCATTTCAATCTTAAACCGCCTATATATTTCCATAGACCTGAAACATCATTTATTTACATGCGTCTTTGACTCTCTTCAACACTAAACAGTGTCTCATAATGTACACATACTGGATGAGCTCCAGAAGCTCAGGAAAACAGGGGTGAACATCAGCTATAAACAAGCACGATACTTAAAAACATCAACAGAACTCAGTTCATAAGCTGGGAACAGTGATTCAGAGGGTTTAACCATGTTCAGGAAAAGATATGCCATGCCTGCTTGCCCTTCAAACAATGAGTATGGCCGGTCTCCGCTGTGCATCTTCCCTTCGGCTATCAGTTGATTAGCTTTGTCTAACAGGAAGCAAGCGAATGCCTTTGCTCGGTAAAGGTACTCCACATTGCCTGTAGATCGATAGAGCGATAGGAAGACATGAGCATTACCACTCACTCCATGGCATATTCCAACCCTCTTTAGCAGCCCCCGGTTCCAAACCACTTCTACAGCGTCTGCAGCTGCACGTAGAAATTGCTCGTCCTTGAAAACCTAATGATATTTGCATTTCTAATTAGTGAAATGAGAATGAGGGTGTAATATAGTTGATTCATAGAAAAGAATAATGAGGGACAATCACCAGAGCAGCTTTATTGAAGGTAAGTGCAAGACCAGGTGCACCATGACACCAGTGCACAAGTCTATCGGTTACTTTTCCCTCACTTGAGGGGTAGTTACCACTGCGAAAACGGTTCTGGATCATGTAGGTGAGTGTTCCTTTGACAAAATCATGCTCCTCCGGTTTCAGATCCATGTCCATCAGGACATGCATGATACCTGCAAGTCCATGAGCAGCACCCCAATACTTTGTTCCATGCCATTCATACATTAATGGGCAGCTACCTTTATTGGATAATTTTCTCCCATCTGTGATTATTTCCTTTGCAATTTCAATCTATGATGGAAAAAAACAGTAAAGGATCAATCAACATTTGCCTGCATATACTCGAAACAAAGAAACAAAAATTATGAAGATAGGATTAAGAGGATTATGTTTACCATGTGAGTAGAAGGGATTGTTCCATCACCGATGTGCTTATTTAAGAAAGAACACACCCATAAGTATCCAGCTCTTCCATACGCAAGCTCATTAGGAACTCCAGGGGGCAGATTAATCTGATAAAAAAAATTACAGTTTTGGGGAGCGAGAATCCTACCTAAAAATTTGAGGATAGAGAAAAGAAGAGAATGGTCAAGTAACCAAATTCACCAATACCAAAACAATCTTTTGGTTTGAGGAAGACTAGGATAAAAGGATGATTGTCATGTAAACCATAATCAATGAATAGGCAACACACTGACTCCCTCAAATATCAGTATTCATAGCAAGGCATGCTGTTGTGATAGCCACCTTTTTTTTTTTCTAAATAAACCAATATGAATACTAATAAATTCGTTTCTGTAGACCTAAGCAATGCAATCATGATCCAGAGGAGTAATAAAAAAAGCCTTTTGAAGATGCAACTACTAATGTGCTTTAGAAGTAAGCAAACACGCTAATGTGACTACAAATATTAATCACCAATGATTGAGGTCGATTAAGCAGATTGAGAGAACAAGTTTCCTAGAAGCATCATGATCTAAACAGGAACTGCATACAGTCACAATTCCATAGTAAATTCTTCAATGAAATAACATAAAGTCTGTAGGCACCTGAGTGTCTCACCTTGCAACCAGCTCTCGTTTCTGGTATTTCAGAAACAACACTCAGGTAATGTTTGTATAATGACTAAGAGAGAAATAAGGCCCTTTACTCTACAGAAAAGAACTAAACGCATTCTGACTATCTTAATTCGTTTAATTTAGATTGAGAGGCTTTCTCACAGGAATTCATTTATTATTGCCATTCTTGCAGCATGAGCCAACCACATAAAAAAAAGAGAGAACTTTGTTCTTAGCTATATTTCACTCTTTATACCAATCCAAACACATCTCTTGAACAATCTCAAGTCTCCCAATTGCATACCTTATAGAATTACATATACCAGAAGTAGCTCACAATGATGCATTAAAGTTCACATACCTTATGGATTACATTTAATATCTCTTTTTGGATTTACTACTGAACTAAAGTTCACAAGTTTGGAAAACAGTACGTGAAAGTCCTCAAATTCAATCTGTTGAAACAAATGAACAAGAATATCAAACATCAATGAAAAGCATTACCTCTTGAAATGCCTTCAAGTAATGGTTGAGCAAGGCCTCATCTCCGGTGTACTTCGCCGCCACAGCTCCGAGAGCGCAAACACCCGCACGCCCAAATAAAAACGTCACATATCTGCAAAAAAAAAAAAAAAAAAAAAACCAATCAAATCCCAAAGAAAACCCTAACCACCATCAAATGCATGACGAAATTCCCAAGAGAAAGAAGCTCACTTTGAGCCCTGAGACGCAGAATCACAGGCCCTAACAATTTCATTGCAGAGAGTGAGATCACGCCGATCGCCGGTGACTTGGTACGACTTCAAGAGCAAGAAAGCCGTGCCAAGGGCGCCGGTGCAGAGCGAAAAATCCTTGACACGGCGCCCGGCGCGAACCCACGTTTCCTTGACGACCTGGAAAAAGCGAGCAAATAAAGAAACACGTATCGAGGAAGAGAAGGGAAATTGCAAATTGGAGGGAAAGATGGACCGTTTCTTTGAGGTCGAGGGCGGCACGGAGGAATCGTTCGGCGGTTTTGGAGTAGGAGAGTGAGAGGAGCTTCAAGAGGGAGGAGGATGACACCGAGGCTCCGGCGGCGGAGGGATCATCGGTTTCCGGGACGAAGTTCGGCATGTCATTGGGGAAGAAGCGGTCCGCCATGGTTTTGGCTCTGATGAGTTTGCCACCGAAGCTGGACTGAGCTGATAAAGCCCAGTGGTGGCTAAAAGATTAAAATATTGTTTTTATTTTTATTAATTCCCAAAATAAGTATTCTCTACGTTATTTCCCAAAATAAGCATTTTGTTTTTTTTATTATATTTTTAAAATTAGCGGACCCACTCTATATTTTTTAATATTTAAATTTTATTTTTTAAAAATCAGAGGGCTCCATTGTTTTTTTAATATTAAGTTTTTATTTTTTAAAAAATTGCGGGTCCCGGTAGATTTTTAAATTAAAAAAATTTACATCCAAACCCTTATAATTTTCATTAATTTTTTTATAATTTTATTTTTCTCACTTCTACTATGTTATTTCTACTTTCACTAATTATAACCGACTGTTAATAATTTAAATAAATAATTTAAATATATTTTTTATAATAAGGGGTTGTTGGGATGAATTATTGGTGGCATGTGACACCTACCCCATTCATGAGAGCCATTGGATGAAACTGATCTTAGCTATCCATTTGTTATCCTTCGTTCAATACGACAAGAATATGAATTTTGCAAGATTTAATGAAAAATAAAATAATTTTGTAACAAAATAAAAAAACTATAATAACAAAAATTTTAAAGAAGAGCTTCTCTATATTAATAATTTTTTTCTTATAGAAATACTTGTGTGTTTTAGAAAAGGAACTTGATGGGTTTATATAGACCTCTATCTAACAAATGGATGGCTAAAATCAATTTCATCCAATGGCTCTCATAAATGGGGTAGGTGCCCCATACCACCAATAATTCATCCAAACAACCCCTTATTATAAAAAATATATTAAAATTATTTATTTAAATTATTAACAGTCGGTTATAATTAGTGAAAGTAGAAATAACATAGTAGAAGTGAGAAAAATAAAGTTATAAGAAAAATTAATGAAAATTATTAGGGTTTGGATGTAAATTTTTTTTTAATTTAAAAAACTACCGGGACCCGTAATTTTTAAAAAAAATAAAAACTTAATATTAAAAAAACAATGGGGTCCTCTGATTTTTAAAAAAATAAAATTTAAATATTAAAAAATATAGAGTGGGTCCACTAATTTAAAAAAATAATAAAAAAACAAAATGCTTATTTTGAGAAATAATGTAGAGAATGCTTATTTTGGGAATTAATAAAAATAAAAACAATATTTTAATCTTTTAACCCCCAGTGGTGCACTTTGTATATATATATATATTTGGCGTGGAAAAAAATTATTAATTGATGTTCTACTAATTTGCCTATAAATATTTTAGGAGGGAGGTGGAATCCTAGCTAGTACAAATGATACAAACCTCAGCTTCTTACATCATGTGTCCATCTCTAACACGCAAGTGACTTATCTATATTTATCTTAAAAAAAATTATTTTATTAATTTTTAAATTTTTTTTAAAAAACTTATCAACTAAAACAGGCTAGTATACCTTAAGAGTTTTTTTTTTTAAAAAGTCGAGGATAACAAAATTCTAACTCTTAATAATCTAGTGAAAAAGGTTTGTAATATTCAAAGCAGCACAGATATCTGTGTTCTCTGTTATAAAGCTTCCGAAACAACAAAACACTTTCTTAAGTGTAGATTCACTGAACGTATCTGACACTTCCTTATGTTTAACTTGGGTTTGCAATCACTACCTCAATAACTATATAATGTTTGGACTTCCTAGATGCCTTCATTGGAAGTCCAAGATCGTTTACTTTGGGACCTCCTACTAAAATCTATTTTCGGCAATGTCCGAATAGAAGAAAACAATATAATTTTTAAGTTATCTGTGCTTCTACTTTTTTCAATCATTTTTAAAATTGTTCATATATATATATTTTAATTTCTGTAGCTAGAGACCCAAATTAACACTATCTAAGTGAATCCTTTCAGAATCTTAGACGCTCACTAATGTTTCTGAGCTAGAGAGCATCCGATCACACCGGCATGTCTGTGGGATCGAAAATGCGCGTCTGGCATCATGTCTATGAAGAAGACACCAGACGGCACATCGAATCACAAATATCATATTTTTTTCGTGGGTTCTTCCATTCCTAATAGAGGCAAGCCTCTATTATTAATTACCCCAGACAGTGTCTTAGGAACCTCCGATTAAGGGCAAAAGTACAAATAAAAGGCTATGAAAAATAGTAAATTTATTGTCAAAACATGGTGATCATTACATATGAATATTGCCATATATATATAGGCACGCATATTTTGTTTATTTATTATTATATTATTTATTATCTATTTTATTTTATTTTATTTTATTTTTTATTTTATTTTTATTTTTTTGATGTCGTCGCCCGCCTTGGGGAACATGCCTCGCCACCATCTTATGCCTTGTTGCTGCTTTGAGATCAAGAATCTCACCGCCATTTTGAAATTCATGTCTTTTAAAATTCATATTCTTTATTTGCTGCCTTTTTATTGCCGCTTCAAACTTATATCTCTCGCAGGTTGTCGAGTGTTGACATAAAGCTGCACCACTTGGTCTTTGCTTAGGCCCTTTTTTACTGCTCCATATCCAATAGCCACCACAGTCATTGTCATTTATTCTGTCATTTTGAGTCTTATCATATTAAGGGCCAACAAGATTACCGGCCCAATCAAAGGACATGCCTATCTTGATTTAAAGAAATTTTGTATTAATTATTTTTTAGCCTGAGCCTCACTCATATTTTTTATTCCCACATATATATTTTTTAGTGGGACCCATGTGGGTATATACGTGGGCATGCATGCTTCTAATTCTTTCTTTCATTTTTTTTTTATTTAGTGTTTTTTTTTTTTTAACCATGCATGTATGGGTGCTTTTCTTAAAATTTTTTAATTTATTATTATTATTTCTTTTGCACGCATGCATGCTTTTTTTTTTTATTTATTTATTTATGCACATAGGCATGCTCCACATTCATCATCATTCCTCTATCATTTTTTTATTTTTTTTTTTGGCATACATGTATGCTTCTCATTCATCATGCATGCACGTACACATGTTTTCCTTATTTCTTGTCATGCACGTATGCATGGATAGAATTGGATGCCTTTAATCATTTAAAATTTTTTTTAATTTTTTTCGTTTCATTTTTTGTTTGTTTTATTTTTTATTTATTTATTTATTTTTTGGTCTTGAGATAAACTCTATGCTTCTCTTTAATGATGGGACCCACCCTTTTGAAAATTATATATATATATATATATATATATATATATATATATATATATATATATATTATGTCATGATTTCTCTTTTTTTTTTTATGCAAATGTCACGCATACATACATGCTTTTCAATTTTTTTATTTACATTTTCTTTTCATGTCACGATGCACGTATGCATGCCACTTTTTTGTAGTCAAAACATCATCATATTTCATTGTTTTCCAGCAAATTCATAAGATAATTTGTGATATTATGGACTTACAATAGTTTCAATGGCATCAATATGAAAAGCTAAACTTGACCAACGCGACACAAGACCGGCCACAATTTACAAGCAGGACCAATAATGTCAATAGCTTTATTTAGCCATTCAGTAGAAAATAAGGATGAATGAACAAGACAAACTTGAACAACAAAATTTGGGAGCTCGACGGTGTTAAGTCGGAAAATTCATTTGGCCTAGAACCGTACGAGCTCACAGAGAGAGAGAGGCTTTGATATCATTCTTTTCGGCAACGAAGACCCTTCAGCAATATCCCATGAATCAGTTTTCATGTCATAGACCTTCACCCTCATATGCTCATGTTCAGATATAACAAACAAATGACCATTGAGAACCATACTCAATACAGTCCAATATCTTATAAGAGAAACACACTTAATCCAGTCCAATACCTTATAAGCGTCATCAATCTTTCCAGTCAAACACAAGCCCTTCAATTAAATCATTGTAAGTTGAAATATCAAGTAGAGAATTACAATCTCTCATATCAACAAGCAGTATAAAACATTCATCCATCTGATCAGCCCTGGCAAGTGAGACAATGATGATGCTATGCGTCTTGGCAGTAGGTGAAGATGTTGTCGATTCCCGGGTTCGCATGAACTCAAATAACTCCTTCGCCTCTAAAACCATTCCAGCGCTGCAGAACGCATCAATGGCTGCATTGTAAGTGAAGTTCTCTGGTGGGTGGCCTCTCTGAAGCATTTCATCAAGCACCTTCATGGCATCCTTCGGGCCTCTAACTCAGCACCAACCAAAGAACAAAATGCTGTGAGTGTTTGCATCAAGCACTGCTTTGCTCTTCATTCTATGAACAATAGCACAGCTTCTTCAACCAAACAACACTTGCGCAAAGAACCAAAAAGCAAGTTGAATGCACCCAATACTGTCTTTGTCTTCAGCTTGAGCTTCTTCTTCTTGGCGAGCTTGCACAAATGGGTGAGATGTTTGTCAGTATAGGTTCCCAAGATCGTTATCAATGCATCAACGGGCACTGAACTGCAGCATCTCCGTTTTCCAAGACATCGCAGACAACTGCTGTACTTGGTGCTGGATAATATGTCGGTCGCGTAGCTATCTTGTTAGCCGGCCCAAGTGAAGAACCAAAAGGCGAGCTTTTCTTCGTGACGGAGCCTATGAATGACATCGAGGACAAACTCAGTATAGAGTTCGATGCCGAACGAATCCAGGGTTATCTCCAAACTCCGCCATCATGAGGAAACGATCTCCTTGACCGGCAACTCTTCTTCTTCTTCTTCTCCTTCTTCTTTTCTTTAGATTTCAAAGAGGTGGGTGAAGACCTCGAGACTGTCGTTCCAGCACCACCATATATCTCCCGAAGCATCTTGCTGAGCCTGATCTGCAGCAACTCTGTCCTCTCGGTCATGATGGCTGTAAGGTTTTGGATTTATGCTCCTTCCTCGTAGTGTTCTCATCTTTTGTGAACTTGACATCTCTAACATCTCCAACAAGTATCTTAGTCTTGAGAATATCTTGAACCCATTTGGCAGCGTTCATGATCATATGCAACATCACCAACTTGTTCAACATCTTTGCATTTGGATTGAGACCATGCACAAACGCCGGTTTGGATCGATGCTCTTAGCCTCCTTCTTCCATCTCGCAAAGAAACGACAACGGTAGCAGCACCAACATCGAGCAACGTAGACGTCAGCAACAGCAGCATCATCAAGCAACAACAACGGCCTCCGGCAGCAGCACCGTCAGCAACGGCGGCAAATAGCAGCATCAATGGTTGCAGGCGGCAAGCGGCAGCCACAATTTTTCCTTTTCTTTTTTTTTATTCTTTTTTCTCTTCTTTTTCTTCATTTGTTTTTTTTCTTTTTCTGTTTTTTTTTTACTTCTTTTTTTTTCTTTCCTCACTTTCTTTTTCTTTCTTTCTTCCAATTCTCTCCTCCAAAAAAATTTTTTTTTCTTCCTTTTAAAAGCTTCATCCCGTTCTGATCCCGGAAAATCACAAACCCTCTCCCGTAGAATCACCAACCCCCCGTAGGATGGCACCTCTGGATAGAGTAGGATCAGATTTAAAATTTTTTTTTAAAAAAAAAATCATTAAATTTAATTATTATTATTATTTTTTTTTTAAAAAAAAATGAAGATAGGATTAAATTTAAAATTTAAATTTAAAATTTTTTAATTTAAAATCCAATCCGCCTAGGGATATGTGTTCGGGTGCCTTGGGATATGTGTTCTCAGGGTTGCTTCGAGATCTGTTCTAAGGTTATATGAAATTTAGGATTGCCTCGGGATGTGTATTCGGACCATCCTAAGATTTGAAATTGCCTCGAGATATGTGTTCTCAAGGACAATTTTGTAATTTGCCATTTTGCCTCGAGATATGTTTTTCGAGGGTAATTTTTTTTGTAATTTGCATTTTGCCTTAAGAAATGTTCTCAGGGACAATTGTGTAATTTTTGCATTTTTTTTTTGTTTGTTTGCCTCGAGATATGTTTTCAAGGGCAATTTTGTAATTTGCATTTTGCCTCGAGATATGTTCTCAGTGGCAATTTTGAGATTTGAATATTTGAGATCGTCTCGAGATATGTGTTCTCGGCTGATCTTGAGATTTGAACATTTTAGA
The DNA here is from genome assembly GCA_020875875.1 of Dioscorea alata. NCBI lineage: Eukaryota > Viridiplantae > Streptophyta > Magnoliopsida > Dioscoreales > Dioscoreaceae > Dioscorea > Dioscorea alata. The sequence goes on from CM037024.1 coordinate 19,701,387, forward strand.
TCGCCTCGAGATCTGTGCTCTCGGCTGATCTTTAGATTTAAATATTTTAGATCGCCTCGAGGTCTGTGCTCTCGGCTGATCTTTAGATTTAAATATTTTAGATCGCCTCGAGATCTGTGCTCTCGGCTGATCTTTAGATTTGAAGATCGCTTCGAGATCTGTGCTCTCAGCTGATCTTGAGATTTAAATATTTTAATCGCCTCGAGATCTGTGCTCTCGGCTGATCTTGAGATTTGAATATTTTAGATCGCTTCGAGATCTGTGCTCTTAGTTGATCTTGAGATTTAAATATTTTAGATCGTTTCGAGATCTGTGCTCTCGGGGATAATTATGTAATTTTCCATGTGGCCTCGAGATATGCTCTCCGCCAATTTCAAATTTTAATTAATTAATTTAATTAATTATTTTTTTTTTAGATTATTTCAAAAATGTCTTCTGAATTCCTAATTTGATTAGGATTTGACTATATTTGATTTTAATTTTTTTTATTTAATTTGAATTAGGACATGCAATTTTTTGATATAAACAATGTCAACATCTCAGCTTCAAACGGAGTAATCCACTCCTTTAAAAGCTTTGGTCGACATCTTGTTACCGCACGGTGGGCTTCGACGACCTACCCAGCTGTTTTCTTTACTTTCTTTTTTTATATGTAGTTTTCTACTTTATCCTTGCATCACCTCTTGTGTGCTTCTTCTTGTTGTTTTCTTTTTTTTTTTTTTTCGTTTGTTCTCTTCATTTCTGTACTTTTTTTGTTTACGTTATTTTTTGGTTTGTACTGATTTTAATTTTCAATAAATCAGTAGTTTATTCATTTTTCTAAAAAAAAAAGTTAAGAGATGATTTTTTTTTTTGCTTGATAAATAATAGCTTGTCCACTTTACTATTGTCAACGAGCTGAATTTATAGTCTTTGCATAATACCTCAATTAAAAAATTTAAAAAAATTGTAAATATATTAACGTCGAGGATTTAATAAATACTTGAAATATAAATAGAGCTTAATATTACTTCTCTAATCTTATAAAATCTTATAATTAAGTATAGAATGAGTAAATCATATTTTGATGTATTCCTCCACAAAAGTTTACATTTACACCACACACAGAAATATATATGTTTTGCCGTGTAAAAATATATTTAATTGATGTTCTACTAATTTGCCTATAAATATTTTAGGAGGGAGGTTGGAATCCTAGCTAGTACAAATAATGCAAAGCTCAGATTCTTACATCATGTGTCCATCTCTAACAAGCAAGTGACTTATCTATATTTATCTTAAAAAAAATTATTTTATTAATTTTTAAATTTTTTTTAAAAAACTTATCAATTAAAACAGGCTAGTATATCCTAAGAGGTTTTTTTTGGTAAAAAGTCGAGGATAACAAAATTCTAACCCTTAATAATCTAGCAAAAAGGGTTTGTAATATTCAAAGATATCTGTGTTCTTTGTTATAAAGCTTTTGAAACAACATAACACTTTCTTAAGTGTGGAGGCACTTCCTTATTTTTAACTTGGGTTTGCAATCACTACCTTAATAACTATATGAAGTTTGGACTTCCTAGATGCCTTCATTGGAAGTCCAACACTGTTTACTTTAGGACCTCATAGCAAGATTTATTTTCGGGAATGTCCGAATAGAAGAAAACAATAGAATTTTAAGTTATTTGTGCTCCCACTTTTTTCAATTATTTTTAAAATTGTTCATATGTTTTTTTTTTTAATTTTTGCAATTAGAGGCCCAAATCAGCACTTTCTAAATGACTCCTTTCAGAATCTTAGACTCTCACTAATGTTTCTGAGCTAGAGAGCATCCGATCACAACGGCACGTCGACATCACAGCTTCAAATGGAGTAATCCACTCCTTTAAAAGCTTGGGTCGGCATCTTGTTACCTCACGGTGGACTTCGACGACCGACTCAGCTGTTTCCTTTACTCTCTCTTTTTTTTCCTGTGGTTTTAAATATAAATTTGAAAATAACCTTGGTTTTTATGCAATTTTACAATCTTACTATTAAAGCTATTAATTTAATTCGAATGAATGTTCCTAATATTTATTAAATTTTTCAAGAGTGTGCACGGAAAATTATAAATTAGTCAAATTTTTACGAAAATGATAAACACTGTTAGTAAAAAAATCTCTTACCATGCTGGTATTAGAGAGGAAAAAAAAACTCCTCAAATAAATCTTCTACAAGGGACCTTGCACATTGAGATATCTCGAACTTGAGACCCCTCAACTCTAATGTAAGATGAAAACTATTGGATTATACTTTGGTTCTCAATGAAAATGTAGTTTTGAAGCTTTGTTTTATTTTAAATTTATTTATCTGATAATTATCAAAAATCCCTTGGAAATTTCTTTATGTATACTTGGTTCTCCCAAACTTGGGTATTTTCAAAAGCACTTTTTTTTTTTCTGATAACTTAGGGCTCGTTTGGCATTGTTCCCAATTCCTGTTTTTTGTTTTCAATTTCATGTTTTGGAAACAAAACTGAGAAAAACATGTTTGGCAGCTCATTTTTGTTTTCAAAAATTTTGGCAACAATCCTCATGTTTCCAAAAAAAAAAAAAAAAACAGAAAACAATAATTTTATATTTTCAACTGTTTTGGAAAAGTTTTCAAAATTCTTTCTCCCATAATGAAACCCTTGCTCTTCTACTCCTTTCTCTCTCTCCTTTTAATTTTTAATTTTTATTTTTGTAAAAAATATAAATTTTTTACAAATTAATAATATATATATATATATATGTGTGTGTGTATTTTTAAAAATATTTATAAAAATTTATTATTTTGGCTTGATATTTTACAAATTAGTTTATATAATATAAAAATATATATTTTTAGAAATTATTTATGAAAATAATTGTTTGACCCTTGATTTTGATAAACTACGATATAATATAATATAATAATAATTTATGTTAATAATTTTATTTAATATAATCAAGTAAACTAATATGAAAAATAAAGTTTTATAAAAATAAAAATAAAAATATGGATTTGAAAAAAAAAATGATAAAAAAAATGTTATAATAATTTTATACTAACCAAACATGTTTTTGTTTACAGCTTTTTAAAATAAAAAATAGTCAATGTATCCAAACATGTTTTTGTTTTTAAAAAATTGAAAATAAAATGAAAACAAAGCAAAAGCAAAACAAAAACAAAAACAAAAAACAAGCAAACAGAAACTTACATAAATATCGCTAACATTGACAAGAATAATCCTCAGTTTTTTAAATAGAAATGCATAATATTAAATATTAAATGGAAATGTCAGATATTAAATAGAAAAAATAAATATTAAACGAAAAAGTAAATATTAAGTAAAAATTTATATAATTACATGCAAATACACAATGCTAAACAAAATCTATAATTATTAAATGGAAAGTGTTGTAAGATAGAATAAACTGATAAATTGGAAGCGTTGTAAGATAGAATAAATTGCTAGATTGAGTTACAACGACAAAAAAAAATGTACTAAAAAAAATATTCAAATGTCACAGAGTTATTTAGGAAGTTTTAAAATTGGAAAGTTTTGAAACTTTCGAAGGATAAAAATAATTTCCCTTTATTTATTTACCTGTCTTTTTTTCAAAAATTCCATGTTACAAGGGTATGGGAAATTAAGTCAAAATAAAAAGTACATATATATAAATTCAAATTTGTTGTCATTTCGATCTTAAACCGACTTTATATTTCCATGGACCTGAAACTTCATTTTTTTACATGCCTCTTGACTCTCTTCAACACTAAACAGTGTGTCATAATGGTACACAAACTGGATGAGCTCCAAAAGCTCAGGAAAACAGGGGTGAACATCAGCTATAAACAAGCAGGATACTCAAAAACATCAACAGAACTCATAGTTCATAAGATGGGAACAGTGATTCAGAGGGTTTAACCATGTTCAGGAAAAGATATGCCATGCCTGCTTGCCCTTCAAACAGTGAGTATGGCCGGTCGCCGCTGTGCATCTTCCCTTCGGCTATCAGTTGATTAGCTTTGTCTAACAGGAAGCAAGTGAATGCTTTTGCTCGGTAAAGGTACTCCATCTTGCCTGTAGATCGAAACAGCGATAGGAAGACATGAGCATTACCACTCACTCCATGGCATATTCCGACCCTCTTCAGCAGCCCCCGGTTCCAAACCACTTCTGCAGCATCTGCAGCTGCTCGTAGAAATTGCTCGTCCTTGAAAACCTAATGATATTTACATTTCTAATTAGTGAAATGAGAATGAGGGTGTAATATAGTTGATTCATAGAAAAGAATAATGAGGGACAATCACCAGAGCAGCTTTATTGAAGGTAAGTGCGAGACCAGGCGCACCATGACACCAGTGCACAAGTCTATCGGTATCTTTTCCCTCACTTGAGGGGTAGTTACCACTGCGAAAACGGTTCTGGATCATGTAGGTAAGTGTTCCTTTGACAAAATCATGCTCCTCCGATTTCAGATCCATGTCCATCAGGATATGCATGATACCTGCAAGTCCATGAGCGGCACCCCAATACTTTGTTCCATGCCATTCATACATTAACGGGCAGCTACCTTTGTTGGATAATTTTCTCCCATCTGTGATTATTTCCTTTGCGATTTCAATCTATGATGGAAACAACAGTAAAGGATCAATCAACATTTGCCTACATATACTTGAAACAAAGAAACAAAATTATGAAGAAAGGATTAAGAGGATTATGTTTACCATGTGAGTAGAAGGGATTGTTCCACCACCGACATGCTTATTTAAGAAAGAACACGCCCATAAGTATCCAGCTCTTCCATACAAAAGCTCATTAGGAACTCCATGGGGCAGATTAATCTGATAAAAAAAAAATTACAGTTTGGGGAGTAAGAATCCTAACTAAAAATTTGAGGATAGAGAATGGATTTGATAGTGTATGAGAAGCAATTTTCAATGTTTAGTGGCTAATCAATGAATAGGTAACACACTGACCCCCTCAAATATAAGTATTCATAGCAAGGCATGCTGTTGTGATAGGCACCTTTTTTCTAAATAAATCGATATGGATACTAATAAATTCATTTCTGTAGACCTAAGCAATGCAATCATTATCCAGAGGAGATATCAAAAACGCCTTTTGAAGATGCAACTACTAATGTGCTTTAAAGTGAGCATACATGCTAATGTGACTACAAATACTAATCACCGATGATTGAGGTCAATTAAGCAGACTGTCTTCAGATGAAAAAGTTTCCTAGAAGCATCATAATCTAAACAGAAACACCATAGAGTCACAATTGATAATAAATTCTTCAATGAAATAACATAAAGTTAGTATGCACCATGAGTGTCTTACCTTGCAACTAGCTCCCATTTCTGGCATTTCAGAAACACTCAGGTAATGCTTATATATTGGCTAACAGGGGAATAAGGCCCTTTACTCTATAGATAAGAACTAAATGCATTCAGACTATCTTAATAAGTTTAATTCAGATTGACAGGCTTTCTCATAAAAATTCATTTATTTTTGCCGCATGAGCCAACCACATAAAAAATAATAATAATAAAAAGAGAGAACTTTGTTCTTAGCTATACTTCACTCTTTATACCAATCCAAACACATCTCTTGAACAGTCTCAATTCTTCCAATTGCATACCTTATAGAGTTATACATACCGGAATTAGCTCACAATCATGCATCATTAAATTTCTCTTTTCGGATTTACTACTGAAGTTAAGTTCACAATTTTCCAAAACAATATGTGAAAGTCCTCAAATTTAATATGTTGAAGCAAAAGAACAAGAACACCAAACATCAATGAAAAGCATTACCTCTTGAAATGCCTTCAAGTAATAATTGAGTAAGGCCTCATCTCCGGTGTGCTTGGCCGCCACAGCTCCAAGAGCGCAAACACCCGCACGCCCACATATAAACGTCACATATCTGCAAAACAAACCAATCAAATCCTAAAGAAAACCCTAGCCACCATCAAATGCATGACGAAATTCCCAAGAGAAAAAGAATCTCACTTTGAGCCCTGAGCCGCAGAATCACAGGCCCTAACAATTTCATTGCAGAGAGTGAGATCACGCTGATCTCCGGTGACTTGGTACGACTTCAAGAGCAAGAAAGCCGTGCCGAGCGCGCCGGTGTAGAGCGAAAAATCCTTGACACGGCGCCCGGCGCGGACCCACGTTTCCTTGACGACCTGGAAAAAGCGAGCAAAATAAAGAAACACGCATCGAGGAAGAGAAGGGAAATTGCAAGTTGGAGGCGAAGATGGACCTTTTCTTTGAGGTCAAGGCCGGCACGGAGGAATCGTTCAGCGGTTTTGGAGTAGGGGAGTGAGAGGAGCATCAAGAGGGAGGAGGATGACACCACGGCGCCGGCGGCGGAGGGATCGTCGGTTTCCGGGATGAAGTTCGGCATGTCGTTGGGGAAGAAGCGGTCCGCCATAGCTTTGGCTCTGCTGAGTTTGCCACCGAAGCTGAACTGAACTGACAAAGCCCAGTGCTGCAATATATCGGAAAAAAAAAAATATTTTATTAATTTTTAAAAAAAATTTTAAAAAATTTATCAACTAAAACAGGCTTCCAATGGTTTTACGTAAAAAGTCAAGGATAACAGAATTCTAACTCTTAGGTGGCGTTTGGTTCGCGATAATGTAAAAAAATTACCACGTTTGACATTGCACTGAGAAAAATTACCACTTGTTACGTGATACAAGTGGTAATCTGGATGGTAATATGACATTACAATAGGAGAATATTACTAAGAAGGTGGTAATCATATTACAACCAAATTTGGTGTCTATCTTGGATTACCATAGTAATCTCATAACTTTGTATATTTTACCAAATTGATTACCATGAACTAAACAAGGTAATGAACTATTCCCAGTAATAAGAGTTCCCAACCAAATATGGTTATATCAAATTACCACAATATTCCCAATCATATAACATTCCCACTTATATTACCATGGTAATCTCATTATGTGGTAATATGTTATTACCACGAACCAAATGGCTAATAATCTAGTAAAAAGAGTTGTAATATTCAAAACGGCATAAATATCTGTGTTCTCTGTTTCCGAAATGACAGAACACCTTCTTAAGTGTGGATTCATTGAGCGTATCTGGCACTTCCTTATGTTTAATTTGGGTTTGTAATCACTACCTCAGTAACTATATGAAGTTTGGACTACCTAGATGCCTTCATTGGAAGTCCAACTTCATTTACTTTGAGACCTCCTAGCAAGATCTATTTTCAGGAATGTCCGGATAGAAAGAAACAATATAAATTTGAAGTCCTCTGTGCTTCCACTTTTTCAGTCATTTTTAAAATTGTTCATATGTTTTTTTTCCTGCAGCTTGTTATCGCACGGCGGACTTTGACGACCTAACTGTTTTTTTTTTTACCTTCTTTTTTATATGTAGTTTTCTATTTTATCCTTGCATCATCTCTATTGAATGCTTCTTATTGTTATTCTTGTTCTTGTTTTTTTTTTCATCTATTCTCTTTATTTTTGTACTTTTTGTTTTGAGTTGTTTACCTGATTTGTACTAGTTTTAATTTTTAATAAATTAATAGTTTATTCATTTTTCTAAAAAAAAAAGTCTGAGAGATGAGTCTTATCTTTTTTAGCTTGATGAATAATAGCTTGTCCTCTTTATTATTATCAACGGGCAGAATTTATAGTCTTTGCATAATACCTCAATTAAAATTAAAAAAAAAATTGTACATATATTAACATCGAGGATTTAATAAATACTTGAAATATAAATAAAGTTAAATATTACTTCTCTAATCTTATAAAATCTATAGAATGAATCAATCATATTTTGGTGTATTCCTCCACAAAATTTTACATTTGCACCACACACAGATATATTTATATATCTACACACACTAGGGAATTACCCGCGAAGAAACACGAGATGATTGAAATATTTTAAGGTTCCACAACTTGGCATTTTGTCTAGTTTTGCCAGGAGCATTGACTCATTGAGCATTTGTTCACACGTTTGGTCTCATATTTATTATAATCTTTTGGGCATTGACAACAAAACCATTAACCTTGAGTTCACAACTAGTTTCAAAGAATATCAATGTATAATAACATTTCAATGACCTGATAATTATAAAAAATAAAAACTCAAGAGTGAATTTAACTTGATGATCAGCAAATGGAACAAAGTCCTCAATGGATGAAAATAAATAAATGTTTACAGAATCAACCATCCCACTGGTTCTTACAATCAGTGAAGAAAACCTTCTAACAAATCTTATAAATGAGAAACAAGATCAAACCTCATCTTTATCATGAACTTTTAATTAGCTGGGACATGTGGGAAGGAAGGGTGATGGCATGTTTGATTTGAAGGAAAAAAAAACACTATCTCATTCTCTGGTATCAACTCTTCTTAAAATGGAAGCATATTTTCAATTATACATCATGATACACCACTCTGAATCTGAAGTACTGCGACACGATATCAAGGCAAACAAAGGAATAAGAATTGTGAACTTCAACCAAAATGGATCCATAAGAATATAAGATCAATTTAACCCATTTGAATTGGTACTCAGAATAAAAGATTATGTATTTAGTCTTAATGATGTATAGCTAGAGTACCTTCATTCTGTTGATTAGACTTTATACTCATTGAGATGCATCCATTTTGTAGATGACCACTTATTCCCTCTAATCACCGGACAACCGCCTGCAAGAAAGCATTTAGTAAATACCAGATCTCACGGATGTTGTTTGAAAAATATGCATAAATTGTGAAAACTGTCTCTGAGAGAAAAGAATGAGAATCTGTGCGAAGAATAAGTGGAAGGCTATCTTTTAGAGTAAAAAAAACTACAAGACAAACTAACCATGCAAACTTGATGGATCTAGAGTGGCATCTGGCCTCATGCTCCAAAAAAGCAATGCATCACCCATCTTTGGTTTAACAGAGAGACCCTTTTTCCCACACTCCGATAACTCATTGTACCACGGTAAAGAGCTACTGTTTGCCTTGGCAGAAGGGAACACTGTCTCACCCCCTTCTTCAACATCAGAACTGTCCAAGGGGAATAAAGTAATATCACCATTATAAGAACAAAATGTTTGGCACAGATCATGAGAAGACCAACTGAAAGCTTCTGGGTTTCAGGCTTACAGATACATGAGGACAGTAGCTATGCGCTGACCACCATTCTTTGTATTGAATTCATCAAGAAAGTAATCATAATGAGGTTCATATTTCTGCCCAGCTTCATAGTGGAGAACTTGAAGCCCTTCCCCATGTTCTGTTTAAGATAAAAATGAACTCAGTTAAGGCATTCAACATAACAAAGATTGTAGAACAAATTATTAGAAAACAAGAACAAAAGATTTTAAAAAAACCCATAAGAAACCAACTACCCCTTATTGCAATGTCGCTTTCAGTTATCATCTGAAATATTTAAATATATTGGAATATCAAAATTTAGTGCAACAAAACTTTTGTGTGACTGGTATTGGTTCTCATTAATGGCATTGGCAGTGACAATCAGTGAACAAAAACTACAGAACTTGCCATCATTGCTATTAAAGACAAATCCCATAGAGACCTGAAACAAATATTGCATGTCTAACCATTTAAATTTAACTCAGCACCAAGAAAATAGGGCACAGAAAGTTCAATAGAAAAAAAAAACACAAAACAAAAAGAAAAGGCTCATTTGTCGAGCTCCTGCATTAATTTAGGTTAGCAAAAGGAGGAGCACTCAATTTAACAATATAGACAGCTTGCTGCAGAATAGATAACTGTTACTAAAATAAATTTCATGGACAACTGGTTTTCAAATTGCATACCTACAGGTATAAAGGTGAAATCCGCTATCCTTTTCTCGATGACCTGGATGACTTTGTCATGACCTCTTCTAAGGAACATGCCTGAACTAGTGCGAACCCTGCATAAAATGAAAGATTGATGAACACTCAACCAGACTAACAAGTTTCATAGTAAAAGTAATACTAAGTGCATGCCATATGCCAACCTGCTGTCTTTACTTTTACCAGTAGTGCTATCAACAACCGTTGACTTCTCCATATGAGGTTTAGCCAGTTCGATTAGGTACTCACATTCCTCTTTGGACTGATGGAAAAATATATAAGGGATCAGTTCCTTCTACTTGACAGATATAATAATTAACTCCTCTCTTTTTTAATCACTCCTTAACCATAATAACAGAGAACCAAACCAATATCATCCCAGTTTAGAGCTTGATGTCATTCAATAATCCAGTTAAAATAAAGCAAATACGATCAATAATATAGGACTAATTTCAAATACAAAAATTTGAGCCAAAGATAAGAGCAAAATAATAACTGAATCAACTAAAATGGTAATCAGCATCATATGACGAACTATTGGATGATGGTATCTAGCTAGTCAGATTTTATGGTCAGAAGATTTTAGATGCATGAGCCATCAAAGAAACGAAACACAAACCAGCATGATTTCAAACAAGATTTCCTAAAGATCTGCCTCAAGTTAGAAATTTAGGATGATCAGAGGACGCTCCGTGGTTTCTAGTTTGTTCTAACCACAGTTGTTTTGCTGGTTAAAATGGTATTCCTGCATTAAAAAGGAATAATATAATTTCCCTCCATGAAAATTTCTCAATTGCAGCTTTTGCTCCATCCATTATGAAATATTTCACTTAACAATGAAGTAAAATTACTCTCTTTTCTAAATTTATCTTACCATTTTTGTTAACATTTTCAACAAATTGTCAAAAACACCATTATTTATCTTTCTCTAGAGGCCTTCCTTTATTTTTCAATCGCTAGATTCCCTTCTGTTCCTAAAGGATTTCATTGAAATGGAATGAAAAACATTTATACTAGAGTCTGTCCCTAATGGTCTGTTTTGTGGTTTTTCCCTCTCAAACCAAACAAAACAGTGAATAAAGAGCAAATGTAAGAGTATAGAAAAGAGGAAGGAACAAAGATATCATTTTCCATTCTAACAGAAATTTGCTATTACTAGCTTTATAATAGTGCTAACCCCTAAATTCTAAGGTCTTAAAAAAAGAACAGAATTTCAACATGGTGGAAATATATAGGTAAAGGGAGCTATTTGTCAAAATGATTATGCAGAGCTGCAAATTATAACTCTAGAAATTAGGGTGAAAAGGACTTATACCTTTATACCCATAATACAACTCCTTAGCTATATTAGTATAGGACAATCACAAAGCAATCTTAGAAGTCACGCATGCCATTGGAAATACAGAGTTTATAGTTGGTATAATTACTGATATATAGAGAATAATTATTTTCCAATATATAGCTTCTTCCATGATCTACCACTTTCCACTGATCCAAATCACTCTAAGATGCTATCTGCCAACATCTACTACTTGCCACAGGTAAACTATGAAAGATAACTTAGTTAGCACAAAACCCATTGCATGTGTTTAGATAACTTGGTTAACACAAAAGCCACTGCATATGTTACTAATTAATTTCAGCCCATGCTTCACCTGTAAAATCACAGACAACAAGGATGTCTACATTGAGCAATGGTACAAGTTCTTGTTAAGCCAAACTGTTGAAATTTGACAACAACTTTTATCCAAAATTTTCTTTTGGCAATATATTCAGAATCATCAGTCTGATAATCCATTCCTTCAAAAGCCTCTTGAGAATTTCCCTATTTCTGATGGGCCATTCACAAGAATTCACTACTTAAATGCCAAGTACTAAAAACATACTTTTGCAAAATCAACCATAAATAGTACCCAAAAACTTAAGAAAATAATCACAATCATCAAGATTCTAATTGGAAAATGAAGAGAAAAAAAAATAAAAAACACATAAAAATCATCAACGAAAGGAAGCCAATAAAGCAATCCAAGGCACGGACCAGGAAATTGTGATAAAGAAACGCCCTAGGCTCCCAAGACAACACCTCCGTCCACTGCTCCCCTCTCTCCCCCATACCACCACCCCTACACCACAAAACAAACAATCAAAAAACTCCAAAACCAACAGAAACACTCACAGATCCTATCCGCAACAAATCAAATCAATCAACAAATTTCAAAATACTACTAAAGCTCACGAGATCTCGAGAACAGATCTATCAGAAAGAAAAGTGGCACGGCGAGGGCCACGGGAGCCGACGGGGAGGGAGAGGACTCCGAATGCTAGAAGAGTCAAGAGCACCACAGAGACCATCAACAGCGCAGCCATCAATAGCATGTAGGGCGAGGACCTTCGTCCATGTAGAGCCCGGGCATACCGCGAGCTCCTCACCATCGAGAACGCGTGCGTGAGAGACAAGACCAAGAAGACCAAGAAGAAGAAGAAGAAGAGTTGGTTTTCGTTCCTTGGTTTTGGAATCGATGGGTTTTTAGTTTTTATAGTCTGTGGGCGATGTTTGTTTGGTTGCGTCCGAGATTGGCCGCGTAAATGTGACAGTGTATCAAATGGTAATGTGTGAGATTTTCTTTTCATTTTATATTTATATTTTTGGGTTTGTAAAATAATTGAATGCTACTCTCTCTTATTTAATTGCATTTATTGTTAAATACATGATTGTACTGTATTTTGCTCCATTTTATTTATTGCTGTTGATTTAATATCATTTATTAATTATAGTATACGAATATCAATACAATCGCTGTAATGAAGATTTTGAAGATATTTATTTTTATTCAAATTCGCTTTTTTAAAGCTTCCCAACAGCTATTTTATCTATTGACATCAAAGCATTCGTCTATCTTATGTACGCTCTTTACAATTTTTTTTTTTTTCATTTTAACTAATTCATGAATTAAAAAAAATAGATTTTATTTAATTGGTAATTAAAAATTATAAAAAATTATATTAATTTTTTTAAAATTATTATTATTTAAAATATAATTAAATAGAATATGCAATTAAATATAACTTATTCAATATTGTTAAAATATATTAAATATAAAAATAATTGAAAAAAATATTTAATGCTTCATAAATTTTCTAAATAAATAAATAAAAAAATAACTCTAAAAGTAAAACAAATAAATAAAAATAACTACATAGATTTAAACCCCCAACTCGCATAAATGCTGGTATAGGTATGATAAACTCACTTTCTCACAAGTGTCATCTCACGCATACGACGTCCATATTTATTAATATATATATATAGATTTAAATAGTAGCCTTTTATCTTAGAGGCAAAAATATACATGGTTAAATCCATGGCAAAGTGTGCAATAGCTCATACATTACACTTTTTACTGAGAGATAATTCAACAACAAAATCACAAATAAACACACACACACACACACACACACCCACACACAGCCACCCCCGCATTACAGGATGATTCTCCTGCACATAATGAAAATGGAAAGACCATGAACCACATTTATGACCGTCTGTCTTTGTTACATCTGCTTAATTGATCTGATCTATACAACAAAAAAAAAGAGGGGGAAGGAAACATACATTTTCAAATATAATCCTACTATTTTGTGACACTGGAGAAATAATCTAAAAACAGAAACAAAGGAATTAGTATACACGTTGTTAGCCTCTAAGGTATCACCACTGCCAGGCCTAATCACAAGATGGGTAAAAAACGAAAATTTACGCCACGTAAGATTGGGGAAACTATACATGATTCTCTTCAGTGTTCAAGGCTCTTTACAGGATTCAATGACTTCATTGACTGCAGAATGAGTTTCCGGTGATATCATGTTCAATGACAAATGAAATGCCTGAAAAGGGTAAGGGCAAACAATAGATTATCTTGTTATCATAGAATCATGCCTTACAGAAAACAAGCAACATATTCTAAAGGAATATCCGCTCTTCACATTGCCATATTAAAGACAAAGCATGGTAAACTGACCAAATTCCCATGAACTTACAGAAAAGAGTATGGTTAAAAAGACAGAATATAAAAGGGTTTACAGAGACTGCCTGTAAGATAAAGAGAGAATGTTATGAACCAAAGAAACTTGGATGCAACTGAAAGAGTCCAGAAATAATCCAGAGAAGGAAGAAGGAATTTGGCAGATTCATTTGCTTGTCTTTTAACCTGAGTATGCTACTTAAGTAGACAGCTGCAAACAAGACCTCATGCTGTATTGGCACTTTAATATGTCCCCAATAAAAGACCCCATGCCAACAAGCAAAATGAGAATGTATGGCACATCTAGAACTTTGGGTAATGAGAAGAGTGCAGCCCTATACACTAAATTTTCTGGTATGATTTGGTAAAGCAAGAATCAACTAAATCCACATCTTGTTAGTCGTTGCATGGGTGAAGAAATAACATGTTGGGAAAAATATCCTTTTTACCTTTGCAAAAGACATCTTAAAGCATGATTTATAGACAACTACCAATATAAATGATCTGTTTAAATTCTATGGTTTCACTCTGACAACTTACCACAAATCTTTCCAGTACTGGCACAAGAGCACGCAGGTTGTGGTTCGGGAGGCATTTGGCAATTGCTTCACGGGCATTGCTACTGTCGAAAGTAAGGTTGATCAGAATAATAACTAAGCCAAATATTAGGGTAAAAGCACCAGGAAGCTAGAAGGAAACAATGACCTTTCTGTTGATAGGAATGCAAGCAGCAGAGCAGCGTAGGCTTGAATAATCATCATTTCCGCCTCTCGTTCTCCTTGCAACAAGGAAGCTTCATCATCCTGTTTTACCAAACTGTGATGAATCAGGAAGTTCTACGAAATCAATGCAGTTTAGGCATTTGGTTCTGGCAAATTTTAAAATCAATCTTGTCATAACATGCTCAAGGACAGAGACAGAGAGTTCAAATGATAATCATGAACAATGCTAAAAGCATTTATTTATATAACATACCCTCCCAAAATGTGGAAGTACTCTAAAATTGTGATACCTAATTGCATTGTGAAGTATCAGGAAGTATGTGGCATGTATCATGGTTTATAGTAGATTTTCTTGGACAATTCACTGATCATCAAAATTTCTCATGAATACATATATCAGCAAACTAAAAATATGAGGATATATAATTTGCACGCACCATGTCTTTTTTCAGCAATGAAATTGAATACAAATCAATTGTTCTATTTTAACTAGATTTGGAGAAGTTACAATTCCAACCTTGCATCTTACAATTACTATAATAAACTCCAAACTCAATTATAGTAATCATAATTTATAACATGAATATTGGAGTTAGCAAAAGAAAAGATGCCAATCTGAAGCTTTGGCACTATCACATAGACAAATCCTTTTATATGTGGATGCCAAATTGCTAAGTGCTAGTAATTTGGTGAGAATGTTTATGGTTAGAGACATCAAACTTCTTCTAACAGCAAAGCTAATAAGATATACTTTAGTAGCACTTACACACAATAATGGACTTTCATCCCCAGCACCCTCTCCACTTCCTTGATTAGCCAAAAAAATGGAACACAATAATGGTATGACATCCCTGTCATTTACGCTTTCTTCCAATATCCCTGGCTCTTCTACTGAAACTTGAGCAGAAACAAGCCGAGATCTGCAACAAAATTTACAAGATTTTTAAAATTTCAAATAAAAAATGAGCTTATTAACTAGCATGTAAAGGTCTCAGGGTAGATATTATGAATTTTCAATGTCACAATCACAGATACATATTCCAATGCCTGCTAATGATTAAAAGCATTATATACGACAAGCAGAAGGTACGACTAGATGCTTTTTACCACATAAAAATCATGCCACTGAAACTGTGATATTAAAATATAACAAACTTCATAAGGGAAGAGATAATTGCACAAGTTCTGCATCTAAGAGCATAAAATTAAGGAGGCGGGGTACAATGCAGGTGCATGTATAAACAGGGTGCAAGAAGTATACTGTGCAACCAGAGCAAATTAAAGTTACCTGGGATACCTCCAAAAAAAACATCTAATCATTATAATAGTGACATCAAGGAGAAAATTATTTTGCATTAAATTTCAAGATTAATTTCAAACCATGGGATGTAAATTTCTAAGTAATCGTGACATCATATGAAAGTCAAGTCAAAAATATCTTGCAGAGAAAGTCAAGCATAACAACTCAAGCCTCACACCTAACTATTCAAGTCTGACTTCTGAAAAAATATCAGATAGGCTCAAAATGAGGTCTAAAGTAATGGCTCCCAGATAGCCCTGTAAAAACCAGAGAAAATGACAAAAAAGAAATTCAGCACCTAACCTAAAATGAATTCAAAGAAACTCTTTTTATGACAGTGAGTGGAAAAGTGATTATAGTTTCCTGAAAATTAAGGAAGGATTAAACAGAATACCCTTTTAAAAGGAGCAAAAGATTTCTATACTGGATGAGAACAAAGGAAATCAGCTATGAAGGGAGACCAAAATTGACTTCACCAAAAAATAGCCACCTCAAAATAAGAATTGTCAACAGGCCAAGCTGTGGCCTGAGATAGCCCAAACATTCCACACCTGTGCAAATAATTTTGAAAATTTTGAATGAGCACATCCCAAACTCAATCAAGCATATCGGCATTAAACTACTAGATCAGTAGGAATACAGGTCAGGCTCCAATTAAGCCAGTCTGAGTCCATAGCCGGCCCATTGACAGCAATACACGGAGGTCAAAATTGATTCTAGTGGATATTAACAACTGATACAGTTTAAAAATTAAAAAAAAACAAAAAAAAAAAAAAAAAAGAAACAAAGAAAAGTAACAGCTTTGAGCATAGAAATTACCTATTCTGGCTATCCTTCTCAACTAGGTTCACAAGCAAGCCCAAAATAGCAACTAGAAATTCCAATTCATGATCATTTAGATGCTTGTTTTTAAGCTGACCAGCTTCTATAAGTGAGCTGGAGGATGAGATGGTATCTTTTAACTGGCTATGTGTAGAGCAAGATAAGCCAAATGAAGGAAAGTGGCTGAGAATCAAGGAAGCCAAGGTCTCCAATCCACCACAAGTAGCAATCTGCCGACAACCTATGGGGTTGTCATTTGTTAAGTTCATAAGGACCTGCCAAAAGGAAAGAGAGTAAAACCTCAAATTCTTATCCCATGCCATATAATGAAATAGAAAAATAAATTGAAACAAATTGTTTTGCCATATAACTAGTTCTTGCATAATGGAACTAGTAAATATGGAAGGAAATAAAACAAGATAAATATCACCAAGAAAAAAAAGGAAACATCAAGTCCACATGAATAGAAATATTTTAAATTACCTTGATTGCAGTGAGAAGACAATCTTCGATAAGAGTAGAATCTTCTTCAATAGATGTCAGGGAGGAGTTTCCAACAGTTATATGATTCTCTCTGTCAGAGACTTGACTAAGTTCATGATCTATTGGTCCCATTTTAATATCAGATTCATCCATTACTTTATTTAGTGAAGAGATTTGAAGAGTTTGCATAGGTTCTTTTTTCTTGGCTAACAACTCCCACTTTGATGGCTCCATGTCATCTTCATCAAATGCAAATGGATCATAGGTGTCCTTCATACAATTGCCTTTAACATCTTCAGATACATGTGGCTTCCTAGACAAGCCACTTAAAGTCCTTTTTGAACCAATGGCTTTTATGGAAATCCATCCATTTGAACTTTTGCAATCACTCTTACTTAAACCTGTAGCATTTTTATGACTTTCACCATTTGAACCAGTCAATACCCCATTACTTAAACCTGATGTAGTTGAATCGCTAATCCTCTTAATAGAATATACATCAGTGCCGGCTGACAATGTCATCCCCGGATTAGGAATAGATTCTTCCGATTGGCAAATGGACAACCTCTGACGTTTGAGACATGCATTAATCCTTTCCCCTGGAGAGACTTCAATGCTACTACGCCCAACATGATCACAAGAAGAAGTCTGATCATGGTTATCTACAAGCACAAAGCAAAGTGGGCTAATACATGAATATTGCAAAACCAGTGCAGATATTATTGGCAAACCACAAAAGGAACAAGTGAGAACAATTTTCCGTTCCCACTAACAGATCCAATTGCGTATAACAGCAGATCAGCAGAAGCATGACATCTTTGTGCCTTCATTAAGCCAAAAAGCTAGAAGTCCTCATCTATGTTGTCCATAATTGCGTATAGGTGACTATAGCATAATTAATAAAAAAAAATAACAATTATTGCCAACAAACAGATACAAAAATAACATGATTGGCCATGCCACTCTCATGAAAGAATATTTCTTAAGTAAATTACATAATTTTAACGGATAAAGCACTGATCATATTTTGCACAGAGATAAAAACATATGGAACAAGTAGAGTTAGACAAATAATATGATGCAGATATGGTAATCACCTGCAGACAGAAGCATGATATCTGGACGGATTTGAGAAAGAATATGTAGTATAGGAACAGAAGCAGTCAACAATGAACTACAGCTGAATATCTTGTCATGCGCAAGCTACAAAGAATTTAAATGCCCAGGCGAACACTCAAATTTGAGAGGGTAAACTTACATTCATTATCTGCCAGAGTAATGTACAATTAATTCAAGAAAGCAATGATGAACCACAGCTAAAAATTGTGCCATATATACAACAAAGGAGATATCAAAGTTCACATATTATACATCAAAATGGCAGAAATACCTATCTAGAAAATGCAACTTTTAATCCTTCATATACTTTCAAGAGCCAAGATAAATATTGCGTAACAATTCAAAGGGCTATCTAAAATAAATAAATAAATACAGAAAATCAAGTACCTAACAGGTGTTTCTTCAACTGATTTTCAGAAGCAGGGGAAAAATCAGGACCCGTTCTCTCAGAGGGGCAATTTGATGGTTTCAATTTTTTGGAGATGTTCCAAGAACTTTGGTGCCGAGAGAGACCTATGGCAGAAAACAAAATGTAATTTAAGATAGAGAAATAAATACAGCATAGTTGATTTTAAGATATGCTACAGGATTAGAATGTATCATTCACAAGTGAGGACCTGACAGCAATTTAATAAAACTGATAATCATCCCAACAAAGGACAAGGGTAAGCCTCCAGATTTCATATTTGACTTCATCCCAAGCAGGTGTCTCTGTTGGAAGATAAAACAAGACCATACCCAATTAGATAACAGCAGCTGCTAAGAAGCTGAACATAATTCGCATGATTTAAGTGCATTTACCTGGTTATCCTTACTAAGAAATGTCGCATTTTCCATGATCTTCAGACATTTCAAGAGAAGCACAGCACACTGCAAAGCTGCTCCGTCTTTAATATCTCGAACGGAATGCAAAGTGTGTTTTAACTCAATCTGCAGTATCAAGATAGTTTAAGAATAGAAAAATGAGCAATTCCCCAAAGGCTATTTAATGCATCATAACATGCAAATGCTAGAAAACCAAACTGTAAATACTGGTTGACAACAACACGAAAAAGCACAAGCAACAATGTGAATTGCACATATGCTCTTTATACTGCCACCAATAATGTGAATCAAGCACTAAATTTATTGATTTGAATCCAAATGATAAAAGCACTATACATGAAGCGATTTGATTGATCCAATGTCTATTGCAACAGAATCAATTGAACCAAGAAAATCTGACCTCCATTGTAGAAAAACAACTAGAAATAACATCAGAGATTGCATCAAGGCCTCCAAACTCTCTTAGCTTTTCTTTAAATGTTCCACCAACTCTTCTCACAGTATCAGGAGTATCTGAAATGATGATGCCAAAAAAAAGGAAGAGTAAAATAATAGCAACAATCAGAGAACACACACTCCTGAAGGAGATGCCACAAAAAGGAAGGTCAAATAATAGCAATAATCAGAGAAAACTATGGAAAAATCAATTCAAATGTAAAGATCAAATTTGGGAGCAACACGACTTAGAAAGTTACGATATTACACCAGAGTAAAACATAACATCCGGATATCTGCAGCATAGCAAAAAAGTCAAAATTTGGATTCTTTAACAGTACTCAAGAGTTGCTCAGCCCACAAGTACAAAAAACAACAAAAATTTATCAGTCAAAAAGCATGTATGGTATCATTGCCACATAAGTGTTGATTGAAGAGAAGTCAAATAAAGTATCTATCACTTGCAATATTAGGCAATCTAAGGACCACTTATTCTTAGTGGAATGTCGATGAATACCAAGGAACAAATAAGGTTTTCGCAATTAAACCAGAAATAAACTAAAACATAATAAAAATACATGTACTGTTAATACATAACACATCAAGTTCTCTCTGACGTTAATATCTCAGTTGGGCTACAGAATCTTGAAATTGAAGCTTACCTTCAAAAGAAACAGTAGATAAACATGCTTTCTCCATAGTCAATAAGGAAATCCATTTTGAGCTCAACTCTGGCCTTCCTGTCACATCATCATCTTCATTGCCTGATTTTAGTTCTTTGCAATTTAAAAGTATTGCATGAACTTTTGACATGATTGCGGAGGAGCTAGAATCTAATCCTTTCATTGAAGTGCCCTCAACTTGAGGCTTTCGTATCCCAAGAAGCTTATGCCCAAAGGTTGGGATCTTATCATTGACAGTATCAGAAATGTGTATATTCAACAATTTTAGGAGAAAGCAGATGCATGATGGTGAATCTAGCAAATGATCATCTTGAGCCTGAAAGGAACAAATTGATGAAGACCTTAAAAAAGGGATACATAGATATTATATTAACCAAATAATATGGTAATATCAAAGTTAGCTGCAGGGGCTTTACTCTCTAAAATCCAAGTATAAAATGTTGACAGAACCAGAAGATACAGTGCAAATATGTGCTCACAGTGTAATGGTTACTACCCTTCTGCTTAAGGGCTTGGTTTACGCCAAACATAATGTATAAAATAAAATTGCCATGATATTTCATTGTTTATTTCATTACCCTAATGCTCACAACACAATACTATGATATTCATTTAGTCTACCGAGACTAGTATAGTAACTTCTAGAGGCCTGTTTCTTACCACTGTCCAAACACAGGAGAAGAAACACCTATACAAAAATCTGATCCAGACAAGACGGTATCAAGCTGGTTTTTCAGAAGTCTAAGATCCACTTATTTCTTCTAGCAAAGGCTCAATGACTGTAACCATGCTATAAGTTTCTTCAACAGCATAAGAACTCAAAAGAAAGTTACTCAAACTGAAGGTTCAAAATGTCATTGAGAACAACATGAAACAACTTAATCAACGTGCATTATTCCTTTAGGATTGAGAGACAAAACCAACCATTATGAAAAACTAATATATAAGGCTTTTGTGAATCAAGAATACAAACTATCACCAAAAGCTTTTTCTCTGATATGGGCATAGTTATTAAGTAAAAGCATTTTTTTTTTAATCGAATGGCATAGAATATGCACATCAAGGTGTGTTGATGGGAATATGGCAGGGAATAAGCCCCTTATTCCTGGATTAGGGTGCATATCCTCTAGGATTAGCTTATTCCATAATAAGGCCCTTCATATGGAATAGGAGGCCTTGTTCCAAAACAAGCTGTTAACACCCCAGGCAGGTATCAGCTTATCCATGGAACAAGAGCCACGAACTAGAAGTCCGGTGCCTACTTGAGATTTACTGCCCTATAATGTATAAGGAACTCACATCACTTGCCAAAACAAAGAAAAGAGCTGCAGCAGCAATAGTGCTGGGGGAGTCATCAAGGTTGAGACCCAAAACAGCATCGATTATTTTCTTTGCCATCCTGGAAAGAAAAAAGGAAAGAAAACAAGCATTAAAGAGTAAAAATTAATACTTTAGTAAAAAAAATCATGCAATTAAAAGCAAAATATCAATAACAAAAGAAAAGTAACCCCCGTAAGGTTCAAAAAATATGCTGCAGAAGAATAAATCAACATTGACGGCTGCCATTCAGAAGCCATGTAAAACAATTATGGATGATGCAAAAAACAATTCTTAACTGTGGATGTTTGTTCAACAAAAAAAATACCTTCTTTGAGAATTTTAAGTTATATTTTCTAATAAATGATTCATGAGAAACAATGGATATTTCAAAACGAAATTGATCAAGATGAAATGACTTTTATAAGCTTATTGCACTAGTCCTTCGGAAAAGATTCCGTTGTCATGAGTTACAAAGTTTCATCCTAAACATACAATAAGCATACAAAAGTCATTTCATACATATGTATATCTTTATATATGTTTTGGTAAACTGATCTTGGCTCAACTGCTTATCAATCTACTAAACCCTTAGGACCAAAGGACCAATAAACACATCAAGAACCTAAATTGGAGAAGCTGTGATTGCGGAGAAAGACTTGATAGTGATTATTTTTAAAACTAGTATTGAAACTTGCGGAAAGCAGCCATTTTTCTTGGAATGTGATTCTTTCCGCTAGTTGGATAACTCCACAAACTAGTTGATGACGTTAGACTCAAACCCTAAATTCCACATTTCTACTCAACAACCAATAAGAAACCACGAGACAAACCCTAGCTTCCTAAATGTGGGTTTCATAAACTAAGAGCACCAATGGATTTTGACAGAACAAAGCATTGAAAATCTCTTTGAAACAAGAAGCAGTAATCTCAAGAACACCCTTTTACTTACCCCTGGGTTCTGAGCAACCTCCTCTGCTGCGTGGTCTCGCAGATTGACAACAGCGATAACAAACTCGCCCTCCGGATCCTTGCCGGCTGCCCGGGCCGCAGCCCATCCAGCGCGAAATTCACCTCATCAACATGTTCCATCATCTCTCCAAACTCCTGCGCCTCCATCAACGTCGCCGTCGCCGCCCCCTTCCCATTCTTGACCTCCCCGCCACTGCCCCTCTTCAAACCCCTCCCCTTCCTCCGCTCCCCATTCGATTCCTTTGAAAAGGGAAGAGAAGGTTCCGGACACTCATCAGGCGGAAGATCGAAGGGATGATCAAGGGACCAAGGCGAAGAGTCTTGGGAGGAGAAGAAGAGAGGGATGGGGACCTGAGAGCCACTGCCCTGCGAGAGGAACGGCTCAGGGTGATCATCTTCACCCACGGCGGCCGGATCATCATCGTCGGCGAGGAGATTGGGATCGGAATGGCTCCGGGGGAGGCCCCGGCTCCGGCGAGTGTATGTACGTACGATCATCCTCGGGTGCTCCGTATCGGATCTTGAATTTCGCACCCGAGAAGCGATATCTAAAGAAACGATTCTTATCGGATTCGGGTGCTAAAACGAAGCGAGATTGGATAATGAGCCATTATCGGATTCGGGTCAGAAACGAGAGGGATATATGCGATAACACCCTTTCAAAAATTAGAATGATGAAAAAATTGTTTTTACCCCTCTTGCTTAGAGATCATTCCAAATTAGTCCTTATTTGGGCATGACTTGGACTGAAAGAGACAATTAAGAAAACTTTATTACATTCTTCATCAGCTGTGACTGCCCACTAATAAATGAAAATTATTGATTTCGTCACTCAGGCAATGAATTCCTCTGAATGTTGTTTAATTATTAAGTTTTATATCAAGTTTCATGCTATAGAATTCATCTAGATTTATGGCATTATTATGGGGTCTAAATAGAAAACTTGATTCAAATATATCAGCCTGAATTTTGAAAATATAGTCAAAATTTTGTTTGTATACCCAATCAAAATAGATAATTTTTTTTAATAAAATAAACAAACCAATGATGTAGAATTAGTACTCTAACATATCTGTCACATGGCAAAAATACAAATAATTTAGGTAAAAATATATGTCATTGGATCAATTGGCTGTTAGCATCAAAGTGAATAATTGCTAATATATTTTTTTAAAAAGTGCATATAATAATACCCTCATTCATGTGATGTACACAGTCAACCATAAAAATTAAAATAAATGATAGTTCACATTTTATTAGTAGTTTTCACTCAAGTTACCAAAACGTCTTTGATTGAACGATATTAATTTTACTGTGTAAGATTTGGTTTATAGAATTTTTTATTAATTATATTCAAAATACGGTGGACACAATGGTACTAATTAAAGGATCTTTGGTGTTGGAATGGGCTTGCTACTCACTCCCATATTTTCAGGTGAGGGCGCATAACTGGACGATCAATTTTTTATTGTGCTCATGCCTCTGATTATATATGGCAATTTGTTAAAAAAACTGTAAGCCATTTTAAATTGATTCTCGTTTTTATAAACAAAAAGTATGTATATGTTATAAAATAAATGCTGAGGTTTTAAACTTTTAAATGACCTTTAATATATTTATTTTGGCATATATAATTTTTTAAGTTAAAAAATTTATTTATTTATTAAGTAATTATAAATTTTTACAGTACCAGGGCAATAACAAAGCTATTTATATAAACATTTTCTTTTCTGTTGTGAGTTATAACCATTTAAATTTAAATTAGATATGTGGTATAAAAAGTAAATGATTATCATTTATCAATCAACTGAAACCTTTAATTGATAAAAAAGATTTTACTGTCTTAAATAAAACAATTGACCATATTTAGAAAAAAAACGGTGGTAACTTTCCAAATAAATGTAATCAGGATCATGAAACAAGATTTCCTTAACATTCTTCAAATCTAACCATCAATCCAGTATCCAAACAATAAATGCCCGGAATTAAATTAACTTAATGCTAAATCTTCTTAGTATGGAATAAAGTTATTAATCAAGTTTTTTCAACTCCGGATTTTATTATTATTATTATTATTATTATTATTATTACTTTTTTTTTTTTTAGCAAATTGGGCTTCATTGGGCTCCATCCGGCTCAACCTCAGTTTGAAAATTGTCTAACTCCGGTTTGACTAGTTTTTAACTTTGAAAAGATTTTTTATTTTTTTTACTAGGCGACAAGCACCCTATTTAAGATTTAAGTTATGGATGGATACAGATGTAGAGCGCACACTCGCAAACTCAACAACACCTTGGCCTCTCTTTGTATAGGTTTCGATCTCGGAACAACTTTGAAATGATAACCTTATACAAAGGACCCATTGTTAGTATTTTGAAAGCAATTTAACTTAGCTTAAATATAAAATGAGATAGATTTTTATTTTTAAAGTAAACAAAATAAAATCATATATTATAAATAAATATTATAATATATATATCAATAAAATTATATACATATATACAAAATAAAAAAATACCATTGATAGTAATAGTAGCTCACCATAAAATGTGCCAGGGCAAAGGTTCACACTATATTATAGTATTCTTAGCTAATTTTGTAGGGTTTATTTGCGAGAGGAACAGTATTTTTTTTTCCCTCAGGAGTTGCATAACACAAAAATTTATTTTAAAGGTCATTAAAACACTCTAAATGATACATCCTGGTATTTAAACTAGTCCCTTATTTTATTTAAATATAAAAAAATAAAAAAATAATGTCCAAATGTAAAATTTACCAAGGTGAAAGTCACAAATAGTCCTCAACAGTCAACACCATCCACATTTTTTTTAATCATTAATCACACAAATACAATAAATAAAAGAATTTAAAATGCAAAAATTACCATTCAAATTTCAGCTTTTTACCATTCAAATTAACTTTTCCTTTTTGCATGTACTTCAATGATGAAAGTCACAACTTAGTTTTTTTTTTGGGGTAAGGGACCTATTAATGGTATAGACTTTCAAACCCTTTCCTTTCCAATACTTATCTCCATCTTTTTCCAAAATCACGTGAGGAGCACGTGAAAATCACATCATATTTTGTCATTATTATTGAATTTACTTTTATATCCCCGGGCCCACCGCAAGCACGCTAATAATAACATCAATTGGGAAGGTCTTTCTAAGCGATTGACACGTTCTCACGTTCTCTTCCCAATTGGATCCTTTTTTTTTCGTTTACCCCCCTAACTTTTCCACAAATTACACAACGCACCCTCATCTTTTTCAGTCATATCATCTCAGGATCATCTCTTTCTTCGCTTATTTCTCTTCGACTCCTTCGTGTTATTTTGTATCGGTCCTTGGCTGAGGACCTGAAATTCTAAATCAGTCCTGAAGATTGTGTTTTTTTTGCATAAAAACCCACAAACGAAGCAAAATTCTGTCTAAACCGAAGAACAGAAAGGAAATCGAACTAGGGTTTCGTTCAGGACCGGATTGAATCGAGGATCCAGTGGATCTGGATCTAGGGTTTTGCTCGTTTGGGATTAAAATGGTGAAATCGGCTGTTTATCAGGGGGATTCCCTGATTGGGGAGGTCGAGATCCACCCCCAGAACTCGTACACCGGGCCATGGATCCGGGAGATCAGGATCGCTGATTTCTCACCGCCCAGCGACCGTTGCCCGCCTCTGGCGGTCCTTCTCACGATCGCCGCCGCCGGCGTCCGCTTCAAAATGGAATCGACGTCCGATGACTCGCCGCTGTTCTCGTTGCACGCCGCTTGCCTGAGAGAGCAAAAGGTATAACAAATCTGAAAAAAAAAAAATGGAAAACAAAACCAACCGTCCGATCATCATCTTCACCGGTTTGATGATGAAAGCTTAAAAAAAGCATCTAATTTTGGAATTATTGTGGGTTTTGATAAAAATGTGACGCCTTGAACTGACAGACTTGGATTTGAACTTATTTGAGGGAATATGCTGATGAATTTCACAATTTCACCTTTTTCTATGAATTTATGCGGATATGAACTTATGCTAGTCAAACTTGAGTACAATTTGGACCAGAACTACAGCTACTGGGATGTGCATTGTTTTATTTGTGCAATATTGCCATGGATAATCTTGAATTTCATTTTTCACCTAAAGCAGCAATTTTTACTCAAACATCTAATATAGCGCATGCTGAGATTATGCGAATTGCACAACAGTTTCTCATGCATGCAAGGTTTGCTGAGATTTGTTATGAGTTGTAGATTGACACTTCATTCTACTCAGGCACAAGTATTTCATGATTACAAAACCGATAATGTTCATTGAGACTGTGGTTGGGCTTCATTTATTTGCATTTGTTATATTCAACTTGGATTTATACTTGTTTGGAAAGGAACTTTGTGTGATTTCTTTGATTTTGGTTAACATGGATTTGATAATCTGCATTCTTCTCTAAAAGTTTTCTGCATACATCTGTTTGGTAACTGTTGAAAGCATGATACTACTTTAATGCATGAGTGTCAGCTGAAATTTCAAGATGTTTCACCTTGTAGGATGAGTATCGTGGTGTATACCCATGAGATTATGCTGATATTACATTGATATAGTGTCTATGGTGATGTCACAGTGAACAAGCACAAAGAACAAATTATGCATTTGATAAATTGTATAATAATTAGAACTGCAGTATATTGGGAACTGTTAGTTTTGCGAAAAGGATGTTAGAATTCAGTGAAGCTTTGAAAAAGTGAAACCTTTGAGTGCATAGACAGTTAAATGTGTCTATGAATAAAATATTTATAACTAATTAGAAGATATCTGATTTTATTTTCAAGGCAGACTCTGAAATTTTCATGTATTACATTAGGGGTGTTCTAAACTTCTAGGATGGGATGGGAGTTAGAGGATTTAACATGTAATTTGGACCCCGTATACTCCATCTTAGCAAATTATCACGAGGTGCATTATTACCAGTCTTATGTAGGCATAATCTGCAGAAACAATCTCTCCTTACTGGATATGATGCTTTTAGTTTGTTTCCTATTAATTTCCCAATTAGTCATGTTTGATATTTCTCAACTATCTACTTGATGAACAATCAATAATATTTCAACAACATCTATGTGCATGCTTCATGATATAATAAGCTTCTTATGTGTTCATAATGCACTAACATCTAAGGCTTATACTTTTTTAGGTGACTCTTTCTAGTCTATGCATTGCACTTGATATTGCTTTTAGTGTTTCCTTTCCATTGTTAGTGCTTGCCATCTCTTGTTAATTTTATTTTATATTATTGCAGACTGCAATTTTTCCTTTAGGAGATGAAGAAATTCACTTGGTTGCTATGCCTTCTAGAAAAAACCTCTTGCAGTCTTCATGCTTTTGGGGTTTCAGTGTTGCACCTGGGTTGTACACTTCTTGCCTTGTCATGCTGAACCTGAGGTGCCTTGGGATTGTCTTTGATCTTGATGAGACTCTTATAGTTGCTAATACCACGAGGTCATTTGAGGATAGAATTGATGCCCTTCAACGAAAAGTAAACAATGAAATGGATCCACAAAGAGTTGCTGGTATCTTGGCAGAAATCAAGCGTTATCAAGATGACAAATCTATCTTGAAGCAATATGTGGAAAATGATCAAGTGGTTGATAATGGGAAGGTCTATTTAGTGCAACCCGAGATCGTTCCACCTTTGTCTGATAATCATCAATTGATTAGTCGGCCAGTTATTAGGTTACAAGAGAAAAACATCATCCTGACACGAGTTAATCCTGCGGTATGTGCTTTTCTTGACCATAACTTCCTTAATTTTTCTTTGATTATATGTTTATTTTGTTCCCTTTGTTGGAACTGTATATGTTTGAAAAATGATTTACTTGAATTTTTTTAGCGCGTGTATATATTTACTTTGTTGTTGTATGCCTGTCAACAAATCTTCTGTTAGACAAGTGTATTGGTCTCTAACTGCTTCTACCTAGTTTATTGTTCCTTGCACTTCTTTGTATTCTGTTACACAAGAGGCTATTGTTTTGTTGCTTTCAATTGTGTTGGCATGCTTTAGCACCTCCTTTTTCACATTGTTTCTTATTTTGTTACACTGGTTTTCTAGTTTATATAAGTGGTTCTGGCTTACGTGAATTTTTTTCCTCTTAAATAAGCATATTCTTGTATGCATCCATGTGATGTACATAATGGAGTGTAAATGTCTGTCTTGATAGATACGTGATACTAGTGTTCTTGTACGACTAAGGCCTGCTTGGGAGGATCTGCGAGCATACTTAACCGCAAGAGGTCGCAAACGTTTTGAGGTCTATGTTTGTACAATGGCTGAAAGAGACTATGCTTTTGAAATGTGGAGACTACTTGATCCAGAGTCAAACTTGATCAGCCCTAGAGAACTTCTGGATCGAATAGTATGTGTTAAGTCTGGTATGTATTACATAAGTTTTTCCCCTTCTATACAAGAAAATCCACTGGACTGTTTTTAAGTGTGTGCCATTTTGCTTTAAATTTTAAAAAGGCCACAGTTCTCAGATTTTATCATGTGATAGATTAAAAGTAGTGTCTGATAAATGTGATTGCCATGCTTAATTTCAAAATATGTTTTTGCTAGGCTCAAGAAAGTCATTGCTCAATGTATTTCAAGATGGAATCTGCCATCCTAGGATGGCATTGGTAATTGATGATCGCCTGAAAGTTTGGGATGAGAAAGATCAACCTCGTGTTCATGTTGTTCCTGCGTTTGCTCCATACTATGCCCCTCAAGCAGAGGTATGATGAATCTTACCTTGTTTGATTATACTTTTAATGGAATAAATCTATTTCTGCTGTAAGTATCCTCCTTACTATTTTTAATTTTTTTTTCTCAGGCAAACAGCACAATCCCAGTTTTATGTGTGGCACGAAATGTTGCTTGCAATGTTCGAGGTGGTTTTTTCAAGTAAGAATATTCTGCTAATAATTTATAGCTGTTTTTTCTTTGTTTCTTGGTTTCACGGTGAAAATGATACTACTTTTAGTCCATGATCTTGTGGGTACATAGGAAAACTTATGTGGGCATAACAAATCATGACTTGTCTATTTTCAGAGAATTTGATGAGGGTATGTTACCACGAATAAGCAATATTTCTTATGAAGATGAAATGGCGGATTTTCCATCTGCTCCAGATGTCAGCAATTATTTGGCTTCAGAGGTAGATCTAGAGAGCAACCTGAGACTATAAATATAGATGTATATATATTTGTTTATATTTATGTTACTAAGTTTATCTAAAATGAGTGTTTCAGATGCTGAATCCTTCTTATAATTATTTGATGTCAGGATGATATGACCACCTTAAATGGGAGTAAAGATCCTCTTTGTTTTGAGGGCATTACTGACTCTGAGGTTCAGAGAAGATTAAAGGTTGTCTAGCATACTGGATTTTCTTTGAGATCACCTGTGGTGATATGTTTTTTCAAGGAAACATGAAACCTTCAGCAATGAAATAGTCACTTACTGAAAAATCTCTAATATTTTTGTTATTTGGGGTTGTTCTTACAAAATTTGATTCTTTGTCAGGACCCTAATTACACTGCCCAAGCTGTTCCACCTATGTTCAGTAGTCTTGATCCAAGGATAATTTCTTCTTTACAGCATGTCATGGCTTCATCTGGTGCAGTTTCACTGCCAACCGCTCAAATTTTGATGTCTCTACCTAATAGCCAGTCCTTGCAATCTATTGCAGTAGGCAAGCCATTGGTTCAATCAATTCTTTCAGAACCTAGCTTGCAAGGCTCTCCTGCTAGGGAAGAAGGTGAGGTTCCAGAATCAGAATTAGATCCAGACACAAGGAGAAGGCTTCTGATTTTGCAACACGGGCAAGACAACAGAGAACTTCCTCCTCCTCCACCACCACCGCCACCGCCACCACCATTTCCAGTGGGACCACCCCTCCAAGTCTCAGGTCCTCCTGTTCAGTCACGAGGAAATTGGTTACCTTACGATGAAGAGTTAAGCCCCAAACAACGAAACAGGGCGCACAAAGATTTTTCACTGCAACCAGACAATATGCGTTTTAGCAAAAAAAGATCACGCCTTCCTTCTTTCAGCCGTAATGGACCTACTGGGGATAATCCTTCCCCTCAAGATAGATTACTTTATGATAATCAGAGACTGCCCTTACAGGTAAATTGTGATTTGACATAAATTCTCTTTTAGTTTCCCTGTCGCGATTTTTGAATAGTCAAGAGTTGAATGACTATATGTGGCCCTATAATTTAGGCACATCGGAGTGATGATCGTTTGCGATCAAATGATCCTATTTCAAACTATAATTCCTATCCAGGTACCTTTCTTTTTCTCTTGTTTATTTTGTGTTATTTTGGGTTCTTGTTGATTTTCAATGTCCTTAGAGTGGGTAGCTACTTCAAAGTTGTCAAGATGAAATATGTTGCTAATGTGGTGCCCAATTGCTGATGTTTATATGTCAAAACTCTGATTTCAGTTATTCTGTTTATGAGTGTTTTGCCTCTATCAGTGTTATTGGAGACTCTGCCTGACTATTTTTAAGTCTCAAAACATGTTAGAATGACATTTTTTATCACTACTTGCTTGATTAAAATAGCTATAGTTATGCATGATAGACAAGATCCGGCGGATTTACTCAAGCTTAGGTCAAATGTTCAATAAGTGATATTAGAAATGTGTTATCAGTCTTATCAGACAAAATATATACATATAATTAAGTTTAGAATGTGCAAGCACATCGTTCTTTGCACTTTTGAATGATGTTATCTCCACAACTTCAGCACCTGAACACTTGGGGCCAAATTCTTATCCTGTTGATGCTATGTACATAGGCTAGGCTATCCGCTCGTTCTCTCGATTTTGAATGAAAAGAGAGATAGGACTGAATGAATACTATACTAATGTACTAATTATGTTGGAATTCAGTTATCAAGTTTAACTTAATTTAAGGTTCTCCAAAATTTTTATCTAACCTTCCACCTAATAATGATCTTATGACATGAAGGTGAAGAAATGCCTATTGGTCGGAACCCCAATCATAGGGATGCTCAATTAGAACCTGGTCCGGCAATTATGCAGTATCCAGAAACTTCTGCTGGGGTTCTACAGGAAATTGCAGTCAAGTGTGGAGCCAAGGTAGCTGGAAGCCTTTTATCTTCTAGAATAATTGGACATATGCTGTAATGCACTTTTTTTTTTTTGTGTGTTATGATGCTTATTTTTAATCTTCTCTGTAGGTTGAATACCGAGCAGCTCTGTGTGACACTAGTGAATTGCAATTCTCCATTGAGGTAGTGAATGCATTTAAACAACTAAATTTTGACTGTGCTTGTTGGTTGTGTGAGCAATATTACTTGTTTTTTCTTTGAATTGCACTGAGCAAAGGTGCTATTTTATTTTATTTTTTTGTCAGGTTAAATTGAAATTTCTAATTGGCTGCTTCTTTTTGGCTGACATTGTAGATAAAGAAACTGTGCTAGTTATCATAGCTGTATGGCAACTTTGTGAAGTCTTTTACGTTGTCTAGAAGGATCAATATTGTTATTAGTGGAAACATATCTTTGTTGTAATTGCTAGATACTTTTTGAGTCTGCATCCTAGAATGGTTTCAGTCTCTTTGCATAGGAATAAGGATCACCTATAGCCAATGTTCAATTAGTCTGATTTTCAATTTTATTGATCAAGTTTTTGTTTGTAATTGAAGGAGAAACTAATTAATTTTGTAATACCTAATTTTGACATTGCAAGGTTTAAGGATGACTGATAAACTTTAAACATAATGTATTGTTGGTTGGGTTTGATATTTATTGTTAATTGTCACTTGTAAGTTGTAGCTTTTGTGTCTTTAAGACAAATTCCTGTCTCCTGAATAGATTTTGTAACTGCTCGTAATCTGTGAATTTTCAGTTATGGTATTAAAGGAGGCTCTTTAAGTCTCAGCCGGCCTTCTCTTTGTTCTGTCCATACTAAGTGTAAATTATTCCCTGACAACTGCACCTCCTATGTTTCATTGCAGATAAACTTTTTGAATTATTTACACCTGGATTTATTAATCAAATCAAGATACTTATTTTATTACGGTCCTCTAGGTCTGGTTTTTAGGAGAACGGATTGGTGAGGGAATTGGTAAGACTAGGAAGGAAGCCCAAGATCAAGCCGCAGAGAACTCTCTTAGGACCTTGGCTAGTAAGTACTCACTCATTTTCCTTTCTCAGTTTTGACTGCCAGTTCAGAAGCATTTGATCTTTGGCCTATACTACTTGCATTTTAATATTGAAGCTTCTAAGTATTGAACAACCTGTTTCAGATTCCAGAAACCATATTGTGAAGGAATTCTTTTTGCCTTTGACCAATGTGCAGATTAATCACAGAAGTGCTGATTTTTCTTGCTAGCTTGAACTATAAAAGAGCAGTACTGGCATCTCTTTATCCATCACTAGATATCTGATTGAGACTTGCAGCTATTGTTATTGATGACTATCATTTACAGACAACTAGACCTTGCCTTTATGAATTAAGTTTAATTAGTTTATGATACCTTCTACTCTATCCTGATTTTAACTTTTTCATTGCAGATAAGTATTTGTCAAATGCTCTGCTTGATCCTACTTCTGTTCATGGAGATTTGAATAAGATCCCCTATTCTAAAGAAAAGAGCTTTTTAAATGATTCAAACTCTTTTGTAAATCCAGCATTTGCACGGGATGATCTTCCCTCTGCTGCTAGTAATTCTGAAGAGTCCCGATTTCTTGATCAGAAGTTGGAGGAATCAAAGAAATTGATGGCATCTGTTGTGGCCCTTAAAGAACTAGTATGCTGCTGCAACAGAATTGTAGTCTATAAATATGTTTGAGTAAACTTTTGTAAACTACTGATATATTTGTACTGACATTCCAGTGCACCACGGAAGGTTTTACTCTTGGGTTTCAGTGCCCTCCTTCTCTTTCAGCAAACTCGGACAGTATTGGAGAAATAAATGCACAGGTAATTCTAAAGTTGTTTTGATATGTACTGCAAATTAAACATATATGTGATGGATTTCTTTATTGTGGGGAAAGGTAATAGTAACTCCTCAATTTGGGGTTAATTCACAATATCTTCATTCTTTTTCTTTTGATATTTTTTGTGCATATGAGTCTGACAATGATATTTTTTTCATGAACTTATTACAATTATTAGTCTATTTTTCCATTGCACGTGCACCATTCATGACTTTAGTTAATTATGCATTCATTAACACAATAATGCTCTCTACTTCAGTCAGGCCCAATGATACCCATGCACGCATAAAAAGAATAATAGCAAAGTAGGTAACATGACCTCTCCCCTAATCTTGAATGGCTTTATTATAGTTTTCTTGTTATGTCACTTGATACGTGTATACATATTTAGCATGTAAGCGGTTAGATTGAACAATTTCTTTGACTGTTTGGTTGTCAGGAAAATCGTTTATGTGTTGAAGAAAATCCACTAGCTCCTATACTAATCTGCTTGGAGCATCCTTTCAGAATCGATTTTCTCATAATCTTCTTCCATTGTCTGAAGTCTGAAAGATCTTTTTTTTTTGTCATGATCATAACCAGAGTTTTCTTGATGAACTGTTAGGTTGAAGTTGCCGGACAAATCTTAGGAAAGGGCATTGGAACTACCTGGGAAGAAGCTAAGCTGCAGGTATATCTTGCAATATAAATATGAGAAAATAAAATGCCTAATCTTACACTAAATTGGTCCTTTATTTAACCAAAATAATAGTTTGTACTGTATAAATTTCACTACTAATAAAAATTTTCCTTTTTATTGAAAATCATGAAGGCAATCCTGTTATTGTCAGTTATACCAATGTAGATTCATACTGATGAATGGTGGAATTTGTGGAATTACCTCAGTGATGAGTTTTGCCCTTTATAAGAATGTTGTAAAGTTGGTCTTGAGGTTGTGCATTTACCAATATCTGTGTAGTTGGATTTAGTTAAGCCTGTTCCTTATATTTTGAACACATACTGCTTAAATTTGTCCTGAATCATGCTATTATCTTGATGAAAGCTGAATATTGAAATTACTTTCTTGATGGTGTATATCATGACTTTTGTCTGAGTTATAGTTTGTAAAACTTGATTAAGTTTACACTATTTGGTTTGTATAGCTACGGAATCAGACACTGATTTCATGCTGAATTGAGTATCATTCAAGTCCTATGGTTTTTTCAGGCAGCTGAGGAGGCACTTGGTGCTTTGAAGTCCATGCTTGGTCAGTTCACTCAGAAAAGATTGGGTTCTCCAAGGTGAGTTGATATTACATGATAGATCATATTTATGATAGCTCATGATGAAACTTCACACAAAATATTGATGATTAAATATATGCTTGTTGGAGAAATTCAAAGGGAGAAATTCAATTTTTTTCTGATTTAGCTTGAGTGCAATATTCACAAAAATTTAAACTTATATTTGAACATAAACATTGTTTGCCAGGCAACCTTTCTGCATTACTAGTTCTTGAGTCATTGTTAATATAATCAAACTCTTAACTTTGGGACAATGGATGTGGATAAGAATAACGTGTACATATATATATATATATATATATATATATATCTCAGAGCTCAACTTACATCGTGTCAAATCTAACAGACTTTCTCATCTTCCTGCCATGACATTCTGTGATATTGGATCAGGTCACTCCACTCGGTTCCTAACAAACGGTTGAAGGCGGAGTTTTCTAGAGTTGTGCAGCAAATTCCTTCATCCAATAGATACTCCAAACACGATACTCCAGTACATTGATAGCTCTGGTTAAGCATCTGCAGAGATGTTGCTATCTTTTTCCAGAGACTCAGGGGACTGTTGGATGGATTGAATTCAGGTGAGATTTCAAGTACCAAGTGTTGCACCCACAGCTCTAGGACTGCTCTCGGGCATCAGATTATGTTTCAACGAGTAGGGATTTTCGGTGTGCATGCCCAACAACAGAGGTTCGGGGATTCTACATATCACGTGTGCTTATCCACAGAGATTTAGTAGATTGGTGAAATAATTTGCAGAGTTAACATAGTATCACGGCTTCATTTGATTCTGGGAGATCCTAAGCTTTCATGGCAGAATTACTGGACGCAAATCTTCAAACTTCGGATTTCTTCATAAACACATTCGTGGGCTTTGCTTCGATAATTCCTGATTCAGATTCTGTGTTCCTGACAAGTCATGGAAGTGAAACACACTGATTTTACCCAGAGGCAGTTGATGGAAAAAGAAGATAAACTTCTGTTTATGTTTCAACCAGTCTTTTTTGTACATTGTGGCTTGTTTTGTTTCTGCTTTAAAGCCACCACAAGTCTATAATGCAGAGGTTTTCAAGTGTTAAGTCTTCTCCTTTCCACTACCCTTTCATTTTCTACTGTTTGTTAAGAGTGCAGGGGTCCTTCCTTTCCAACTTCTGTCAATTAAGATTCTCCACCAGATTTGTTTTTTTCTTCTTTTGAGCCCCTTTATTCTTCATGTACTTGTTCGTCTGCAAGTGATACTTGTTCTTAAATGGCTTCATATATTTATCTTCTAAAAGACACTGTTTATTTGAATTTAAATATGAAAGTATAGAATAGCACATAACATGATGAATTTCATTAGCAGAAGTGGGGAAATGGGGGTAAAAGTTCAAGTTCTTGTAGTGTCTCATTGAGTGGTAAAAGTTTTCAAAGTGGAAATGATCTTTATTTTTTATTTTTATTACATATATAA
The DNA here is from genome assembly GCA_020875875.1 of Dioscorea alata. Taxonomy (NCBI): domain Eukaryota; kingdom Viridiplantae; phylum Streptophyta; class Magnoliopsida; order Dioscoreales; family Dioscoreaceae; genus Dioscorea; species Dioscorea alata. The sequence continues at coordinate 19,737,660 of CM037024.1, forward strand.
TATATACCAATATGATTCTAATGCAAAATTGTCAATAGGTTTGGTCTTATTGGGTAAAATGATTTAGGAATCTGAATCAGGAATGGTTCAGAGCTCAAACTTCGGATTTATAAATGTGGGTTCACAGCTCAAACTCCTCATCTCTGAATGATGGTTTGTGAGTTGGATGATTAATTCTTAATCCGTGCACATACTCCCCATACTCCCTGATGTATATAATGCTTGTCGTTTTTGTAAATAAAATAAAATAAAATAAAAATGTTAAGAAAATGGATATGTTTTTACTTTTATGATATACCAAAAAAAACACTTTAAAGTAGGAACCCTTGCCTTCTCATATATTTATTTGATTAGGACTTGGCACTACAAGGGACCCACACAAAATAAATAAATCAAAGTTAAAATTAATTTTATTCTAGTGACCATAAACAAATAGATTAAACTATCACATCATAAACATCAAACTAAACCTAATTTCTGCAATTGCTGTTCCAAAGGTAATTGTCATTCATCAATGCGCCATCATAATACCTAACGTTCTCATTTATTTTATACTTTTTGTCACAAATTAAGGAATTGTGTGGTCATGATTAAATTCTCCATGTTAACAAATTTCCATTAAGAATTCACTAGATTTTGCCTTGGAACTTTTCTTTACTATTTTTTTTTAATTCAGCATTTGTACTATTATTGATTAATTAAACAACTTTGGGGTGGTTTAATATTAAATATATTTGGTCTTCAATGAAGCATATTATTATTAAATTGACCAACTTTGAGTGGTGTTTCACTTGAGTGCAAAGTGGGTTCATGGACACGTCTAAGGAAAAACATGTCATTCATGGAATCAAAAATACATTAACTAAGTTTGAGCTTATCTTTTCTGATAATTAAATTATAAGTTGGTAGATCATCTTGGGCAAGTGTTGGCTTTAGTGTGTGTATATATATATATATATATATATTTGGATCATTTTAGTTATTATATAATGTTGGTGATTTGTGATGAAATCCTTGTGAAATTTAGCAAGTGACGTTACTTTTCAATGTAGTTACAAACAGCTGGATATTCATTTATGATTTAGTCTTAAATTAATAAGATTTTATATGTAATATACCTTATAATACGTGGTGATTTGTGACTTGTAAGATATGTTTTGCTAGATAGAATGTTTATTTATTTATTATTATTTTTTTAAGTGTCGAGAAGAAAAAAGTTGCCGACCTCTTGGAAACTTGTGAACTTTTTATTTTAATAAAAAAAAGTCCACAAGTTTTCAAGAAGTCGGCAATATTAATTTTTAGATTTAATTTGTCTTCAAATGTGTTCTGACCTTCGACCTAAATCGGATTAAATGGTGAATCTTTTTTAAAATACAATGAAAATATTTAAGTATGGTTTATACTCCCAAAACTCAAGTTAAGACAACATGTTTTTTAAAGTGATAATTTATCTTAATTTTCTGTGCATTTTAAAGAACAAAACAAATAAATTTGTGAAGTGTCTGTTTTATTTCTCAGATTACTTAAATATTAGCAAAGATACTTATATCTATGGTGTTTAATGAAGAGAAGTAGCTTTCTCAATAAAAAAGATATGACCTTTTAAATAAATACATACAATATTTCACCAATAATATCTCAAGTTCATTACAAATTCTATTTCACGTGTTTATCAAAGTTATACTACTTCAATGTTTTTTGCGTTGTGTTTTTTTTTAAATTTTATATATATATATATATATATATATATATATATATATATATATATATCTTAATTTAAAAAACATAAAACAAATGATATATCTCTCACACACACTTGTAATCTCCCATTGCATCTAAGATTCAAACTTATTTTCTCTATAGTACACAAACACTAGCTTAGTGTTGATAAACTAAAATATCATTCACTAAAATTCTCCTAAATACTTTTTAATTCATATAATTACTTCAATATCAAAATTTATTAGAAACTTACTAAGATACATAATAAATATATGGTATAATACTCAACTTGGTCCCTCTACTTTTTTCTCTTTTTTTGTTTCTCTATTTAAAAATGCTCATAACTAGTATCTCTACTTTTGAAAATTGGTCAGCTTAATCTATTCTATTGTTAAAAATGGGTTAACTAGTCTGTGCATAATATTACCAAAAAAAAAAAGAGACTAGGAGTAAAGAGATTCAATTGGCACATTTTTAAAGCAGAAAGATTAGTTTGGAGCGTTTTTGAGTAAAAGGACTAAAAATGAAGAGAGAGAAAAGTAAATAAACCAATTTAAATACTATACTTATATATATATATATATATATATATATATATATATATATATATATATATATATATATATATATAGGTAAATTCTCATTTTAGTCCATGTACTTGCTGAAATGTGCCTTTTTTATCCCTCTAGTTTAATTTGTGTCTTTTAAATCCCTCTACTCTTTTATTTGAGCCAATGTAGTCCCTCCGGCTGACGGATGTGAGATTTGCCATCAAAGTATGTGTGCCACTTCACCCAAAAAATTATTATAAAAAGCCACGTCAGCATACTTTGACGGCAAATCTCACAGACGTCAGCCGGAAGGACTACATTGGCTCAAATCAAAAAGTAGAGGATTTAAAAAGCACAAATTAGATTAGAGGGACGAAAATGGTACATTTCGATATGTACAGGGACTAAAATGAGAATTTTACCGATATGCACATTTCGATATATATATATATATATATAAAAAGAAGGAAGGGAAAAGGAAGACGCAGCAGCGATGCGGGCAGGAGGCGCAGTTGCGTGGCAGAGTATCTCGCCAGTTTATGCGTTTTGTGTGTGTTGGGACTATGAACATAAGGACAAATCCGCCGCTTTCTTTCTTTCTATGCGCACTATCTCCATTCTCCACCGACCCATTCAATCAATCAAAAATATTTATTATTATTATTATTAATATATATACATATAATAATAATATATAGTGATGACTTATGACTGTGTATCTATCTGTGTCGCCCACTCTCTCAACTTGCAAGTGTCCACACGTTCCTTAACCTCTGATTTTGACATTTCTTGGCCGCCTCTCTTCTGTCTCTGTAGACTTTGGTCTTCCGTACACCACTTAGTGATACGTTTAGGAAACTATAAGCATTCATCATTCATTTAAATAATAATCATAATAACAAAACACAAAACAAAATTACAAGATTAAGGCAAAAGATATTGATTAATAATAAGTGTTATTAAATAAACGAAAATTTTAAAAAATTTGAAACCATTTCCCAGAACACTCACGTTTCCCAAATAAACCAGTCTAAAGTTTCCAACAACCAAAGAAGAGAAAAGAAAGAGAAGAGAATAATATTATAGAAAAAGAAACACGTGTCGTTTCCTTCTACCGTAGCACTAGTTGTAGTTTCCCATGCCTTACTCCCTAAGAAAAAACCACACCTCAATCCTTCTTGCCATAAAACCCCAAACCCACCACCCAAACATTCCATCATTTACCATTCATAATAATAATAATAATAATAATAATAATCTTTATCTGCTACATTACATCTCCCTGAGTTTCTTGTTGAGAGTCATGCTCTCTTGTTCTTCTTGGCTTACTCTTGACTTTGTTTCATCACCATCCATTGAAGAAGAAGAAGTAGAAGAAGAACTTATCAATATCATCAAGTTTTGGTTCTCCAGACACTACTTATTCCCAAACAGCTAACACAACATGGGTCTCAACTCCAAGCAAGCCATTCCTGATAATATGCACTGGTCTCAGGTATATATATATTAATAAACACTTGTACTTGTTTCTTTCTTTGCTTTCAGTAATCATTTTTGTTCAGAAAGCTATGTGTGTGTGTGTGTAGAGTTTGTTGAAGAATATAAACCCAGAGGGAAACCAAGTGAAGAAGCAAAAGCAGCAGCAAGAACAACAAGGACTTGCATGTCCAAGATGTCAGTCTACAAACACCAAGTTCTGTTACTTTAACAATTATAATAAAAGTCAGCCTCGCCATTTCTGCAAGGCTTGCCGGCGTCACTGGACCAACGGTGGCACTCTCCGGAACGTCCCTGTCGGCGGTGGCCGGAAGAACAAACGCTCCAAAACCACCACCTCCACCACCACCACTTCCAGTACTAATACTAGTAATATTAGTAGTAAAGATGAAAGATTAGTACCAAGTTTTCAGCAGCAGCAGCAGCTAGGAACTGAGAACTTTTTTGGGAGTATTTACAGTAATGTTTTGGCTCATAATTTACAGCCATTGGAATCAAATGGGATGGCTATGGGCTTTGACAACTTCACTGTTGATCCTTTTCTTGGGGTTTCATTGTATGATTGCACAGGACTAGGCAGTGAGTGGCAGGCACTGCAAATGAGAAGTGGTATGGATCATAGTGCTGGTGTTTTCCCAGGTGGATGCTGGAGTAATGGTGGTACTGCTTCTGCTTGTTTGGAGGATGATCCGCTTCTGGCTGGGTTTGTTCCTTCTGCTGATCATTGAGAGGTTGATGAATTGATTGTGATTTCTATTGTTTTTTTTGTTTTTGCTGGAATTTGAGTTTCAAGTTGTAGGGTTGGTGATTGTTTTTTTTTTATTTTTTTGTCTGGGTATTGTTAAGTGTTTTTGTTTGTTGTTATGAAGGTAATGAGGTATAAGCTACACTATAAATCTATGTAAGTTCTTGTGCTTAGGTTAACATGACACGAAAATAAGATTCACTGAAGAATAAGAAGAGATGGTGGATATGACAAAAGAATGCATCTGAATTTTTAGATTTCATTCTTCCAAAAAACAAAAGGAGTATACCTTGCTTGACTGAACTTTGCAATTGTATTTGATATTTCTTGCATCAAACTTGAAAATAAAGAAACCAAAGAGAAAACGTGCAGCTGCAAAAATAGAAAGGATGAATTCAAACCGCCATACCCTGAAACCACTAGACTTCTTTGACTGTAAAACATCTGATGAGAACTAACAACAGCATCCTCTCCAGCTTCTTTCTCTTTTCTGTATCTTTTAAGCTTCATGGTCCTCTGATCTACATTTCAAATTCCGCAATGCATGAATACATGTGGTTTATCAGCCTGGTCGGATCTGCGCAATCTTGTGTTGAGAACATAAACCTCCAGATATTCATCCTTTGTAACTTGATTTATGTACACAAAATAACGGTGTATCATTTGCTAGGACGAGAACATAAGATAGCAAGGCCTTCGAATTGATTGACATTCCACCACTTGTGATCCTTATATCCGAACTGGAAGGCCGAAATTTTGGTGTATTTTGATTTCACCACCACGACCTGCAGTCACAATCACCAAGCCTAAGGCTGAGCTGCTCTGCAGAAACATGCCGGCATTGCTGAAGCCCCCATTTATCTTGGAAGCCATGAGCAACTTTTCCTCAGGCCAAGTAGACGAAATTCTGTCACCAAAGTTGCTAGAGTTTGTATTGAGGATGCAATCTTGCTGAGAACCATCGGTACACCTATAAGTTGCCTCAGACTGCAAGTCGAAATTAGCCTGGGCGGTTTCATCGAGATCATTAAGTCTGTTGTTCTGAGCTGCGGTCGTTCCCACATTCATGCCTGGCCAAGGAACTGCCACTGTTACATCCTTGCAATGAAAATATTCATAAGACTGTGTGACTGGTATAACTCCTTTGCGTCTGCTTGGTCGAGAATCAATGCCATATCTCCAAATGTACACCTGAGAGTCCTCACTAGCAGAGATCACATGGTCTCCAGATGTTGTGAAGGATGCTGAGATTTGGCTATTCGTGTTCCGCAACCCTGCAAGCAACAAGAGAAAGTTCAATGTAAGCTCTGGATAAACTGAATTCAAAATAATACCGTAGCAACTGAATGTGTTCTATGTGAGGTAGCACATTCCAGAGGCAAGTAAAAGTTTTTTATTTTGTTAAATGAGCTGTGACACAGCTAATACAACATGCCAAACCTGGGCAGCAAGACAACAAGTAAAAGTTAATGAAAGCTTTCAATTGTCAACAAGCAAAGTCCGCCTTACTAGCTGTCACCATCATTCTGCATCCTCCCGGCAGTGTAAAGACTAGTAGCTGTCATTTTTTCTTCAAAGCAAAAGTATTGCCAATAGGAACTTGTTCCTTAGAAAGCTAGGTAAACTTTAAAGATGCAATTGTGAAAATCCTAAACAGAGACCACTTTCACATGAAGACACTAAAGAGTGCTAATAACATACCATCCAATAGGTTGGATGAGTTCTAAAACTCCAGGTCCATGGGGATCATCTGAAGGCTTTAAAGCTTTAGGGCCAATGTGTTGAGAGTTGGCTACTCCTTTAAACAATACTTCATGTCTAGGCTGATGGAAATGATAAATATCTACCACATTCAGAATTTGTCTATCTGGAATACAGGAGCACAAAACTTTCATGACTTTCTACTAATCTTTCAAGGACCTTCAAAGTGAGAAAACTTTCAGTTTCAAGATTGGTAATCTGACAGGTACATTCAGTTTCTTCACTAGCAACAAACAAGAACCTCACAAATAGTAATCCTTCACTATCGGTTTATTTTTATAATGGATGATAAAGATTTCAAGCAAAATTAGAAAACGTTAAGAATCATCCAGAATTGGTTCATCAATTGCATTCACACCAAAACTTTAAATTCTTAAATTTAAAATCAGTGGCTTCTACACAAACTAAGCATTCGGTCTAGAAGTCACAAAGTTAACAAGGCAGTATTCAAGCAAATGAAACTCAAGTTACAGATGAAAATGAAGTTTGCATGAGAAGTTGGAAACATATGTCTGGTGCCATGTAGCATCAAATATATCATTTTCTACAAATTAACAAATTTCCTAGATGAAACACCATTACATCTCTTTCTATTACCTAATATCCAAATAAATTACTAATTTCTAATGTTTTTCATTTTTCTTCTTCCAACCCTTAAAATCATGCAAAGTATGCCCTTGCTTAAGCAATACAACATGAATACAAAAAATAAAAAATAAAACTTAGAAGTCATGATCTTGTCACTTCTATCTGACCTGTGATTTTCTAACAGGAGTTTCTAAAATATTTGCAATAATTAATAGTATATGATTCAATTCATCAAACATCTTGACTATAAAGAAAAACAACCAAAAAATCTACCACTGAGAGATCAGAAGAACCCACCCATTTATGATGGATACTCCCTACACTCAATAGCAGGTCATATGGCATGCACCAATATTTATCATGAACTTTCCATCCTCTAGTGAAGCACTCCAGTTTTATAAATTCACAATATAACCATCAAGCTCTAGAATAATTTATTTCTTCACATAAAAGTTAATCAAGCACTGTCATCAACGGAATTCATAGCATAAAGAACTTTTTATAGTAGGTTTACCAGCGTTCTTTACAAATTATAGCAAATACCACCTTAACACTTAATATTTTGACTTCTTCCCCTATTTATATATTTTCCCTTTTTCCATGTCTAGACTCACCATGAAATGTCATGATTCTCCTAACTGTAGAATGAGATAAGTACAAACCCCTCAAATGAACCAAAGCAGAAGTTGTTAAATTTATTGAGGAATGAAGGAAATATTCCAGCAGATTGAAATAAAATCAGATATAACAAAATACTTAGAGTGAACAGATTCTGAAAGTAACAATTCTTGCCATGTCTTGAGAAGATTGCAGTTCCAATTTCTTCCAGAAAATTGAGCGCTTCACAGCAATGCAAACTGTCCAGTAAAAACTACTTGCAAATCTTCAAATAATATGTTTTATAAAAAAATATAATATAAAGATTATATGGTATGGGTATGTCCATATAAGTAGGTTATTACAAAACAACACCCATGATAAATATTATATATATATGATATATTATATGTGTGTGTGTGTGCGCGTGCGCATATAAGGTGGTTGTTATAAACCAATGCTTATTACGGAGAATCGATGGTTGATTGGATAGCAGTTCTGTTGTAATGTGTAGAATCCTATAAAACTTACTCTAGGTTAAAACTAAAAGCCAGCATGACCAAAAGGTGAGTCTTGACGATTTAACTAGTTGTAGAGAAACTTTAAGCAATTAGTTTCTATAGCACATAAAGAACAGAGATGGAAAATGGTCTCTATGCTACCCATCACATAAGTTCTCCAGATTGACTTACCCGCAGATTATTGAAAACCAATTTGAAGCACAACATAAATAATTAGACAAAACACAAAGCATATTAAAATGATATTCACTACAAAGCCTTTCCATTTAGAAAAGATTGTCTTTGTAATAGATCATACTCTTCTACATCATATGAAATTAGATTGTCCACCCTTAAAAAAATACCTACTGGCTGTGGGACATCAAGTAGTTTTCCCCAAATGATTTAAAACCAATCTCAAGCATACCTATACACTTCAACAGAAACAGAAAGCACATTAAAAGTTCACAGCAAAACAGTTTCATTTAGAAAAGATCGTTTTTTGCCTTGGAATATGCCCTTCTAAATTATATCAAATTAGATTCTCCACCATTGGAAATGCCTATGTATATGGAGCATCAAGCTTTTGCCTCCACAGATTATTAAAACCCAATTTCAAGTGTGCTCCATATACTTTAATGAAAGAAACAGAACCATGTCATTTAGAGAAGAAAAGCTTCTTAAACTTTACAGGAACATTCTGGAGATTCCATTAAATCTTGCTGCACAACAATAGCCAATACAATATCAGCCGTGTGTCTCATATTGGGACAAAAGTTATTTCGGAAAGCCAGATTACAAGATATTACCAATAAAGATAATTATTCATTGATGACCAGCTGAAATTGGCAAACTGATTTTTACCTTTAAATTTGTGAACTAGCCCAGCACCATCAATGACACGTATTCGTGAATCTGCAGAAGTAATTAGGACTTCAGAGGAACTACCTGGGGCAAACTGTTTCATTAAGCTAATCAGATAACTTTGTTGGGCAACTATATCAATTAAAGAAATTGTATAAGATATTTGTTCCTTAAAATTGTAAGATAAATGTGTTTATGTTTTATACCTGGAAGCCAGTAATTTTTTTGTGGCTGTAACCCCTTTTCTTGTTTTGCAAGTCAATTTGATTTTTCTGCTGCAGCTTATTGTCTGGAAAAAAGAGAGCTGGGTATAAGAAGCATACCAACACATCAGAGCTAATGCATGTTAAATTCTAAATAAAATTAGGATGTCCTCAATTGCTTCCATAAATTTGGGTTTGAAGTTGTGGGTGAGAGATTAGGTGCAAATTAACTATTTGAACAAGAAACTCTTTGCTATATCATACCGAATGTGTTGTATAGGTGGCAACTCCCCCTATGAGTACCAACAAGGGCAGCCTTCAGAGACAAAAATATAAAAAACAATTAAGCAATAAAGGCAAATAAGAAAACATTTCATCATAAGCACTCAATTTAATGGGGAAGCCCAATACACAAGGCTCCTATTAGCACAAGGTACAAGGACAGAGCACAGAACCTTCACTCCAATACGGAGAGGTTCCTTTCCCCAAATCCAGAGCACTCGGTTCATCAACGAGCGCACTTACAGGTACATAGAGCCACCTTCCAGATTTAGAACATATTAAAAATAAAATTACCTGCCCATCAGGGGTATAGGATGCAGCTGTCACCATTTCATGGAGATCATTCCAATCAACAACTTGACGATCTGGAATACTCCATATGCGAACTTTCTCATCTAGTGATCCGCTAATGAAATATCGGTCGTCAACCGGATTAAATTGAATGCAAGTCACTGGGCCATGGAAAATCGATATTTGGTGGAACTTCCATCAGCCCATAAAGGAAATGAGTAACAACTTCATGTAAAAAAGCAAAAAGATTTGGAACATTGGACAATCTACTGCTCACCATAATCACTGTGGGAGAATGTTTTCAAACAGGAACTGCTAGACAGATGCCACAGTCGAACTGTTTTGTCCATTGAAGATGAAAGCAAGTACTGGAAATAAGTGAAATTGTGTCAGAAGGTATATATAAACATATTGAAAATTCGTAAGACAGCGATCAGAGACCAATTATATGATTACAATCTGTCAAAGGATGTGCAGGATTTCTGCATCAATATGGTTTTTAAACCAAGTACAGCCAATCAAACTACATTGCAGATGGTGCATGGAAGCCAACAAGATACAAACAGTAAATAAGTGGGAATTTACCGTTGATAGAGCAGACGATACATTAGTAACAAGATAATACCTCAAGGAATACATATACCTTCCAAAATCAACAAAAAAATATCTTCTTTGCTGAAGGGTGGGAGTAGATGACCAGTGCTAAGTTATTTTGATTAAAAATTGCATCCGACATGAGAGAAGTGACCAACATCTTATTGCGCAAAATTCTTCAGTTACCAAAGCATATGTCTGACATAATTTATAATTATATATCATAGAAATCACTTGATAACTCATTAAACAAACTTAACCCAAGATCATGTAGGAAAGGAGAGAATGTAAGCACCATCATTAGAAGCCATGATACCAAGTTAAATTCTGAACAATTTGGAAGTAAGAACAATCACTATGTTGTTTTGCAAGATTTTCGGCGCATTGAATTGTAATTTTCTGCCCTAGAAATTACTAGCCTCTTGTATATCTAGTGATCACTGCTTACAACTTGTCATTGCAAGATTTTTCCTGATCAGAAATAGATTATTTCTATGCTGACAATAGTAAAAAATAATAAGAAAACAGAGCAAAGAATCATGAATCTTATAAGAATATTGATTGTTCTAAAGCTAAGCAGACACTGAACTAGACTGTTATTAAGAAATTGGCACAAAAATGCATGTTTGTCAACAGCCATTACTTCAAGAGGGCCAGCTCACAGAAGCACACTACAGAATGATCTTAGCTAATTCTACGTAGAAAATACCTAATTGATGAATAGATCAACCAAGATTTTTGTTGAATATTCTTTTGAACCATATAACCAGTTCTGCTTTTAAATTTGGGAGGATTACCCTCAACTATATTTTGGCGGCAACCTGCAATACTGTTTTCTAGTCATACAGTCTGCCTGCCTATACAAAGCCTCTTAAAATTTCTCTGAAGTGTTTCTCTTTCAGTTATATCATAAGTAAAGCCTACAGACAATGGAAAATTGTGCTTCACTCCTAAGGATTTCTTTCTTTAATTAAAATTCCAACAGGCAAATCATCATATTCCCATTCACATTCAACATTATAATAATCATTTAAAAATAAGGAAGTATATCACCATTCACAAATTGCTGAGGTAATGTAAAAGAGTTTTCAAACCCAATATAAGATCTTTCTGCACAAAAGCAGCAAGCACATAGATTGATTTTAAAGAAAACTATGCACAGAAATTAAACAAGGCGAGATTCAAATTTAAGTGCTTAAATATCAAAAGCAAGAGACGCAAACAAATTTTTATGAATTTCAAGAATAGAGGAAAATAAACGAACCTGGGTTTTGGACCATGAGAGGTTGAGAACATCTGCTACATGACCCTTCAAAGAGCAGACGGGCTTCTCCCCGAGAGCAAAAAATTTCTCTGGCACCACCAAATGGTCGGAGCTAATGTACTTCCTGTTACTCAAGGCCTTCGTCCTCTTCTTCTCCCAATAGCTCCCCTCCACACCAGCCAACTCCAATGTGGGCTCTGCCAACTCATCAGTAAGAGAAGCAAAGAATGGTTTATAATTCCCATTCTCCTTCGTTCCTTCCTCCAAAAACAGCGCCTCATTCCTCTCGTACCCTGTCACCTGCCACACATGAATAACACAGTCCTCACCGGCACTCGCAAGAAACCTCCCGTCCAAGCTGAATTTGATACACCAAATGGCTCCACTGTGCGCCTGTATCTCTTGGCTCAGACACATCGCAGTGAGCTCCTTCTGGGTCTTTCCATATTGCCGGACCCTTATCCTCTCTGGAAAATGGTGAATCCCGTCTTGGCTGTCATCAGTAGCTGAGCTCGATCTCCGCCCACCCTTCTCCGACGACGTGTCCTTCTCGTCACTGCTCGGACGGTCCCGCTGATAATAGCCTCCGGTGACGACGCTGCCGGCGACATTCTTAATGCTCCGGAGCCAGCTCCCGCGCTTTTTGCTCCTTGCCGACCCGGATGAACGCGAGGCAGCACTACTGCCAGCGGAGATGCCGCAGCCGTTGCACGAGGGACTGGTGCCACTCTGTCGGCGCATGAGCTCCTGGACAATGGGGGAACGGCCAACACACATCTCGAACTCATCCATTGTGAGTTGCCGCCCCGTCCCCACTTCTCTCACCTTGTCCCAGCTCCCGTCCTCTCTCACCACGAACTCCCTTCCATCATCCAGGTTCTTAATCGTCAACCTCGGATCCCCATCACCCTCCAGTACCTCCTTCGAAAGCTGCGACTTCGGCAACACCGGTGGCTGCCCCGAATGCACACCAGGATCAACACAGCCATCAGATCGTGATCTCTCCACGCGAGCAACAGCAGCATGCGGATGACACATAAAGCCCTCGCATGAAACAGAGCGCGCAATCTCAACATCTCGAACACGAGCCGGCAACGACGTCACAGCCGACTCCACCACCACACCAGACTCGCCAGACACATCACCAGCAAGCCCCATGCATTGAAGAAGCCGTCGCCGGCGCTCCTCAACAGACGACGGCTCCGAGATCCACAAATCATAGGAAAAGGCAGAAGACGGGGGGAACCAAGGGAAATGATGATGGCGGAACCGGCGACGATGAAGATCGCCGGCGTCATCATCAGAGACAGAAGTGGACGAGCAAGAGGATGATAAGATCCGATCCAAAGACTCATAGAACTCCTCCTCATCGTCGCCGACGACTCCAGTGTTGGTCATCGCCATCACCTCGCCGGCATTCCGATCCCAAGGCCACGGGGAGTGGTCGTGGTCTCGGGCCGACGCGGCGCTGGGATCGGGGGAGAGAGAGCGCGCGAAGCCCGATGTTATATGATGATGATGATGGTGTTAGAGAAGCAGGCGCGTTGTGGTCGTGGTGGTGGTGGAGTAGATCTAACTATCACCTGGACCTAAGCTAACCTTATTCTCACCGCCCACTCACGTGACAAGCGTGTAGGGATTGTTTAACTGTAATCTCGGGAGAATAGGTGCCGGGACCTAGGAAGTAGGATGGATCCCATCACCGCCGTGGAGTTTGGGAATTGGGGTCGTTTTTATATATTCTTGGGTTTTTTTATCTATACCCTTGTAATCTTTGAAATTGTTGAGCTTCCAGCAGTTGGCACATTTGGGATAAAAATGGCAAAAACCGAAGTGACTTGTAGTTTTTGACCCGATTCACTCTGAACAGGACGGCTTTGGACAGGACAGGGCATGAAAAAACTAAACCCGCTCCATTTCACCCCGTCCTGCTATTAATTTAACTTATTATAAATAGTGTAGGGGTAAATAATTTTTTTTATTTCAATAAATTTCTTATGAACTTGTTTTTATAAATATATGTTTTATAAAAAAACAGTTTAAAAAATGTCTTTAGAAATTTTAGTTATTTATTTGTAATTATAAGTGGGACAAGACGGGGCGGAGTAGGTGGGTTATAAAAAAAAAACGCGATGAAGTGGGGCGGGGGCAGGGCAAGGATGATAGAGACGTGCTCCTCCCCCACCCTGCCCGGCCCCATTCCATCCCATTGTGATCCCTAATTTTGTGTATGTTTGGGTCTTTTATATTGATACCCCTCAAATAGCCGAAATTACACAGATTGGGAACTTTTGGTATTTTATTTTTTTAATAAGTGTGGATTATTACATCAGATAGTTTAAGCTGTTTGTGGGAATGATTTTTATGCTATTGATTTGGATAATTTTGAATTTTATTTTATGATATACTTTTATTAAAAATATAGATATATTTATATATATACATAAAGGACTGCCAACTGCATAAAGTGGTACGTTTATATTATTAAAAGACACATGTAAAAGATAAAAATACAAAAATTGTCAAATTGAAAAAACAATGCCAGGCAAGAAAAAATTATTATTCTTGAGATATTCTAAATATTTAATATAATTACTTTTTTAATTTTTTTATGAGTAATTTTTTAAAAGTTATATTATTTGGATATTTTACCTACTAAAAATAATGAATAATACACTACAATATTTCTGCATAATATTATATAATATTGAGGTAAAAAGACAAATTTCTAAGCTGTTCATTCATAATTCGAATAAAATACAATTGAGCTTCGAGAGGTTCTCACGCACCCAATATATTACATAAAAATATCAAAATAAATATAATGAAATAATAAAATTTATTCAACCGATATTTTATCGGAAATTTCATTTTAGTCCTTATTAAAAAAAAACACATTGTAGATTTAGGATTAGATGAATGTAACAGTGGGTAAACAAAGGGGTGGTGAGCGTAAGCAAACGATGAGATGTCTTGGCAGGAGGTAGCAGCCTGGCCGCCGCGATGTCGCATTCGTCGATTTCCACCGTCCGATGCGTCCTTCTATGAATCCGTCCGTCCATTCACTCATCACTGCGGCCCGATTCAGCCTCTTAATCCTGTCACTTTGAAGTACCGGGCCCGCGCATGCCCACACCTCTCCCTCTGCTCTGGCAGTAACCGTATTGGTTTCGTCGGGATTCGTGCTGATGCTTATCTCGAGGCTGATTGATGAAGGATCACTGATCGTATCCTCGACTTGATCGGAGATATTGATGAAGGTCCATGTTCTTGTATCGGTCGTTATAAAAAATAAGTGTGAGATATTTAAAAAATTTTAAATTTAAGTATCACGACAATGAGTCTTTGGTTATAGGTACAGACTTGATATCCAAATTCTATGTCACCAGGGACAAGTGCGTGGAATTGATAATTAATATTTTATTTGTACGTACAACTTTGATATATATATATGACAAAACATCATCTGTGTATGTCCATAGATAAAAAATCTATGGACATACTTTTCATTTTTTTTTTAAATAAAAATGCACACATATGTGTTGTTGGTTTGACGGAAAAAAAAATTATGTATACTTATGCATATATTATATGGGTAAACATCAGCACATTGAAAAAAGTAAGAGAAAGAAAGAAAAAAAGAGAGTAGATAGAAACTAGTAGATAAACAATATCAACAACAATAGTGCAAATGGGTTGTACTGGATTCGGGAACGGATAGATTGCTGTGTGTTTGGGTGTTTTTAGAAATTTTCTTGTAAATATAGTTGAAATTGAGTTGGATGACCGTGACTAATAAAATATTACGATCACGATCTGAAGGTTCAGACTGAAAAAGTATTGTGCGTCACTTGACTTCCATACATGAGATAAAAATTTTGACCCCCTCTTAATATGTGATTGAGGTCTAATAATAAAAAATAAAAAATAAACATAGCTTTTAAAAAAATAATAATAATCATATATAAAGTTATTTGTTCAGATTGTGAAATAAATAAATAAATAAAACTCTCTCACGTATAATTGCTATTAATCATTGGTTACTGGATAATTATATTCCACACAAACAGGGGAAAAAGTTGTCAAATAAATGATCCCGAATATTGCACTCAATTTGAGTAAAATATTTTTTTATTATTTATTCTACAATCAAACATTAGTTAAACTAGTACAATGTTTGCAGTTTTGCATGAATTTATTAGAAGTTATTGTAAACTTTTTTTAATAAATTAAATATAACACAGGAAAGAGAATTAAAAAATATATATATAAACAGAAGTGCAAACAAAGTTTTTAGATTGCTTCCTCAACTTGCCAATTTATTCTTTTTTTTGTTTTTTTCTGGTTCCTTTATTTTTTGTGAGGGTTATTTGTTTTAATATTTTTTGTATTTTTTTATCTTTTCTATTGGTTTTCTTATTTATATTATATATTTTTTAAATAAATTAGTGATTTATTCATTTTTATTTAAAAAAAATTATTTATAATCCCCTATTGAAATTACTATTTATGGTGTTTAATTACTTTAACCAATGCAAGAGAGTTCTCTCCCACAATTGAAGAGGTGCATAACAAATCAAAACTATATTTTATAATAGATACCACATCTCCTAGCTTGCTCCTCTCTAAATATATCTGGGTTGTAGATAACTGAAAAATAAACATATGGTTAACCTATCATAAAACATATTTTTATATATAAACAACAAATGCGGTTTATATAATTTATTATTTGTGCATGCTTGCATGGTAATTCTTTTATAATTACAAAAATAAAAATAAAAAATAACTTGCACATCAAGATTAAAGTGAGGTATATTACTAATTTCATACTGATGAATATATTTAAGAAGCTAAAGCATAGTTATCCCAAAATTTAACAATTATATATTTCAAATAATAGCACTCCACGTTGAGGGAGAATAATTTAATCAAACAATAGATCTACCTTGGGGTTAATTTTTTGGTAGGGTATCAAACTATGGTCATTTTTCATTATGGGGTCTGAACTTCAATTTGAATCAAAATAGTCACCCAACTTCAATTTTGTTTTATAGGATGGTTACCCGAGAGATTCTGACCTATTTTTTTGATGATATAAATGCCAAAAATTCTCTGTCAACATATACATGACACACTGGTCTCCCAATTGGCAATTTCATTTTAGATATTGATAGAAATTTTTAACATCAAATCATCAAAAATATGCTAAAATCTCTTGGGTGATCATCTAATGAAACAAAATTAAACTTAAGTGATTATTTTGATTCATATTGAAGTCTGGATCCCAAAATAAAAACGAGCCATAATTTAGTATCTTATAAAAAAAATTGACCCATCTACCTTGACATCAATATCTATCTATTTATATGTTATCCAGACAATGCTTCCCATAAGCATTGACACATGGAATACTGATAATTATTTTATTACTTTGATAACAATTTGATTATGTGTTCACAGGCTAAATAACTGAATTTTACAAAAGATCTGGATTGAGTTTGAGAATATCATTAATTAGATTCATCTAACTTATAATCTTAATCAAGCAAGTTACTTAATGGAGCTGACATAATTTATTATGAGTTTTATTTTATTTGGCAGATAGGATTAATAAACATATATGTATGACATCCAAGATAAGATTGCAAATAAAAAATAAATAAATAAATAAATAAAAATTAGATGGTCTTTCACCAACTGCCCATCAGGCCATGAGTACAGTGCATGTGCATCATCAATCAAACTCATCCACTAAATCTCATGCTATTGATTTACATGTCTTCTTCCTTGTCATAGGTCCCTTAAATAATAATAATAATAATAATAATATGTAACAAATATTCGCATTTTGATTTTAAAAATTCCTTTAAATATTTTATTTACGAGATGTAAAAAACCCATGTCAGAAGAGTGTATAACCATAGAATTAATATCTCAACACATTTATACTTTTGTCTTAGTGAGTTTTAATTTTTTTTTTAAAAATATTTATATTTTAAATAAAGTAATAAAAACCATTTTTTACATACATTTTTTATAAAAAAAAAACTCACCATGTTATTTTCTTTAATTAGTTTATAAATAATGGAATAATTTTAAGAATGATTTGAAGTGCATGGATCTTTCTGAATGCTCTATGTGGAAGTCTTAATTATGAACAACTAGCTCCATGTCATAAACACAGATAATTAAGAAAAATATCAAATTAATATTTTATTAAGATCATTAGCATTTTATAAAATGCAGCAAAACTGCCATTTATTTATAAATAAATAAATATATAATATATATCCACTTGGTTTTCTCTATGGAAGTTTAGTAAATGACTCAGGAATCTCTTATTAATGAAATATTTTCATAAAAACCATTGTAGCAAAAAAAAATGGATTTTTTTTTAAAAAAAAGGAGAAAATTGTCCACTTAGTTCTCCTCTAGTTATCAAATGATGAACTATATATAAGACCAATGAGTAACCACTAATATTAAAAGGAAAAAATCAGTATTACATGGAAGGAATGGAACTTTCTAGACGATATATTTATACAGAAACACGGTGACTAATTTTTAAGGATTTTTAAAAGCCAATTGGATCACCTGAAAAGGTTTGGCAATTTAATTGTGTTAAAATTGACCGTAACTTAAAAATTATGAAATAATTTTGGGAATAATTTTGAGAAGGAAGGGAATGAATTTTTTTTTTACTAACAGCCGACAAGCATACCCCACTCAAGGGATTTGTCAAAGGGATAAACAGGTATGGAGGTGCACCAATTATGGTGGCTTACAGGCCTCTTAAAAAAATCATCCTGCCCTACAACCTGATGGGTGAAACCATTGTTTCTCCCACATGGGACCCACTCATATACGGTAAACAGTAAAAAAAATAACACTGGACCCAGATATATATTACATGAATAGTATATAAATAGTATTATAGCCCCCGGGTGTGCAGAGCCTAAGGTGAACAGCCATGAACAGTACATGGAACAGTGCTACCGGGGGAAGGATTTGAACTCATGACCTCTTTTTTTTACACTTTGGTGTCATATCATTGGTGTTATACCATGAAACAGTACTACCGGAGAAGGTTTGAACAGTACCTGGATTTTTAAAATTTTTTATATATATGGAAGCCTGATTAATTAATTAATTAAGATAGCTTAGCTGGTTGTCAAGGCATACTAATTAATTTTTAGGGATTATTTAATTGGGCAATTGGATCATTTATTTGATAATAAGGTTTGCCAATTTGATAGTGGGCAAGCACTCACAAATACACATGGATTTGATACCATATGTCCATACTTTTCTTCTTGTTCTCAAGCTTGGATTTAGGGGGGATGATTAATTAATAAATTAATTCATTAATTAATTTGGTGATTAAATTAATTGCAAGTAATCAAGAAAGACAACCACAAAGTTGAAGGTCATATTCCCTTCTCAATAATATGTTCCCCACGTTTGGGTGTTCAATCAGAGAACAAACTATAATAATAATAATAATAATAATAATAATGGTTTTTTAAATCCTTTCACTTTAATTGTATCTTCAAGGTTGGATGGTTATAGTAATTATTAATAATTATCAGTGAATTTTAATTATATATCATATATTCTTACTTACTATTCTTTTTTTTTTTAAACATCATTCTATTGTTTCTTTTCACTATAAACTTTATTATGCATTAATATAATATTCACTTATTAAATATCAGGTCACTAGTAAAAAAATTAAATATTTTGAAATGCGATAAATAAAAACAAATGCCAAAACATATTTAAAAATATATTTATATAAATTAGTGAGCAAAATTATGTTAAGCATGATGATTTAGCTACGAGATCTAACAATTAGATGTAAATTTAAAATTTTAACATACATTACTAAACCACGTGACCACAATATATATATATATATATATATATATATATATATATATATATATATATATATATATATATATATATATATATGACAATACATCTTCTATGGACGTCCAATTATCAGTCAGACGACATTGATGGATAATAATTACTGTATACATTACTGTAGTAACCACTGTCATCAATGTTGGTTGTTTGATAGAGATTCAACTGCTGATAATGGACGTCCATAGAGAAATGATCCCTCTCTCTCTCTCTCTCTATATATATATATATATATATATATAATTTTGAGCTCATTTAAGTGTTACATTATCTCAAAACAAACATGAAGATAAAAAGGTTAATATATATATATATCTCATTTGCTCCCAAATAAAACAAGAATGCCTTATTTGACTGCTTTGTCTGCATGCTCTCACTGGAAATGCAAATATATCATCAACACAGCTAAATAATTTCTTCTTTGTTTTAACCACATTGTTTTCATGGTAGCTAAAGTGTGTGTATATATATATATATATATCCTTTGGTTTGGCTGGCAAAAGGTACATAGAAAATGATACAAATGAGCATTTGCTGGCACCCATAATTTCCAGAAGCCTACAAAGAATAACAAGTTGTTGTTTGTCAATAGAAACTGCACAAAGATCTCTCTGTGCAATCTTAGTTGTAAAGAAGTCCTAACCATCACTTCATCTCTTTGATATGTCCCTTCTAATATATATATATATATATATATATATATATATATATATACATATATACATTTACTTAAAAAATATTTTATTTTCTACAAAGTAAACAAGTCGACAATCAAACCCTCAACTTCTTCGCACATAAAAATCAAATATCTTACTACTTAATTACTGCTAATAACTAGTGTGATGTTTGATCTTTCATGAATATACTATTCATGAAATTTTGAGTTAGTTTAAGAATAAAAATATATATTTATATTTACTAAATTATTTTTATACATATAATTTTATCTAAATATAAAATTTTTCCATATATTTAAATGCCAAAAATATATTCAATTACAAACAAAAAGAGAGAGATAATTAGTGAAATAAAGCATGGAAATTATTATCACTGAGTTTGTTAAATATAGAAAGGAACAAAAGCATGCGGCCCATGTCTCCTGAGGCCCAGACCACAAAGAGACCAAATGATTGATTTAAGGCCTCGAAAACTAGTTGATGTGACACAACCAATTCATGAAATTAGTCTAGCAATGTAGATCTAGATCCTTGAATGAGTTGCCTCCTTCTTGTCTTTTATTTAATTATTTTTTAAGGTTTTTGGAAGAGTTTTGAGTCACCATTGGACCATTTGGTTGGTCATGCAATGCTTGTAGTTTTGTGCTTAAAAGTTTGAAACAAAAAGATGAGTTCTAGCACTAATTGGAATTTTGGTCTTGAGTGGATGTTGGGTTTAGAACTTTAGACTCAAGATAATTGCTTCATTTAGATTAAATCAGCTAAGAATTTAGGCTTAATATCTGTTATGGATAAATCTATCAAAACAGGGAAATAAAGATATTTCATAAAACATGGTTGCTAATAAACCACGGGACTGAATCATTAAATAGCAGAAGAAAATGAAATATCGACACTCTTTATATTAAAATAATTTAGTGAATCTAATCGTACCACTGGTTTTCTTTTATTCTAGATTTTTTGTTTATTGTTTTGAGTTCTTAATATTTTTATATCAATAATAGATTTTATGATAATTTATGATGTAGAATTATTAGTTTGTTTTAACATTATGTTTGAAGAGCAGAGATGTTTGTGGATGTTTAGTTATAGCAAGAATAATGGACTTGTATTAAAATGGCTCAAAGAAGTAAGAAGTTGAAGAAGAGAAGAAAGAGAAAGGCCTTGCTTGCTGTTCATTCAATGTATAAAATGAATGGTGAACAATAATTCAACATAAATATCATCTCATACCTTTTTGAAGAATCAAAACTTTATTTTGTGGTTTATTTGGTGGAATTTTATTGGCTAGTGCTCTTAGGAGTACACCCACAAGTTAGTGGATGATAAGAGGTACAAAACCATATATATATAAATATAGTTGTGTATGTAGGTATGTGTATATGTATAAATATTTATAGCAATTAGTGAATAAATTTGATTTGGCTTGTGATGGTTAGTTATCAGTACACTGATTTACCTCCAAATAATAATAATAATAAAATAGAATCAAATTTAAAATATCATAGAAGAAGTCTAAAAAAATAATTGACTAAATTAAACTTAAAATATCTTAAAATAAAAATAAGAAGATCACACATTAGACATATGCATAGACAAGGAGATTATAAAAATAATTGAAGTGTAATATTAATACAAATTTTTTTTTTTTTTACAAATAGACGACAAGCGCCCCCCATCTAAAAGTAGTCAGGGACGTGCACGTGAAGGAGCTGCGCTCGACACACATGCGTGCACACACCTTGCGTGAGGCGGGATTCGAAACGGGGAGCTACGCACGACTTCCGAGATGAAGACCCAACGCAAGGGATCCGGTACTAATTGACCCAAAGGCCGTTGGCCAAACTTTCCTCTCTATTGTAAACAATTTCTTTTTCAGTATTTTGCATTTAATTAATAAAGTGAAATTACATATACTTACATAAATTTCGTCAACATTCAAGTAATGGTGATGGATGAAGAGGTCCTGGAATTCAAAAGTTTGATGGAAATTAGCAAGTGAATTTCAATCCATGCATAATGGACTATGCTTTCACTCAAAAAACAGAACATTGGAAAAGGTAAAAAGAATAATTGGTGGAACGGAAATAAACGCAATAACAAACGGAATATGATAGTTAAATAAAATAAAGAAAAAAATAAAAAGACAATGAAAACTCTGGTTTTAACAAAGTTAAGATATTTTTGGTTTATCCTCTTTGATAATTTTTTTTTAAAAAAATAGATAAATCACTAATTCATTGAAAAGAACATATCGAAACAAAAACAACAAAAAAAACTTGGTCATCAAAAGTGATACCCAGTTAGAACAGAAACATACACTGCAAAAAAAACAAAAACAAAAACATGAACTATACAAAAATAACACAGAGGAGAGCCAATTCTTTGATAACTTCTAGATCTTGGGTGGTTTTTTCATCCAATTATTAGTGACAAATTTGTGTACACAATCAACAAATTCTCACATCTAAACTAACAATAAAGATTAAATTTCAACGCTACAGTTAAATTAGAAAAATTCAAACAACAAACATCAGTAAACCTACTTTAATACTTCCACACAGTTTTGACATAATCACAATAATACATCCCACATTAAAAAAAAAAAAAACAAGGGAAGAAGTAATTATTCAAAGTAGAAAATAGCAAGTAATAATAACAGCAGTAAAAATAAATGGTACAAACTACAACCACAAAGCAAAGTAGGAAGAGATCACAAAACCGTCTCCTCCTTCCCAATGCAATGCAAAAGTATACAACAACAACAACTACAACAATAACAACACCACTAATATCCATATTCCATGCTTGCTGTTCTATGTATTCCAGAATACTAATAACAAGCTCTGTTTCATGATGGCTTTCAAAATAAGCAGCCTAACAGAGCAAAACAAACACAGAGGATCTAAATCTAAACTCTTAGATCCTCAGTGTGAGCTTTTAAAAGTCTCAAAGGTTGTTTGAAAAACCCACAACCAATGAACTAAATTCAAAGTCTATAAAAAAAATAATAATAATAAAGAAAAAGGAAATCTAAGGATCTTTCCACATGAAGGTGGAGGAAGAAGGAGAGGAAGAAGAAGAAGAAGAAGTGTTTCTTGATTGAAGAAACAGAGAGTTAGCTTCATCAAGATCATCCCACACTGAGCTTCCAGGTCCCCAAGTACTAAACCAAGCCTCCTCAGCTTCACCCCAGACAAGCTCTTGGCTAGAGCTCGCCGGCGTAGCCGACACCTCTCCGGTGACTTCTGCTGCTGCTGCTGCTGCTGGTGTCTGACAAGGCTGAGCTTCATCAGTCTCTGTTTGTTCTTGCTCTATTAATGGTGGAGCAGAACTAGGAACAGGAACAGAGGAAGTGGTAGAAGAACTGGGTACCGTGTTTGCAGTAGAAGGGAAAAGATGGGGGAAGTTAAGACGAGCGTTCTCACCGCGGAGACGGAATGCTTCTCGGTCATACGCCATGGCAGCATCCTCAGCAGTGTCAAAGGTGCCAAGCCAGAGCCGAGTGCGGTTACGAGGGAGACGGATCTCAGCAACCCATTTACCCCAGTGACGTTGCCGCACACCACGGTAAAGCTTAGTGGGAGTAGGAGGAACAATAGGTGGCCGGAAAAGAGAAGAATAGAGAGAAGGACCTTGCCGGCCGGAAAGCCTATTCATCATCATCGTTTGTCCTCTTGGGCTAAGATTGAGAGCTTCACTCCAGTAACGAAGCAGTTGTTGTTGTTGAGATGGAGTCATTGGGAGCTGAGTGGAGTTGGTGAATGATATCATTTGTTGGTGAGGATTAAACAGTGGTTGTTGGTTACTCTCATAAGCAAAAGGAAAGAACGGTGGCCGGAGGGAAGAGGTGCCGGCGCCGGAGTGTCTCTCCGGACTCTTGATCTTCTTGAGAGGACGTAAAGCAGAGGACGACTCTTTAAAAACCGGCGTCCTTTGCTGGTGTTGCTGTTGCTGCTGCTGCATGAGTTGTTTACCTTTGCCGGAGTTTTCGCCACCTTTTCCTTTATCTTCCATGGATATGTAATCCGCCGGCCGCCCGGAACTCGCGCTTAAATCACAGAAATCAACAGGAACAAGAACAACACCAAAGAAGAGAAGAAGAGGGCGGCCGGCGAGGATGATGGAAGGGGTGAAGAAGAGGATGGAGAGGGTTTGGAGAGGAGGGGGTTTAAGAGGAGATGAAAGAGAGAAAGGTGGGAGTGCGCGCTATCTATGTCCCCACGCCACGCGGGAGTTTGATTTGTATCATTTGAGAGCACTTGTGTTCATTTTTTTCTCTATTTTGTGTTTTGCTTCTCTTACTTGAAGCTTTTATTTTTGATAATTATAATTGAGGTAAGACCTTGGCTTGGCTTGCACTCTCAGACTTGAGGAGACAATTGTACAGGAACCGACATTAAGTTTTTCTTCTCAATCATGCTTCTTGTTTTTGACTTTTTATTAAGAGACGTGAACTATATCTAGATCTTTTTTTAAAAAGAATTTATTACTTAGTTAAGTATGTGATTATAAAACTATATATGTATATATGTGATTTATTAATTTAATAGAATATAAAAGAGTAATAAATGAAAATGTGAGTATTGATGGGGGGTGGTGGATTGAATTCAAAGGAGAGGCGCCGGCCAGAGTGGGGAGCTCGCTTTCGGCGGGGCACCAAACGGAGCCGTGAGTGAGAAAAAGTCAAGAGCTTCCGGGCGCTGAAAGGTCGGTGCACGGTGGTCCACCGCACACATCACCACCACATATTATATTTATATAGTTATTATGTATGTTTTATATATATATATATAGATATCTTTATCACCTAACCAGCCACCAAGATTAGACACATTTTTTTCTCTCTGTTGATTATTAATTATTTGTTATTCTTGTTCTTAGAAATTTTGTAAATTAAGAATTTTGATCTTGTGATATTAACCAATGCCTTACACTTGGCTTTCTTTGATTTGTCCCAATCCTCAGATATTTTCTCCTTGCCCCACAAGACCACAATCACCAAGCACCCATTTTATAGTTTTGCTTTTTCCTTTTTTTTTTTTTTTTCTTTTAAAAAGTTATGTGCATCTATATATATATATATATATATATATATATATATATATATATATATATATCCTCTAATTAAAAAAAACTTTAAGTATATATAAAATTTTTACAAAAGTCTTCTGAGCCTAACGGCATTTTAGTCTTTTTCACTGAGTTAAGAGGTAAGTTCTCACCTTTCTCACATAAATAGTAAGAATGCGTGACGATTGAATTCATTTATAGTGAGAAAACCAAGCTCTTTATAAAAACTTTTTGTGCATGCACATTCTTGATTAATGGTCAAATCCAATATTTTTTTTAAATAATAATTTCTAGCTTAATAATTTACAATGTAATCATTGATGACAGACGGGAAAAAGAACATAATAAAATTATATATATATATATATAAACATATTTTATTTTATTTTCAAAACAATAATACTAGATAATATATATGCTTGTAAGGTATAAAATATAGACCTAAGTTGTCTCTTGCAATTTAAGATTAAAAGGGAAATATGACTTTTATTTTGGAAGGTTGTTAAAGAAGAAGCAAAAAAGACTTGCAACATAAAATACTCCATAGCGAATAAGATACTGACAAGTGAGCATTGCTTGATATTTTCATGACCCTGACCAGTGACCCACTCCTAGTAAGTGGGAACAAAATATAGTCCAATGAGTTATTATTAAAACTTTAACAATGTTTTATTCCGTAGTATTATAATGTTATGCATGTTATTATCTAGCTGAACAACAAGCTTATCTCTAAAGTATTTAATTAAGGTATCTTAGCACCTATGATGAATGATTGCTCCTAACCAAGGGATGAGGTTGGCTGCTTGAATTAGGTATTGAACTTATCTTAGCTTGTTGTATTTAAGTGTTCTTTTATGAATGGTTGAGCCATCTTAGGTTTCATCATGTTAATGTATATTTTAGTATTATTTTTATAAGGGAGAGTCAACTATATATAATGGTGGAAGTGGCATCATAGTCATGGTTTAATAAGCAAATTAAGGGTGGTCAAACATTAAAAACAAATGGGGATGCTTTAATGTGGAAGGCTTGCTTCACCATTGTTGATGAGTTGAAGCTTGTTTGTTTTGTTCATTGTGGGATGAATGTTGACTAGAGAAGGACATCAATGTAGTGATGAGTGACAAGGATTTGCATGCAAGATTAATGCTTATAAATCACTCAAGCAAACTATATAAGCAAACAAGCATTTGAACATGATATTATTTTAAATCTACAACAACAATTACAAGAAGCAAAAGTCCCAATTTTTTAAGGTCAACTATATGAATCTTCTATTTCATGTTGTTTTAGTAAAGAGCAAAAAAATTTAGACATGCCATTTCATAAAGTTTTAATTTATTAAATATTTTTTTTCTAAGTCTAACTCTTCTTTTTATATGACCTTTCATATGAAAAGCTTTCATTTATGTTATGGAGATGTGTATTTGTCATCTAAAGCATGTCCGTGCATTTTTAATAATTTTTTTTAACTTATCAATAATAAGTACCACTTTAATATATTTAAAAAAATTTACTCCTCAATTAGTACATTCCAGTCACATTTGACATCTATCTCAACATGTTTATCTTAGCCACACTAATCATTTAAATATTTTATTTCCTAATTGTCCAATATTCTTGCAAATATGTTATTGTTGACATATTAACCATTATATAAAACTCATTTTTCCAATATAAAAGATATTTTACAATCACACATAATTCAAGCAGCTCTCTTTTATTTTTCCAAACTTGCTTTAATTTTATTTATAATATCTTATATAAGTTATTCATCATCTTCGATTTTAAAGTTTAGTTACTGAAAACTTCTACTTCTACCATAAATATGAATTTTCACTAAATATATGCTAAAATTTTTTAATCTAAAATTATTTATAAAAGAAATGCTTTGAATGCATTTTAGAGTGAGATCTAACACAATGTTATCATCACGTGAAAATATTTCCTTTGGTTCAAATAACAAGTTTTCTTATTTGTTAGGTGAAACTGTGACTTGATCCAACCCTAATAACAAGGTTGGCATGACTTGTCATGTCATTGATAAAGATGACAATAGTTCGGTTTATGTAAAGATCAAGTTTATATTAATCTTGGAAAACTTAAGTGCATGTTTTTTTAAATTTTAGTTTTTATGGTATTTGTGTTTGCAAAAATTGATTTTGATTCTTTGTTTCCTTATTTGTCTTTTGAGTTCAATTCCACCCATTAAAAAAAAATACATATTTTTTACAAATAGTCTATAAGCGCTCCTAATTAAAGAAAATCAAAAACATATACTGACGTGAAATAAGCTCAATCACCACTTGTGATCTCGCTTTATACAAGTTTTGAAATTTAATCTCAGCTATTTTTCAAAATAAATACTGTGTGCAACTAACCCAATACCAATAAATTAAAAGACCGTTGACTCTGCACCCATTAACACATTTTTTTAAAATTGATTCCATGTGCGCATTCCATTGGATTGGTGTAATCCGGTAGTACTTAATATTCATAGTGATATCATTAAAATGGATTGAAGTGGGTGATCGCTCAATGTCTTTGAGTCCTCAAGGAATTTGAGTTACGGAATCTCCAACGTTGTGATCAGGAGTCAAATATAGCTGATGATTTACTTGCCAAATTAGCATAGCCATCTATAAAAATTAGATTAATATCTGATTTAATTACTTCATTTTCCATATGCTTTGCTTTTCTTTTGTTTTTCTATTTGCTAGGATAGCTTAGTGCCTTTTGTTGTAAGCTAGATATGTCCAAATTCTTTGTTATAATAATAAATAAATAAATAAATAAAATTTGAAGAGACTGAGAATCTCAAATCCAAATTTACTAAAATTATGAAAATTAAGAAAAAGAATAAAAGGTAATTTTTTATATAATATACATTTCAGTTTTTATTATGACTAAGACATAAGTATTTATTGAGTTTGTTCTTTGCCTGTGCCAATACAATGTTAAATAATTTATGACAAAATTGAGGCTTGTCAATTTTATTGGTTCAATTATGAATATTTTTTAGGGTTCTTAGAATCAAATTTTTTATTTTTATTTTTTGCCATGATATAAAATTATTTATTTATTTATTTTAGAAATATGGACATATCACAAATAGAAGGTTGAGGATAAGCATGGCATTATTGATTGGCATCATACATATTTTATTATTGATGTGAATGAAAAACATATTAATTTATAAATTATTTTCATCATTAAACAAGTAAGAATTGTCTTCACATGGTCAGCCCAAAATCTCAGGTGGTTAGAAACCTGTTAAAATACAAAGAATGCGCATTGCTAACGTTTACAGCCTTCCAATAGACCTGTGACAAATTGGGCCTAATGTTTATCAGTGTTTGTCTGTCTTTTTTTTCAATGATTTTTTTCCTTAAAATATTTAATTAGATCTCTGGCTTATCAAATTATAGGATTTAAAGCAATTAATAAAAAATAGATAAATAACTTTTACTTTTACAAATAGAATACCATAAGAAAACAGAAGGAGAAAAGAATTTATAGGGTTTAATTGTTGAAAAATATAAATAAAATTAAAATATGGGAGACAAATTGAAAAACGAAGGCAACAATGAAGGGGGAAAAAACCAGGTGGGTTTGGCTTATAGTGGATCTCCCTAACATCTAATTAATTAGGAAGTGTTATACCAATTATTAATTGCGGAAATGTCACAAGATGACATGGCATGTGTTGCCAAATCACTATTTTCTATTTTTATTTTTAATGTGTGATGTAAATTATTTTTAAATATTTTAAAAAAATTATATATATATATATATATATATATATATATATATATATATATATATATATATATATATATATATATATATATATATATATACCATCTTACAAAAAAATTGTCAAAAAGATGGACAAACTATGGCAGATCTAAGGGGCACCCCTCACCCTACTCCCTAAGTTTTGAGAATTTTTTTATACATGTTGTTTATATGGACTTTGGATTAAAAAAAAAAGGAAAAAAATAATGAAAAAAAATCAAATAAAAAATATAGGAGGGTCAAAAAAAAAAAAAAAACCCATGAATTATGGCGTGGAAAATAAAAAAAATAATGATAAATATAAATCAAATTTTTTTTTAAAAAAAATTTGAATATAAAAAAAGAGAGAGAATATATATATTTATGGATATATATACGGGTATGAATTTCAAATATTTTAAATTAAAAAAAAGAATAGATAAATAAAAAAAAGGATAAGAATTGAAAAAAAATTTGGATTTTTAAATTAAAAAAATATATATCCCGTATCACTGGAGTTGGTGATTGGTTAAAAAAATCTCTCGTTGAGGATTTTTGGGGAACAGAGGCTAAAAAGAATATTTGAAAAAACAAATACGGAGAGAGAAAGAAAAAATTGCAAAGAAGGGAGAGCTTCTTGTGAGAGAGAAGGAAAAATTGCAGAGAAGAAAAAAAAAAAAACATACAGAGGAGAAGAGAAGACGAAGGAAGAAGAAAGGAGAGGTAGACGACGAAGAGGAAGAAAAAAGAAAAGAAAAAGTCCTTGTTCTTGTTCGGGGAAGGAAGACAGAAAATTTGGAAGATCGCTGGGTGGCAAGAATCCTTCCCAACTTGTTCAACAAGGTACATTACTATTTCCCATGTATCAAAGAGAGAGAGGAAGTCCTTGTCATGGCATGAATCATAGGGCCCCCACCTCTTAATAATTTTTTTTTTGGAAGTTAAATGCATGTCATGCATGTATACCGCCCATGATCCTCTTCTCATGCTCTCACGGTGTTTCTTTTGAATTATTTATCATGCACGTTGTATAGTACCATGCATGTATGCAAGCTTTGCTTTTTCTGCAATTGTATACGTCAATGCCATGTTGGGCAATCTAAGGCCAAAGTTGCTTGAGATGCTGTCTTAAGATTCAAACCTCAAATCAATATAACACTGTATCATGCTAATGGGACTGAAAGACCAAGTAGTTTGATTCCTTGTTTTGCTTAAAAGGGATTCTGCATGTCTAATTCACATTGGTTTCTTTTGAGTAATCTGAAGGACATGTAATATGAATTATCTCAACCACTTGTTGCTAGAGTTTTTTTTACATGTAATGACACGGTTAGATCCATCCGTTCAATACTTGATTTCGTTTGTTTTAGAACCCGTATACATACCAAGGGATGCAAAAGTAAACCTTAGAATATTTTCATTATGGAGAAGAAATCTTAGCATGCTACCAATGGTTTGGCTATTCCATAAGTGAGAACTTGATTTGTTATGTATAACAGAACCTCCTCTGAAACTCTAGAGTTCCTTAGTTTGTAGGGTTAGAATATGGAGAACATAGTATAGACTTTATGCCCTATAGAAAAAAATGAAGTGTGAGCGTATTTCTGGTATAAAAAGAGAGTAAAAAATGATAATAAAAAAATGAAGGGGAAAAAATGAGAAAAAAATGAATGAGTGAAACGGGAACATTTGAGGAAATTGCATAAAAAATATAAGTAAAAAAAAATCTAGAGGGTTTAACTGCAAAAGCTATAAAAATATAGAAATGTGAAAGTTTGGGGTTTATTTGCAAATTTTGATAAAATGTGAAAAATGTGAAAGTTAGAGGGCGAAGATGCATAAATCCTTAAATTTGTGAAAAGAAAGGAATTTATGGGCTAATGTGCAAATTTGTCATGAGAGGGGTATTTTCGTAAAAAAAAAAAGAAAAAAAAAGGAGAGGAAAAAAAATGATGAAGGATGAGTGAGAAAGGAGAAAAGGGGAAAAGAGAGGAGAAAAAATGAAGGGTGAGTGAAAAAATGAGAAAAAATGAGAGATGGGAAAAAAAAAAAAGGAAAAGAGAGAAAAAATGATGAAGGGTGAGTAAAAAAATGAAGAGACAAAAAAAAGAAAAAAAGAATGAAGGATGAGTGAAATAAAAAAAATGATGATACATGAATTGTAGTGAGGGTATTTTTGTAATTTTTTTTTTTTTTTTGCAGGACCTCTCTTTGAGGAAAAAAATGAGAATTTTCTTAGAGCCAACTTTGAGGTCTTTGATACTCTTGGGGGTGAAAGAAATTTTCTAAGAATTTTCTAAAGCCAACCTTGAGGTCTTTGATACTCTTGGGGGTGAAAAAAAAAATTTTCTAAGAATTTTCTAAAACATCAACCTTGAGGTCTTTGACACTCTTGGGGGTGAAAAAGAAATTTTCTAAGAATTTTCTAAAACATCAACCTTGAGGTCTTTGACACTCTTGGGGGTGAAAAAGAAATTTTCTAAGAATTTTCTATAACACCAACCTTGAGGTCTTGACACTCTTGGGGGTGAAAAAGAAATTTTTCTAAGAATTTTCTATAACACCAACCTTGAGGTCTTGAAACTCTTGGGGGTGAAAAAGAAATTTTCTAAGAATTTTCTAAAACACCAACCTTGTGAAAAAGAAATTTTCTAAGAATTTTCTATAACATCAACCTTGAGGTCTTGACACTCTTGGGGGTGAAAAAGAAATTTTCTAAGAATTTTCTATAACACCAACCTTGAGGTCTTGACACTCTTGGGGGTGAAGGAAATCTTCTATGTAAAAAAAATTAAAATCTCTCCAAAACCTTCTTTGAACTCACTTTGGGGTCTTTTGACACTCATTGGAGTAGAATGAAGAGTAGGATGAAAACTTTTTATGAAAATCTCTCTTGAGCTTGCTTTGAGGTCTTTTGACACTCATTAGAATGAAAAGAAGAGTAAAATGGAAATAAAAAATCTCTCTTCTAAAAAAAAATTCTTGATGTGAAAGGAAAAGTGAAAAAATGAAAATTCCACAAAAGAAATCTCTCTTCTTGAAGTAAAAAAATTTCTTGAAGTGAAAGGAAAAAGTGAAAAAAATGAAAATTCCACAAAAAGAAAAATCTCTCTTTTTTTTAAAATTTGAAGTGAAAGGGAAAAGTGAAAAAATGAAAATTCGGAAAAGTGAAAAAATGAAAATTCTACAAAAAAAAAATCTCACTTCTTAAAAATGAAAAAAAAATTCTTGAAGTGAAAGAGAAAAGTGAAAAAAATGAAAATTCGGAAAAGTGAAAAAAATGAAAATTCCACAAAAGAAATCTCTCTTCTTGAAGTAAAAAAATTTCTTGAAGTGAACGGAAAAGTTAAAAAAAATGAAAATTCCACAAACAAAGAAAAATCTTTTCTTGAAATGCAAGGAAGAATCAAAAAATGAAAATTTCATAAAAAAAATATTTCTCTTGTCAACACTCATAAAAATGTTGACAGAGATTTTGTTGAAGCTCATTGTGAAGTCTCTTTCGCTAAAATTGAAATGGAGAACTCAATTGATGTCTTAGTTAACGGAAATCAAGCTCATGATTACAGCTTGAGATTCATTAAAAAAAAAAAAAAATCAAAATTGTCAAGTTAACGACTTAATTATGTTGAAGTCCATGACTTGAAAATTTAAAGGTCAAGATTTGCAAGTATTGAAGAGTCAAGACCTAAACGACAAATGCAACTCTGGAGTTTAAGACACAAAAAAGTCAAAGACTTGGGGAGTTTCACAAGTCAGAAAGCTGAAGATTTTACAAGCACAAAGGGCCGAAGTCTTCAGCTATAAAAGAAAGGAAGATGATCAAGTAGGCAACTCATCAATGCAGAGTGGCCGTAGCTTAAAAGTTATGCAATGTGCCAAGATGCAAGCACAGCTAAAAAAAATTTGAAGGAGTTCCTAGTCACCAAGCTAGAGGGTTTTCTGATTAGCTTTAGCAAAGAAGTCAAAAGCATCAACCAAGTCAAAGAAAAAAAAAAGAAATTTGTAGAATATGACAAAAAATAGCTCTCCTAATATTTTTTGCATTTTTGCTCATATGTACTCATATGCTCTCTAAAATCAATAAAAAAATGATTTTTGTGTTTCTTTGTTTGTCTCTCATTCACACTTGTTTCTTAATCGGAGGTTCCCATGACATTGTCTGGGGTAATTAATATTAGAGGCTTGCCCCTAATAGAAGTTATGAACCTACAATTACCTGAAATATGAAAATAATTAAAATTTGATTTGTGATCCATGCTTTTCACCCGGTTTATACCAATTAAAGGCCGGGTGAAAAGAAAGGAGTCCACAAAGTCTGGCACGCCCGGTGGGGACCAAACTTCTCCTCCCATCTTTGAAACAAAGTGTGAATGAGAAATAATAAAAAAAAAATGAATGAAAAAAAAGTCAATTAGCATTATTAATATGATGTTTTCTTTTTCAGGTTTTCATAATGGCACCAGTAAACAACACCAACAATGCAGCTCCATCATGTACCATTTTCCTTGGGGAAGGCACTCAGGTGAAGCTGCCTTATGCTTCTGTCTACACTGGAGTCGCGGGAGCTGAAATCAAGTTTGGGACTGTCTCGGAGTGTGTCAACTTTGTGCCAAGCCCACCATCATCACCATCAATGGGACGTCGCTCGAATGTGATTCTGCCTGCTGAGGTCGAGGAAGACGCTGTTGCTGCTAAAGCATCTGTTTTTGACAGACTCACATTTCCAAAAAGAGTCGTGAACATTAATGGAGGAGAGGACGAAGAAGAACCTTCATTTACGATCACTGCTAGAGGAAAGGAGAGCGGTATTTTCAAGAAGCCTAATGCTACCCCAACAAAATCTTTCATGATGGGGCACCCAAGACTGACCAAAAGGAAGATACCCTCACCTCAGGAGAAGGCAAGTTTTGTTTCGTTCCAAGATTCAAGTAATAGTTTTCCAGGTTCATTTGCAAATTCTTTCACACCACTGCGAATGGTGAAGGAGAACTCCACAACTGGTGAGCTTCGATCCCAACAGAATGACATGAAGAAAGGAGGCAGGCCACCAAGGTTCCATCAGTCGAAGAACACTTTTGCTAAGAAGATCTATAATAACTACACCTCCTACAGAAATCTTCAGACAGAAAAGATGACACCGAGGGAGTTTTACCTAAGAAAAAAGAATTTACTCTCGGAGTCGCGAGCTTCCGTGTTTGATAGGCTTGCACTACCGAAGAAGCAAGCTTACAAGAAGACCACCCCCTTTATTCCTCGTTCAAGGTTTCAGTGGATAAGAAAGCAAGATGAAGAGATAGAAGACCTTGAGGTACACACTGTACGGGTGATTACTGAAGGGTCTGAACACCCACCTGAGCCGGAACGTCCCTTCACTAGGCTGAGGAAGAAGATAACAATTGGTACAAGTGATGTGCAAGAAGAAGATTTTAATCAAGCATTACAAGAAAGGGCACAAGAAAGGGCAAAATCCTTTGCCCAAGCTGGGTTTCAAACTCCTCCTAGGAGGAATAATGACTCAAGTGAAGAAGAAGAAAATGACAACCTTATTTTCACATCGAACAAAGACCCAATGTTTGCAAAATTAAAGAAGCAATTGGATCAACGAGAGAAGGATCACATATCTATGATGCATACTGTTGCATCTCTGACTGGTGTGATCTCTCGTTTGAGTGATCAAGTCCAAAATCTACTCCACGACAATTCAAGGGCTCATAGGCAAGCACCATCTGTGCAAGTTATTCAAGAGGAAGAAGATGATGAAGAGGAAGTCCTTGGGTTACGTGAGCAAGCTGGAACATCGGCAGCACCTCAGCCAATGATATCCCGAGAAGAAGTACAAAAAATAGTTGCTGCACAATTGAAGCAAGCTAAGGGTGCTACAGTAAAAAGTGATGGAGATAAACCATACTCAAGCTTTCATGATCAAGTGGCTTATCCTAAGGGGTACAATGTTCCCAAGTTTAAGCAATTTAATGGCTTAGGGAACCCTGATCAACATTTGGCTCATTTCATAACAGCATGCGGAGACACAAGCAACAACCCGTCCCTTTTGTTAAGACAATTTGCTGCTAGTTTAACTGGTGTGGCTTTTGAATGGTATGCGAACTTGCAACCTGAATCCATTCAGACATGGCAGCAAATGAAAGACTCCTTTAGAGTTCGATTCGGTGGAGTCACTGATAAAATCACTATAGCTGATCTAGCTAACACAAGACAAAACAAGGATGAGAAAGTCATAGATTATGTGATGAGATGGCGTAACTTGAGCATCAAGTGCGAGCAGCCACTCGATCAGGTGCAGGCAGTGGGGTTACTGGTGGGGAATATTGACAACTGGATGGCTCCATTTCTCAGCTCATCTGACATTCACACCTTCCAAGATTTAATCTCACAAGTCAAAAAGTTAGAAAGAACTAGTCCAAGGGTGGTATCTACAATGCAACCCACCAAAGTGGACAAAGAAAAGCCAAGAAAGCCAGAAGGTGTTAAGCATATGGCCTTTGCAACTGATCAAGTAAAAGAGGCCACTGCACCAGCAAATTATAACAAGTCAAGGCCACCATCACTCGGGAGTAGAAGTGAACCACCTAAGCCTATAAGTTCTCTTCAAGAGAGGATGAGTAAAAAATATTCTTTTAGAATGGACAAAGTAATGAAGATATTCAAAGATGCATTGAAGGTGGGTTTGCAGCTGCCAGAGAGCAAACGACCAGAAGAGGCAGACAGGAAAGATCACCCAAATTTTTGTCCATATCACAGAATATTGGGTCATTCGA
This sequence comes from Dioscorea alata, assembly GCA_020875875.1. Lineage (NCBI taxonomy): Eukaryota > Viridiplantae > Streptophyta > Magnoliopsida > Dioscoreales > Dioscoreaceae > Dioscorea > Dioscorea alata. The sequence goes on from CM037024.1 coordinate 19,773,360, forward strand.
TTGAGAACTGTTATGTGTTCAAGGATTGGATTGAGCGACAGTATCAGGAAGGGAAAATCACTTTATCTAAAAATGTATTGCTCGATCAACAAGCAGAGCACACCAACTATGTGTCAGTTGCTCTGCAAGAAGAAGCTTTATGGGGGCAAGATGCAGGGGGCACTTCACAAGGCATGCAAGCTGATGGAGGTTTTCAAATTCCCAAGGAGCCCGCTCCTCTTGGAGTTCCAGAAGGCTTATGGGAAATTTTTATCTCAAAAAAATCAAGAAAGATGTTGAAGAAATTGGGAGAGCTCCCTGGTATCAAGTGGCGGAGAGCTCAAGAAACAGATGAGAAGCCCAAGCAAAAGGCCAAGAAGAACAAAAAGATCAAGAACAAGAAAAAGAAGCCGAAGCAGATAAAGCCCACTGAGTTCCATCATAAGAAGTCAATTATTGAGGAATATATTGACTCCTTAGAAGATTATCAACAAAAGGAGAGAGCCCTAATTACATTAGGTGATTACTTTCCTGATGAGGTTAAGGAGCTGCTCTCAGATTTGGATGAGTCTCAAGATAAGGAGCTCGTGGTTGAGACTTGTCGGGTTATTACTATATATGAAGATCAAGAAGTATGGGATGATGCCAATGGTGAAGATGAGCTTGAACTCTACTACCCAGATGATGGTGATTCTTTATTTGAGCAGCTATATGATCGACATGGAAGACCATATGTGAGTAAAAAGCAGAAAAAGAAACAAGCTTTTAAAGAAAGGGTTCGAATGGCGAATGCGAGGTTGCAGGAAGCTTCAACGCAATCCTGTCAAGCAAGCCAGCATTATCCAAAGAAGAAACCAAGAAGAGCACCTAAATATAAAATACTTAGAAAGGTGATGCCATATGAAGAGATTCCATCCTTCATCCAAGAAGTGACATATGACCTGACTCATCGGAAGCCACATATTCCAGACGGTGATGCCCCTTGGAATGAGTCTGGAATCATGGAACCTGTGGATGATTCTTTTCACCAAGAGGAAACACATCCTCAACATAGTGAAGATCGAAGAATTGATATGGAGGAAGGAAGAACACCTCAACTTTTAAGCAATGTAAGAGATGTAAGCTTTTCCATAAGAAGAGATAAAATTCAAGAATTATTTCGGAAGATGGTAAAGGAAGGTATATTGATTCTAAAGAAGAGAAGGGATGCTACAATAAACATGAATGATCATCCTAGGTACTGTCCTTTCCATCATTTGATTGGGCATGCATTGGAAGATTGTCATGGTTTCAAGAGTTGGCTACATAAAGTACTCAAGTCAGGTGCCATAGATCTACCTAAGGAGTATTTTGAGGTGTCAGGTACATGTTGTGCCTTGACAATCAAAGAAAGACATGATAATGGGTGTATTCGCCAAGATGAGGAAGAGGAACCTCGAATAATTAATAATGTACGGAGGCTTCTTGAACAAGCACGTGGCACTAAGGATAAAGGGAAAGAGAAGGCGATTGACATAAATGAAGACATCGTGCAGCCACGGAAGAGCTCTACTTCGAAGACACAAGACTACAACATTACTGCCCATTTGAAGAAAATTCCAGCTCAATTAAGTGTCTTTGACGCTTTGATGATGTCGCAGGAGCTCAGAGACACATTGATCCATGTTTTGCAAAATCCAGATGAATACCAAGCTTATTTTGCTGAAGCTCATATGACGGAAGCCCTCCATGTTTTTGGCTCTCCAGCGATTAAGTTCTCAGAGAAGGACTTGTTGTTAGGGACAAGGGAGCATAATAGACCCTTATATGTTACTGGGTCTTGTGACGGGACAAGAGTTAACCGAATCCTCATTGACCCGGGTTCATCTGTAAATCTGATGACATTAAAGACTTTGCATGCCTTGGCTTTGGAGACATATCACTTGTCAGCTGAAAAGATTATTGTCCAAGGCTTCAACCAGCATAGTCAAAAGGCCCTTGGCTCAATAACTCTCCCTTTCAAGATTGGGAAGCTCACATCGGAGGTGAAGTTTCATGTTATCAATACTGATGCTTCCTATAAAGCATTGTTGGGGAGACCATGGTTACATGAAAATTATGTGGTTCCTTCCACTCTGCATCAGTGTTTGAAGTGTATGAAGGATGATGATGTATACCGCATAGATGGAGAGATCCAACCATTTGGTGTGCATGAAATCAGCTATGATGATGCACGATATTTTGTTGATACACCAAAAGGGGGCAAGCTTTCTGCAGCAAAGGATGATGCTCTTATGAAGGTCACCAAGACTACCAAGGTCACTCAGAAGAAGGTTTCTTTCATGCCTCTGAAACCACACTTTGGAAGTGAGACGGAATCTTCAGAAGAAGAAGCAAATGATGGAGACATGCATGCCACTAAGTTATGTTCTCACTCTCACAGGAGGAACCGACACTTTGGAAGTGATGATTCTGACGGAGAAGGAATTTCATTTCCACCCATTAAAAAGGAAGATGATGATGAAAGTCCAGTGGAAAATTCTCTTCATGTTACAAGAATACCAGAAGGCCTCTACAAAGCTCTTGATGAGTTAGATGTTAACTCAGTAGAACGGCTCGTCACCTTCTATGTGCCTTCTCGTCATCCGGAGGAGAGAAGAATCCTTTTCTATAAGTCTGATCCTAATAAGATCAATGATGAAGATATGTTGATGGTAAAGACAATGGGAGATGAAGAACCTTGGCCTTTGAGGATTCCAAATTACTATCCTCCTAGGCTAAGAAGACTCATAAAACAAGCTGGGGTCAGTTTGAATTATTCAAGGGATAGACATGCTCTCTTTGAGAAACTTTGGCATCCTTTCAAGATTGCTATGCAAGGACAAGGCTTAAGCAGGAAGGGGCTTGGGTTTCAAGATGAGCAAGTATATAAATGTCATATGGTGTCGACTGTTGAAGGGTTAGATACAAAGGATGAAGATCCACTTGAAGAAGTACAAGATGATCATCTTGCGAAAGATATTAAATTGAAGGACGCACCCCCTGAGCTTGAAGACGGAGGGCAAGCGACGATTGATGAGTTGGTAGAAATCAACTTGGGAAGTGAGGATGATCCTAAACCCACTTTCTTAAGTGCACAATTAACTCAAGAAGAGAAAGAAGCCATTCAAAGCATTCTCGCAGAGTATGTTGACTGTTTTGCATGGAGCTATAAGGATATGCCAGGGCTAGGCACAGAAGTAGCAGTGCATAAGCTCGCCATCGACCCAAAGTTTCCACCAGTAAAACAAGCACCAAGAAAGATGAAGTTTGATCTGGAAGAGAGCGTCATTGAAGAAACCAAGAAACTAATTGAAGCTGGTTTCATAAGGGAAGAAAAATACCCTAATTGGATCGCCAGCATAGTGCCTGTCAAGAAGAAGAATGGGCAAATCAGAATATGTGTGGACTTTAGGGACTTAAACAAAGCATGTCCCAAAGATGATTTTCCACTACCCGTTATGGAGATCATGATTGATAACACTTCCTCTTATGAGATGTTTTCTTTCATGGATGGTTTCTCTGGGTACAACCAAATCAAGATGGACCTAGAGGATGAAAAGCATACTGCGTTCCGGACACCAATAGGTATTTACTGCTACAAGGTTATGCCTTTTGGACTAAAGAATGCGGGGGCAACATATCAAAGAGCAATGACACAAATTTTTGATGATTTAATTCACCAAGTCGTGGAGTGCTATGTAGACGATTTGGTGGTGAAAACACAATCAAAAGATTAACACCTCAATGACTTGAGAACGGTGTTCGATCGTATTAGAAAATACAACTTGAAGATGAACCCTATGAAATGTGCATTTGGGGTATTATCTGGAAAATTCCTTGGATTCATCGTGAGGCACCGAGGAATAGAGATTGACCCCTCTAAAATTAAAGCAATTATAGAAATGCCACCTCCAAAGACATTGAAGCAGCTGAGGTCTTTCCAAGGACGTCTTGCATACATACGAAGGTTCATTGCCAATCTTTCAGGCAGGTGTAAGCCATTCTCAAAGTTGGTGAAGAAGAATGCTCCCTTCAAGTGGGATGATGAATGCCAAAATGCTTTTGAAGAAATCAAGCACTACTTACTGAATCCACCAGTGTTAGCAGCGCCGATTACAGGAAAGCCACTGATCTTATATACAACAGCCTTGGATGGATCCCTTGGAGCTCTGTTAGCTCAAGAGAATGAAGAGGGAAAGGAGAATGCACTATACTACCTTAGCAGGATGTTGGTGGGTGCTGAAAATGGATATACTCCTATTGAGAAACATTGTCTTTCTTTAGTGTTTGCGGTAAAGAAGCTTCGTCATTATCTGCTCTCACATAAGGTGATTCTCATCTCAAGGATAGACCCACTCAAGTACTTGATGTCAAGACCATTACTCACTGGAAGATTAGCAAAATGGGCATTAATACTCATGGAGTTCGACATAACCTATACTCCACAAAAAGCAATCAAAGGTCAAGCATTGGCAGACTTTCTCGCGGCACATCCTTTGCCTGATGAATCTCCTTTAAGATGCGATCTCCCTGATGAAGAGACTTTGGCAATTGAAGAGGGAGAACAATGTTGGAAGATGTACTTTGATGGAGCTTCTTCGATCCAACCAACTGTTAGACCTAAAATTCCTCAAATCAGAGTTGGTATTGGACTCATCTTCATTTCTCCAGACGGTGGGATCTTGAGATACTCTCTTTCTTTGCTAAAGCCATGCACAAACAATGAAGCAGAGTATGAAGCTCTTATTGCTGGATTGGAGCTGGCAATCAAGATGGGGATTCAAAATTTGCATATATATGGCGACTCACAACTCATTATAAATCAAGTTGAAGGAAGTTTCAAGACTTATAAGCAAGAGCTTCTTCAGTATCATCGAAGAGTTATTGAATTATTGAAGAAAATTCCTGATGTTAAGCTAGAGAGAGTTTCTAGGTCCGCTAATGGAAAAGCAGATAGCTTAGCCAAATTAGCAAAAGAACTAGCTGATCCAGATCAAGAGGAAATCCAAGTCACCATTCGAAACAGGAGGGTCTTGAGTTCATATCTTGATGAAGAATTAGAAAACAAACACCTCATGGAAGAAGAAGTTCTAATAGTGGCTGAAGATGATTGGAGGGAGCCCTTTATTAAATACTTAAAGTATGGCGAACTTCCAAAAGAAAAGTCTCTTGCGACGCAATTAAAGAAAAGGGCAATGAGGTTTACTCTTGTTAACGACGTTCTCTATAGAAGATCATATGATCAACTCCTACTAAGATGTCTCTCGAAGGAGGAGTCTGAAGAAGTTATGCATGAAGTCCATTCTGGTATATGCGGAGCTCACCAGTCAGGACCGAAGATGCGATTGAAGATCAAACATATTGGGTATTATTGGCAAAGCATGATCAATGATTGCCTACAATATGCAAGACGGTGCAAATTGTGTCAACCTCATGGGGATTTCATTCATCAACACCCCAACCCTTTACACCCTACAATCTCTTCATGGCCTTTTGAGATGTGGGGAACTGATGTGATAGGCCCTATTGAACCTCCATCATCAAGAGGGCATCGTTTTATATTAGCTGCCACTGACTACTTTTCACGATGGGCGGAAGCTATCCCTTTAAAGGAAGTAAAGGCGGAAAACATTATCAAATTCTTCAAGGACCATGTGTTATATAAATTTGGAACGCCTCGAAGGATCATCTCCGACAACGGGCGAGCATTCAAAAGCTTCAAGGTTGGAAGGTTTGCTCAGCATCACAAAATAGATTGGAGGTATTCCTCTATCTATAATGCTAGAGCAAATGGTCTTGCAGAAGCATTCAACAAAACATTATCCAAGTTGTTAAAGAAAGCGGTTTCGAAGAGTCAAAGGGATTGGCATGAAAGACTTCCTGAAGTTTTATGGGCATACCGCACAACATATCGAACACCAACTCAATCAACACCATACTCATTGGTTTTTGGTACGGAAGCTGTTCTTCCTCTTGAAGTCCAGATTCCATCTCTGAGAATTGCCTTACAAAATGAACTCACAAATGAAGATAGAGTTCGCTTGCGTTTGGATGAACTTGATGCTCTAGATGAAAGGAGACTTGAGGCTCAACAAAATCTTGAAGTTTACAAAGCAAGGATGGCACGAGCTTACAATAAGATGGCTCGCATTCGAACTTTTGAGAAAGGAGAGATGGTGTGGGTGTTAAGAAGACCAATCATTATCAACAAACATGCTGGGGGCAAGTTCAAGTCAAATTGGGAAGGCCCATACATTATAGAAGTCATCTACGAAGGAGGAGCTTATCAGCTAGTTGACGCCGATGGAAGAAGACCTATGCCGCCCATCAATGCGCACTTCTTGAAGAAATATTATCCATGATATAAAAATGTAAAAATAAAAAATAAAATAAATAATAATAAATAAAAAAAGAAGAATTCGTGATTGTCTATGACGGAATGTCCAGTGCTCTTGTTTGAGCAAGTTGGTCAAGCATGATATATGCTTCTCGAGACAAATTACGAGTTCCATTATCTTGTTTTTCTTCTCTATCTGAATAAAGACATATTGTAAAATAAAAAGAATTTTGTGTTTGTCTATGACGGAACGTCCAGTGCTTTTGTTTGAGCAAGTTGGTCAAGCATGATATATGCTTCTCGAGGCAAAACACAAATTTTATCATGTTGTTTTCTTTTTCAAGTTGAATAAAGACATGATTCCATGAATTTTGAAATGACTCTTGTGAATTCAATTCTAAGAGACTACGTGCAAATCTTATAAGAAACTATCGGATCAAGTAAAAAAAAAAGAGAACAAAATTATGAAAAATAAGAATAAAAAGAGAAAAGGAAAATTAAAAAGAAAAAAAAAGAAAAGAAAAATAAATTCAAAAGAAAAAAAAAAGCGAAAAAAAAAACAAGCAAAAAAAAAAGAGAAGAAGAAAATCAAGGAAGTGATGAATTTTGAAGGCAAAATCTGCATTTTTTTCATCAAAGCTCTGTTTTGATCAAGTAGCTCATCGGGTGTTCAGATCAGCTCCGATCGTAATGAAATTTTAAATACAGTACAACCACATGACAATAGTTAATATGAACGGTTGAAATTAAATTTGGAGTTCTGATGATTTTCAAAGAAATTTAAACTTCAAGTTAAGTTTCATGAAATTTGTCCTTCAACGATCAGAGTTGATCAAAGCTTAATCAGACTGTGATAACTTCTCTGATTAACCTATAAATTTTATTGAAGCTTTGAGACGTCATAATGTTTCATATGAACGGTTATGATTATATTTTAAGTTCAAAACAATTCGGAAAAATTCGTGACTCAACAGTGAGATCCATTGATAATCATCATGGAAATTGTTTGTCATCAAGTTGATGATCGAATAGCTGAAAATTATGGGATATTTTTGAAAATATTTTCACATGGTCATGATGTTTTTATATTCAATGTGGACGGTGGAGATTGGGTTTGAGGTTTATTTACCTCTCATAAAAATTCAGAAGCTTAAATCAATTTTTAGTTAAGCATTATGGTCTCAATTGTTGATTTTTTTTTTAGTTGATGATCAGATGGTTAAAAATAAAATAAAATCACGTTGAATGCAAGAATGCATTGCAGATCTTCGGGTTGCTCGCTCGTACCTTCCTCCCACAATTATTGTGTGTCAGGAAGTTACGAGGGGGGCATTTGTTTATATGGACTTTGGATAAAAAAAAAAGGAAAAAAATAATGAAAAAAAATCAAATAAAAAATATAGGAGGGTCAAAAAAAAAAAAAAACCCATGAATTATGGCGTGGAAAATAAAAAAAATAATGATAAATATAAATCAAATTTTTTTTAAAAAAAAATTTGAATATAAAAAAAGAGAGAGAATATATATATTTATGGATATATATACGGGTATGAATTTCAAATATTTTAAATTAAAAAAAAGAATAGATAAATAAAAAAAAGGATAAGAATTGAAAAAAAATTTGGATTTTTAAATTAAAAAAATATATATCCCGTATCACTGGAGTTGGTGATTGGTTAAAAAAATCTCTCGTTGAGGATTTTTGGGGAACAGAGGCTAAAAAGAATATTTGAAAAAAACAAATACGGAGAGAGAAAGAAAAAATTGCAAAGAAGGGAGAGCTTCTTGTGAGAGAGAAGGAAAAATTGCAGAGAAGAAAAAAAAAAACATACAGAGGAGAAGAGAAGACGAAGGAAGAAGAAAGGAGTGGTAGACGACGAAGAGGAAGAAAAAAGAAAAGAAAAAGTCCTTGTTCTTGTTCGGGGAAGGAAGACAGAAAATTTGGAAGATCGCTGGGTGGCAAGAATCCTTCCCAACTTGTTCAACAAGGTACATTACTATTTCCCATGTATCAAAGAGAGAGAGGAAGTCCTTGTCATGGCATGAATCATAGGGCCCCCACCTCTTAATAATTTTTTTTTTGGAAGTTAAATGCATGTCATGCATGTATACCGCCCATGATCCTCTTCTCATGCTCTCACGGTGTTTCTTTTGAATTATTTATCATGCACGTTGTATAGTACCATGCATGTATGCAAGCTTTGCTTTTTCTGCAATTGTATACGTCAATGCCATGTTGGGCAATCTAAGGCCAAAGTTGCTTGAGATGCTGTCTTAAGATTCAAACCTCAAATCAATATAACACTGTATCATGCTAATGGGACTGAAAGACCAAGTAGTTTGATTCCTTGTTTTGCTTAAAAGGGATTCTGCATGTCTAATTCACATTGGTTTCTTTTGAGTAATCTGAAGGACATGTAATATGAATTATCTCAACCACTTGTTGCTAGAGTTTTTTTTACATGTAATGACACGGTTAGATCCATCCGTTCAATACTTGATTTCGTTTGTTTTAGAACCCGTATACATACCAAGGGATGCAAAAGTAAACCTTAGAATATTTTCATTATGGAGAAGAAATCTTAGCATGCTACCAATGGTTTGGCTATTCCATAAGTGAGAACTTGATTTGTTATGTATAACAGAACCTCCTCTGAAACTCTAGAGTTCCTTAGTTTGTAGGGTTAGAATATGGAGAACATAGTATAGACTTTATGCCCTATAGAAAAAAATGAAGTGTGAGCGTATTTCTGGTATAAAAAGAGAGTAAAAAATGATAATAAAAAAATGAAGGGGAAAAAATGAGAAAAAAATGAATGAGTGAAACGGGAACATTTGAGGAAATTGCATAAAAAATATAAGTAAAAAAAAAATCTAGAGGGTTTAACTGCAAAAGCTATAAAAATATAGAAATGTGAAAGTTTGGGGTTTATTTGCAAATTTTGATAAAATGTGAAAAATGTGAAAGTTAGAGGGCGAAGATGCATAAATCCTTAAATTTGTGAAAAGAAAGGAATTTATGGGCTAATGTGCAAATTTGTCATGAGAGGGGTATTTTCGTAAAAAAAAAAAAGAAAAAAAAAGGAGAGGAAAAAAAATGATGAAGGATGAGTGAGAAAGGAGAAAAGGGGAAAAGAGAGGAGAAAAAATGAAGGGTGAGTGAAAAAATGAGAAAAAATGAGAGATGGGAAAAAAAAAAAGGAAAAGAGAGAAAAAATGATGAAGGGTGAGTAAAAAAATGAAGAGACAAAAAAAAGAAAAAAAGAATGAAGGATGAGTGAAATAAAAAAAATGATGATACATGAATTGTAGTGAGGGTATTTTTGTAATTTTTTTTTTTTTTTTTGCAGAACCTCTCTTTGAGGAAAAAAATGAGAATTTTCTTAGAGCCAACTTTGAGGTCTTTGATACTCTTGGGGGTGAAAGAAATTTTCTAAGAATTTTCTAAAGCCAACCTTGAGGTCTTTGATACTCTTGGGGGTGAAAAAAAAAATTTTCTAAGAATTTTCTAAAACATCAACCTTGAGGTCTTTGACACTCTTGGGGGTGAAAAAGAAATTTTCTAAGAATTTTCTAAAACATCAACCTTGAGGTCTTTGACACTCTTGGGGGTGAAAAAGAAATTTTCTAAGAATTTTCTATAACACCAACCTTGAGGTCTTGACACTCTTGGGGGTGAAAAAGAAATTTTTCTAAGAATTTTCTATAACACCAACCTTGAGGTCTTGAAACTCTTGGGGGTGAAAAAGAAATTTTCTAAGAATTTTCTAAAACACCAACCTTGTGAAAAAGAAATTTTCTAAGAATTTTCTATAACACCAACCTTGAGGTCTTGACACTCTTGGGGGTGAAAAAGAAATTTTCTAAGAATTTTCTATAACACCAACCTTGAGGTCTTGACACTCTTGGGGGTGAAGGAAATCTTTTATGTAAAAAAAATTAAAATCTCTCCAAAACCTTCTTTGAACTCACTTTGGGGTCTTTTGACACTCATTGGAGTAGAATGAAGAGTAGGATGAAAACTTTTTATGAAAATCTCTCTTGAGCTTGCTTTGAGGTCTTTTGACACTCATTAGAATGAAAAGAAGAGTAAAATGGAAATAAAAAATCTCTCTTCTAAAAAAAAATTCTTGATGTGAAAGGAAAAGTGAAAAAATGAAAATTCCACAAAAGAAATCTCTCTTCTTGAAGTAAAAAAATTTCTTGAAGTGAAAGGAAAAAGTGAAAAAAATGAAAATTCCACAAAAAGAAAAATCTCTCTTTTTTTTAAAATTTGAAGTGAAAGGGAAAAGTGAAAAAATGAAAATTCGGAAAAGTGAAAAAATGAAAATTCTACAAAAAAAAAATCTCACTTCTTAAAAATGAAAAAAAAATTCTTGAAGTGAAAGAGAAAAGTGAAAAAAATGAAAATTCGGAAAAGTGAAAAAAATGAAAATTCCACAAAAGAAATCTCTCTTCTTGAAGTAAAAAAATTTCTTGAAGTGAACGGAAAAGTTAAAAAAAATGAAAATTCCACAAACAAAGAAAAATCTTTTCTTGAAATGCAAGGAAGAATCAAAAAATGAAAATTTCATAAAAAAAATATTTCTCTTGTCAACACTCATAAAAATGTTGACAGAGATTTTGTTGAAGCTCATTGTGAAGTCTCTTTCGCTAAAATTGAAATGGAGAACTCAATTGATGTCTTAGTTAACGGAAATCAAGCTCATGATTACAGCTTGAGATTCATTAAAAAAAAAAAAAAAATCAAAATTGTCAAGTTAACGACTTAATTATGTTGAAGTCCATGAATTGAAAATTTAAAGGTCAAGATTTGCAAGTATTGAAGAGTCAAGACCTAAACGACAAATGCAACTCTGGAGTTTAAGACACAAAAAAGTCAAAGACTTGGGGAGTTTCACAAGTCAGAAAGCTGAAGATTTTACAAGCACAAAGGGCCGAAGTCTTCAGCTATAAAAGAAAGGAAGATGATCAAGTAGGCAACTCATCAATGCAGAGTGGCCGTAGCTTAAAAGTTATGCAATGTGCCAAGATGCAAGCACAGCTAAAAAAAATTTGAAGGAGTTCCTAGTCACCAAGCTAGAGGGTTTTCTGATTAGCTTTAGCAAAGAAGTCAAAAGCATCAACCAAGTCAAAGAAAAAAAAAAAAGAAATTTGTAGAATATGACAAAAAATAGCTCTCCTAATATTTTTTGCATTTTTGCTCATATGTACTCATATGCTCTCTAAAATCAATAAAAAAATGATTTTTGTGTTTCTTTGTTTGTCTCTCATTCACACTTGTTTCTTAATCGGAGGTTCCCATGACATTGTCTGGGGTAATTAATATTAGGGGCTTGCCCCTAATAGAAGTTATGAACCTACAATTACCTGAAATATGAAAATAATTAAAATTTGATTTGTGATCCATGCTTTTCACCCGGTTTATACCAATTAAAGGCCGGGTGAAAAGAAAGGAGTCCACACATGTATACATATATTTCTCTCTCTATATATATACACGTTTCTATGTATATATATAAATATAGAGATAGAAATAGAGGAGAGAATTCAAAGGTATTCTCTTTATATATATATATATATATATAGAAAAATATTTGAGATTGAGAGAATTTAAAAGTATTATATCAAGAAAAAAAAAACTTCTGTTTCCTAATTAGGAATAATCACGAGGTGGACACACTAACTCAACAATATAATAATAAATATAAAAAATCAATAAAATTAAATCATGATATTATTTTAAAAATAGTAATACTAATAATAAAATAAAATTTTAATATAATAACCACAATATAATATTAAATCTAACAAAATTAAAAAAAAAATTAACAAAACAAATACATAAAAATTAAAAAAAAAAAAAAAAGAAAACCTTAACAAAACAGACAAATATATTAATATTAATTAATAGGTTATTATTTTTTTTTCTTTTCGCAACTTCATTAAATTTATATTTATCTGTAGCTTTAATTTTTATGGGAGTTGGGATCTCACGGGTGGAGAGTGCTTTCCTTGCCCTCATTGCACTATAATTCTATGGATTTTTCTTTTCTTGCCCTATCCCGACGAAAAAACCTAAAGATCCTTTGACGAAAGGGCAGATCCCCATAGAGACCACCCTATGCCTATTCTTTCTCCAAAAAAACACACATCCTCTTAAAGTTTGAGTTTTAGATCTTCCATTACAAATATAATGGTGCACTAGTTATAACGGATTAATGATCTCAGAAAATTTACTTAAGATGAATTAATACGCGGGATAATGACGGGGTGCTGCATGCACCTAAGATGTTATATCAAAACATATATTTTTTTCGATCCATATGAAAACTTCTAATGACAAGCCAGAAAGATATGGCTCATTAACAACAGGATATTACAAATCAAATGTGAATAGACTGCCAATTCAGCATCGTTAATGGGAAATAAAAAAAAGAATAGAAATAAATATCGGAGGAAAACATATGAGGCCCCAGAACCGTAACCTTTGAACTTTATATGAATAATAATTAAGCCAAACCCAGACAGATTTGGAACAAGAGAGGCTCTTTCGCACGGAAACTTTTTGCATGTACCACAGTAGAGTGTTTTGAGTCTAAGCGATACTAGGGTTTTCTTGCAGAGCATTATTAGGTCTGGATCTCAGTTTTTGCCAATTATTTGTTAATCTGATCAGTTTAACTGTCCATCAAATTGCTCAGATAGTATTGCGTGTATTTTAGATTTAAGTAAATGCTATCTAAAGTCAGGTTCCTTTACTGAGATTGACATCCCCCAATTGGCGTCCACGCCACTCTATGTCTCCTAACATCTTTTAGACTTATAATTCTCTCTCCTATCATCCTGATCCACCCATCTGGATTGGTCGGATTGAAGATGGAATTGTAGAATGTCGCAATCTCTGCTGGTGGTTTCACACAATCCGCACCAAAGGTGGTTTCAAGGAGCCCAAACATCCTAATCAGAGAAAACCGCATCACAGTTGAGGTCAAGAGTGGCAGAGAGTGATGTGGATGCCTTCTGCTTGTATGGCATCCACATCATTCAACAGCGAAGATTGCTCAATCTATATAGTATTACTCTTTTATATTATTTTATTATAATGCCGCATAATAACATGAATTGATATGATGCATTGATAAACTTTCTCAATTCAACTTAGATGCAAGTGGCAACTGATGATTTATATATGAATTTTTTCCCTACAATATATACTGGACTAAGTAATGCCGAAACATATTCAACTCAACTTTGGATCTTAGGACCACATCTCAAATCAAGCAATTTGGCACCAGATCCAACTTTATTTCACCGGGTCATTAAATGAACAAATCAAAGGAAACCATCACTCCAGTATAAACCCTTTGCCATACTACAAAGCATCACATTAATTAATGACACCAAACTGGTTTTCAATGGGCAAAGTAACCGATGCGCAAAAAAACCAAATAATTAAAATAAAAAGACATATTATATTTATATTATACTAATAATAACAAGAAAGCTCCAACCCACACAGTAAAAAAATAAAATAAAATAATACAAACCATATACTGCTAATAACTACACTGCATGGCAGACAATATGATTGATTATAAGGGTGAGCGATTGTAGTTACCAAACAAGAAGCCGCAAATCCTGGCCGTCCGATGGAATGGATCTCAAGTGTAAGGGCTCATCCCAACGGTGGATTCCTTGCCGTAGCCGTATGCTGGCACGCCGGAGTCGTTGGCTTTGGAGAAGGAGACGTAGTAGAACTCCGAGAGGATGGCCGTGAAGAACACGAAAGCGGCGCCGGCGGCGAACACGCCCTTGCGAAGCGTCTCGCACGAAGGCGGGCCATTGACGAACAATGTGCGGTACCTGGTGTGGTACGCGTTTCTCACCGCGCCTGCAAGCAAGCATGCCTCCGCGATGATGAAGGTCACCCTGCCCAATGGAGATCATCGATATTAGACATCGGAAACTCAGATCTAAGGGCATGGGGGAAAGATCTAGAAGAAGAGGGAGGCGACGAGATCCATACCAGCAGGTGAGGAAGAGGATTAGGGCGCAGGCACGAGATCCACCCGGATGCAGAGCACGGCCGCAGCAGAAGCACTTGCTGACCGCCATCACCAGCACCTGGCTCGCCAGCAGGAAGAGCAGCGCGCCGACGCCATACCCTGTGGCTATATCAGAATCGTAGACGCAGTAGTCGTAGTTCTTCTCGCTATCCGGATGAACCGTCGCCTGAACCCACAGATCCAGCATCGGAAACACATCAGAAGATGAATAAAAATTAGGGGAGAAGAGGCTGAGAGAAGATGCTTACTGTGCTGCGGCGCTGCTCGGCGGCAATGGCGAGGGCGAATGCGATGAGATCGAAAAGGAAGACGAGGGCAATGACGATCTTGGAGGCCATTGGAAGCGGAAGAGATCTAGGAACCCTAGATCTCTCTGGGGATGGCGAGAGACGAAGCGATTCAAGGTGCGGTGCTTAATGGGTGGGATTTGGGACTCGTCGGTGATTTAAAGAAGAGATGGTAAGTTCACCGCCTCGCGCCAAACGGCTCTAGCACACTGAACTAGTGAACTTACGACTAGTATAATACACAGTTGTTGGCGTCTGACGTTGACGGTGAGTGGATCTGAAGAAATGGGTGTGACCAGACCGCATAAGACGCGGCGTGAATCGACGCGATGGGTCCGGGATCGGATCCCGGGTCAATTCCAATGTTTTAGTGAAACTATGGTTTTATGTATATATACACAGGAAAATTTAAATGCCAGTTATCGTATTTTTATTTTTTTAAAAACAAATTTATTTATTTATTTTTGAAAAAAAAATTATTATTTTTTGATATGAAGATAATGATATTTTAAAATATTTATATTAAACATATAAATTCATAATTTTAACGTAAATATATTTTACAAAGTAATTATATTTTAAAATAGCTTTTAAATAATATGAACAAGATATTTTAACAGAGACTTGCAGTCTCACCTTTTATCTTTATAAAAATATAAGATAATTACAATTTAAAATATAAACGTAAACCTTTTTTAATTGATAATAATAGTTAATTAGACTGGAGGGTACTATGTCTAGATGCTAACTTTACCTGGTTATTTAATTCTTTCCTTGTCGCGCTTGTGTGTTTAATTTTGGATTTGCTTAGCGCTATAAATGTAAAGATAGCCATTAAAAATTGTATTATTTTGTTAATTGGATTGGTTGATGAGTTAAGGTTCTGATCTCGATGCATCTTGGACCGTTGAAGTCGCTAAGTTTGTTGGTGGATTCGGGTTGGCGGGTTGATAAAGAGAGACCACCAAATCCGTAAGGTGGAATCGGGTTATTTTGCAAGCGGATCCGGTAACCGGTTAGTTCGCTTGCAAATGGCGCAACGTGGCTTAGTTTGGGTGGGACCCGTCACCCGGTGGACCAAGTGTGGAAAGCTCCAGATGAACCACCCGAACGGAACGGCACGGAACGGGGAAGCCAACAGCCGATGGAGTCGGTGTCATTACATGTGACAGCTGCATAGCACGTGAGCCCCAGGAGCCGCTTTTTAAGCTAGCTTATCTTTGTGAAGGAGACTTGGTGAAAGAAACGTTTGCTTCATCACCAACATGAATTAGAATTTGATTATACAATGAACAGGTTGAGTTAATAAAGAATTGTTCTAGTTATTATCTCGTTTTTTCGTAAAACAATAAATAAAATATTAACAGACACTTGTTTGGAGTGTTTTTTTTTTTTTTTATATATATATAAGAACACCAGGGGATTTTATTAAAATAAGATAAAAAGGTACAAAGCTAGAATGAAAACAGAGAAAAACCAAAAATGAAGAAGAGAACAATGAGAGAAACATCAAATAGCAAAACCAAAGTCACAAAAACACTTCATGATCCAACGGGGATTGTTTGGAGTTCTTTAGTACTGTGCATAATATTGTATCATCTCAAGTGATAAATTTTTATTTATTTTATTATTTTTAATATATATATATATATATACATGGATGGATCTACATGGTAATTAATGGAGTCCCCTCCACTAAAGTTTGAAAATATCTATTATGACCATAAAATTTAAATTATATATATAGTTATTTTTTTTTTTACCATTTGTCTGACTAAAATTAAAACATAAAAATATATACAGTAAACTTTGCCCCATACTAAATAAAAATCTTGGATAGTGTATATATATATAGACAATACATCCTCTATGGACGTCCATCTATCAGCCGTTAGATCGTGATCTAACGGCTGACATTGACAAATAGTAATTAGTGTTTCAAACAGCGATTACTGTTCATATTATTGTAGCAATTACTATTCATCAATGTCATCCGTTGGATCAAGATAGACAATACATCCTCTATGGACGTCCATCTATCAGCCGTTAGATCGTGATCTAACGGCTGACATTGACAAATAGTAATTAGTGTTTCAAACAGCGATTACTGTTCATATTATTGTAGCAATTACTATTCATCAATGTCATCCGTTGGATCTTGATCCAACGGCTGATAATGGACGTCCATAGATTTTTTATCTATGGATGCCCATAGATAACTTGTATATATATATATATATATATATAGCATTGTATAATTTTTAAAATAAAGAATAATAAATCATAAACTTCAACACAAATAAAATAAAAATTCATAAACAATATTTTAAATTAATTAAATTGTGGGCTTCTTTTTTTTTACCTGGCTTTTAATTAAGATTGACCGGTTAAAAATCATGGATCACAAATCAAATTTTAATTTTTTTCATATTTAAGATGATTGCAAGTTATATATAGTAATGTTTGATAATGTTTTGTTTGTATTTAATTATTATATAATTTTAATGTACTTGAGTGATTGATGGGAATTGGATGATTAGAGTCCATCTAGGTTCGAATCCTATTAGTTGCAATGTTGAGTTTTTTATACTTTTACTAATTAAAAACAAGTTTTCTTATCTTCAAAAAGTTGTTAAAAATTTAAGAAAAAAAATTAAATTGATAATATGCCATTGAAATTTCAAATTTTCAATTAAAATTTATGAATAATATTAATAAAATTTATAAAAAACAATTTAATAATTAAAAAAAGTTGATAATGGGTTGCAATTATTTATACCAATTAAAAACAAGTTTTCTTATTTTCAAAAAGTTACCGAAATTTTAAATTTTATAAAAATTTAAGGAAAAAAATTAAGTTGATAATGTGTCATTGAAATTTCAAAATTTCACTAAAAATTTATTAATACTATTAATAAATTTTATAAAAATAATTTAATAATTAAAAAAAATTAAGTTGATGATGTGGCATGGCAAATATAAATTAGTTGTTGTAATATAATAATACACATGTTAGAGTAAATGAATGAATGATTGTTTTGTCTAGTTGAACATAATATTTTTTTAGTCAGATACATTATACAACAATCATAGCTCAAATTATATTTCTTGTTCTTCTTTTCAATATATGTATATTTAAATTGTAGTTATATTATTGAATTTTTTCACTGTAGATAATTATTTTATTAGATAATTTTTTGATACTTTGACTTCAGACTCACCTACCGGTGAGTTCTGGTTCCACCACTAGGGAGTACGTGAAAAGTTCCCTTAAAAGTGATTCTTATATATATATATATTAAAAATGCGCAAACCATGTAAATGAGTCCCGGGCATAAAACCAGTGCTTGACTCTCACATAATCTATAACTTATCCACATAATTAATATATATTTATCATTAAGGGATATTAAAAATTAAAGAAACAAGGGTAGCCTATAAACACGGTGACTAAGATTGGTCCTTACTGCCATGAGACATCTCTTCCTTGGTTAAAAAAAAACTTAAGCTTCTCATAATGAGGGGATTTTAGAGTCGGCTTTCCTTTTTTGTTTTTGTTTTTGTTTTTTAATTTTTTATATTATTTTTTAAAGTAGATTGCTTGATTGCTACTTCATTTTGTTATGTTAAATGTTTTGCATTGTGCCTCACCATTTCTACAGTGCAAACCTAGGTTGGCCCTGACCCGCTGGATCACTCTAGGGAGCGGCCCAAGCCTGAACACACCGGTTCATGGGCCAGGCGCCCGAGTTTTATTTATTTATTTTTAAAATAAAAATATAAAATATAATTTCAAAAAATAGTAGAAATGTAAAAGAGAAGCTTGGGGATCACATGCAGACAATCCATCGCAGTCTAGAGTTTCTTGGACCGACCTCTAACGGGGGAAGAGGCCTAGTCGATCGAGGAGACGCAAACATCATTTACTAACTAGTTCTCTTTATTGGTTGGCTTGAGGAGGCCTTGTTCCTCATTTTTTATTGTTTTGAGTTTTTCTATTGGAGCTGTTGTACGACAACGGTTTACCCATTTTTTCAAAAAAAAAAAAAAAAATGTAAAAGATAATAACAAAAAAAATTATTTTGGGTATGACTATTTTTATAAGTAATTGCCATGTTTTTTTTAATTAGCCGATGTGGGACTAAATGTCACTAGCATAAAGTATAATTATTGTTTATATTTTTTTAAGTAAAAAAACAACATTTAACAAAAAAAAAAAAAAAATCCTATTGTTGGGTTGATCAGAATAATATTCTTTTAAAGGTGTTTTCATGAGTTTGATTCTTGTTAGCCACCATGTTAATTTTTTTTTTCCAAAAATCAAATATAAAATTAAAAAATTAAAAAATATATAAGACAAGTTCAAATAAATTGAAATAATTAAAAACTTTAATTTGTTAATCTATTTTGTTAGATCATTGTTAGTTTTCCCAAAAAAACAAATATAATTTTTAAAAATTAAAAAAATATTTTAAGGTAGTTTCATATAAATTATAATAATTAAATATTTCATTTATTAATCTTTTTTATTAGACCATTGCCAATTTTTTTTCCCAAAAATCAAATATAATTTTTAGAAATCATAAATTATTTTAAGATAATTTCTATAATTTTATATATTTATAATTTGGTATAAATTTTATTCATTTTAAATAATATTAATAATGGAGACTAATAATATTTTTAAAAAACAATCAATTGTAATATTCAATGATAATAATATTTGCTAATAATTTAAATCAATCCGTTATTCTTTTATTTATTAGCAGTCCATTCTAGAATGATAAATTGATAAAAACATTGGGTCTCAAATAATTTTTGTCTCAAATCCAAGTTGGCATGATTGAAGATTAGAACTAGAAAAGCGACTCCAATTAACACTGAAAGAAACTAGCATTTCTTCATTTAAAATTTTCTCTCTTAGTTTAGTGACCTTTATATATGCCTTAAGTGAGAAGTAACCGATTATTAAAGGGATTTTGGTGTAGTAGTTCTGACCAAAATAGATGGAGTTTTTTTTTTTTTTTTTATGGAAAATCAACATATTTTTAAATAATGGTAGAGATTGAGTGTTTCAATCTAATTTCTTTTATAATAATAATGACTTTTGTAGCTTGTGATGAGTCATGACCACAAAGTGGGGCTATTTCTACCCGTCCATGCCATCAAATTAAAAAAATATAAAATAAAAAGTAAAAACCACTTTTATGGCATCATTCTCATTGGGAATGAAGTTTTTTTTTTTAAAAAACTTTTATGACGTATGGTTTTTTTAGATTTGTGATGGAAAAAAAATCGTTATTAGCTCATTATCAATGTTAATTTATATGAGTAAAATTATCATTTTATTTAAAAACTAATTTATATAATATAAAATTATATATATATTTTAAATCTATTAATCTCTTCTAAAATTATACTAAATAAAAAAACTTAATTTTCAAAAATTAAATAAAAATACAGGTAATTACCAAAGAAACCCCAAAAGTTTGCAATATGCACAAAAAAACCCCACACATTTTCATATCCCTAAAAACACCCTCCTTTTGATTTTATAGAAATTTAAACCCCCCAATGCTGTAACGGTGATTGACGGTGTTAAGTTTGAATATATATGACGAAATTGCCCTTACGTGGGATGCTGTGTCATTTGAAGCGTGGATTGACTATAATGCCCTTGTGTGCAATGATGTTTCCGCTTAAAGAGGAAGCGGTTTATTTTTATTTGTTTAATCACTGGAGAACACCATTACTGGCGCCGGTTATTTCCTATCATCGCCGCTTCATCGGTTGGGCATCTTGCTATCATCGCCTGTTCGGCAGTGTTTCGAAGGAGAACTCCCGCTCTAGTCTTCGTCATTTCGTCGATTTTCCAACCAAGGTAATGAGGCGATGAAGCTGTGCGGTTTTTCTTTTGTTTTTCGCCATTTCGTTTGTAAAGTATCGTCTCTGTTGTTTTTTTGGCCATATATTTTCATGGTTTCATTATTGGATGATATTGTAGTTTGCAGTGAGATTTTCCGTCTAGGGTTTTCTTTGTCTGTGCACAGTATCGAGAGCGAGAGTGTTGTGGTGCAGGAGATTTTTCGATGGTTATGCAAACTCATTCTGTTTTCAAATGATTATAATGTGTGTTTCCCCGTTAATTTGATGTGGGTATGAGTTGTGTTTAAAAGTATCAGTGTAATGGTTGGATTTTATGTTGAATACATGTCGTTTCCGTTTAACAATCGTACTCTCCGTTTAACAAAGGAAGTTTCTGTTTAATTAATAGAGTTATTGTTTAATAAATCACTCTAAACAAATGTATTGTTCTTCTTGTAGTGTATTGGTCATGGCGGTCAACCTAGTTAACGGCCGATGCTACTTGACACCGGTGGTCCAGACTTTGAATGAATTGAAAGTTCACATGACTGGACGACACTGGGAGATCATCAGAAGGACACCGTTCGCGGCTTTGACCGAGATTGAAGCCGTCCTCCAAGAGAGAGCCCTCCTTGATTCTCTGCTGCAGAGGTTCGATGGCCGCAGCAGCAAATTCAGGATCGGGGCCAGCCTCGTGAGTTTCAGACCTCAAGATGTGGGTCTCATCCTTGGTCTACGCTGTGATGGGAACGCAGTCGTATTCCAGAAGAAGAAGACACACTCGCCGTTCGAGCTGAGGTATTTTTCAAGATCTTACGAGAGAAATAAAGACTCCATCAAGAACACACTTGAGCGGATAGTTCGCGAGAGGGGGGAAGAGGAGAATTTTGTAAAGCTCCTCATGGTGTACCTCATGGGTACTATCCTCTTCCCTAACACTTCCTGCTCTGTTCCTGTTTGGATCGTTGACTACGTCGACGACCTACCAGCCATGGGACGATTTGCATGGGCTCAAGCGACCCACAAGTGGATAATGGAGGACGTTCCACAAGCGGCCGCTCGAGTGCAAGCGAGATGCGCCGGGAACAAGACCAACACGGGGTACGTCAAAGGTTGCTCGGTTGCGTTGACCACCTGGTTCTATGAGCTCACCGGCACCGGCAAGAAGTTGCATTTCGGAAAGACCCCAAGGATCCTGTGCTACGGTGAAAACAGCTACCGGAAGCAAGTGTCGACGGGGACTTTATTTTCATCACTTGAAGGAAAAGAGGTAATGAATCTATTTAATGAATCTTCATTTAAGTTTACCGTTTTTGTGTTTGACAATCTGTGTTAGTGTTTAAATATAATAATTCGTATTTAACAACTATGTTTACAATTTAAATTATTTTCTTAACATTTAACTCGTATGTTTATTGTTTAAACGTATTGGATTTTTACAATTGTTAGTTTCCCGAACTGGTCGCCGCCAACCAGGACGAACAAATATTTGTTGGGGCCATCCGCGGAGCTGCCACCGGCCACGGAGGTGTTATTCCTCCCGCTTCCGCTCCCGTTCCGCTGGCGAGCAAGACTCCCGCTCCGCCTGCGAGAAAGAGAGATGATCGGGCAGCATCGTCAAAGCGCGTCCGACGCCGATCACCTTCTCGGAGCCCGCACCGCGCACGGACTGCTCGCCGACGGGCAAGCCCCCTTCCACCCCCCTCCCCGACACCAACAGGCGACGAGCTGACCAGACGTCTATTGCAGACGTGCGAGTTAATGTTGCAAGAGATCCCACGTCTTGTTGCTCGCGTTGATGCTCTGGAGGCGCGTTCGCAGGCCACGACGAGGCCGGATGACTATGATACGATCTCCGGCAGCCCGAATGCAACGGACGCAGCCCCGGCGATTGCCAGAGACGACGTTCTCGCGAGGGCATTCGCGAGAGTCCCGCGCAGGAAGAGGCTTATGTGGAGGACTGCAACGATGTGTCTCCCTCCGCCGGCCGACGTCGAGGCAACAGAAGTACCAAATGCTGTCGAACCAACAATGGCGGAGGCTCAGCCAACTTCAGGTCCGAGCTCGCCATTGGAAAAAGGACAGGCAGCGGTGCCGCCGGCTGCAATGGATGTGTCTCTGCCCGATGATGCGACTGCCGCCGTCGACACGTTAATTGAATCCCTTGTCAGTGACCTCCCTGTGTTGGAGGCACCGGCGCCGGCGTACGATTGCTGCGCGACGAAGGCAGACACAATCCTGGCGCCAGTGGCACCAGAAGTGAATAAAGACTCCGTGGCATTGCCGGTGTCGAGTCAGCCCACGTTAGCAGCTGAACCGAAAAAAGACGCTGTCGCCGACGCTGTGGCCTTACCGGCACCGTCACATGTTAAAGACTCTGTGGCAGTACCGGAGTCGAATAAAGAGGCTGCCAAGGAAGGGCAACGAGACGTCGACGACGCTGTGGCCGTACCGGCACCGTCACATGTTAAAGACTCTGTGGCAGTACCGGAGTCGAATAAAGAGGCTGCCAAGGAAGGGCAACGAGACGTCGACGAGGCGCAGAAAAAATTCGTTCCGAAGAAGAAAAAATATGCCGGAATGTCGCGTCTCGACCAATTCGAAGAGAAGATAATAAGAATCTTCCTCAACTGTGTCATGGACTCGTAAGTATATTTATGTTAACAGTTAAATAAATACACTTGCGGTTTAACTATCTCCTTTAATATTTAATTGTTTGTAAATTGTATGTAACTATTTAAGTTATCAATTAACTATATCATTATCCACTTAACTATGAACGTTATTGTTTAACATCAGGACTACCGTATGGAGGACTGACGCAGTTCAGACGACACGCGAGGCCGTGTTCACGTTGGTCGAGGGTAAGGAGAATGTGACAGACGATGTCGTCGATGCCTTCGTCTGCATCATCCAGAAGTCGCTGAAGCTTCAACCGTATCCTTATAAGAAGCGCGCTTCCATTACCCGTCCACTTGCACTATTCCTCTCCCAAAGGGAGGACACGGCGGAAGACGCTCTCCACATGATAGACGATGCTGCGCGGAACGTCCACGAAGTCGACATCGTAATAATGCCTATAATTTTGCATGACCATTTCCATATCGTCGTTCTCGACAACATAGCGCAAGAGTACAGGCATTACTCTTCCTGCCAGAGCGAGGAATACGACGAAGACGCCGCCGAAATGGTAAGCTCCCGTGTTAACTATAACGGAAATAACTTACTTCCTAATTTTCCATCTCGACTTCAAAATTTATTTGTTTACAGCGGAAACTATTCGATAATTGCATCGAGATGGAGCTTGGCGAGGCGGCGACGTCCTCGTACGCCCTCATTCACGACAGGAGCACTCCAAGACAAAAACGAGGAAGTCTTGACTGCTCGGTGTATGTGATGCGGTTCATTGAGCAACTTCTTGCTGACGAAAAGCTTCGGGTACCGCAAACGGACGTGCCGTACTTACGTCTGAAATACGCCGCACGCATACTTTTGGATGGGAGGGCAGCCGGCGTCGGGGATAAAGGGGAGACGTCCTCGAGAGTCAATCCTGTATAAAGTTCTTTCTCAATTTTACTGTAAAGTTTGTAACATACATTCTTTTGCAATAACTAAGATAGTTAACATTTAACGAAAACCTTTAACTATACATACGATAAAAACTCTCTGTTTAAACTAAGATAGTTAACATTTAACGAAAACCTTTATATTATAACTATCAGATTCTATGTTTAAATATAAAATCCTTCGTGTACGTAATCAGGCTTCTGTGTGACAACACTGATTGAGAGAACGAAACGTTTTTTTTTTTTAACTATACATGGGAAGTCGTGGGCGGTTCGTAACGGGCACTGCAATAACTTGTCCGTGTTAGGCGGAGGTTGGGGATTTTGAATATATTCTCTTTTCGCCACTGTACGACCGGAATTAACCTTTCGAACATCGTCTCCACGGAGGACTTATGGCGACAACCCTAGTTAATGGGCGATGCTCCTTGGCAGCGGTAGCGGAGACGATAGCCGAATTGAAGGTCTACATGAATGGACAGCACTGGGAACTTATACGAATGACACCGTTCGAAGCATTGACTAAGGTGGGAGCGGTATTCCAAGACAGGGCCCTTCTTGATTTCCTATTGCAAAGTTACGATGACCGCACAAGCAAATTCAGGATCGGGACAAGCATGCTAAGTTTCAGGCCTGAAGATGTCGCCCTCGTTCTTGGTGTGTGTTGCAGTGGAGAGGAAGTCGTCTTTCAGAAGAAGAAATCACGCTCATCTTTCCAAGAGAGGTATTTCTCGAGAACGTACGAGAGACACAGAGACTCTATAAAGAGAACTCTTGAGCAAGTTGTTCGACAAAGTGGACAAGAAGAAAATTTTGTCAAACTCCTGATGGTTTACCTCATGGGTACGGTCCTCTTCCCAAATACGTCATGCTCTGTTCCAAATTGGGTCGTTGATTATGTCGACGATCTACGTGGCATGGGCCGATACGCATGGGCGTAGGCGACACACAAGTGGCTTATGGATGACGTCCCACAAGCTGCCGCAAGAGTGCGAGCAAGATGCGCCGGGGAGAAGATTCAGGCGGGGTTCGTGAAGGGTTGCTCGATCGCATTGAACATATGGTTTTACGAGCTAACCGGTTGCGGAAACAAAGTGAATTTGAGCAAGACACCAAGGATGCTTTGCTACGAGAAGCAAGGGTCGATACAAACCATTTTGCCATCTCTGGAAGGAAAGGAGGTAATCATACCGAATTCTCCGTATAATTATGGATATTACCATTTACTATATGTAGTCTCTGTTTAACTAGAAGCATTACTATTTAAATATTTCGTTTACCGTTTACATATTGACGTCTTTGTTTAAGAAAACATGTTCTCTAACCTTACCTTGCATATGTTAGTTTCGTGAGCTGGTTGCCGCTAATGCGAATGAAGATATAACTGTTGGGGCCGCCCGACGGACAATGCACGATGAAACTACAATCTCTCCCGAGCGCGTAAGCCGTCATTCACGTACTACGAGTTCAACGCGCCGTACGGGAACACCCCCCTTGACGTCGGCTGCCCCCCCGACGACGGCAGCCACCCCGCCGGCTGAAAGGGACGATGTCAACGAACGTCTGCTGCAGGCGTGCCAGTTATTAACATCCGAATTCCGAGGGCTTGTTGCTCGGGTTGATGTAATGGAAGGACGGTCACATTCGAATGAGCCGTCCATACAAGCAAATGAAGTTCCCGGTTCGGATGCACCGGAGGTAGACCAGGCGAATGCGGGGGCCTTCACTGAGACGAGCTCGGAATTTGACGACGATGAGGTCATTGCGGTCGCCATTCGAAGACGGTCAAATTTGAAGAGACCCGCGAGAAAAACCAAAAGAATAAAGCTGATCGCTCGAGAGGCTGACGACGCAACAGTAGCAGCGTCGCAGACAGACACAAATCCGGGGACCGATGTCGTGGTCGCCGCATCGCATGCGGACAATAGCAACAATGAACCACCCGAATAGGTACGGCACGATTTCATTCCGCATCGGAAAAAATACCCCGGCCACACGCGGCTCGACATATTCGAGCAAGAGTTAATAACGATCTTCGTCAACTGCTATATTGACGAGTATGTAGGAAGTTTTTACATCAACATTAGCCTTTACCATTTAACTATAATTGTTACCGTTTAACCATATCTTTTAACGTTTAACTATGTCTGTTGTCGTTTAACTATTTCTTTTACTCGTTAATTATAGTTTTCTTTCTCTTACTGTGTCTGTTACCGTTTAACCGCAGCACTATCGTTTGGACTAATGGCTTTGTCAGCACTACACGGAGACAACTATTCTCCATGCTTGAAGGACAAGAAACGGTTCCCGACGATGTCATGGACGCGTTCGTATGCATAATTCAAAAGTCACTGAAGAGGGTACCATACCCTTATAAGAAACGCGCGTCCATCACACGTCCACTGGCATTGTTTATGTCCAAGCAGCCTGACGCGTGCGAGTCGACGCTCGCTATGATCGGAGACGCGGCGCGAAACCGGCATGAAGTTGACATTGTTATCTTCCCAATCATCATGATTGGCCGCTTCCATGTGGTGGTGCTTGACAATGACAAACAAGAATACAGGCATTATTCGTCATGCCAAGGTGACGAGTACGAGAGAGACGCGTTTGAAATGGTAAGTGCCTCGGTCATTCAGAGGAGACTTTTTAACATCAGTAGTTTATTAACATCAGTTTGTATATCTCAACAGAGGAGACTTTTTGACTATTGTGTGGACATGGAGTCCGGCGAGCCGGCGACTATACTGTACCCTCTAATTCACGACGATGCCACCGCACGACGGAGACGAGGAAGTGCCGACTGCGCCGTTTATGTGATGAGATTTATCGAGCAAATACTCGAAGGTGACAAGCTACGCCTTCCTCGAAAGGATCTACCATATTTCCGATTACAGTATGTTGCACGCATACTCATTCAAGGTCGAAGGACCAGAACCATAGAAAGAGGCGAGTCTTCGACTGGGGGGGGGGGGGAAACCGACTTGAGTTATTGTTTTGAGATATTATGTTTAACTAACTATGTTAATCTTTAACAAATGTTATTTATGTATAACTGTAAGTGTATATATTTAAATTTAAAAGTTTCTGTTTAACTATCAGCCTGGCCATTGTACTATCGGCATTGTAGTCCTTTAACATTAATACTTAAATGGTTAAAAGTAACCGTTTCTGTTTAACTATTAAACATAGAGACAGTTTCACACATGAAATGAAATATGTTTATTG
Source organism: Dioscorea alata (assembly GCA_020875875.1). Classification (NCBI taxonomy): domain Eukaryota; kingdom Viridiplantae; phylum Streptophyta; class Magnoliopsida; order Dioscoreales; family Dioscoreaceae; genus Dioscorea; species Dioscorea alata. The sequence continues at coordinate 19,800,712 of CM037024.1, forward strand.
CAAATACGAGAATAACTCATTACATAAATTGCAAATACGAGAATAAATATTAAACAAGGACACGTTTTAAAACAATTGATAAGATATCTGATCCACCAGGACATGAGCAAGATGCAACTCGGCGACGTAATCGTAGGAATCTTGCACATCAGAGGCTTCGCAGGCAGTTGTTCAAATTGCAAGTTGAACAACCACCGGGGAAGCCTCTGATATCGAAGAAATCCCCGATTACATTGCCAAGATGCATCCCGCCGATCCCCTGGTCGAGCAGATGTCACATCAATTGTTTTTGGTAACTTCATCCCTGGCCATTGTACTATCTTCGCCTGCAAAATCTGTTGGTGTCTAGAAACCTTCATAAAGTTTTAAAACAATTGATGGGATATCTGATCGAACAGGGGATGTCCAGGATGCATATCAGTAATGTCATCGCCTCCGGATTCTCTGATCTCGAAGGATGGACCGATTACATTGCCGATATGTGTCCCGGCGATCCCCTGGTCGAGCAGATGTCGCATCAATTGTTTTTGTAACTTTATAATCTAATCACTCCACTCCAAGGCAATTTATACAGTAGACGGGAAATTGAAGGGTCGTTCAACTTGGCTGCTTCGATTCAGGAGATACATTAAATGTCTTCGAATGAGAATTCCAAGGGTCGATCAATTTTGACCGGACAACTACGCTTTGGTGTGATATGTACTACATTTCTATGTTATCCTTCAAACAAACCGTTCTCCATTTAAATATAACTTAAACCATTTAAATAGTAATGTCTCCATTTAACGAACATTGGTACTCATTAAAATAATATTTTTCTGTTTAAACTTACTGTGTAAATATCAAACATATAGACATAAATATGCTTATTATGAGTTAAGACAGGTGTTTATTTACAATGCCTACTCGGCGACAGGTTCAGTACAAGATCTACGATTATGGCCGGACGCGTGGCAGCGGCTGCACCGTAACTCGCGGACCGCGGAAGCTTGCGACTCGATCCTCTTCCGTCTGGGTCGCCCAGGTTGCCTTCTCGTAACCGGCGGACGCAGATGGAGTTCTCGATTGTCGTCTGTAGGCTTGTCGTCGTCTGGTATTGGGAAAATAGCTTCCCTATACGCCAGTTTGTATGTCTCGACGGTGAAGTAGTCGCTAATAAATTGATGAACGTTGGTGTCTGTCTGCATTATTGCAGCGCAAGCGTGTGTGCACGGGATACCATAAATTTGCCACCTGCGACATGAGCATGTTCTACCCGATAGATCGACGGAGTTGCTGCAATGGTCAAGGACTTCATAGCGATCATCGACACAACGACCAACATAAAGATTTCGGCTTTCCGCAACCACTTCGTCTACCTTCTTATGTATATCGGGGCATAAGTAGGTGTCCCATTTGTTCGCTTGCTCACGACGGGTGCATATCATCCGCATTAATTTGAACCTGTATCATAACAAATTATAATTGATTGTTAAGGTAAACCAAGAATAGTTAAACATAAACGTAATTATTTAAACAGAGAAAATTATAATTAAACACGAACCATCATAGTTAAACAGAAACCATTATAGGCAAACGTAAAGCACACGAAGTTAAACAGTGACGAAGAAGTTTAAACCGAATGAAAATCAAACATTCAAATACCGTATGGAGTCGACCATTCTCGTCACTGGTAGATGGCGAGCTTCTTTTATCCACGCATTGAAGGACTCTGCGACATTTGAATACATGTTGCCCCAACGTTGACCTTTAAACAAATAATTACACCAATGTGACAAATCTGACTTTTCAAGCAACCAGCGGTGCGCTTCTGGTGATATGGCCCGCAATTCATTCACCGTATCATCAAATTCTTTAGCCGTTGACGCCCACGCAATACGAAAACATATGGACCAGCACTCGTCCTTCAATGCCTTCCCAAGTCCGCCATTTGCTTTCATAAAATTCGCCTCCAAGTGTCGAAGGCAATAGGCATGTGGGGACGAGGGGAAGACCCTTGCAATGGCGTTCACAAGCCCCTTAGACCTGTCCGACACAAATGTAATAATCTCTTCATAATCGCCGTCATCGTATAACGCATCACCTAACTTGGAAATAAACCACGTCCAATTCGCATCTGTCTCGTTGTCGACGATACCGAAGGCCAAGTGGAAAAACCCATTGTTACCATCTTTGCCTGTGGCGCCCAGCAACGTACCACGATATTTTCCAAGAAGATGGGTACCGTCGACAAACAGCAGCGGCCTACAACCCCGCTTGAATCCCATGATACAAGCACGGAACGAGAAGAATGCGCGTTTAAAACGGTCACCGTCTCTTTCTACAATCGCAATGCTGCCGGGATTTGTCTCGGCCACCTTATCCACGTACCAAAGCAGCAGATCATAGCTGGCGACGTCGCTGCCGTCGAGAATCACCCGGGCACGCTCTTTACCCAACCAAGCTTGCTTGTATGGAATGTGGACACCGTGTTCCCGTAACATGTCCTTCTGAATGTCGATAGGCCTGTACAATGGCTGGCTTTTAAGCTTGTCAATCACTCGTGCGCTTACCCATTTGTTCGACGCTTTCGGATGTGACACCGAGCCAATTCCACCACCGCAATTGTGTGACGGGTGCATTGTCTTTATTCTGAACGTATTTTTATTGTATTCCTTCGATGCATGAAGGCGCCAGCCACAACCAACGGCAGCGCATTCTATAGTCACCCTGTGTTTCTCATTCTTTATGAATTTGAAGTCGAAATTCCTCTTGATTGCAAAATTCCGAAGCGCGTCTCTTAAATGGTCAACGTCTACGAAACGTTGTCCGATATCCAACGACAGCACTTCGGGATGATCCGAGGAGGACGGAAGACATGCTCCACCGTCCGGGTCGCCATGAGATGGAACAGGTGCGCTGGCAGAATCAGAATTCCTGCCAACACTTCAGTTAAGCGGAAAACATCAGTAACTTAATCGGAAACAAAATAAGTTACCTTGAAACATGTATATTTAAACAATAAAATAATAAGTTAAACACAGAAACTATTTGTTAAACGGAAAATGGTGTAGTTAAATAAAAAATACAATATTTAAACGGTAACTATAATAATTAGGCGAACACATATGACTTCAAAAGTAAAGATAAAGGATAAGAACTTTACAATGACAAGAATTCGTTTTGACTATGATGCGACAATGGCACATCATCTGTCTCAACAACGAGATCGACTGCAGCGCATTTGAAGAGTGAGTATACATGACACATGCGCTGGAAGTCAACCTCATTTTCTATTGGACAAATCGTTTTATGTCCATCGGGTGTGATAAACTTCACCCTAACATGGGAAACATCAAGACCCCATCGGTCACATATCTCCGCTAAGATTGAATCCCAAGAAGTCTGTGCCGTGAACACTAGCACTCGTCCCTCACCGTTGTATCTTGCAATTGCACAAAAACTCTCCATTAAAAACCTGAAACCTGCATATAAATAAATATAAATTGGTACTCTCACTTAAAGGATGATCAAAGTGATGGAAAGGAAGACATTCTCACCTTATCTCAGCTTATCGGCCAACCGGCGGAGTTCAAACGAATGCAAACGATGAATCTTCCAAACTTTATTTCAGAAAAATCAACGCAAGCAGGGATAAAAAAGATTGACAAAAGCCAAATAAAAAATGTTTAACATGATGTGACTGGGCGGTTTTTTTCCCACCATTTGCAAGGGCACGCACGGTATTTCACAGCATAAACCTTGTACAAATGAACGACAGGGAGGAAAAAGGAATTCAAACACTAACGGAAGGGCTTTCTGGGGTATTACAAACTTGCAGGGGCTGTCTGGGAAGTTTTGCAATTCGCGAGGGGTGAATAGTAATTTTCCCATAAAAATATGATGAAAAATCATATTTTTTATGACATGTAGTGATTTTTTTCATGAATGGATAATTTTTCTCCTACTAAAAATAAAAAAATTAATTAACAATTTTTTCACTCTTTATAAATGTAGAAAACTACATCAAAATAAAAAACAAATCTCATTTCTCATTTTACAAATCTCGGAAAGAAGAAAGGTTTTTTTTTTTTTTTACTTTTCAGTAAATTTTATTTGTTTTACCAACAACAACAATAATAATAATAATAAAATAGTAAAGAATAATAATAATATATTGTTATCTCTATGGCCATTGGCCACACACGTATTGGTGCTATGATCCCGTCGCTGTTCCATTCGCAGTTCCTCTTATCCGTTCTTCCATCTTTGCGGAGGAATTTGAACTCTTTCTCCAGATAATCCAAAAGTTCGAAGCTTTCACCTTGATGTGCGCCTTACGTTCAATCCACTCCACCCCACGCCTTATCCTTCTTCTCCTCCACTCGCTCACCAACCTCTAAAGATCCCATCTTGCTGCTGTTTTTTCTCTTTTATCTCCTTTCCCTGCTCATCAGGTGTTCGACGAAAGACCCAGACGAAGTCTTTTGAGTATAAATCTCAGCCAAGATGTCTGCCGTGCCTGCCACGACTCCCACCATCCTCACCGCCCCTCTTCTCCGCTGCTGCCTGCCTATCGTCTCCGCTCGGCCGCTGGTTAGTGGTGCCTGCCCCAAGGCTGCGAGCAGGAGAAGTATTTCGTGCCTGGTCGCTGTCTCCACTGAGGTCTCCTCTTCTTCCTCGGAGGATGCAGAGGGATCCGATGCCGAATCGAAGGTCGGTGCTAGGGTTCGGGTCAACGTCCCTTTGAAGGTTTACCATGTTGGGAAGGCTCCGGAGCTGGATCTTTGTGGAATGGAAGGGGTTATCAAGCAGTATGCAGGGCTTTGGAAGGGGAAACGGATCTCTGCTAATCTTCCGTTTAAAGTTGAGTTCTTTGTCTCGGTTGAAGGCCAGAGCAAACCCGTCAAGTTTTTTGCTCATCTCAAGGAAGACGAATTTGAGTACCTGCCATCGGATTGAGGGCGTGAGAAGGTGGAATTGCTGTAAAGGCCCGGTCTTTTGGAACCCGTGGCTGGGGATTTGGGGATCTTTGCCTTCCGTTTACGGGGTAATGCAATGGTGATTGTGAAAAATAAATGTTAGATGTTGGAGAGAGGGAGCAATCCAACTGGTCGTTTATAGCCAAGTAAGCCTCTTTTATACTCTCTGTACCCCTTATTTTCCATCATGTTTTTATGGGTAATTGAGTGACACTGTGAATAATGGAAGCTGATTCTGCTGTATAATGGAATATAGATTGTCGGATGCTCATTTCATTCTTAATTTGTTTTTCTGCTTTCTGAGCTGGTTTCGCTATGATACGGTTCAGTGTCCATGAACGGCATATTGTGCTTTGGTTTCCTCTGTGTTTCCCTTTTTATGTGCCATTCTTATATGGTGTCACTGTCATCTATTTATTTCAGTATCTGAGTTGGTGTTGTTTGTCATGGAGGATACATTTGGTTTGAGGTGGTGGGATTGTGGAAGATTGTACAAGATTTGTGTTGTATGAGTAAATCTACATATTTTTCAAAATGTTTATCATGCTAAAATTTATTTATTCATCCTTTTTTTGCCATTCTCTATTGTGTTTCTTGCCATGAACATTTTGTGGTTACCGAGGTTTCAAAACAAGTTTCAATCTCTTACCAAGGAGGTTCATTGTATTACTGCATTTTAACCTGCCGTGAAGCAGTTCCATACCTTTATCTGAATTGCTATGTTTGAGCCATGTGGGTTATGAGGTGGCTTGTAGATAGGTCTTAAAATAAGCAAACTTGCTATGAATATTTGAACTTCAGGTTCAAATAACTGATTAGTGGCTTACTGGGTTTCACGTTAACCTGAATGCTCTTGGGTGTTCTGAATGTTCTTTAATGCTGCGAAATCATCTGATAAGCTCATTCATGTCTTGCTACCCTCAAAAGTTGTCAAGCTGTCCAGGGAAACAAAATTTAGCCTGCATACTAATACCCATCCAGATATTGGGAAGGTTGCACCACCAACCTACAACTTAGGAATCAATAGACCTCCTAAAGATCATATACCATGATCTACTTGTTTTTTGGACTTTGTGGCTCCAAATTGAAGTGCATCAGGTGGTGCAACTTGGTTCACAGGATATGCTTCGACAACCTGCTGACGATCCATAATTGTCAACATGTATGTGCTGATCATCTTGCTTTTATGTAAATGTGGGTTATATTTTTATGTTAATCTTGTCATTAAGATAGGTTGGGTGTAATGGAGGGGAGCTTTTGAAGTTTTATGTGATCATAAAATATCTCTAGATTGAAAGGTAAGTTTTGTAGGATGGTTGTTAGACCAGATATAATGTATATGTTAGAATATTAGGCTATTGAGAAACAACATATTCAAAGGATGAGCACGGTTGAAATGAGAATGTTGAGATGGATGCAGGCATTACTAGTAAAGATCGATCAAAAAATAAATTTGTTTGAAATAAATTGGGAGTGGCATATATCACTAACAAGTTAAGAGAGAATTAATTAAGATGGGATGGAGATGTCCTTAAAGGACCGGTAGAGACAGAAGCTCTTTAGGTGGAGGGTTAGAGAGGGTTAGAGAAGAAGAGATAGATCTAAAAAGTGTTTAGCAGAAACTTTATAAAGTGATATGTATAAGCTTGGTCAGTCTAGTCTTTTGACCCTTGATAGAGCAACGTGGAAAGGAAATATTCATGTAGCTGACTCCAAATAGTTGGGACTAACGGCTTGTTATTATTGTTGGTGTTGTTTTGTCATTATGATGCGGATTCTTGTAGAAATTTGAGTTGTGTTATACATGGAAATGATTCTCTGGGTTTATCTTATGAATTCATTAAATTGGGCCATTTTGTGCATAAATTTGTAATTTATTGAAAGCTCATGTTAATCTTGCGTTTAACCCTTTAGACAACTGTTATTCTTTTTGAAGGAAGAAGGCACCTGCCAACTAATTAAGATTCTAGTAAAAACATCAACTACTAACTTCCAGTCCTAACCTAATTGAATGCTATTTAAATGTACTAGAACTCTATGTAATACCAATACTGCAGGTGGTGGGTGAAAGGGCAAAGTCATTTTTTCAGTGTACTTTTAGTCTACTAGAAATAGGACTCTAAAACGCATGAGGGTGTTTCCTTGTACGGGGATTTGCCATGCAAGTGAATTCCTAATTCTGGGAAATGAAAGGAACGGGGTTTCTTATGTTGAGTTATGGTTGAACTAGTTCTCCTTCAGCCTTCATTGCAGCAGATGATCCAGACCCCGTATGTCTCATGAAAGCTAAAACATTAATTAAACTTGATCTGTCCCACATGATTTAGCAAAATTGGTTGAGCTTATACCGGAATGTTAAGCAATAGTTTGTTGTTGTTAAATTTGACCGGTTGATCTCTGCAGAAAATTGGTGTATGGTGGCAAATACAATTTAAATAATCAGAATATTGATGACCAGAACAAGTTTGAATACTAAATGAAGGTATTTATTTGGTGTAGAAATATTTTCAAATTTATATTATTTTCAAACCATCTATAATGTGTTTTTTAATTTTGTATGCGAACAGATAGCAATAAGCAAATATTATCTGTGATGCTTAATTTCAAGTATCTTAGTCAGGTTGGGTATTATCATAACACATGATAAATCAGCTTTTCTGAACATGTCTGCCACACTATTTTTTATATTTTTATTCAAATATCTTTCAATAATTAATTTACTGCTGATAGGAATCTGATGAGCTTGGGTCACGTTGATTCTGCTTCTATTTACCTGTATGTTTTCATTATCACTCTTGAATAGTTTTGCATGTTAGTTACAAGCAAACCTGTATGATAATTTGTTTGTGATGTATGTGCATGTTTAATTTGTTCTTGGAGTACTAATATTGATTGTACAGTACCCTCCCCTTATTCAAATTCTCATTCATTAACGCATTTGCAATCTCACTAAAACCAATAAAACAACAGTCAAAGATCACAATTAATGTGGAAGGTTTCTTTTGGGGGGAGAAATCGCTTCCACTCGCCTTTCTCTAAGAATTACATGGCGATGAAACCCTTTATTGCTATGTAGATGTTTATTTCTTACAGCATATCCAGATATTTGTTCCATTAACAGGTTTGCATTACATGATAATTTGTTTGTGTTCTTTGTGCACGCTTTATGTGCTTGGAGTACTAATATTGATCTCAAGATGCCTTCTCCTTATTCAAATCTGCATTCATGAACACATTTAAAATGTCATTGAAAAGCGCAGTGAATGTGGACTTATGTTTCTCTGAGAATCAGATAGTGATAAAACCCTCTATGTTTATAGATATGTTTATTTCTTTGTGTGCAATCACATATTGGCTCCATTAATACTCTCAAATTGCATTTTAACTGTAAGCAAACCTGTATGATAATGTGTTCGTGTTATATGTGCATGTTTTATTGTATTTGGACTTGTAGTACTAATATTGATTCGCTTGTACCTTCCCCTTATTCAAATTTGCATTCATGAATGCATTTCTGATCTCTCACTGAAACCAATAAAACAACAGTCAATGTGGAAGTTCTCTTTTGGGGGAGAAATTAGTACCACTTAATTTTCTCTAAGAATCACATATATAGATGTTTATTTTTCTTTGCTATTAGTATGTTGGTTCTGTTAATGTTCCTGAATGCTTTTGCATTTTATTTATAAGCAAAGTTGTATTATAAGTTGTTTATGCTCTTTCTGCATACTTTTTGTTGATTCTATGATGTCGTCCCCTTAATTTAAATTTGTATTCATGTATTGGTTCCAATAGTACACTTGATCACCACCTCAGTAATTATGCATTTCGATTATAAGCAAACCTGCATGATAAAATTTATTTGTGTTCTTTGTGCATGCTTTATTGTGCTTGGGGTACCTATATTGATTCAACAGTACCTTCCCCTTATTAAATTTCGTATTCATGATCTCATTTGCATATGCATTTGCAATCTCATTGAAACCGATAAAACATCAGTCAAAGATGTACTTTCATGAAAGATTATGCACTGTTCAAAGCCTTTAAGCCTGACTGAGATTATGAACAACTGAGTTACTTTCATGATGTAGCTTGTGTGCCATCAAATAACAGCATTATGAGACCGACCGATCTTTCTAGTATAGTTTCCGGTCTCCCAATGGTCAGCATAATTACTGTCCAACACTGAATGCATCAATGCAGTTCCTCCAGACAATTGTGAAAAAAGATTTCAGGTTAGTCTTGTTGACCTAATTTTTCCATATCTGAAATATTTCTGCCATGAATCTCATGCAGCAGGATTTTGTTTCTGTGCATTAGAAGACCTTATCTCAATTCAAACAAGATTCTCGTGAAAACCCAAAAAAGTTAATAGTTTGGTGTTGCTTCTGAATCCACAATGTTCAATTTCTTTCTGAATCAATGCAGAGCCTGCAAAATCAGTAATTATATTACTGATTTAATTGTTTTCAGATTTATTTCTGCAAATTTTGAAAGCAGCGTTTACTCACAAAGATCAAATTTAATATTGAATTTATTATTATATATTATATATATTATAAGATTTCAATGATGAAAGTACTGATCAGGACCCAGCAAATTGAAAGTACATAGACGTTGGAAAGATTCAAACTTCCCAACTAAAGTTTCACAGTAGCATCATAGGAACATTTTTTTTTTCTCTGAACTACCCACCTACTAGGCGCTAAAATCCATAATCACTTTATATATATATATATATATATATATATATATATATATATATATATATTAATGAAAAACTTTAATTTATTTATTAAAACCAAATAAATAGCTATATTTTATATAAATAAAAAGATAAAAAAATGATTTCGTTCCAAACTAAATACATAAGAAGTTGTTTTTATAGTTGACAAGTAAAATAAAATTACAGGGGGAGCGTTTTTAGTAAAAACTTTATAAAACTTAATAAAAACACGTCACTCTATATTAGCATAGAGGTATATAAATAATATGAATTTTTATAAGGGTATGTTAGTAATTTCCCACCTTCACAAGGTAGGAAATTTCTCATGCATGTTACATGAGACCATTATGAATATCCCTCCCGCCCGTTGAGGAATTTGAATCCAAACCCCTCCATTTTATTAAGAGACACAACAATAGATTCATTGAAGAAGTTGTTAAAGTTGGACGTTGATCCAGAGTTCTAGAAGAGAAGTAGTCATGGGTTGCCATTTCAGCAAGAAGAGAGCTCCACCACCACCATCACCACTCACTCCCCTTCCACAAGAGAAGAAGAAGACAAGCACAACAATGGAGGACTTGTTAGCCTCACACCCCATTGAGAAAAAGCAAGTCTTTCTCATTACAAACAACAAGAAGGTGAAGACTCAAAGTGAAGCCATTTGTGAGGAGAATGAGAAGAACAAGGACTGTTGCAATAAGGAAGAGATAGATGCCATTTTGATCCAGTGTGGCCGTCTCAGTAGGAGTTCATCTGGTAAGCCTTCTAATGAGCCTAGTGTTCATTTGAGGAAAAAAAGCTATGATTTTGATGAGGAGATGGAGAAGCCAGTCTCAAGGCCTTCACCACGGAGAAGAACACCGAGCCGAGAACGGTCTAGGAGCAAAGAGGGTGGTAGGAGATTGAGTCGATCCCCGGGAAGGCGATCGGATAATAATGTAACTGCTGTTGTCTCTGGTCGTTGTATTGAGAACTCTAAGCAACCAGTGAGGATGGTCTCTGTTCCTCCAAGAGAGAAGGCTATCACTAATGTCAATGTTATTAGTAACAAACGATGTCCTTCGCCGCGATCTCAGTCACCGGGAAACACTAGTAGAGCTTCTTTTGACTATAGAAGGTATCCGATGGCTGAAATCGACGGCAATGCTCGAAGAGGTGAAGAATTTCCTACTCCAAGAAACAAAGCTTTAATGAGTAGGACCTGTTCCCATTCGCAGGTAGGCAGTGAACATCTTCTGAATTTAAAAACTGAGACTTTTGGTTCCATTGTTACTAACGCATTTCATGTTCAGAGATCGAGTGAAGGCATTAGTGAAGCTAGAAAAGCTGAGATGAGGAGCAACAATGTGTTTGCTGACCGTGTGAAGGACCATTTGATGTGCTCCAGAGCAAGGGAACAACAGTTTCTAGAGCTGGAGGTCGTGGACGAGACAGCAAAGAGTTTTGTTGAGGCACGAAGAAGTATGGGTAGGCGATCGTCTTCAAGAAGATCTTCGCGAGATCTAGACCAGACTTATGCGGCATTGCTGCTTGAAGATATCCAGAATTATCATCAGCAGAAGGTTGCACACTCTGTCTCTTCCTTTTCTGATAAGAAGAGCTACAAAGCAGAGGAGGCTACCAATGACAAAGAGCCATTCATGGCGTCTGAGGTTGCTGCCAAGGATGGTTATGTGTCTCTGAGGAGCTTTGGTGGAGAACTCGGACAACAGGGATCACCGATTGATGTTGGTCTTCGAGGAAGGAAAGAGTTGAGTTCTGAGAAAAAACACAAGTCCGGTAACAGCCAACCTTATGCTTCACGGAAGAGAGAGTTAAACCGGCATCAGCCACGAAATCCAAGAAGAGTTTCTACCTCTTCTGCTACTGCAGCAAACACTTGAATTTCAACAATTATCAGGAATAGATGTCACAAAATCTGTTTGTTTTGTTAACATAGCAAGACATTTTGCTTTGATGCATGTTTGGTGATTGCATAGTCTGATTTTCTGCATGATTTACAGAAGGCTGAGTTCATTTCATTGTTAAAATCCATTGAAACTATAATCTCATTTTGATATTCAAAGTGTTACATAACAAACAAGAGAACAGACAGTAATTTTCTAGGATTTCATCTCAAGTCAGACAATCAAATTACATACTTCCAGCAAACAACTAGAAGAAATCTGCCACCAAATCAGACCATGAGATCAACTACATCAGTCTTGTTAAGTAGAACCTGAATCAAGGACTGGAAGCCTGCAGTGGAAGCTGATAGATTTATCCATCAATCGTGTGCCTGATATGAAGAACTGGAAAATCATGGTCAAGCAAGCACCTTGCGGAGCTATACCTGCAAAGAAACACGGAACATCTCTAATAATCCATGATACACCAACAATAGGAAATTATAGAAATTGCATCAAGGTATTTAACCATAGAAGACGCAGTCAGGCTTCGATAAATGACATTGCAAGCTCTTCGCTAGGTGTTTCATGCTCACTTGCTGAAATATTCACATGATTTTGTTAGTACACTTTTTGGTATAGAAGGATGATTGATTGGTAATGATGAAATACGAACTACTGATTGAGCTTCGCCTCTCTGAATCGCCAATGCAGTTCGAGACTGAGCACTCAGATTTTGTTCTGAGGCAGGTGCATTAGCTGAAAATAAAGAGGGAAAGTTTGTTATTGTTGAAATTCTTCATAATCCAGAGACACTAAAGAAAATGCCATGCTTCATACCGTGTGCTCCAAGAACCCTGAGCTCCCGGAACTCAGACCCGACAGTGATGAGAGAAGTAGAGACCTGAAGATGGAGGTCGCCGTACTGAGTGATTGCAACTGTGAGAAGATCTCCAACATTCTTAAGACGATCCACGAGGCTCTGCAACTGCGCCAGGTCTGGAACCTGAACAAGAGTCTTCACACAGAGGAGCAAACATAGACAATTTTATGACATATCAAAGGGTAATCCAAACCAAAATTGATCAAAACTTGAATTGCACTAGTTGCAAAAAAGAATGATAAGAAACAAAAGTTATCGATTCTACACAACAATCAACTATGCCAAGAAAACAATGCGTGAAAGGTATGAAATAATGGAAACTTCATAATGTGGCCATCTGATCTCATTTACTCATCCAACAACATAATGATCCTTTGTTTTCTCCCAGTTTCACTCAATCCAAGCATTCAAAGATCAAAATGACTGGAGAAAAAAAAGGGCTTTTATGCAACAAAAGAAGAAAAATTGAAATAATAGATCAACTTGAAGAATAAAGATTGAAACTTTTCAAGAAACAATAGAACAATAGAAACGAAAACAAGAAAAAGGTAGGAACTTGATTGGAAAATATGAACCTGGGGGAGCTCCTGAGCAGCGTCAAGCGCTGCCTGGAGCTGAAGAACATCAGCCCGAGAAAGCGGCTTCGAAATGGGCACGTCCTGAACAACAGCAGATCTCAATCCCTTCGTCTCAAACGTGAGAAAAGGCGCTGGATTCCGCGACCCCGCAGGCAACTTCTTGACAAGCTTGATCTGGATAGCTGCGGTGTCGTCCCCCGATTGGAGCTGGATCGTCAGTGCGCTGCGGAGGGCTCGGTGGAGAAGGGAGGGATCGATGGCGAAGGCAATGCGATCATCGTTCTGGCTCGAGATGCGGTAGTCTCGGAAGAGTATCTCCTTCTTGAATTGTGCCACTGACTGGACGCCATCGGCGGCGAAGAGGTTGTGTAGGAACATGGTGTGGTCGCGGGTGAGATACATGTGGCATAACCTTCCGAGCTTGTCCAGCGCCGGAAGGAAGCCTGGAAGAAGGAGAACAGAAGAGAAGAGATTGGTTGCGGATTAAGTGTTTGTGAAAATGCGGCAAAGAGATGGGTGATATGGGGATTAGCCGATCAAGTGTTTGTCGAAATGTCAGTAAGAAGAGAAGAAGAGAAGAAGAGAAGAGATGCATACGCTTGTCGAGGAGGTTGACTCCATCGGAGGTGATGAAAGCTTTAAACTTCATCTTCTTCTCCTTCTTCTTCTTCTTCTTCTTCTTCTTCTTCTTAGCTTCCCGCCTTCTGAACTCTGAAAGCTGTGTTTTTATTTGGGGATCAAACGCGCGCGTGGTGGCGACCGGCGCGTTGGTAACTGAATCACAGCCTGTTTCTATTCACGCTTATCAAACAGCAGCTTAAATTTTCGGTTTAAACCTTATAAACAGACGTGCCCAAATGGTTTAGTCAAATTAAAGAGCCATTTTATTATTATTATTATTATTATTATTATTATTTTCTAACACACCAACATGTCATCATTTGAGCAATCCTATACAAATATGTTCCTCAAGTACGTAAAAATGTTTATTTTGACTTTTAATAATACTATTTATTTGAATTAAAAATCAAAATAATTAGTTAGACAGTTTTTTTTCAAGTATAAAATTAATCATCTAGTCTAGCGCACTATTATTCGGGCATATAGGGTTTGAGTAACAACTAACAAGCCTGTACCTACAACTAGAGATCAATTATCATCATTGCGTCTAACGACATTTAAACTCAAAACCTCTTAATGAATCGAGGACTTATTAGACAGACTGTCATGTTAATGGCAGTGAAAAAATGATCGAAATAAGTAATTCAAATAGCAAAATCACATTGTTTTTAATATTATAAATCCAAGTTGTTTGGCGCTTTGGCTAGTGGGCTGTGGGCTGTGGGCACCCAGGTTTAGACAAATTGCCATGCTGCATTCTTGTATTGAAGTCCCAAATTAGTAACAGATCTATTGTTTATTAGTAAAAATAATAGCAATTACAAATTTATTCATTCAAGGAGTACAACATATGACACTAGAAATAGGTGTTTCAATAGTGTAATCATCCCAGCATTGAAATCATTTGGAACCTGCTCATAAGACCAAGCACTGCATTCTGGGCAATCTCTGGAAATCTGGTAAACATTGCAAAATAATAAAATAGCCCGAGAAACTCGTCGCACTCCTGACTAGCTGCATATAACATACTCTTGTACAAAATTGACAGATAATGCGCATGAATAACTAGGGTTGTCAAACGATCAAGTTCGTGAGCAGCTCGAACTCGGTTCGGTAAAAGCTCGAATTCGGCTCGAAATTTCGAGCTTTCGAGCCGAGCTCGAGCTTGAATTTTGAGCTCGAAATTAATTTCGAGCCGAGTCGAGCTCGATCAGGCTCGGCTCAATAGCTCGAAATTATATATATATATAACAACAACAACAACAACAACAACAACAATAATAATAATAATTTATTAATAATTACAATATATAAGATCAACCTCCACCTCATTTTCTTTATTATTTTTTCATGTGTTATAAATTATAATTTATAAATAAGATTTTAATTTTAAGCTAATCGAGCCGAGCCGAACCGAGCTTTCGAAAATAAAATCGAGCCGAGCTCGAGCCATTATTTTCGAGCTAATTTCGAGCTCGAGCTAGCCTATTTCGAGCCGATTTCGAGCTGGGCTTAGCCCGATCAAGCTCGGCTCATTTACAGGCCTATGAATAACCACAAGAAATGGCATGTGTGGTAGTTTTTAAACCATGTCAAAAATTAAAAGTCCATAAAAGTGACACTAGAAACATATGCCCCAAACTAAGAATAGTAAAGTTAAACACAGCATTGCCGGAATTTGAAAGGCTGGCAGCTACCATCAGTAGCCTTGACCATCCTGGTTCACATTACTAGAGCTTGAGAAGCCACCTCGATTAAGCTGCTGCACCATCGGTGAAGGCAGAGGCGGTGGTGGCGGGAGTGGCATAGACAATGGCATTTGAAGCGGTACTGATGCCAACACACCCTTTCCATCATTCTGCTCAGCAGAGCCACCATGTGAGTCTGTTGGATTTGCAAAGCCTTCAGGAATTCCTTGACCCATTGCGAGAGAATTGAAAGGCACATTCATATATCCCATGCCCCATGGGCGAGGAAAACCCTCAGGAAAGCTTGAAAGGCCTGCTGCCTGTGCTGGTGGAAATCCCAACACTGAACCCTGGTCTGGTCCACTCTGTGGCATGGATTCTGGTCGCGACATTTCATAAGGTGCATTATAATATGACTGCAAACCTTCTGGTGGAATAGGATAATTGTAGGATGGAGTTGGTGCAGGAGCTTGATTGGCATTCATAGGCAATTGAAAGTTTGGCTGTTGAAGAGGTTGAACAGGAGGATAAGTGGGGATTGGTGATTCTTGGTGAATACCTGTTTGTTTATCGGCAGGTGGATACTGAAAATTACTCTGGTTCTCAAAACCCTGGCCTTGGTTGTACCAGTTCTGGCTGGGCTTGTCAAACCCTTGAGGTGGGTTGTTATCCAGCAGCTGATCATTTGGCTGGTAAGAGGGACGACCAGGAAAGGGTGACAATTTTGGCTGAAGCTGTGGCTTTGCAGACGGTTGATCTCTTGAAGGGTAGCGACGAGTCCGTTCATCAAAGTCCTGCAATTGAAAATCTGAATTGGGTGAAAAGGCAGGTCTTGAAGGAGCACGGGCAGTAGAGGATTCTGGCTGCTGCAAGGATTGTTTATGGGAGTCCAATGACAGCCGCTGGTTGTTGGAAGCATCTACATCATTTATAATCTTCTCAACATTAGGCTGGAGGATGTCTGCATGGGTTTCATGAATATGTGATTCAAATTCAGATTTCTTAAGAAAAGACTTGAGGCAGTGAGGAGCTGCACAAATGAAGATCCCTTCCATCATTTTAATAGTTTGAATTTTCTGAATACGTTCATCACAACTGCACAAAGAAAATAGTGAAACCAAGAAAGAGCAAAACCTTAAAAAAGCAACAATAAATTATCATAATAAGCAATATCAGAGTACAAAATGGTATGGCAGTATAATATAAATTGCAGAAACCTATAAGGGAAGAAGATTGAATACTAATGACTATATGAAATATAGAAAATGCATAGACAAATGATGCATTTAAAAAAATTAATAATTTCTGATGCCTCACTGAAAAAAAGTGCCATATAGTTAACCAATAGACCACAGATATAACAATTTCCACATTTTCTTTTACACAACAGAATATGAAAGACTGCATTCAATTCAAATGCTTAATTTCCCTTAGCTTTATGCACTGAAGATAACTTGCACAACCAGAATAAGAATACATGAGAAATTATTAGGTGGTGTTTGGCTAAATGGTAAGTTGGATACACAAAGCTAAATCATAAGTTGAATAAACTAAGGCTTGTTTGTGAAGAACATTTTTCATCTTTTTTTTTTCTAAGTAAAAGGGAAAACATCTGAAAAACAAGTTTACGAGCATATTTTGTCTTTTCTCATGTTTTGGAGAATACCCAATATAAGTTTTTTAAAAAATATTCTACGGCAATTCCAGAAAAGTTTAGAAAGCTCTTGTTTTAAAGGAATTCAAATTGATAGGATATGTTCGAGCATGCTAGGTTATATATCTTAATCTATATATTTTTTTTAAATTTTTTTCATGCTTCAAATATTTTTATTTGTGAATGTTATCTTAATTAAAACAGTATACTTTGATTCTACCTTATAAAAGTTACAAGTCCATCTTTATAACTAACAAGATTGAGTTTATATTTTATAATTAAGAAGCTCAAGTCTATCTAAAATGCTCAAATGATATACTTTTTGACATAAATTAGGCAGAATAAATCATAGTCATGGCTATAAAGTTTTACATGAAACAACGGTTCTAGAAAGGCCAAGTACTAAAAGATTACACAGATCATAACGTGCAAGTAAGAATGAATAAATTTTCACTTTTCACACAAAGACAAAGAAATTCTTACAGGTAGCAGATGGAATCATTCCTTGCACATGCCAGACAAAACACATGTTCACAAGGGATCTGCAAAGAGCATTTAACAAGATTAGTAACTTACTCATAAACAAACACTTTCAATTCTATATTGAGTTTTAAAAGTGTTCTGAGGGTCATCAACAATGATAAGGGTAAAACTGGGCAAAAGAAAAGGCCATAGAAAATATTTTCATAGAGAAAGAGAAACACATATGCAGAAAAGACTGGAAAGAGAATTTGAGTGTACAAGCAGAAGAAGAAAGTAAGATTAAGTAAAACACTAATTGACGCACTTAACAATAAAAAGATTCCATGAGCAATAATTCATACCAAGGTGATTTCGAGAGCAACATGACAATCAAATAGCCGCTAACAATAAACAACACAAACTCCAGCATCAATTTTTAACCAAACCATATCAGTCCAAAAAACAAGGATCACTGAAACGACACGTTTATCGGGTACTTTATAAACCAAGCCATGTCATAGATATGAGCAGCAGGGCAACATGAGGCCATAAGCGGTCACAACATTTCCTTTTAACTTCAAAATTAAAGAGGGCATAAGAACCATGAAGGAGAGATGTCAAATAAAAATGAGATCAGTAAAATGCCACAACATAAAAAATTAGGAGAGGAAGAACAAAATGGCAGGAGGATATCAGTTATTGATCACAAGTTGCTCAACATTTTTCCTGCTTTTAAAATGCATACATTTTAGTTTGTCACAAGACAAGAGTGATTTATAGTTCTAAAAATAGATGCATTTTTAGTGCATCTACTCAAAATAATCTGAGTATTACAAGAATTATGATTGAAATTTGTGGCGAATTCTAGTGACTATAATTCACTAAATTATTATTACCATGGTTTACTTCAAAGATCTACAAAAGACCGACATGATTTTTGATGTACCCACACATCTAATCTAACAGGTTTCCTTACCGCATGTAAATTCCATTATAGTTACTTAGATCTAGTAGAACATGATACCTAGCAACTCTCAAATCCTTTAACAGGTGATCTTACAAAAAGATTTATTCCTACTAAATTCGTGCTGCTCATACAATCCGTTCTTCAAACAATTAACAGTTTTTTGGGAAACTTAACTCTATTTCAATATATGTCAATCGGTTTGACATATACCAAACAGAACATATGGACATCATAGGCTAAGCAGGTGATAAAAGCATGCATAAATAGGTAAGTTATTCAAGGTAAAGATTTCACATACCTAGCAAAAATTGACTGAATAAAAATGCTTTACCAATGTAAGACTAAAGCATTGTAAACCAGATTCTGTTTCTTGTCCATGATGAATTGTATAATGACTAAAAGATTAAGCTTCATAAGAAGACAAAATAGTTAATGATCCAAGTCCAACAACAAGGAACTTTCATTGCTAATGATGGAGCCTTAAACCCTTTTAAGAACCACTTAAATCAGACTTCTCTAATCCATAAAGAACAGTAAATCTTCTCATACCAAATTTCAATCAAAAGAAAACCTATTTTCAACTATGCCGCAGCATAACCATTCACCATGACCTATATTCCAGATATAGAAATAATTGCTTAAGGTTGACTTCTTTGGCATCACAAATTTCAATCTTGAACATAGTGCTGTGTTTGAAAAGGGGAAAATCAGAAGAAAGGAAAAGAAAAGATGAAGCAAAGTTGTTTTCTTGCATATAATTAAATGAAGAGAATAAGCTGGATAAGCAATTGAAGAACATGTATCTATAATGTTTTCTACATTATTTTTTCATTCAATTCATCATCTTTTATATCTTTCTCTCCAATCCCAACATACCCTAAAAGATTTTGCCACAATATGAAAGCCAAATAATTCCTAATGCATCAAAGAACTAAACTAAAACAAACTCTCTCTAATGAAGAACACAAAAAAACACTTTAATCACAGATAAGAAATCAATCCACACAAAAGAATCTCCAGTATAGCATACAAAGCCATTCAAATAGGTGACAGAGGGCTTACGAGGCGGCCATAGATGGCGATAGGGAGGTCGCAGCGAACGCAGAAGTGGACTCGATCTCCGGGGAGTCGGCGAGAGCGGCGTCCAAGAGAACGTAGGGCTGGGGCGGCGGAGGAGGTGATGGCACCGAGGCTTTTGGCAACGGGGAGATCAGCAATGACCAAGTGGTCCGGGCACGCCACCGTCACCGTGTCTGATGGGGGCGGAGGCCTCGTGACCGCCGGTCCCGCACCGCCGTCTCCCGGCGGCGCCTTGCTGAGCCTGATCTGCAGCATCTCCGCGCGCCCTCTCCTCAGGAATGGTCCTTCAAGGGACTATTCGTTAATCTCATGAATTCGTTTTTTACTTATAAGCCCTCAAAAGGATAAAAATAACAAAATTGCTTGAAGCCTCTGAAATTTAAAATAATATCTCATGAAACTCTTTTCTTAATTTTATTTTAATTATCATCTCCTTGAAAGAAATTTTAAGATGTAATTCTCTCAACAGTCATCTACTTTTTTTTATATTTATTATTTTAATTATTTTATTATGTTTAAGTGAGCCATGTCAATTTTTTTTTTTTTAATGATTTAGAGTTAAAATTTAGAGTTTTAGAGGACTAATATGGCTACATTAAAATTGTAAAATGACCAAAATATTACAGTTTAAAGTAAAGAACTATAAAGATAAATTTAAAATAGTAAAAAAACTGTTTAAAAAAATTATAACTAATTTTAAATACTCTAATTTTTATTAGAAAAATTAGCCCGGACTAAGAGGAGGTTCATATATTTTCCTTGTTTAAAGATTTTAATGTAACTTTTTTAAAAAATTATTAAAGATGTCTCCAATGGAGCACCATAAATGAAGAAGTGCTTCACATTTGGCGCAGGGGCGCGCCAATCCGGTGCAATACCCTGCGCCAAATGTAATATTTGCTACAGTGCGCGCGAGATATTGCGTGCACTGTAGCAGTGTTATTTTTTTTAAAAAATTTTTATTTCTGTTTTTGAATCCTGTTTTGATTTTCTTCTTTGTTAATTCTGTTTTTATTTGTTTAAAATTTATATTTATAATTTTAAATTCTTTTTTAAAATTCTATTTTTTTTATTTTTTTAAATTTAAATTTATAATTTTAAATTCTGTTTTTTTATTTTTTTAATTTATATTTATAATTTTATATTTTAATTAAATTAATAACTAATAATTTAAGTTTATATTTTTCAATTAGGTTGTGTTTGATTGGCAACATGGAAAACGGGTGGAAAAGAAAATTTTTCCGTGGAAAATAACAAAATAGTCGTTTGATTGCCATTATTTTTTAGCTAGAAAATCAAAAATTTTCTATGAAAAATTCTAATTTTGTTGTTTGATTGCATCAATTTTCCATGAAAAAGTCACATTTTTCATGGATTTTTAAAAAAAAATTAATAAAAAATTGTTTAAACATATTTTAAAAAAACATTATATATATATATATTGATTAGATATATATGGCATAATCGGATCAAAGCATACCAATTGAGAAGATATATATATATATATATATATATATATATATATATATATATATATATATATATATATATATATTGATTAGATATATATGGCATAATCGGATCAAAGCATACCAATTGAGAAGAACCTTAAAATAGTGTCTCTTGAGAAGATCCAAGCAGTCTTGTTTATCTCGATGGAGATATAATTCGAGAAATTCACCAAGAATTCACCAAGAATCTCTCTGGGATGAGAAATGCCTCTCGCTCGGCAGAGATCCGATGTCGCGGCGCTGCGGCGAGGGAGAGAAAGGATTTCGGCGGAGGCTTGGAGGGAGAGGAGAAACTAGGGTTTTTTTTGTCTTTTTATGAAAACCCCCTTTATTTTTTTTATTACCAAAAAGACCTCTCTATTTTCCCTGGAAAATTTTTCCTAGGGTGGAGGCAGGAAAAATTTTTCACCGATTTGAGGGAAAATAGGGTCATGTGACAGGTTTGTGGAAAAATTTTCCACGGAAAATTTTGGCAATCAAACACCCTAAAAAACTGGAAAATTACCCGTGGAAAAATTTTCCATGGAAAAAAAGGGCAATCAAACACACCCTTAATAAAAAATATAATATTAAAGAAAATAATTTGTGAAATATAAATTTATTAAAATTAAAGAAAATTACGTGAACGATAAAATAAAAACATAGAAAATAATCATAAAAACATACATTATCATTGATACTTAAAAAAAAAGGATAACATTCAAAATACAAATATAAAGTCTGAAATAGATGGGCTAATAATCGCCGCTTCCACCAATATTTGTATTTGTATTTTTTTTATCACTTTTATATTTAATAAATATTTATAATAAATATAAAAATTAAAACTATATTTTAAATAGTATAATATTTAAATTTAGTGGTTAAAAGTGAAAAAGATTTAAAAATGATTAAATTTATTGATAGAGATGGTGGCCGGAGAAGAATATTTTTAGAATATTTTATTTTAGTGTTAAAAATAGAGATTGTGGTTGGATAAGTTTTCACTATATAAGCTATATTTTTTAGTACTGAAGTATAAAATATAGAGTTTTAGGTTGGAGATGACCTAAGTCTTTTTAAAAAAAAAAAACAAGATATGTTTACCAAAAATACACCAAAAAAAATATGCCCAAGTACCAAGAAAAATTGTGAGTCCTAACAAAAGGTGGTGTATTTGGTTGGGTTAGCAACTTATTATAAGTTAGTTTGGTTTTGTTTGAATTTTTTAAGTATAAATTATATTTTTTAATATAAAATTAATCGATGAAAAACGAAAAACAAAATTTTGATCTCATCCTCTAGTCAGTATTCCCTTTAATAGTAACTCATTTGGGTGGATATTCTTAAGTTGAAATATGATGTTCAACACCCTTGGAATATTAAAATTCCCTCAAAATGTACTCTTTTTTTTCAAATTTCTATGCAAAACTATGGACTTTATTAAAAATGGATAGAATTCTCTAAATGATTTCTCTACCATTGCAATCCTATCCATTTGTTTCTTCTACTGAACTCGCACTAATTGAGTCTCTTTATTTAAAAAAAAAAAAGGAAGAAAAATCTCGGTCCAAACACATATGTTTGTTTTTTTTACTGTTTGTGTGTGTTGACGTAGTTTTTTTAGAGAGACCAGATAAGCAAGATTAAAATATTTGAGAGACCAATTAGGAAATTCTACCTATTCTTAAAATATTTTGTTTTATTTTTTCACATATTTTTTTTTTATTGTTTTCCCTTTTTTATTTAAATATTACCTTTCTTTTCATATCATCTTTTTCTTTTTTTATAAAATATATCAATTAATTTATTTTTTATTATATATTTTTTTGGTGTTTCTATACAAATTGTGCGAGTAAAAAATTTTTTAACTTATATATTTATGTCATATAATAATCTCTGTTTTTAAGAGAATTATATGAAAAAAAGATTTCCAATTTCTTTGGATGCCTCCAGAGAGGGCAAAGCCACTCATCTCTCACGTGATTCTGACCTAAGCAATGATCCAATTTTTTTTTTTAGTTTTTTAATCAAGTGGACAACCCAAGTATCCATTAGAATATTTACAAAGACAATAATTTTTTTTCCCTTTTTTTATTTTTTAAAATTGGTCATGTGCTCAATCATTCTTGTTTTTTTTATCTTTAATTTTTTAAGAAAAAATTATTAACAAATATAAAAAGTTATTTATTTAAATAAAGTAGAATAATCAAAGAGTTGATAGCTCAATGATACTGACTTTATTACAAAAATAAAATACTCCATGTTGTAAAAATTTTAAATATCTCCCAATGCATGTTGTGACAATGGATTCTCAATTTGAGTGCAATTTTGTGGTTTAAAATCCTATATTAGTGGATGAAAATACTTGAATTAGATGATTAATTGATCATATAAATGTAATAAAATAAAGCTGATTTTCACATGCTTCCTTTAGATCCTCATATGATCTTTATATTTTTACAACTTTTCTCAATTGAGCGGCGCAGCCACAGCCTACCATTATAAAATGCCTTTTTTTTGTCTTTTTTTTTTTCTCCAACTCTGACTCTTTGCCAAGCAAACTTGTGCGGTCCAATTCATGTGGGACACGTAGATGAGCTCACTTGAAGAATTTTTGTCCTCGTAAGTACTATGGAAATTTTAAGAGACATGATGAATAGTTTTGGAAGTTTTTAGGAGTTATGAAGAGTTATATATAATAGCCATCCACTTAATAAATATTTTATAACATGATTGTTTTTCCTATTTATTATAAATTATATTACTCCCTTCTTCCTTTTTATTTGTCTATCAGTGGTGGCTGAAGGCTTATAAAGGCCTAAAGCCCGAACATTAAAAAAATATTGAAGTTATTTTTTTTTTATATAGATTTGTTTGGTGGGAGAAGAAGAGAATTAATTAAGTATTGAAGTTACATTTTTTTTGGAAATAGATTTATTTGTTGGGAAAAAAAACATAATTAATTATATATTAAAGTAAAAAAAAAAATAAAAACTTTATTAATTTTTTTTAAAAGCTAGTTGATGGAAGATTTGAAATTGGTGCAGTTTTAAATAAAAATCAACAAATATTAATTAATTATTGTGATTTTAAGATTTTAAAAATTTTAAAAAATTAAAGTTAATAATGAGACCCAATTTTTGAGGGCCTAAAGCAGTTGTTTGATTGACTTTAGCTTGAGCCGCCCCTGTTGTCCATTTTACCTAATTAATATGAAAAATCAATTGAAGTTAGTTAGTAATTGAAATTTAAAAAAAAATTGTATTAACCTTTTAAATTTATCTTTATTTAAAATATGCTTTAAAAATTGTATAATTGAATATAATTTGTTGGAAGTTATAAAGGTACATTAAATAATAGATATAAATAATAAAAATTAAAAAAATAATATTTACTGAATAATAAATTTTTATGATTGACAACTAAAATGACAAAAAAACCTCTATAATGGGATAAGTGAAAAATTGATGAAGCAGTAAATATTATTTTTTCCAAATTTATCATTTATATTTATATAATTTTACAACTTCCAATAAATATATTCAATTATACAATTTATAAAATTATATTTTAAATAACGTTAAATTTGGAAAATTAATATAATTTTTTTATAAATTTTAGATTTCTAGCTCATTTTAAACTAGTGTGAATTAATTAAATAGACAAATTAAAAAAAAATGTGAAGGAGTAGTAAGTAAATATGTTTATAAAAAATATATAAATAAATAAAACTTTTACAAGGGGTTTTATGCAAGCAAATGTTCTATATAAGCAACACCAGAGCACCAAATCTCCATTGCCACCCACTCAAAAGAGTCAAAACCCTCACTGTCTTCCTTCCCATCATCACCATCATCCCTCACCTTCAATGGCCTCCACCAAACCCCATCACATCGTCGCCATGCCCTACCCCGGCCGTGGCCACATCAACCCCCTCCTCAACCTCGCCGGCCATCTCTCCACCCGTGGCCTCCTCGTCACCGTCGTCCTCACCGAAGAATGGCTCGGCCTCCTCTCCACTTCCCCTGCCCCATCTCACCCCGCCGTCCAGTTCCGATCCATCCCTAATGTCATCCCCTCGGAGCACGGCCGCGGCAACGACTTCAATGGCTTCCTCGACGCCGTCAACACCATGCTCGAGAAACCCTTTGAGAGTCTCCTCGAGAGTCTTGATCCGCCGCCGGCGGCCATTCTCGCCGATACCTACTTGTCGTGGATGGTGCCCGTCGGCGAGCGCCGGCGGCTGCCAGTTTACTCGCTTTGGACTATGCCGGCGGCGTTCTTCTCTCTGTTTTATGGATTCGAGGATATCTTTGGCGGTGACTCCACGGCGGGTCCTGAAGGTTAGCTCTCTCTGTTTCTTTTATTTTTATTCATTTATTTATTTTAAATTTAAGTTTATTATTATTATTATTATTATTATTATTATTATTATTATTTGGAAATTTTGTGCTGGTTCCGTATGGAACAAGAATGCTAGTGTTAGCAATGATTATAGCCTTCCTAAAATTCCACAAGATAAGGGTTTGGGCAAAATTGCATTAGAAAATGGAAACTTTTCAAGGTTCTGGTCAACTATGTAATATATATATATATTTCTTTTGGTTAAGTATGAGGTATTTTGGTTTAAGAGTCTAAATGACATAACTAACTTAAAAAACCAACAACTTCCTGTCTTAATCACTTGCCTAAGGTGTTTGAGATATTAATCGAGATCATAGTTTAAAATTTACGCAAGATAAGGGTATAATTGTGCTGAAATATTACCTCCATGTCTGTGCATGAGCATAGTTTTTCTTAAATGGGGTTGAGCATTCGTGCCTTATTTGTAAAAAAAAAATAATATCCATAATAATTAGCTTAAAAAATATAATGGTAGGCGTGGGGATTTGGGATATAGAATTGAGAGTGGGTTGTTTGAAATTATTTTGAAGGAAAATTTTTTTTCTACTAAATTTGACTTATTTAATAAGATAATAATTTTTAAAATAATTCCCTGTTATAAGTATTAATAAATCTTTATAAATAAAGAAAAAACTCTTTTTCACCTCTTTTACTACAGTGGAGGTGGTTTCATCTTGGCACTCTTTCTTGAATTTTTTACCCACATTATTTAGTTGTTCTAGGAATTACTAACCTTAACATCTAAAATATTTTTTGATAATATCAAAAAATAAAAATATGCATATATATATATATATGGAAATTTATGGAATGATCATTATCTCAAGTGATATATGTGGAATATCATTTTAGTCGTTAGGGAAAAAAAGTACAACCAAAATGAACTTGTTTTTGTACTCCACAACAAAATTGATCAAAGAAGTATAGTTTAATGACCAAAAATGCACTTTTACCTAGCAGAATGCTCTATGTATTTGCAGAGATAGACAAGAAATTGGAACAACATGTCAAAGGTCTAAATTTAGGTGATGTGAGTTCTGTAATCTGCTCAGTCACACCAAAGAAGTGGGCCTTAAAATCTTTCTTTTGGGTAAGAGGAGCAAAAGGAGTCATCTTCACTTCAGTATATGAATTGGAGCCACACATCATATACTCATTGAAATCAAAGCTCTCATGTCCTGTGTACACTGTTGGTCCTTGCATCCCTCACTTGACACTCAAAGATAAGCATGGTAGTTTAGATTACATACAATGGCTCGACTCTCAACCCATCAACTCTGTCCTCTACTTATCTTTAGGAAGCTTCTTGTCGGTCTCCGTTGCACAAATGGATGAGATTGTAACCGGGCTGCACGAAAGCGGCATTCGCTTTTTAGCAGTTGCGCGACGCGCCACTTCGCGTGTGCAGGCAAAGATGGGTAGCACAGGCCTTGTTGTGCAATGGTGTGATCAGTTGAAGGTTTTGTGCCATCCTTCAATTGGTGGTTTTTTCACGCATTGTGGTTGGAACTCGACCATGGAATGCGTGTTTGCCGGTAAGCCAATGCTCGCATTTCCTTTGTTTGTGGACCAACCTCTTAATTGCAAGTTTATTGCGAACGTTTGGAAGGTTGGTTTGAATGTGAAGGAAGAGATCGAAGACGGGAATTTGGTCGAAGGTAAAGCCATTGCTAAGGTTGCGAAAAGGTTGATGGATGTGGAGGGGATAGAGTGCAAGGAGATAAGGAAAAAAGCTGTTGAACTTAGTGAAGCAGTTCATAGAGCTGTTGAAGAGGGTGGTTCTTCTTATTGTGCTATTAGTGCCTTTGTTGAAGATGTTTTTGGTAGTGTTTGATTTTTCATGAGTTTTAAGAGTCTTTGTGTCGGCTCTTTTTTCATTGTTTGGCATGGCATGGGCTTAATGCATTTCCACTTATTGTAATATATTTCTATTTATTTATCTTTAAGGTAGCACTGTTGGTCCTTCTCATGTCCTTTTTTTTTTTTTTTTTCCAATATGGCTTCAACTTATATGAAAAATATGGTAGAAATATTTTCAAAATATTTGAGGATAATGTCACATAAAATTTGGATTTAATTCAAATTTTATTTATTAATAATTTATATAGTTAGTTATCAATATTTAAAGAGACATATTCGTAGCAGTTGGAAGAGATGCATCCGTTATCAATTTAAAGAGACATATGTTAGCAGTCTGAACAGATGGATCCGTTTCTCGTTTGAGTCCGTTATTACTTTAAAAGATGCATCATTTGATAAGAGGAGTTTCCATGTTTATAAATTCTCTTTATCTCTTGGATTTGAAAATGAGAAAAACTTTCACATTATTTTAAAGAATTCTAACAACTTGCCATACTCTATCATGATAATTTAAAATGATTGAATCTATGCGTGCAACATAGATTCGATTGAAGCTTCGTTGTATCCTGAAAACTATTTCTACTTTCCCGATTGCATATCAGATCTGGTCATGGTGAATTAAGTCTAAAGGAGAGTAGCAATTCACAACACGCCTTGAAGCCTTTTCAAATTCTTCTTCCTCTTTTTCATCTAACATTCTTTAGACTTAATCCATGACTTCAAAATTATAGGAGATGGCTACTGATTTTCAAAAACTTGATCATTTTGATGGAGTGAACTTTGTTCGTTGGCAGAGAAAGGTGCATATTCTTCTTACGGCACTCAACATTGTTTATGTTTTATCTAATGTTCATCCCCAAGCAAAGGTGTCAAAAATTGTAGATGAATCAAGGAAAAGGCAAAAGTGGGACAATGACAATTATGTTTGTAGGGGTTGTGGTATTTGGACTTTTTTTTTATATACTTCTCTTTCTTACTTTGGCTTGTTTTCTTGAGTATTTTTCGCGTGTGGGAGTTTTCGGGAGTAGCACAAGTTGTTAGAATCAAAGAGAGGGTTAAAAGACTATCAATCTAGTTGTTTAACACCCATTTTCTAGGGGATGAGTGGCCTTGATGGGGTCTATATGGGTTGTATGGAACCCATCATGGAAAATCCAGAGGGTTTCTGAAGGTTCATACATGTCCTTATGGGAGGTGGTATAGGACCTGAATGGGACCCCGCATAGGTCGCGATTTTAGGGTTTAAAAGCCCTATTTTGCCTTGTTTTTCATTTCTTATCAAAACCCTTTCTTTCTCCATTCCCTTTCCTCCTCCTCTAGAAACTTCATCTCCACTCCTCAAACTCATCATCCTTTGCCTTGAATCAAGAAGAAACTCAAAGATCTCTTTTCTCTTTTGGAAAAGAGTCTTTTCTTAAAGATTTTGAGAAGCTTTGAGACAAGGTTGCTCTTCTTCTTGTTCTTTTTCTTCTTTTTTCTCCTTTTGTTGAGTTTCTTTGAGATTGTGGGTGGATGTTCTTGGTATTTGTTTGAGATTGGAGTTTGGAAGAAGAATTTGGTTGTATTTCTTTGATTTTGTTGAGGATTGAGAGAGATCTCATCATCTCCAAGTTGGTATATTGTAGCACCGAACCAAGTTGAGCTTTCCTTGCTTTTCTTGTTAGTTTTGAGTGTTGGGAGAGTTTGATTCCTGCTAGATCTTAGAGGATAGGTGCTTAATAAGCCCTAGATGCTTCTTTTCCATCTTGAGGAGTTTTCCTCATCCTTGTGCCTAGTAATCTTGATTTTAATCCATCATTTTTCTTGGATTGTTCTAGGAGGCGAGGCTACGGCCAAGGGTGAAGGATCGGTGGAGGGTTAACAACAGAGTCGGGTAACTCACCAAGTTTGTGAGTGGGACTTACTGATTTCATGGACTACTATCATGCACGTTTTCTATATATTTGAGTTGTATTTTCTTTTGAATGATACTTTGCAAACTTTTAAAAGCTTATTGAATATTCCTCATGACTTTGAAGTCATGCTTGATTTTAAATGAGTTTTTTTATAATATTTGCGAGTATATTAATGTTGTTCAAAAGCTTGGTTCTTAAATTACCTATTCAAGGAAATTCTTGAAATTCATGCCTTACACTTGTTAAAAGTTTCTTGAAATTTTATTCATGATTCTTTAAAACATCACCTTGAATTTGAATGAGTTTATGGAAACGCTTGCCAAGTTATGTTAGTTGTGTTTGAGAACTTTGATGTTGAATTATATTTGTGAAGATCTATCTTTCATGTTCTAATATTAATGTTTATGCTTTGAAAAGTTATCTACGACTCTTGAAAGTGTTATTTGACCTTTAGTAAACTCGTTGCAATACTTGTGAGTGTGTATCATTTGGGTTTGCAAGAAATCCGGTTTCTTGGAATGTGCATCTAAATATTGAAGATAACATTCATTTCAGAGACGTAAATGTTTATGGCTATAGTGATATTTTGAGATTGAATTGAATAGTGAAACTTGTAAACTTATCTTTCTTTTGCCAAATGCTCTTGGGAAAGGATTTCCATTCTCGAAATGTTTTCTATGGTGATTGAAAACTATGTTTGGATCATGATTGAGTTTATTCCAAGAATTTTGAAAGAACATGATACTTGTGTTTGAAAACCATATATTTTGGTTAGTATGTTCTAAAGTGAATGTTTCATGAAACTTGAGGTTCTTGATTTCATTAACAAATGAGTTTGTGCAGACTATTTATGAAACACATTTTTTTTGTGTTATGAATGATGTCATGCTTGGAATGTTTATTCAAGGATTATTTCCAAATGATGTTTTCTTGATGAAATGGTATTCACTTGAGTTGTTATGATCAAATTACTGACTCATGGAGTGGGAGTGGAAGATGTGAAAACTTGTGATATCATGATGAGATTTCTACAATCGTGTTGATTCATACATTGAGTTTACTGATGGTATTATATATATATATATTTGTTTTGATGGTGATATGGTGAGATCCCCAATACTTACTGCAATAAAAAGTAGAGTATCCACAGGCAGACCTATTAGAGGTGGTGTAGAAGACTCCATTTGAGGATACCACTTTTTCAGGAGGTGCGTAGAAAACCTGAAAGGAGTGTATTGTTGGGTTATCCAGAGTCACCACACGGTCTATCCAGCGGCCAACGCTAAGAGATGCGTATCTTGGTGGCTCCAGATCTAACCAAGGCTACGGTTAGCTATAAAAAATTTTGAGACAGTCTATTGTTTTATCGTTTGTCGACTTGTTGCTTTTCTTTAAAAAAAAAAAAACTCTTAATTGGTGAGTTATTAAAAGGAATGGTTGGTTACTTAATCGAAATGCGGTTCTGAACCATTTTATCTTTTAAGAAGGTTCTTATTAGTGTATATTGTCCATTAAAATCATGAGTGTTCCTCCATACTTGTTACTTATGTTATCCTCATATATTGCTGGACTTTTAAAACCATATTGTTGATGTAGTGTTCATTGAGACGTTAATTTCATACTTTGAAACATTTGGTATTTTCATGCAAAGAACTTTGAAATGTAGTTTGTGACATAATTTTGGTTTCACTTTTGAAACATTTAATATGTTAGAATTATTAAACCATTTGTTATGCAATTTCTTGGTTCTTTTTTAAATTGTGGAAAGATAATGATTTTAGTATGCTATTCATGTTTTCTCAAAACAGTGATTTCTGGAGTAGTTTTGAAAAATGATGTTAATTGAGTGAAAAACTTGGCTTTGACCAATTGGTAATGTAAATGCTTTTACTGCTGTACGTTTTATTTGAGTGTTACTCTATGTTTGTTATTTTCTTAATTTTTGGACATCGGTAAACTTTTAGAATATGTTTTTGTCATTTTGATTATATTTTATTATTTTTGAAATGTATGATTTTATAGTTTCCATGGTAATTCCCTCACTGAGTAACCTAGTTACTTACCCGTCTTTCCTCTTCCTAGGTGTTAATTCAGTGTAGCGATGCGGACGTGAAGGCTTGGCAAGAGTCTATCTTCAGTGCATTCATTCTAAGTTTTATTTATATTTATTTTCCCGTCCATGGCATGTATTAGGAGGGATCCATTAGTGGGTATATCGACTTATCTGCACTTAGTTTCCTTCTTTGAAAACCTTGTATTTGTTGTTGTTAAGCAGTTGTATAAGAAACCATACTCAGGGTTTGGTTTGTAATATGGTTATGCATCTTAAATTGCGAACCTTTATGTTTTCCCTACCTTCATGTTGTTACAATGGTCATGTATAGAAAATTGTTATAGCAATATATTGTTGAGTTTTCCCCCATTTGTTTTGGTGACTTTGATACAGGTAACAAGTCAACCTTACGATGATCTAGGGTTGAGGTAGGGTTTGACCTTTCTTGGGTTATCGTGGCGGTATGTTATGTGTGGGACCCGGCGGTCAGGGAATGATAAGGGTTGCATTTTAAACAGTATATCTGATTCTCTCTTTGATACTTATGTTCATGTCTCTACAACAAAAGAATTGTGGGAAAAATTGGAAGTAGATACATGAGTGAGGATGCAATTAATAAAAAGTTTTTGGTGACTAAGTGGAACAACTTCAAAATGATTGATAGCAAATCAGTTATGGAGCAATTTCGAGAAATTGAGAAGTTGTTAAATCATTTTAAACAGTATGATATGAAAATGGATGATTCCATTATTGTGTCCAAGCAAGATGACAGTTCATTGATGGAGAAATTGTAGAAATGCAAGCATGCTTGGCTAATGGAGTGGTTATAGAAATTACAGAAATGCAAGCAAGATTATAAAAATACATTCACAAAAAATTACAAAAATAAAATTGCAGAACCTAAATGGATGGGAGAAATATGACAGATTTATAAATGGCTAAGGATGATGAATGACTTCTTCTCTAAAAAGAAATCAAATTTCTCAGTTATACACAATGCAGTACAAATATTCAGAAACATCACTAATTCAAAACTACAAAAACATAAATGTAAAAGTTACAAAAAGATCATCAAAATTAAGAACCTCGATAGATTAGAGAAATAATAGAAATGCAAGCATACCGGGTTGATGGAGTTTCCTCTAGCGTCAAATGCTATTGGGATGGATAGATCACCAGGGATAAGGGGGAGAGGGTTTATGACCCATGATTGAGAGGATCAGGCCAGCTATGGTGGTGGTCGAAGACAGGGCAACTAGGGCACAATGGTGGAGATGATCATGTGAGAGTTCAATGCTACTTTCCCTTTGTTTTCTAAATGGAGCTCAGCTTCAACAGTTGGTTTTTCCCATTAAAAAAAGTCACGTCGGCACACACATACCGCAAAGAGAAAAGACGTCTGTGTGTGGATTGAGATTTCCCCTTTTTAAAAAGTAAATGGACTCAACTGGTGCAAGTTTTAGTAGAGGGACCAAATGGGCTGGATAAAAATAGTAGAGAGATCAAATAGGGAATTCTACCTTAAAAATAATCTTTGGACGACTTCGGTTAACTTTTCCTCCACTGTTTTATTTAAGGACTCATGGTGTTTTAACATCCTGATTTCTTATAAATCTTATTTTCTTAATATGGACTTGGATTTTGATAATTTAGTATCTTGGATGTTACAATTGATTTTAATTGGAGTTTGAAAGCTCTTACTAAGATTTTTGGTGCTCACATTGAGTCACCTATTATGAGAATGGACTCCATTGATTCAAGTGGGGGCTTTTACCAGGTCTGGCCTCCAACTTTAAATATCAACAAAATTGTGCATTCGGTTAATTCTTTTTACAATCAAAGTTGTAAGTCTAATACCTCCTGGATAGATTGAAGGAACATTTATTTCTCAATGTGGCTCAGAAAGTGAAATTTTTTACTTAGTTAAATGTGCATAGCAGTGTTAAAACCTTTGATTTTCTGTATTCCCTAAGAATTAGGACTGATACTAATTGTGTTTTTTGTGATCTCAATAAAGAGACTACTTTGCATCTGTTCAATCACTATTTTAAAACTCAATGGGTTTGGCTTTATGTTCAGAACATAACTGGTGTTCATTTGCACCAAATCTAAGAGCTAGACAAGAGCCATTGGTTAGATTACCATACTTTCACATCCAAGTTCATTGCTTCCCTGATTTGTGCTACAATGTGGTTTTTTTGGAAAATGAGATGTAGATTGATTTTCATAGGAAAGTCCTAGGATTATTATTATTATTATTATTATTATTATTATTATTATTTTTATTTTTATTTTTATTTTTATTTTTTGCCAAAATGAACGGCTAGACCACTAAGAAAGACAAGAGCGTGCACAACCCTTGTCTGAGCAAATGGAGGTAGAGTCCATGCACACATGGGCACTAGAACCACCTACATGTACACAACCACTACTTACACTCCCAAAAATGTGCTCTCACCTATGATTCGAACTCTCACCACTTGTGAAGGGTTCTAATAGGGATCCAGCTACTAATAGACCACTTGGTCATTGGTAAAGTCTTATGATTATTAGAAAATTGTTTGTAAAGCTATGAATCATGTGCAGGAATATTCCATTATGCTAACATTCATCTGAGATATTCTTTATCAATGTCTCTAGCTTTGGAAGTCTGAACCACTATATGTTCTCAAATGCTTCATGGAGGACTGAAGTCAATATTGGAGGTTGTGGCTTTGCTATCATTGATTCTAATGGCACTACTCTTCTTGCATGACTCACTTATCAATTCATTAAAGCAGTTAATGGCTCAAGTGAGATGTACCAAAATTGAAGACATTCCTAGAGATTGGAACCATTTGAAAGTTAGACTGGCAAGACAAGGTAGATCCTCGCCGGATATCTCTTTGTTTCATCAAGGGCTTATCTAACCAAATGGCTAATGAAGGGGTTAATTTTTTAGAAGGGTATCAAACTATGGTCATTTTTCATTATGAGGTCCGAACTTCAATTTGAATCAAAATAGTTATCCAACTTTAATTTTGTTTTACAGGGTGGTTATTCAAGAGATTCCGACCTATTTTTTTGACAATATAAATGCCAAAAATTGTCTGTCAACATATGCATGACACAATGCCCGTCTAATTGGTAATTTCATTTCAGATGTTAATAAAAATTTATAATATCATATCATCAAAAATAAGCCAAAATCCCTCGGGTGACCATCCAGTGAAACAAAATTAAAATTGGATAACCATTTTGATTCAAATTGAAGTCTGGACCCCAAAATGAAAATGGGTCATAGTTTGGTACCCTATCAAAAAATATACCCGGCTAATGAAACTTTTGAGTGGGTCGGGCTTAAAATTGTGAAGTTTTTTTTTTTGGTATGTTTTCTTCCCATCTTGTCCCCTGCTAGTCTTTGCTCTGGCCTTTGTATTTAGTTTGCTTATTTTGATTCTAATATAGTTTTTCAACTCCTAAAAAAATATAAAAATATATAAAAGTTGTTGCACAAAAATTAAATATGGTATAAAATTTTTTAAAATTTGACATAACAATATGTCAAAATTTTAAACTATTCATTTCTTGGAACTATATATATATATATACAGGGACGAAACTAGGGGGGCTAGCAGGGGCTTCAACCTCCCCTCAGCCACCGGTGGTCTTCCATGTGTGGGGAAGACCCCAAAACCAACCCCCCTTAAGCCGGCGGCGCGCCACCATGGAAGAATACTCCTCCTTAGTGACCGTGTCGTAGATCGGCGCTTCCATCTTGATCTGGTAGCCAGTAGCAATGCCAGATGAATTCGAATATCGTGCACCACCAAGGATAGCCTTGAGGCGCTCCAGCGCTTCAACGCGGGCCTTTGCCTTAGGACCGCGGCTTCGCCTCCGGCGACCGGATGCTGTCATCTCCTCCATCACTCCTTTGCATGATCTCTCGATGAATCTTGAAGCTCGAACACTGGAGAGGTCTGTGCAATTTGGGAAAACAAAGAACGTTTCTCACCAAAAAAGTCAGGATTTGAGGGCTCACATAAGAATTTAAAATTTTAAAGACGAAATTAATATTATATCCCTGAAAAACTTGCCCATTCCTGAATAGTCCCTCATATGTTTCTTCCTCATATATCATGGAATTTTTTATTTAACTTATAATGTTGTATGATAAGTTTGCCCAGCTACCTCGCTGTCGTTATAAGTGTCGGATATTGAAGCTAATTTTTTGATATTATCAAAATACTAACATCACAAGGAGTATATTAAAAAAATTAAAAAATAAGTTGAAAAATGAGGGACTAAATAATCATAATGAAAATATAAAAGAATTTTTTAATAAATCTTCCTAAAATAAAAAGGAAGAGGTTTTTTTTTTTTTACTTGTAATATTGTATGAGCTATCATCTTTTTCATATGGGCATAAAAAATAAAGAGGATAGATAAGTTAAAAAAAAAAAAAAAAAAAAACTATTACACTTCTAGTGGGAGTAAGAACAAAGCGGAGATGATTGGTTAGTTAGGGATAATTTTAGATTATCCTTGGAATGTAAACTATGTAATCTTACATTAACTCATTTAGTTGTTTAGAATATCAATATTATCTTTCGTAGAATTTGATAACTTTGCCAATTGTTATATCGCACTATTTTGCATCGAAAACAATTGTTATGTAGACTAATTTTTTTTTTTTTTACATTTTGCCCTCCCCCCAGTTAATCTTGGTTCCATCCCTATATATATATATTGGACTACTCTTCATTTACATATCAAACTTATTAAATTGAATTAGGGTAATGTTGGAAAAAAAAATCTTATATTTAAACTCTAAAACAACAATTATTTTGGAAGTTTTTTCTTTTTAAAACGACACCTAATTCAGAACAAAAAGAGTAAAAAAAAATTATCAATGACTTTTTGGTCTATTGACGTTAAATCTTCTATGTGAAGTATTCATGTTTTAATGAGCAGATAAGTTTGAACTTATAAGTTTGAACTTCAATTAACATAGGGTAAGGGTGCACATATTTATTTAGAAATTAACTCCACATCATGTTAATGATGCGGTTTGTCCATATTTTTTCAATATATATATATCGAACTAAATTAAGAACGACCATAATCTAGCATAAATAGAAATAAAAATAAAATAAATATATCTTATAAATCAAGTAAAAATATATGATTTTTACCAATTTTTTAGCAAAAAAAAAAAACACACATATTAAAAAACATAACAAAGGATTCACAACGAGAGAGAAAAAATAGTACATTGTATAACTACATGAGTTTTATATAAAAGGTTACGTGTTTGACTCTCTCATGATACATGGTTAATGACAAATAATAAATCAATCAAAAACAGCTCATAAAAATAGGATAAGGGCACCTACATAAGAAAAGTGGTCCGGGTGAGAAAAGCTAGTTTTATTTTGTGTTTTTATTTATTTATTTAAATAAAAGTTGGTGTATTTTTCTTGACATCCACCTGTTTCTATATACAGGCAACAACCACGACACGTACACAAATCCGTCGCAATTCAAAGCTGGGTGGGACCCAACCTATTTACTCCTACATGGCTGATTAGTCTTCCAGGTGGATCTGACCTTGGATATTAAATTACTATTTTACCCTTATTCAAATTTAAAAAAAAATAAATAAAATAAATTTAAAGATCCCTCTATCTCATCCAATGGTCAACATGTCACGATCCACCATCGTTACAGATCTCGAGGCATCGTCACTTCCATTTTAGCAATGCTGAGTCTATTACTCATCGTCATGCTTTGCTAACGCTCTAGACTTCGCCGGCGATGTCGTGGTGGAACGGCGGCGCGTTTCTCTCCGGCGAGCTCTCGAAGCCGACGTCCATCTTTGGATTGAAGCTATGGGTCGTGATCTGCATCGGTGTGGGCGTGTTCATCCTCCTTATGCTCTCCCTCATCGCACTATGCATCGCATGCCGCTCTCGATCTAAGAAGGCTCGCCGCGTGCTTGATCCCACTCCGCCCGTCTCCAAGGAGATTCTCGAGATCGCTCCACGGGCGGAAGCCATCCAGATCGACATCAGCGGGAAGCCGGAGCACCGAGTTGTGTTTCCTGAGATATCTCCGCGGGGGCCGCCTTCGGTGTCCACTGCTAGTGGGGAGAGCCGGGAGGCTGTGGACTCGGCTCCGCCTTCGGGAGGGCGGCCGCCGGAGGTTTCGCACCTTGGATGGGGACACTGGTACACATTGAGGGAGCTGGAGGAGGCGACTGGGGGGCTTGCGGAGGAGAATATCATCGGAGAGGGGGGATATGGGATCGTGTACCGAGGCATCCTGCAGGATAACACCATGATTGCTGTGAAGAATCTCCTCAATAACAAGTGAGTAGTGATTCATCCATTCTTCAAATTCAGATCTTTAGATCAGTATATAGTTGTGTTTTTAATCATTGATCAATGGTGTCCGGCAGGGGCCAGGCGGAGAGGGAGTTCAAGGTGGAAGTTGAAACCATTGGGAGAGTGAGGCATAAGAATCTGGTTAGATTGCTTGGATACTGCGTAGAAGGAGCGTATAGGTATTGCAGTTATGCATGTGTTCTCAGTCTTGGTTTTTTTGTTTACTTCTGTTGCTGAAAGTGATGATTTTTTTCATTTGTTTTGAGTAGGATGTTGGTGTATGAGTATGTAGATAATGGAAATCTGGATCAGTGGCTTCATGGAGATTTGGGGAGAGTGAACCCTCTGACATGGGAGATTCGGATAAAAATCATAATAGGAACAGCAAAAGGGTATGATAATTTCCACTTTTTTCTGTTTGTTTGGAGGTTGGAGCTGAGAAATTGTTTACTGAGAATTTAATGCATTGGAAGCCTAGAATTTTTAGTATTTGAAGGATCAGGAAGCTCTTTAAACTAAGTAATGGCATATATTGCAAGGAAGCCTAGAATTTTGTTATTGAGATGTCAAACAACTCTCTCTTGTTGTTGGACTTCATTGATTGATGTTATTGAGTTTCATATAATTTATTGGTTTGCACATGATAGTTGAAGTTCTGATCTTCACTTCCAAGTGATGGGAAGCAGAGGAATGTTTACTAGTAGGTGTATTAGATTCCAGTTTTCTCTTACTCTTGTAACACCACTGTCTAACATATCTTTGTTTATGAGTGCCTTTTGAGTTTTTACAATGTATGTCAATTTGTAGTCTAATCTCTGAATTCTCTCATAGTCTGGCCTATCTTCATGAGGGGCTTGAACCAAAGGTTGTTCACCGAGATGTGAAATCTAGTAACATACTACTTGACCAGCAGTGGAATCCAAAAGTATCCGACTTTGGCCTTGCGAAGCTTCTATGCTCTGAAAGGAATTATGTGACAACCCGTGTCATGGGGACGTTCGGGTTAGTTTACGATTTATTTATGTTTTAATTTACTCTATTTTATGTTCAGAAGAATTCGTTTATTTGTTTTATTTTGGTGATGCAGCTATGTGGCTCCAGAGTATGCTAGCACAGGAATGCTCAATGAGAGAAGTGATGTTTACAGTTTTGGGATTCTTATCATGGAGATAATAACTGGTAGGACACCTGTGGATTACACAAGACCACCTGGAGAGGTTGCTTCTCTAAACTCTAATTCTAAATAAAGTCTTTCAACTGAATGAAACACTTCATCCACTTGGTGTCATTTTCAGGTGAATTTGGTAGACTGGTTAAAGGTAATGGTTGGAGAGAAGAAATCTGAGGAAGTTATAGATCCGAATTTGCCTGAGAAGCCTTCACCCAAGGCCCTTAAAAGAGCACTGCTTGTGGCTCTTCGCTGTGTTGATCCTGATGCACAAAAACGACCAAAAATGGGACACATTATTCACATGCTTGAAGTTGATGATCTGCTCTCCCGGGATGTATGCCTATTCATTCTCAACAAAATCCCACTGTCTTATTCTTTATAGAAGATAAACATGCAATGTGGTTCTCACTATCATTCAAATCATTGCAGTTTTTGACCCATTTTGGGTAAATTCTCATTGCAGGATGGTATTGTTCTGCGCCAAGGATCTCAAGCTCAGCATGATCTTCCTCAAAACAGACCAGGTTCAAACAGATACAATCCTGAGGATGAGTTTAGAAGGGAGAATCAAAGTAGGTGG
The DNA here is from genome assembly GCA_020875875.1 of Dioscorea alata. Taxonomy (NCBI): domain Eukaryota; kingdom Viridiplantae; phylum Streptophyta; class Magnoliopsida; order Dioscoreales; family Dioscoreaceae; genus Dioscorea; species Dioscorea alata. The sequence continues at coordinate 19,840,039 of CM037024.1, forward strand.
AGATGACAGACATCATAGGTGACTAATAATTTGTTGCTTTTGTTACAGTTTTAGTATTTATAGTTTATTCAATTTCCCTGCAACTCTCAATTCAACAAAATGTCTGTGTTGTGCCCCACAACACTCATGTCATTGTCTTGAGAATATTGTCTGGTCCTTCAGCAATTAATCCCTTTTTGGACTCATTGTATCATAACAAGTGTCTCTGATGAAAATTTATATTTATGGCTCCCCTGATATATATGTATATATATCTATAATTCATCAAACAAAAAAACTTCGTATATTTATTAATTAAATCAGTTGGTGTGAGAACTTTTCAAATTAGAAAAAGAGTGGGGCTGGAGCCTGGAGTAATTAATAAATGGAGATGCAGGAATGGCGTGAATCTATGTTGGAACAGTATGATTGTTTAATTAAATGTCAAGGGATTCAAATCGTGAAGGCTACGGACAGATGGAGTGAAACAACATTAATTCACTTCTTTATGTTTTTTGAGCTTTGAGCTTTGAAGTTCTGTGGGTATGTGTTTAGGCACTTGCATGTGGAGTTCTGACAGTAGAACATGAATGCCAGACTGTGGAAAAGGGTACTCTGATTGGGAGGAGAATGGGAATAGTGGAAAAAGGTGCTTTGATTGGGAGGATAGTGGGAATAACTGAGATTGCTTCTTGGTTGGGTCACTATTACCACAACTGGAAAACTAAAGGTCAGCTAAGTTTTGAATAGTGGAAAGATGCAAACAAGAGAGTTGGTGTTACTGGTGGCCTGGCGTTGTCTTAAGACTGTAGGAAAGGTATTGATGATGTTGTTCGTCTTCTTGGGCCCTTTATTATGGTTGTAATATGTTTTGATTAAGACACTGGTTGCCTCTCAACTTCAGAAATGCTGGCTTTGTTGCTTGATGAAAACATAAGATAAAATTCTATGCCAGCGTTTCAAACATAATGGTATTCCTTATTTGGTAACCCAACAGGATGGATCTCTTCAACTTAAAAAGCAAGGATGATGTTTGTGACATTGGCTTAACATTGTATTAATTTTTTTTAACAAACAGGATAAAACAAGAGACTGAGGTTTTAATGCCAGCATTTCTTTAATTAAATGCAAGGCCAGCCTCTGAAACTGACGGACTCAGTATAAATACCTACATTTCAAACACAGTACACCAGCATAACAAATAATAATAATAATAATAAATAACACAGCACACCAACACCATAGCAAACAACGGCAGGCTGCTAAATATTTTTGAAAAAGAGATATTTTCCTAATCTCTTTTAAACCCAGTTTGATTGAATGGAGAAGGTTAACTGGATAAGCAAAAGAAAGAAAATATTGTTAAATGTCCTTTTCTACCTCATCTTGGATCCTTTCAGTGATGCATCATGATTTACATCTAAACAGAAATCAGTACCTCAAAATACTGTTATAATCCAGGCATGACAAAAAGAAGTTAAACAATCACCTTGTGTGTGAGTGAAGCAAGTTCAAATGGATAGGCAAAAGCCTCTTTGCCCCCTCCAATAACAGACCATGCATGTTAGTACTGCATAAGAAACAGAAAAGGAAATCTGGTAACATGACAAATAATACCAAATAATAACCAACCAAGAACACATGCCGTTTCCATTGTCTGCACTCTGCAGGGCACCCATTTTGATCCTTGCAATGTCCCTTTATATGACAATAGCTCCTTTCTGTATAGACTGCTCAAATCACTGGAATAACCCCACCAGCAATTACATAGAACAAGCAAGTGTGAATTCTGTAATTGGATGATCAACAGATTTCGTTAACAGAATCCTTATGAAATTCATACACTGAAATTTTGTAGATGGAGTGAAGAATTGATACATTAGCTGATGAATTCAATAGCTGCAGGCAAAAGAGAGAACTTTGCTGCTAGGAATCCAAAGTGTTCACCATCTGACTGTACGTAGGTCACACCAGTGGGAGTCACCTCCATAACTTCAATAGACTTCACACTGCACCATAGTAGCGTTTTTTTAGCATTAAATTAATTGCCCGGCAAAAAAATAATGGCATTAGAGCAGAAACTAAGTGCTGCGGCTTCAGATGAATGTTAGTTATTTCATATGTGAGTTCAAGCATGATATGGTTTGACAATGGCGAGCCATTTTACCATTTTAAGTAAGCCCTATCTGCATTTTAACCTTCATAATGAGAAAGGTTCAAACCTTGGCATCTTTAAATTGTCATGTCATCAAATTGGTGTCTCACCAAAGGCTCAAAGATCATTTTTAATAAGTATAAAAAGCAGATTTATATAGTTTAGATGTCCACTAAATTGGGGGAAAAAAATTAACTGTCCTTTTCTTTATGGAGCTCAAAGTCAGGTTCAAGTCCATACTTTTACTCACAAGGCACACATGCTTAAGCGGCAGATGAGTTGTCCTTCAGCAGGGTTTACCACGCAAATGGGTTCTATGTTGTGCACGCAGCATTCACATTTCCATATCAACTAATCAAGCGTGTTATTATTTTTATATAGATTCGTCAAGAGTTCTGACATTGTGCATACTTGACAATAAAAGGAAAACCTCAAAACTGTCAAAACATTTCACACTTTATATGCAGCACTGTTTGAAAGAGCCATTTAATTCCAAACTTATTGTATTATAAGATTACATTCATCAATGATTTAAGTGCACAATAGTCTACGGACAATTATGAGCAACAATCTTGCTCTACAGGCAACTACTGCACTGGTTTCACACCTAACATACAAGAACTACCACAGATCAGAGAAATGTGCCTTGGAATATAATTTGCATGTTTTGGTACTGTTGTATATAATGTATACCTAGTATAAGTGTTGCAGTAGGCCAAGTAGATCATGAAATATACAACGTAACACTAGGTTTTCATAACACTTTCACTACAAAGAATATGATCAGCATTTCTCCAACGAAAACCATTGAAAGAATTAGATCTTTCTTCTCATTGTAACTGAATTGATAATAAATACTTCAAAGCTACCAACCTGAACTAAAACTCTGAGCAAAATTATGGGATAATTAAACTAGGATCAGAAATTGATAGGGATGGGCCAGCAAATCTGTTTGCAAGTGTCATTGCTAAAGCAAAATCGCAAATGGATTAATACAACAAGCAGAAACTATAAAACATGAAGGAAAATTTCCCTTTTCTGAAAACTGAATAAGTGACCTTTTCGAATGCACAGTTTCCTCAGATAAATGTGATCCTCTGTACAGTTTGTGCAGCTTAAACACAAAATCATACCATTTGAAGTCCTGAAGAATAACCACCTAGTATGTAGAACAATCTTCAAAAGTTTAGCAACTCATTAAGCATAATAAACTTTGAGAAAAAATCTCCCTGCAAAAACCCCTTGTACCTCAAGTTCTCCACTTGATGGATCAGCTGTTGGAGTGATCTTCATGCCACCACCAAAGAATTTTGCATTTCCAATGCAAATGGCAGTGATTTTCTGGAAAACCTCCCACTCCCCTCCATTGAACTGTGGTGTTGCAGAGCATAATGTTGGCAATGAATAATAAGTTGTTATGGGGGTTGATCGCAAGTGCTAGTACCCAGCATTATGTAGTTTCAGACATTGAGTTGGAGATAAAACTAACCTTGATTTTGAGGTCCTGATTGTTATGTCCAATAAAGGCTCTTAAAGCCCCAATAACATAGCATAGATTTCCAAATCTTTTATATTTGGAAGCAAAATAACCCGCTTTTGCACTTCTGCAGATTTTGTCAAATAATTGAAAAGGTGAGTCAAACCCAACAATTTATTGAGGATTAAAGTGTGACAAAATACATTCTTACAAATGAATATCAGCAACATTAATGAAGAAATGTTGATTTCCATTTGTCCCAGTAATAACACCAACATCTATTCTAGATCTGAATCCTGCAAGACAAATTGCTGTAAGCATAAATCCCCAAAGAAATCTGAGTTCTTTTAGCTTTCTACTGATTCTGGATGAAGCTTAACTGTATTATTTACATATGCACACTTGATGTACATGAGGTTCCAGAAGCAAGCATCACATAATGTTTCTAATGGCCCAATTCATATATCATCTTCCTTTCGGCCACCATACCACACAGTATAAGAAGGTTCCCAAATTCATTCCTAAAATGTTAGTTATCTATCATGCTTGGATCTAGCCTTTTCAGTTAAATGCTTGGATCAAACTTGAATGTAAAAATTTGACAGAGAATAGAAAAAAATTGACACTTATAGAAGCTCATATTTATTATATACCAAACTTAAATAGTTAGGTGCAGCAACCTCTCGCAATCCGCTCTATTGCCTCATATGGATCATTTTTCCTAATGGAAAAAACATAAATGATATGTCAGTAAATGAAAAACAGTAAATATCTAAGCATTCAAACTCTGTAAGACATAGGAAAGAATGAAAGACTGACCAGCCAAATGTCCTAGCAAAATCTGATCCAGTCCCCAGTGGAATGAGCTGAGAACAGTGAACACAATCAAACTTTCAAATGGAACAAATTTTGATTAAGGAGTAAAAACTGGTGAGATAGAAATCTTAATCACTGACTCCAAGGGCAGTAGAATGTCTGCTTTGATGTTCAAGTTCAACTGGGTGTCCTTCCGAAAAAAACCCATTCACAACCTGCCAATAGAAAGATAACATCCAATATGACCAGAAACCTGAAGACATGTTGTAAATTGAAGTTTAAGGGCAAAGAATGATAGTGAAATTGAAATAAACATGGCAATTCAATATTATCTGATCATAATACAAAATGAAAGACACACGACAAATGAAAAAAGCACTTGAAGAGACTATGAAGATCCTGAAAGGTTGGTTTTATTGGCAAAAGCATTTACTATTTGTCCTATAACCCAACCTATCTGTACTTACAAATTCCCATCTACAAAATTACCCAGGCCACCTGCCATCTAACCTAGATTCAACACAGAACTTCCATGTCGAGACCAACCAATAAAAAACTCAATTGTCATCTTTATCAATTAAAACTGTTAACCGAGGATATTGAAAGATAATTGAGTAGGCTGTCCCATCTGAATTATTTCTCAACAAGAACAGTTTCTACTTTATAGCATACTTCTCTACAGTAAATACATGAGGGACAGGCTCTGATGTTCATTAAGAGCAACTACCTTCAAGATAATCATGCCATCTAATCTTTACAAAGAAGAAAACTGGCTAACTAGGACATTCACATTCCCCCATGTCCATTTCTATCAGAAACGTCTGCTTGTGCTGTCCCATAATCCTGCAATGCTGCTTCTCCAGGCACACAAACATATCACACTTATCCCAGCCGCACATTAAATATTAAGCGGTTATGGTAGCATGCTTCTCATTTTTCAAAGATTAAACAAACTTAGTTTCAAGAACTATTAAATAATTTAAGTCCAAAAAACACACAAGTTTCTTTCTTTAAGCTTAATGCAATTACCTCATGAAGAGTACCATCGCCACCAACAGCTATAACAGCATCAGCACCATCTCTTATTGCCTGTATTACCAAGAATAAAACAAGGGTTGAAAGGAAAATTGGCCATTTATCACACTTTCAAATAAAATTTATACCTCCCTTGTTAAGTCTTCAGCATGAGAAGGACCAGACGTGATGGACTCGCATATCTGGTAAAAGTCTACATGAAATCAATTGTGATCCAGAGATGCTAAAAAGTGGAGATCAAGATCAAGAAATCAAATAAAATGTGCACTCTGTACTTAAAGTTTAAATGCCAGTGTAATTAATGGATGGTTTTATAATTGCACTTAAACACAATCATCAATTATATGTGAACGCCATTGACTGGGAAAAGAAGCCGAGAATGTGTGTGCCAATAGCTGATGGCTGAATACATATTGAAAATTGATCTGTTGTGTGAAATAACAACCAAACAATAAAAACTCTAATAAAATTGTTCCCCGTCTTCCTTACTGCCTACTTGTTTCCTATCGTTTGGTCATATACCTCAAAGTCTTGACTCTAAACGAAATTTTCCAACAAGTGTATAGGTTGAGAGATAAATATTCAGACTGTGAATGTAATTTGCTAACTGATACATGTTCTGGACATTTACCTAACAATCAGGATTTGCTAACAGACTCATGAGTTGGGAAACAACAACAACTTTTATACCCTTTACCCCAGAGCTAACAATGGGTCTATGCTTTGTGACATGATTTAACTGTGGCCATGTTTGATAAAACATGTGATGTATATAGTATGAATCTTAGAAGCATTTCAACAAACTTACTGAAAGAAAAAGATCAATCATGCCTTTGAAATTCATTTTCCTTATAAACTCTATTTGATGATTGCATGTTTTACAAAGAAACTGAAATTCTCTAGAGCACGTTTGATCTAGCTAAAAACGTTGTCAGTTATTCACTGGGTTATCCAGCCCACTTTTTGATTTTTCAATTACAAATCACAAAGACTAACTAAAGTTTGATGGTATTTTGTGCCACATACTGACTGAATCTTAATCGGACTCATGCTTACTTTTATTATGGCTGAAGGTTGTAATTTATATTTATGTTTCAGGGAATTTCTGATGGTTAAATTTCAGTATGTTTGACTTATTGTGGCAAGAAGTCTTGGCTAGAACTAGTGTGTTCTTTTGTAATAAAGAGTTCTAGCTAGTCGGTATGTCATAGGGATAGATAAACTACCTAAATGATGATTCTCTGTTTCTTTAACTTCTCCCAGGGGTAAGATCGTTACTCATTACCACTGTGTCACTTGGCATCTTGTGCTAGATTGTCAGTCCTTTGGTACATATTCCATAATAATCCATTATAATCTAGTTAAGAAATGCCTGATACTCTCCGCCACTCCCAACTCTCTACCAATTAAAACTTTCAGCAAACCTATACCATTTTCCAAGTTTGCATCTCACTTAAAAGAGCAATCATTACATTCTCATGTCAGCTGAACATAATCATGTTATTCATGACCTTATACTTACATGAATAGTCACAACCAAAATTAGCAGTGAGGCTGAATAAGGGATTAGTCTCATTGCTGATACCCAACCAACACATATAAGACCATCCATGGTTTCCTACTTTTAAAAGCTCTCAAGATTTAATTTCTGAAATGATGCTCAAACATTTAACTGCTGAACCCCTGCACCATCACAAAAATTAATTCATTGCAGAACCACCCATAGCAGCAGTTCTAGTCTTCCATGATAAATCTTCCAATTGAATTTTAAATTTTCCAATCCTTGAAAAGCTTCCCATTGAATACTATCAAATTTCAACTCACTTATACATTCAAGCTGAAATATTTTATAATAGTGTTCAAAAAGTTAAGCCATACAGAGTAATACACCATATGCTTGCAATTGTATCTTATCCTGTTACTTTAAATCAAGATTTGAAAAGATGCTAGCTATTAAAGAATAAGAAGTCAAAATCATGAAGCAAAACACAAAGAATTTTTTAACAAGATAGCAATGACAAGCAAGCAGGGAGCTCACATTGCAGTGATTGCCAAGCCGAGTGGTGAGATACGGAAGCAGCTTCTTCCACTCCTTTCCAGTCCGTCCATTAGCACCTGGATCCATCCAAAGATTTAGAGAAAACAAAAGGAAAGAAAAAAGAAGAAAGCATAATGTTCAGATTCGGGGAAGATCAAGGGACCTCGGGGGTTGACGACGAAGACGAGGTTCCTCATGGAGCGAGCGTTACTGGTAGCGCAATCAGAGGAGAGATCGAGAGAGCTTGAGCGGTCAGCGCTGATGGAGAAGGATGAGGGTTTAGCCATGGCCACCGCTGCCATGCCCAATGCCATGGCTGACCTTTGTTTGATTGATGATTGTGTTGAAGAGATGAATACCAACCAATGATGAAGTATTCAATTCCTTGGAATTGGATCCACGTTTGCTTGCTGGCATTTGGACTTCAGCGCCGAGTTTGTTCTCCTTTTTATTTATTTATTTATTTATTATTTACTTTTCTTATAAAAAAAATGTTTTTTTTTTAAATACGGATACTACTACAACAACACTAAAATAGGAAGCAAAAGAACTTCCTCCAAATCAACAATAGTAGCTTGTAGCCTTCGTCCTGATCATAAACCTCCTCCGAAGCCAGCACTCAACTAGCCTTCATGGCCTGAGGACATAACAGGGCTCCACCGATGTGTTTAAAAAACCAATTTTTTTTAATAAATAGCGACTTTAAAAAATTGTCTCAAAAAATATAAATTCAATGTTTTCATAAACACATGAAAAGGAGCCTGAGTGAATATCCAAATGGGCCCTAAATTGAACAATTTAGTACATTTATCATAAACACATAAAAAATAACATAAAATCTGAAAAAAAATCCTTTATTTGTAATTAAAAAATATGTAATATGATCTTTAGGTTTTTTAAAGTGAATAAACCACAATTAAATAAATATGACAAATTCAACAACTTATCGAAAGAACATATAAAATTAAATTAAAAAAAAATCACAAACTACAAACGACAAAACATAGGGAACAAAAAACATAGAGCTAATGTGTGCTAACCCTTAGCATTCACTCCTTCCATTTCAAAATATATGTTGTTTTGAGAAAAAAAAATACTCTAAAATAGTTGTTGTTTTACGATATCAAAGCAATATTTTATTTTATTTTTTCAATTTTACTCATCTTCGATTTTTTAAGTTATATAAATGAAAATAATAATATTTATAGTTCAAAAAAAATATATGGTTTCAAGAGATTGATAGTTTAGTAATTTGATTGATTTTTATGTTAAATTTTATATAATTTAATACTATTTTTAATTTTTATATAATATCTTTAAACGGCATGTATTTAGAAATGAATATAATACTTGATAATATATCCCGAGAGTTTATCTCTCATTAGTACCTCGTAAGCTATTTTAAAAGCTAATGGTTTGTAAGCAACCATCCAACTCTAATAGAGAAAAATAAATAAGATGCCATACGTTCATCATGGCATGCATAAAATTTGTCCACGATGAGAATGACCAACAATGCACTACATCGTAGTCTCCAATGCATAAAATATAACTTAGTGAGTGGACTAACCTTGTAGTAGCCAGACATAAACCTTATTAGTTTTTCCTCTATCCTGCCTTAAAAAAAATCGTAAATTGTCTGTCAATCTCTAAATAATTTATATTTTTTTCTATTTTTATTTACGTTGTCATTTTATCAATCACTAAAGCACAAAATTTATTACTAGAACTGTAAATAATTTTGTATTTCTTATTTTCAAAAGTGATAAATGTTGTCACATAAACACTTGTTAGAAAACAAGTATTGTTTTTCAAATTTTTATAGTTTTATTAACTCAATTAAATATCACATGAGGTGATTAAAATTTTATCATGTGAATGTCAAAAAAACCAATAAAAAGTGAATGAATATAATGCTACAATATTCTTATAATATTTATATAATTTACAACAATATTGTCAACCCAAGAATCAAACTATACCTAGTAGTTTTCTAACTTACTTGTGCTTGATAAGTCTTAAATACAATACAATACAATAAAAATAAAAATGTGCTTATCGTCAATTTGTCAAAAAAAAAAAAAAATTGTCAACCCATGAATTTGACTCAAAACTTATTTATTTATTATTCAAGTAACAATTTACTATATTTTGCATTGGTTGTTTATTAGACTAGTAAATAAAACATAATTTTGAAAAAAAAAAATCACAAAGTTTTTTGAAAAATGAGGAGTTGATAACCAATTGCGCTCATTTACAGGGACAGGCGAAAAAAAAAATCTTAATTTCAAGTCTATCGGACTCGAAACAAGGCATCCGAAATCCGAAGCAAAAACCTTGCGGGTCGGATCCCATCAGCTTGCCGGGTTATCGGGTTTACAGCCGCGAGTTAGGGTTTGCAAGCCCTGGTTTCCCTATAAAATGGCGGCGAAAGGGCCTCGATGTATCAAATCCGGCGTCTCTCTTTTCTTCTGGAGCTGCTGTTTCTCGCTTGTTCTCGGTCGCTGGTTCTTTCTCTTTCCTTCATCTTTTTATCAAATTAGAGTTCAAGTGATGAGGAAATACTGCAACAATATGATTCGTGTTTTTAACACGATGCATGATTCGTAGTATTTAAGTCTCTGATGATCCCTTCCTCGATCCTAATGTAGTGTTTTTTTTTATTAATTTGTTTGGATTTCTCATGGATTTGCAAGAAATTTTCATTGTGGATGTGTGGGATATGATGATGGAAACGAATTGGTCCGTGTTTCTGATTGTTCAGTGACTGATAAAATTCGATTACAATGTCTGATCCCATTCATCTTTACGTTTTTTCCCTTTTTTTATTTTTTATTTTTTGAGGTTTTGAAGTTTTGCTGTGATGAAGTAATGAAATCATATATTCGCATGTCAGACTTCAGAGATCCATGGATCAATGAGAAGAGATTTCAGTCTTTCTGAGCCAAATTTGTTAATTTCGCAAGCTGCTTGTTTTCATTATCCAAGCAATATCTTGATTCATATTTTAAATAGATACAGATTGATAGAAAGATTGAGATCCCAATCACAATGTAGTTATCTTGGCAAACTGTTCAATTGTATTTTATTTATTTATTTTTAATATTTCGATGAACACTTAAGATGGATACATCATGTCGACCAATAGAGCATGGACCAGATCAGAAAACTTCTGGTGGGTATTGAAGTATGGATGCGCCCTAATTCTTAAGTAATTCTTGTACTAGCTTCTCTGGAAGATCCTTGTCCCCAACAAAAAAAAAAAAAAAACTTCTATGGAAGTAGTTACCTGTAAAAATTTTAATTTCTGGAAAGCAAGTAATGAGATACTTGTATGATTAAGATCTAAAGATTTTATGTTCTTTTGAGGCTTTACAATTGCTTCATCATGAATTAAAAGAAAATTCAAGTGTCATCACATTAACCAGTTAGGATAAATTAAATGTTAGACAAAAATGATCAGAATAATGATGCATTTAAATCTAAGACAACATGTGAATTTTTAAGTAATACAACTTGACACGATCCCCAACGAAGTAATAAATTTACTCTGGTGAGTGGGTAGTTGAATTCACAGTGTACGAAACGATGAGTGAATATGTAAGCAAATATAATATAAGGCAAGAAATTAAATAAAGAGATGGAAGGCAAGAAAGTGCAAGTAGAAGTGAATAAAGAAGTACCAGTAATTGATGAAATAGGGTATCTGGAAATTTAAGGTCAAACCGTGATTAATCCCAACACTATGTCTCGGCATTAGGATTCACGTCAACCCTTCGTTGCTCACGCAATTAAGCCCCAGAGCAATCTCTAGGGATTCCTAGTAACAAAACATGTTCCTATGTATAGTTCTAACCCTTTGGTCTAAGTGGAAGAACCCTAATCTAGATTAAGCCCAAGTGATTAGGATTCACGTTAACCCTTCACTCTGTTGCTTGCGCAACTAAACCCCAGGGGAGTTTATCTACCTAGCATTTCACTCTATCTCGACCGCTAAGAAATCAAGGAATACGGATGTAGGGAGAAATCATACCGGAGGAGAAAAGGGACGCTTCGCTACCTCACGACTCACCCTCTTAACCCTCTTCAATCTTAAGTAGTCTAATCCTATAGGAGTTGTCACACCTCCAAAGGACAACATAGATTGTTCTCAACCCTAGTGTCACGGCTAAAGAAAAACAATTGCAAGAGATAATTAAAATTGAAACTCGAATTTATTCATCAATAATGAAAAAACATAATAGCAATGTTACAGAAACATAATAATCCTAGGGTTTATAAGTTCGAATACCCACGAGGGGTTTAGCTCTTCATGGAGCTATACATGTTCATCAAAATATAAAAGAAAGCACAAACTAAAGGCATTGATGAAAATCCCCTTGCGTATGATGTGGTCGTGGTCTTGTGCGGCCGCCGGATGTCGGTGACGATGCCGATGACGCGCTCCGAATCTCTACAAAATCTTCTCCGAAACCCTAGTCGCACTCTCCAGAAGTTGGGGAGAAAATTAGGTCAAAAGATGTGTAAAAAGTCTCAAAATCGGGTTTTTATAATGTTGAGTCGCGGTTTTAAAATTATCGGGATTTCACACGGCCGTGGTCTTGTTTGGATTGGCTTATCAAAAATGTGTTTTTTTTCAATTTAGTAGAAGTGCTATTAGAAAAAAGTACTTCTCCAGTAAGTTAGACATTTTTTTGTAATCTGTATTTATATTAGCTTTTTTTAGAAATAGAAGCGGTAAAATAAGTTAAAAAACAGTTTTTTTAGAAACTGGTCATGATTAACTTTTGGAAAAAAAAAAAGTTGTTTTTCAGTTTTTTTACAGTTTCTGTTTTTAAAAAAAACTAATACAAACATATATATATATATATATATATATATATATATATATATATATTTTGAAGGTTTTGTAAAAACTTATCCAAACAAACTCTAAATCAAAGGTATTAGATCTTTATACGAAACATAAAGGTGAAACATTTAAAATTTTTTTGGTCCTAGCTAATGACGCATTGATAAATTCTGCCCTTTGCATGCTCTGATCTATCTTTCAATTAAATCACATGTAGGTTAGCTAAACATAATTAGTAATTTAAAATTTATAAAAATTACATTAATTTTTTAAAATATATAAAATATATAGTTGAATATAATTTATTAAAAATATAAAAATATATTAAATATAAAAAATAATTTTTTTAAAAATAATATTTATATTTTATAATTTTTTACAAAATATTAAATATATAATTGGTATACCAACATCATTTTAAATTGAACCAAAGACTGTCAAACATTACTATTCCACATCTTGACTGTAACCGCATCCAGGTCCTCGTCAATTATTTTTTTTAGTAAGAAATTTAAACAATATAAAATTTTCTTTCTAATTTTTAATCCTAAAAATTGGGTACCTAATTACGCAGAAAATTTCCAGTTTTTTCTCCAACTTATCACAAGTGAAAAAGCGCGGTTGACTCCAGTCAAGAACTTCATCATTCCCTTCTAATGGCGGCAACGCCCGGCGCCAACCACGCCCCAACGTGCGTTTTCCTCGACGGCGCCACCGTGCGCTCTCTCCTCCCTCTCCGCGCGCTCATCCCCCATCTCCGCTCCTCCCTCCCATCCCTCTCCCTCTCCATTCACACCCCTCCTCGCCATTCCCACACCATCGACCCCTCCTCCTCCTCCACCCTCCTCCTCATGCCCTCCTGGTCTTCCCACCCCTCCCTTCCCTTCATCGGCGTCAAGCTCGTCACCTGCTTCCCTCTCAACTCCCACCTCCGCCTTCCCGGCATCCAAGCCTCCTTTCTCCTCTTCTCTTCCTCCACCGGCGTCCCCCTTGTCTCCCTCGATGCAACGCCTCTCACGCTTCTCCGCACCTCCGCTGTTTCCGCCCTTGCCTCCCTCCACCTCTCCCGCCCCACCTCTTCCGTCCTCGTCCTTGCCGGTGCCGGCTTCCTTGCTCCTTACCTCGTCCGCGCTCATCTCTTCTCCCGTCCATCTATCAACCGCGTCATCATCTGGAACCGCAATCCTGATAAAGCCCGTGATCTCGTGCTGGAACTCCGTCGTGAATTCGATCACGGCGTGGTCTTCGACCACGCTGAGGATCTCGATGAGGTGGTCGGGCTTGGGGACATTGTCAGCTGCGCGACCAGCTCGGTGACGCCGCTGATCAGAGGAGAGCTACTGAAGCCTGGGGCACATCTTGACCTTGTCGGATCGTTCTCCCCGGCCATGAAGGAGTGTGACGATGCAGCTATGGTGAGGGGGAGGGTGTTTGTTGACTTCGATGTGGCATTGGAGGAGGCTGGGGAGCTGGTGGGTGCTTTCGAGAGAGGGGTAATGGCGCCCGGCGATGTGGCTGGGACTTTGGTGGAGTTGCTCGGTGGGGTGAAGGAAGGGAGGAGGGACGACGACGAGGTGACGGTGTTCAAGTCGGTGGGGGCGGCGGTGGTTGATCTCCTTGCCGCGCAGCTTGCCTATCAGACATACATTGCAAGTCAGTACTCTGATTCTCTTCTAATTCTTTGCATTTGTTTCTCTTTTCATTTCAATTGTTTTGCTTACTCTTTTTACTGTAATGCCACTGTTGTCCTTATTGCTTTTTTCGTGTCCTCTGTTAGACCATTCATATTGAGTGGTGCTGTTATTATTGATTTACTCATGAGTTTTCCAAAGGTTGAATCTTGAATTTGGAAACCTTGTTGCCGCATTGTTAATCCATTGAGAATAATTGTACTGTGGTTCATTATCTTTTAGAGAGACCAATGATAAATAGGGAGTAGTGATCTTCTGATGATCACCGTTATTCTATCCTTGACGGTTATTTTATGACTGTTTGCTTGTAGTAGCCAACAAGAGAGCAGGGCCAAGTAGATGTATCTGATGATTATTGATAGAGTTGGTCCTTGGAACAATTGTATCACTTGTTATCTTGACTCGGCTATTTTGTGGTTAATTATATTTAGTGTAAGGCCTTGTGTTTTTATTTTATCTAGCAAGATAAAATTTTCTTGGTTTGTTCCTAATCTTGTTTGATTTAGATCCCTACTGAATAAGTTGGTACAGTCTTATTGTTAGAATCCACTGTGGTGCTAATCTTGTTTTTAGTCACCATGCTTAAGCTTGAGCCTTTTGAATCCTGGAGTAAATCTGGTGTGATTTCTTAAGCTTGATGAGTTGGTGTGTTAAATGATGGTTGTCCAAGATCAATTGACAGGGACCATCAAGGTTGGTGTAGTTCTCTTTATGGACCTTTGTATAAGGAATACTAGCATGAGTCTATTAATCCCAAAAAAGCATCAGGATGCATGCTTGATATGTGCCAATGAGGTTGGAATTTAGATGATAAGTGGCTATGGGCATCAGCATGATAAACTTGGGGAAAAGGTGGGAGGGAATGAGCCAATGAGGTTAACTGTCAAATTTTGCATGTAATTGATCCATTCATAAGTGAAGGATATTGTCTTGGGGTCTTGGGCATTAACTTATTGAATGGTGAAAAGGGTAATGTATTATTATGCATGTAAAGTGGTCTAAGCTATCTTGATAAGAACTGAAGAGGTTGTGCCTGAATATTTCAAGCATCAATGAGGTGATGGCCAAGTTATTGATGGTCAGTGGAAAGACTCGGAGGGTCAATCTTATCTTTTGAGTAACTTTTCATGAATAACACTTGATGGTCTAGCTAGCATCAATTTCTAAATTAGTTAGATTACTAACATCAGTCATCAGCCTCAAAATGACTGGACACAGACAAGCACCTCTTACTCTTGACTAAGTTTCATTTTAATTCTCTTGCTAATTTTAATAAAATTGCTTTTTTCTTTTCTATTAGACAAGTGGAAGTGCATTAGGCCACAGCCCATGGCATAGCTTGGTCTTACAATTTTTAGGCAAAAGTTGACATAATGGTTGGGGGATATCCTTCCTTACACATCGTTTTCCTCCTTTTATTCACCATCTACCCACTTGGCTGCTTGATTTTGCCTATTATATGTCAATCATTTGGGTCAACAATTGGTAGTGCAGTATAAGCAACACCTTGTCCAAAGTTGAAGTTTTTAGTTTGAGTTTCTTCTAAATCTTACCAAAAGGAAAAGGAGAGATTGTTGTCCTCAAAATTAAATTTACCTGCCTTTGATCAAATAATCTATTGACGTGAAGGTAATAACTGGATTGAAGTAAAAGTTAGAAAATTAGCACGAGCTAAGCAATGCAGAATACGAAGAATAAAAAAAATAGAAAACACTCTCACATCAGAGCTGTTTGCTCAACCCCGACTAAATTATGACTTGCGTTGCTTCAGGCCTGTTTGTAAGCAATGATTTTTCTAATACCACAATTTGGATGATTTGTAGAATGTATACATTGACCTCCAATTTGAATTTGTTCCCTGTATTTTAGCATGTCAAATGTTTTCCAGTTTATCTGGATTGAATTTCCTTCTTTCGTTTCCTTCCATTGCATAATTTTCCCCCCTGATACTAAATTTGAATAAAAAAACTAACATTTTATCATTATCAAATTCATATTTCTAACAGGTACTTGAAAGTTGAAACCCTGCAATCTGGCATTTGGTCAAACAATATATTCATACTGGTAACTAAACTATCAAATAATCAATCCCCAGTGGCTTCTGGAAGCTAGCCAAGAGATGGGTTTTGGATATTAAGGTTTTTCTGCAGGGCTTTTTTTGCTCTCTTAGTTTTTCGTTTGTGCTCAGCTACCAACTCTCATAATAATGTAAGATATTTATCAACCTGGTATATAATAATGTAAGATCTGTAGCTGTGATAATGATGTACTTTTATTGTTGATAAAATGACAGACTGAATTTAATCCCATGTAAAGAATAGAGTTGTTGGATTGCAGTGTATTATCTGAAAGAACATGAACCAAAATTGGTTAAAACCTACCTGTCACCACTTAGGTTCTCAATTTTGGGTAAGAATGGCCCAACTTAGAGTCCAGTAGTTTATCAAGAACATCATCTCTCTTGTTTTACTTGTGCTTACTATAATTGTGTGTAATCCACTATTTGTAACCTCTTTTGTTTTTCTTGTCCAAGTTTTGCTCTTGATAATTCTGAAAATAACCACTAACGCTAGAAAACCATCTTCATCTTCTTCTTGATCTTCCTCATCAGTATCAACCCTGTGTTATGGAGATGATAATATTATACACATAATATGTTGGGTAGTTAGGTGTTTTGCTTGTCAGGGCTCAGGTGAAAATTGGTTGAATCATATGAAAAGTTGAAAACTACTTTTTGTACATGCATTTGTTTATATTCTGGTAATTTTTCAGCATTTAATACAACTAATTTATTGTCCATATAATTATCCCAAAATTTCCGGAAAACACTGTTGTCAATTAGGTACCAATAATCTATTGTGGCTGGCGAGTCAACCCTTCATATCTTTTTGGTAAACAAAAACAGAGATTTCCATGCTAAAAAGCAATGTTTGCCGACCAGTTTCTCATCAACCCTTTCTTGACTAACTGTCTTAGTTTCAGACTGCAACTGATTGATGATGATTCATGAAAGAGACCAAATACACACAAAGGGGAAAGAATGGCATGAGTATGCCTATCTATTTGTATAGCTAAACAAATTAAAATATAACAACAAGGTGCATGGGATAGTGATAATGGATGACTTTTAGATAACTAACAATTAGATGCTGACCTGTGACTTTTTAACTGTTTGTTCCACTAAGAGAAATTGCACCAGTTCATGCTGAGCACTAAGTTAGAATTACGTGTTGTTTGTTTGACTTGTAGCATCACTAGTTTCCGGGTTCCACATTCTCATTGATTTCCAGATGTTCCATAAGTTAGGTTTGTTGGTAGTGCGCTTGATCTAGTTGAACATTAGTGCTGTTAATTTGGTCCCACAAATTCAAATTAGTCTTAATTAGTAAAACTCATTGTCCAATGATCATCTTGATAAATGTTAATATTTGTTATTAACGTTTATCACAATAATTTACATATTTTTTTAGTTAAAAATTTTAATGATCTATTTCTAAGCATGGGACAGTTGTCTGATCGTGCAAATTAAACACACTAAATCTCTTGTAATTTAGTATGTTCATACTAACTAACAATTTTTTAATCTATTGATATTATTGAATTTAAATATTAACTTATCATCTGTGCATGATCCTGACGTAATTTGTTCACATTCATTAATAAAAATAAATAGAGACAAAAATAAAGATAAAAGTGGAGAAATCAATCATTATGGTAACCAATGGCAACACTATTTATACACTTATACTTTGAGTGATTAAAATGATAAAAAAGGGAAGCTTAATTTAATTTAAGAACTTAAGTATCTTAAAAAAAACAAATAAATAATAAATGATAATATTATAGCATTATTATGTTTTGTGCCCCAATAATGTGAATTAAAAAAAAAGAAAAAAGAAGAAAAAAATGGTTGAGAAGATGAGTGGGACGGCAGTGGGAAGCAAAGAGAAGGAAACGTGTGGCATTTGTGCACCACTCGGAGAAACAGGGCCCTCCACGGCCCACGCCGAAGATCAAGTCATCCAATCACACCCCTCCAAAGATCAACTCATCCGATCACTTGGTTCTACTTTGTACGTCTTCATTTCATTCTTTGTTTTTCTTTTCCCAATTTTACACACTAATATCGCCCAGAATTACACGCCTCTCCATCTTTCTTGTGCTCCCTCTTCTCTCTTTTTCGTCCTTCATTCTCCCACTTAATTACATTTATGCCCTTCTTTCTTTCTTTCTTTCTTTTTTTTTTCCATGTTTGAAGTTCTCAAATTTCTTACTTAAATTTGAAATGCCTAATTTATAATAAAGATAATTTTAGTCTATAATAATTTACTGATAATTTGCCAAAGATCTTTTTCTATATTACCATTATAAGATGTTTTTTATTTTTCTAAAGAGATAAATTTAAATTTCAGTTCACGGATTATGAAAGTATAAGTGTATTAAAGATTAACTCCAAGTTTGTGCATATTTTTAATTTGTTATTCATGTTTTATAAACAAAAAAAAATTGCAAGTAATTTAAATTGCACCATTTCTTAAACTTATGCTTGTATCCTGTATGTTAAAGTCACATGTAGTTAAAATTATTTTTAGAGAATAAACTATGGAATTATGGGAAATATATATATATTCTAAATGATTAGTTAGAAGAAAAAAAAAATATTTTATCAAGATAATTTTTTTTACTTTTATAAATCATAATAATAAGTATTTATTAATATAATATTTGTTAAATAATTCTTAAATATATTTAGTTAAATAGTTAGATCTTTATTAAAATACGTGAATAAGATGCTACAAGGGAGATCCGATTAATTTTAGGAGGCAAGACATGAAATAGATTTTTGTCACTTAATTTATGTTAGTGGACTCTTTCTGTGAGATATTTTCCATTTGTATATCTCTTTGTCAGAGAGGACTTAATTTGTTAAATAATATAATTATTTCACATTAAATTATTAGTTTTATAAATTCTTTTTAATAGAAAATAAAATTTAATTTAATTAATTAATTCTCACAATTTTTTATTTTTAATAAATTATCTTTCCATGCTTATTGCACAAATCGTTCCACTCGTTGCCCAAAACTTGTCTTTTTAATCGTCATGAAATGTTCATGAGTTTCAGGCTCTTAATTCAGAGTTCCATAGTTTATTTTATTATTTATTTAATTTATAAAATATAAATTTTCATGAGTTTCGGTAATTTCACTATTTCTCAAGAATGGAAAGTAAAAGGCATATTTATTTATTTTATTTTTTTTTCAAATGTGAAGGTTATTGACTTTAAACAGCATTTAAAACATCCATTTTAAAAGGCCGCTTTCAGCAGTAAACTTTGTAAAAAACATTCAACTCTATAAAAATTGAGATTGGTATCTTAAAACTAATAATTGAGTTTTTTAAAAACCAACGAGTTCCATGTGCACTTAATTTAGTGCAATCCCATGTCATTTTAACCAAGTTTTTAATTTTTAATCTCAAATAAGATATTAAACAATCAATAAAAAAACTATTTCAAATAAAAAAAAATTACGAGTATATATATATATATATATATATATATATAGAGAGAGAGAGAGAGAGAGAGAGAGAGAGTAACAAATATCTAGGTAATAGTTAGATGTTTAAAATAAATACCAGGTCTGTATTCATGTGAGTGTTCATGTCAGTTTTTGTTTTTTATTATTTTTATAAAATATATTGGCTAAGTGTTAGAGATATACATTTCACTAGTAATTGATCATTTGACTCTTACCCGCTTATCCCATGAACACAGAGATTGGGCTGCAATTCTGTTCGGATAGATAAAAGATCTTTTCTACACCATTATATCCGGCTTGTTTCAAATTTTTGGCACAAAAAGTCCCATAAAACACATGTTATAATAGGATCAGTATCATTAGATCAAATGCCTTTTAATTCATTCTTTTTGTTTCTTAATTTTTCTCCCTACTCTCTTAGTTTAATGTTTAGGATTTAAAGTGGGAGGTTTTAAAGGTTTTAAAATTTTAAGTTTAATATTTTTATAATACTTGATAATTTTAAAATATATAATAAAAAAACTATTACAAAAATATTGCATAAATATAGCATCACTGGTTTCGACACACTCGAGGTCACCGGAGACAAAGTCCATCCGGTTACTGGTTAATTCAAGGGCGGCCAAAGAGTGGCTCAAATGGACGGTGAGGATGCAGCTTTCACGTGAACCTTGAATGGTCTGGATCAATCTTTGTCTTCTTCCCCAACTTGTCTTTTTAAATAATTTAATTAATTAATCATGTTGGATTATCTATTTGTGCACCTTTATCAATATCATTAATTTATACGTGGAGTCTATAACTAACCACATAATTCAGATTAAAAAACTACTTTAATTTAATCCTTTTTCGTTATTCCAAATCATGATTCACCTATCAAGTCATTTTTAATGTATATTCAACACATGCTTGAGTTTTTTTTAATAAGTCAGTCAAAGTTAATAGTTAATCTTGTCTCTTAGTTTTAATTTATACTTGCGTCCTTGTTTAATTAATAACAAAATAGATTAGATTAAGACTGGTGCCCTACTATATTTAAAATGCTATTTTATGTGAATTATACTGGAATGAGTTTTTTAATCATGAATTAAAAATGATAATTTTTGTTGTTACATTAATCCCACGCGAGTTATATATATATATATATATATATATATATATATATATATATATATATATATATATATGCATATTCTCCATTACATAGGTAGTAATTGCAAGGATAAAAATCTTCTTTGATTTTGATATTATGTTATAAAATTCAAACAATTTTCAAGATTTATTTTTCATATTTTTTATATAATTGCAGAAAAAATATAAATATGATAAACATTATAAAAAGGGCAACATTTTTCAATACACATTAATACGTCCACGAAAAGACTACGATTTGGTCATACAAATCACATTGAGAACCTAAAATAATATATAAAAAAATCACTTTTATAATTTTTTTTCACTTATTATTTATTTAAAAATAAAACATCAAAATAATAACTTGTTATTGTTCATAATAATTTAAAAAATAAAATAAATAAATAACCGGTGTCGGTTCAGAGCAATGGCACAAGAGTAAATAAATCCTAGAACGGTGGCATATGCAAGCAACCTTGCAATATAAAAGATGGAAGGGACCATCAGTGAGTTTTCATACGCACCTCATTTCCACTCATTTCTCGTGCTTCATCACTGAAACACTCCTACTTCTTCAATTTTACATTCCAGTCCCTCTAAACTTCCTTATTTTCACATCCGAGTCCCTATTTTCCTCCTCTTTCTTCTCCCTCTCTCTGTGGACGAAGCGCGGCATGGAGGCTAGCATCTCCGCCGCCGCCGTCCCTCCTCTGGGTTCGTTCCGCCGCGCCGGTGCCGGCGCCGGCGCCGGCGCCGGCGCAGGTTGTGTTCTATTTTTTACCCCACTTCCTACGCGCAGATCCCCAGTTCTTCGCCGGCGCAGACCCTCAACTCTCTGCCTCTTCGTCGGAGAAGACAGTGCGAAAACAACCACCACAAGCGCAATCGAAAGGAAGGAGAAAGACGAGAAAGAGATCATCATCACTTTGAATGAAAGCCAAATCCGGGCCAAAGAGAGGACGGAAAGGAAGCAATCAGAGCGAAGAACATACCTCGTCGCCGCAGTGATGTCCAGCTTCGGCTTCACATCCATGGCCGTCGCCGCCGTCTACTACCGCTTCGCCTGGCAAATGGAGGTGCTTACCCATCCCTCTTTCCACTTGGATTCATCGATTCCCCTCTCCAAATCCCTAAAAACCAAAAAAAAAAAATTCAAAAATCTCTGTTCTGATTTCAGGGCAATGAAATCCCCTTATCTGAAATGCTCGGAACTTTCTCCCTCTCCGTCGGAGCAGCAGTGAGTTCTCCATCTCTCATCTCATCCTCTTCTTCTTGATTTTGTGAATGGAATTGAATTGAATTTGTAGGTGGGCATGGAGTACTGGGCACGATGGGCGCACCGCGCGCTATGGCACGCCTCGCTGTGGCACATGCACGAGTCTCACCACCGCCCACGCGACGGTCCCTTCGAGCTCAACGACGTCTTCGCCATCATCAACGCGATTCCGGCCATCTCTCTTCTCTCTTTCGGCTTCTTCAACCGCGGCCTCGTCCCCGGCCTTTGTTTCGGCGCTGTTAGTCTCATATAAACATTTATATTTATATGTTAATATTTATTAAATTAATCGATGTGGGACTATTAATTAAGAGAGTAAATTTTGTAAACAGGGTTTGGGAATTACTCTGTTTGGGATGGCGTATATGTTTGTTCATGATGGACTAGTGCACAGGAGATTCCCAGTGGGGCCCATTGCAAATGTACCTTATTTTCGAAGAGTTGCTGCTGCTCACAAGGTTTGTTTTGCTTATATTATGCTTGAATTTCATAGTGCATTTGTAACCAGAATATTAATTGTTTTATTTTTATTTTTTAATTTTGTAGATACACCATTCAGACAAGTTCAATGGAGTGCCATATGGGCTGTTTCTGGGACCGAAGGTGGGGTAACTTTGCATCTCTGCCTTTCATTTTTGCTTTACAGAAAACAAATAAGTTGGTATATGGGACAAAAATGGGTTTGTTTGTGTGATTTTGCAGGAGCTGGAGGAGGTGGGTGGGATGGAGGAGCTGGAGAAAGAGATTAACAGGAGGACTAAAGCTTATGATGCTGTTGATAAAACATCCGGGAATACCAGTTGACCTTTTGATCTTTCTTGAGAGTTTTTTTTTTTTTTTTTTTGAACTTTGTTTTTCACAGTTATAGCTGTGTGTATGTTATATATGTTTTGTGCAATGAGGAAGAGTGGATATATAGTTATATACTTGTGCTTTGTTTGATTGATGTATATGTTTAGCATATTTTCCACACTGTTTTGACTTGACACAACTTTTAATAGAAATATTAAAAGAGAATATGCACTCGTGCTCTCTTCCCTTTGTTCCTCCCTCTCTCACACACACTGTTGTTAGTCAGCTGTTTGCCTGGTTTAAAGGATTTAACTATTCACATTTCTGTATCTACTCAGAGAGTTTGGCAGGCAATATGGTCAAGTGCACTGCATTTCTTTCTTGGTTTTTTGAAGCCAGGCTCAGGCATGTGTGTATAAACAACAGAAACAATGACTAACAGACAGCAGATGCTTTTTAATAGTAAAAGATAATAAGAGAGGAGTATGCACACATGCATGTAGATAATTAAATATATAACTCTTGCTCAAGGAAAAGGAAGTCAAAGCAAAGAATTTAATAAATACATCAAGCCTGAACACCACACTGATGGAACCCTGATGTTACTACTAGCAAGCTGATTACGCCTTGCTTGATGTTTACTTTGGCTTCTTCACAACTAAAAACATGAAGGTACGTGTAAAATGATCACTGTGTGAACCAATTAATGACACAACTAAAACACAATTTTGGGTGATTCAATCAATTTGGCTTTTTATCATTATGTAAGTTTTAAGGACAATAAAAAGTTATCAGAATACTGTACATTATTATGTTATATATATATCTTTATACAAATTTGAGTTTGTTAACTAACTTGATTAACCTGAATCCTCCACTACAAGAATTCCAGTTTTCTTCAGTTTTTTTTAGGTCAATTCATGTGTCAATAAGATTTAAATTCAAGATACGTAATATATACACTATCCATTCTTTAATATCAGCTTAGTTTTCACATACTAGACAAAACATTATAATTAAGTGATTCAGTTAATTTTGTCTATATCAGCCGACTAGCTTGTTTTAAAATATTTTTTACATGAATTATGAGGAGTTTAACTGATCATCCAAACCAAAAACTACCTTTATTTTATTTTTTTATTTGAAAAAATAGATAAATTATTTTAATAAATATACAAGAGTAGTCCCCTCCTTCTTATAGCTAAAACATGCCTATGTCACTAGACGTGTTGTTGTTTCTTTGTTCCAGTGTTTGAATGTATTTTTTTCTAGTTTTTTTTTTGTTAGTTGTCCTGTCTTTATTCTTCTTTTTAATAAATAAGTGATTTATCTATTTTATTAAAAAAAAATACAAAAAGAGTCTGGAGATACAAAAAGACAATTCAACTAACAATGTAAAGAAAATAAAACATGCGACAAGAAATTGCAAACGCAAACAACAACAACAAAGAAAATAGAACTACAGTTCCCCTAAAGAAGATAAGCACCCTTATTTTAATTTGCATATGTTTATATAAATTGGAACTGCAGCATTGTGTTTTGTTTCTTGTGTTCTTTCAAGTGAATCATGTATGAGTCAGTAAAGAAACACGTAGCGTTCTTTGATGTCAACTTATCATCATTCACACCTGAAAACATCACCACCTTTCTTGAATTTATTATCATCAAGGCCCCATCAAGAGGCACCTCATTAAAAAGATAAGAATAGATAAATCAGAGTTCTGTTAGTGTTGTGGAAATATAACACTCAGGCTCATTAAAATGCATGGATAGTGGCCATTCATATTATGATATACAAGATGGGACCATGAGGATTGGTTAGGTCACTATAACTTATAGGCAAAGGTTCAAGCACACCCAATGGCTTATTGTCACATGGAGTGCAACTTGGTATTGTCTCTATCTTTCTATCTTCTTTTTTATCTGCATGACATTCTTATTTATGTGATGAGGATGATGCTGTGTTTTATTTTTATATTTTATGTGTGCATTCATGAGAGGTGGCATTGAACTTGGCCAAGCAATGAACGTATTTATTTATGGAACCCATGATTTTGATTTGAATATTGATTTTTCTGGGATTTTGCTTAAGGTCTATGATCTCGGAGATCATTGACTTTGATTTCTCATGATCTTGTGTGAAATAAGTGGAGAATTTTCTTATTTTGGTTCCAACAAAGAGATGATGTGTTGTCTCCTATATATATATATATATATATATTGTAGACTATAAAATTATCTTATTTCATTTTATTTGTTAAAATAGAAAGTTTTGATATATATATATATTTTGGTTCCAACAAAGAGATGGTGTGCTGTTTCTACCTCTGCCCATGCTATTATTTTGAAAATTGTACATGCACTGATTCT
This sequence comes from Dioscorea alata, assembly GCA_020875875.1. Taxonomy (NCBI): domain Eukaryota; kingdom Viridiplantae; phylum Streptophyta; class Magnoliopsida; order Dioscoreales; family Dioscoreaceae; genus Dioscorea; species Dioscorea alata. The sequence goes on from CM037024.1 coordinate 19,865,194, forward strand.
GTGGTTTTTTTCAGCTCCTGCCTCTCAGCAGGTGAGATTTGAGGAGCATGCTTCCTCTCTTCGTCGCAGTTTGATTTTTCCTGACCAGGTTGTGGCGCCCACCGGTAGAGTTGCTCCCGGTGATGATGTTCCTAAGCAGAGAATGGGATAGCTGCTTCGGAACTTGGTGTGGTCTTGGCCAGTTTGTCTCGATCGCTTTACCGGTGTCTTTGGTCTTGTTTCGTGATGTTGTACCCCTCCCACTCCTAGTGGTTTGTTTATCTATGATTGTTTTGTTCTTGTTGTTCACTGTTTTTCTGGCGGTTGGACTATACATTTTCTTTGTTTTAATACATGTGATTTATTCACCTTTTCAAAAAATTTTTTTTTTAATAAAATTTATTTAGTGAGAGAGTCACAAGAGAGATGATCGCATGCAATATATTAAAGTAGTTAACAATCCATGCCAGTTAATTTAAAAAAATTATATGAATTTGAATGAATAAACCTGAGTTGAAATTGTTTGTCTTTGCCTACTCGTTTTTTTTAGTTTTTTAATAAATTTGTGATTCATTTATTTTATAATATATATATATATATATATATATATATATATATATATATATATATATATATATATAAACCTGAGTTTTTATATTTTTAAACTATTTAAGATTTTCAATTGAATCTAATCTAGATAATTACTTAAAGATTAGCAGGTATCAAAACAGCGGAGTTCCCGCATGAACGTAAAACCTGATTCTTAATTTATCTTAAGAAAAACTGGAATTTGTCTCAATTTTATTATGCTATCAATAATTAGTTACACTAATAATGAAAAAGAGAAAGAAATGAGATTTTTTTATTGATGTCAAATCATAGGATGGGTTGAGGAAAGCTGAAAGCTGAAAACTGAAAAGAAGAAACAAATAGTATGCAATTGATAATAGTGATGGAGATTGTTGAAAGGCTGCAACTTTTGTCTATATCTTTTTGTGTTCCATGTTCCTCCACGAAATGATTTTTCTACAACTCTTCAATCAATTTACCTTTTGTTTTTCCTTTTAAATTTTGTTTTTACTAATTTTTACCTATGTTTTGTCATTCTCATTTTCTTCCGAAATTTAATCAAGTCCATAGATCTCTCAAAGAAACCTCTGAAAGAGGATTCATGGCCGTATAAATCATATCAATCTTTCTAAAAGGCACTATTAGATTGCTACATTTAATAAATATCTTTTGGTTGACTTTGTAGAGTTTTTTAATATTTTTTTTTAACTTATATTATTATTCTTATTATTTATTTATAATGTAGTTTGTCAAAAGTCGTTATACAATTGAATTTCAAGTTACGAGGTGTTGGGAAAATAATTAAACTTTGTCCTGATCAACATCAAGATCTCATTGCCACCTTTTCCTGAACATTTATTTATAGGTAAACTTTTGAAACTTTACTACTGCACTTGCTTGTTGTGTTTGTTGCTTGTATTGTTTATCAATTTCTAAATCAACATGATTGCCTTTTAAATCAACTCATAATCATAATCTAAGCAAAATTATTATGCAATAATCTGAAGAAGTGTATTTCTTGAGGGATGGTGAGTTTATTTGGTTTTTCAACTCTTTTAGATTGAAACTATATCTTTTTAGTTGCGATGTAGGTAGGTTAGAGCCATGATATCTTATGTTTATTATGTCTTTATTTATTTATGACAGATTTCTTTTTAGAAGAAAATTCAACTCTCCATGATTTTTTCTATGTAGTCGCACCTCACATTTTTCTTTACCAACATCAGAGGGTAAGGATGGTATTTTCACATACTTGTCATGATATGGTGGTAGGTAGAAAGCATTAGTGGGGGTTGGTGGGATGAATTATTGGTGGTAGATGCCACCAACCTCATTCATATGAGTCATTGAATCAAATTAATCATAACCATTCATTTGGTAGGTAACGGCTTATATAAACCCTCCAAGACACCTTGTAAAAACACACAAGAGCGCTTTGTAACAAACATTGCTAATAAAATAAGAGTTTTCCTCATTTGCTTGTTTATTTACTTGTATTCTTGCATACTTTTATTCTTGCTTTATTATCTTTGTCTTGTCTCGTCTTTCATTTTCATATTTGCGAGTTTGTATTTTTTATTAAACAAAGGAAGAAGGCTGCCTTGGTTAAATAGAACGCTAGATAGAACTTTCAACTTTGAACAAATACCTACGAAAGGCATCATGGAACCTTGAACGAAAGGATAAGCTCGTGACAAGTGGTTATAGTGCTTTGGTCTTCTCGTAATTTACATCTTGCTTTTTGAAAATGTCAGGATCTCAAAGTAACATGACTCAAGGTGTTAAGGAGAAGTAACCTAGGAAGGAAAAGGGCAAGTTCTAGAGATGTCATGGCGGACATGAACACAAGGCTCTTAAAGATAGAGCTTGTGGTGGCTGAAGGGCAATAGCTGTTTGATGATGTTGAGCATCACATCGGAGGACTCGAACATGGGTATGAAGAGTTCTGGGAGTAGATACAAGGAGCACTCAACATTCCGGCCTCAAAGTGCCTCGACCAAGTTAAGAACTTGGAGGAAACCCTCCAACCTAAAGTTGTCCTTATCAATGAAAATCTCAAGAATGTCATCACCGATGAAAAACTTGAGAGGGTCATCACCGAATTAAATGCCAATTAAATTGAGTGCTAGAGGAGCTCGTATTATGGAAGAGGGGTGGAAGTGTGCCCATTCTGGCTACCATTTCGATATCTCGAAGATTGATATTCCAAGATCTAGAGCCTACAATGGGTCTAGGAATGTGAAAGATATCGACAATTTCTTTTGGGGCTAGAACAATACTGCAAGGCCCTTGATTTGGAGGAGGCCAAGAAGGTAGATAGTTAACTCTCTATCTCATCGATATCGCAATGATTTGGTAGAAACGGAGATATGACGACATCGAAAGAGGTACTTCGGCAATTAACTCTTTTGATGACTTCAAGAAGGAACTTAAGAAGTAATTCTACCCCGAAAATACCGAGAATTAGGCAAGAGTAAAGCTTTATCGACTATTCCATAAAAATAACATTTTAAGAGTATGTGAAGGAGTTCTTTGAAGCAGTTAACTTATTATTAAAAACACTAAATAAACACAACAACATTAAAAAGGATAAATTATAAGTGCATCCAAATGCTTAATATATAAACTCATTAAAATTATGATTTATTTAAAAAATTTTAGAATATATTCATATTAAAATCATTAATATTTGCCGATGGTTTTTTTTTTTTTTTTAAATACGACAAACACCTGTTTCTATAGCACATTAGTGTGTCTTTCGATATCACCTGTGAGTTAATTTTTCCAATGAGAATTCGAACTATTACCACTCCATACACCACATGAGAGATTTATTTTTTGTGCCGCTAACCACTTGAACCAAGTAGTTTTGGTATTATTTTTTTTTATTATGATATTTTGGAAACAAATTAATTAGTGTATATATAATATAAAACATGGGCATTTTCTGTGTTATGCTTATGCGCTTTAAGATTGACTTCATTAATATAAAATCAATTTGAATAATATGAATTTTTAATTACTTTAATAAACATTGAATAATACTAAGTTTTATTTTAAAAATATATAGTATGTTTTTCATAATTTTTCTTTTTTATTAGTTTTTTGAATAATCTCCCAAGTGTAGAAATAAATTTCTTATGTTTTCATATATATATATATATATATATATATTTTTTTTTTTTTTTTTTGAACGAGTAGATATTAATTTTTTTTTAATAGAAGTTAACTTAAAAAAAAAAAAAAAAAAAAACTCTATGAAGAACCAGAACTTTCCTGAACTTTCGGGTCCTCGCTATGAATCGAATCTGAAACGGAGAGCATCCGTGCTTCAATTGCTTCTTTCGTTTTGATCCTTCTCGATTCTCGTCGCCGGAGTTCGCCGGAGCTACCACACCGAAATCAACCGGAGGTGTGAACTCTGCCGTCTTTTCTCTTATTTTACTTCTTCTCCTTCCATTGATTGGTTACGATATCTATAATTTTTTACCATGAACCAAAGTTTCCTTAATTCCTGAAACCTGTTTGATTTTATCTTGAATGAAATTCTATGATGTTTTTCTTAACTAGGAAATGATGCTAATGAAGTATTGTAACCATTTCATTCCTTTTCGTTCAGAGCTTAATTGCTAGTAAATCTATAAAATTGCAGTGTTTTTTGTTATTTTCTTGTAGAGAAAGTCTGCAACATTATATTATCATGGTTCAAATAATGTGGATAATTATGTTGAGATAATGAATTTGTAGAAAATAAAAAAAAAAAAATTGTAGAAAACTCAGGAAGAGAGAACTAAATGTATTCTCTTGAATGAAAAAAGGATTTTAATTCAAGGGAGTATCTTGTACTCAGATTATGCTCCATGATTTTTCTTATTTGGGATATTCCTGTAAGTGTTGTTCACTTTTTGTTTGCTTGTTTGTCTCATAATGATTGATTGATTGATTACTTGAATATTATCACATATACCAACCAGTCTCTTGCCCTATTGGTACAAAGTCCTTTACTTACTGTGTTTGCTTAAGATCAAACTCCAACTTCCATATAAAGTGAGCACAAGTACTTGTTGAGTTTGCTCCCTGGGCACATCCGCACTTGTCACATCTTGTCAAAATAAATATCACATATTTAGAGCTCATTAACTTTAGCATTGTTGTACGGATTAGATGAATATCATCTCTCATTCAGAGGAATTCTTAGTAAATCTAAGAAATTGGATGCTGCACTGGAATTTATATTGTAGTCGGGTTATGCACCTGGTGCTTGCTTTGAAGATGCTTTTTTTTTTCTTTGATCATTTTGGAGTGCATGGATGTGAATTTGGTGAGAATTAAGGTTTTTATTCCCAGATTGAGAGTTGAACACTCCACGAATAGTTATTTCAGGTTAAGGATCTTAGTGCTTCATGAGAAATTTTAATCATGAATAAACTAATCTACTTTTTAAATCGGATTAGCTTATTCTTGAATTAAGAGAGAAAATAAACTTTTAAAAGTGGGTAATTTAAAAAAAAAAAACTTGTATGTAGTATTCTTTTTTTGGGTCTAATATCTTATCAATAAAGAACATGGGATCAATGTTCATCTACATTCCAAATGAAGACACCTTATAAGTTTGTTATCATTCTCAAGATTTTCTTGCGATAAGCTGTACAAATACATTTGTACTCTTTGGTAGATTATATATTTTTGGAATATGAAAATAAGTGTCACCGGCATCTCTAGCTTTATGATTGTGATGCATCTTTTGCTTCTTCATTTGGTAACTTATGTTTCACGGTTGTGTATTGAACTTGGCATCATCTATTTATCAGAAGAAAGCTGTAAAGTTTAAATCTCTCTTCTGCTGGAGGATTAATTTGCCCGTTCTGAACTTTTCCCTACGAGGACGTGAATGCGAGGAACAACAACCAAATTGCCTGTAAAGAATCTGGTGAAGCAAATATATCCCATGCGGACATGGAGTAATATTAAACAAACATTTTCTACTCTTTTTGCTTTGCAGTTCATTGTCGTCCCTTGTCTGATTAACAGGTCATGAATGCAGGACCCATGACAGTGTCTGCACCCAAGAAACAAGAAGCGAATGACGCCCAGGAAGGAGTAATAGAAATGAACGGCGATTTCGGACAAGTTGTTGCCTTTAATAGGCCAAAGCTGCCTCCTGTTCTTGGGCCTTTGGTTTTACTGTCAGTTCTGGAAATGGGTTCAACTGCTGAGGATGAATCATAAACTTAATACATCTTTACTGGTACTGGTCTTACTTTTTCAGCAGTAGTTTAGTAAATAAATGAAGAAACTGAGGAGTGGGAGAAGGAGATGTTCCTCTCGAGTTCTCCAGTTGTTTGCACGAGTCTTTTGTAAGAACCTGCACTGATAAAATGTAATGTGAATAATGTATCTGACCCTATGTTGGTGTTCTGTAGTTCTGATAATGTTGAAGTAAATTGTACTGGTTTGCTGGGTGCAATATGACATAATCTGGGGAAAGCTGGATATCAGTAGTCCAAGATCAGCAATAAATTGCTGTTCTGCAGTAATATGGACAAGTCACAGATTACCTCTCTTATTGTAGACTAATTAGTATATATATATATATATATATATATATATATATATATATATATATATTTGGCTAGATTTGAGTTTTCACTTTCTTTGTATTTGTTTGTATGATAATATTGGTGATTACTTGGACATATGCTCTGTAGGTTCTCTGTCAAGTATGTATTTTATCCAAATAGATTCGGAGGGGCTATGTAACGAGAACAAAATTTATAAAATTTATATGAAAAGGAAACGACACAAACTAGTGTATCCAAGTGTTCTGAAACATCGTGAGTAGCACTAAAATCGGAAATAGATAAAGAATTGATTAATATTGGTTTCAACTTTCAACTTAATCCTTTATAAGATAATCATCATAACATACTCATTGACATGGTCATATGTTTTCAACTTAATCAACTCATGTAATTATGCAATCAATTATTTAACCAATCAACATGAAACTAGTTTAACTGTGTTTTTGAGAGAAATGGGGTGGTCAAATCCTCCGGAAAAAGCTGCAAGAAAATTATAAAAAATTTTAGTTGAAATTTAAAAATTAATAAAAAATTATTATTATTATTATTATTTAAAAAAAAAACGTCAGGACTAAGAGAGAAACCCGTTCGTGGTTGCTTCTAATGCGGTGTCCGAAATAACAATGTTCTGATCCTCGACCCCGATTCCACTTTCCCTTTCTCTTCGTTTTCCTCTTTCCGGAGAGAGAGAGAGAGAAGGGCGGCGAGGAGAGGAGAGGAGAGGAGGATGGAGGTGGTGCTGCATGTCTACGATGTGACTAACAGTGGCTCGGACAAGACCAACAATACCATTCTCCAGATCAACAAGTTCTTCAAGGATGGGATCGGCCTTGGCGGCATCTTCCACTCTGCTGTTCAGGTTTGGTCTCCTCTTATTCTACTTCGATCTGTAATCGCTGTTGCTTTTGATTTGAATGATGGAGATGCCATAGGTTTTGTTGATCGGCGCTGATTTCACGTCTTTGGTTGTTGTTTAGGAAGTTGAGAATGGCGTTGAAGGATTTTAGCGGTAAAGAAAGTTTAATTTTGAGTGATTTTGAAGCATAAAAATGTTAGCTTGCCCCTTTTGTGAAAGAGATATTTGATTGGACTATATTTGGTTGCGAAACGAGATTTGGTTTTGGTTTTGATGAAGAGTGAACTGCATTGAGATTGTTGAAGGGTGGATATATCTTTAAGCATAAGAATATCTCATTTGATTTTTGACATGAAATTGTGGTTCTCATTCTGTTTTTGATTAATTGGAACCTGCAACAAGATCCAACCATGGTATCTACCATTTCTTATGGAATCAATGAAGATCACCATAGATTTACTGGAAATACTAGAAAACTGGTGTCTTGATAGCATGCGTCTATTGAGAAGAACAAAGTTAAGTGTGCTGCATAAAATTTGCCTACTAGAGGCTATATTAATGGGAAATGCCTCCATTTTTTGTCTTCGGAAAGTAGACTGTTACAATGAATGCTGAGTGGAACTGAACTGCAACTTTCGTTGTTGAGCTTTTTGGAGGAATATGAATGAGAAATATCTCTATTTGTCATGTTTAGAGAAAATAGATCGAGATCATGAATGCCAAGAGTGGACTAGCCACCAAATCCCATATTTGTGCTTGAGCATTTTGTTGTGAAAGACTCTGTGATAAACATGGCTGGTTGCTTGCTGTCAGATGTAATTACTATGAGAATTTCACTCAGCATTCTTGAATTTGTTGATACACTTGACTCTCTGGATCTTTTTTTTCATAAACACAGGTGTTCTGGCTATATGTGATCTCTACTGCTTATTTAGAAGTCATATTTTTGTGAATTTCTTTCAAGATAACTGTGTTAGATTTTTCTAATGGCTATTTAGATTTATAGAATGCTTTCAGCTACTATTTTTAAATTCTTTCAGCTACTATTTTAATAATTTGTTGATGTATCATTCATAAACGCATATCATGTAGCACCCATCTGATGTTAATTTTATATGCCTGTGTGAGGGCTCTCTCGGTTGCTTTTTCTTTTTTGTTCTCTTACAAAAGATGCTTTAAATTCTGTTGATTGTACATCTCATAAGGGGCTCTTTTTTGACAGGTTTATGGAGATGAAGAATGGTCATTTGGGTTTTGTGAATTTGGTACTGGAGTTTTTAGCTGTCCTCCGAGTAAAAATCCAATGTATACCTACCGTGAGCGCATTGTTCTTGGAGAAACAAACTGTTCAATTTTCAAAGTAAATCAGATTTTGCGGGAGCTCAGCCGAGAGTGGCCTGGAGAATCATATGATCTGCTATCAAGAAACTGTAACCACTTCTGTGATGTTTTCTGTGAAAGGCTTGGTGTACCCAAACTACCAGGTCAAATGATAACTTCTTGTGCTGATTTTAAATTTGTTGGCTATTCTCTTATGAACTAGTGTGTATAAATCCTGCAAATTGGCTTTTACTAGTCCTCCACATTGAGACTCTTTTCATTTCATTATTTGGATTTTGACTTGTTTTGTAGACATATGTATATGCTTTCTTCAAACTGTACTTACTGCTTATGCTTAAGGGAGCTATTAATTTCTTGAATAATTTTTACATTACGGTTTTTTTTGTAGAATGGCATTTAGCATTGGGTATCAGGCTAGGCAAATTAGTTTCTTGTGGTTATGATGTAAATTCTGCAATTCATGATGTCATGTTATTCACATCTTGCAGGTTGGGTAAATCGGTTTGCCAATGCTGGTGATACTGCCATGGAAGTTGCAGGCACCACAGCAATGAAGGTTTACCCTTTAATCTTGATTAATGCATTTTCATTATTGTTTCTTATTCCTTGATCTTTACCATATATTATTGATGAAGGTGCTTAGATTATTGGAAGGATGACATTTTATGATTTTGGTTTGTGAAATATGCTTCACTTTTGTTCTTCAGTGGTTGTTTGCAACTGCATTTATTGATGTGTGAAGTCCGACAACTTTGCCTTTAATTTGTGGTTAGCTATTATGCTTTTTCTTTAACAAGTTTTACCCACATGTATGACAATGGTTCATCCATTAGCACAATCAGTATGATGTTTGTACCCAATGAGCAGTGTTTACCAATTTATGGGAGTCAATTTGGAAAACTTCTTAATTGGAAGAGATAGTCCACAATATTAGCCCTAGAGGAATTAACAGACTGTTAGTGTATCTCAGTCAAGGCATAGAAAATAAAGATGTAGTTGGGTCAACCATCCATTTTTCTTCATAAATGAAAACCTCTAGTATTCATTATGGGGCATTAATAATGAAAGAGTTAGATCTTTAAAAATATGGAACTCCCAACTTTCAACAGCTGAATTGTGTTCATCTTGCTTCCCAATAGTTGTTTGTATTGAAGCCTAAAATGATTCTTGTCAATTGATTTTAGACAAGATCGAGGTTAGCAACTTCATTGACTGTAAGTTGTTAGATGTCAGAGATCTTTTTGATAACAATTTGTACTTTTTTCTCAATTGAAAATGTTATATTTGTACATACTAAATAATAATAACTAATTAATTTAAATTACTCCCGAACACCAAGAATTTTTGAATAGGTATTTTTAAATTACTCCCGAGACATGCCAGGACATCAATTCTCTTCTTGTATGAAATTTTCCAATATGCACTTTGCCCCCTTGTATAAATATTTTGAAGTCACTTCAAAGATCATTGAATTAGCTCAAGTAATGACAAAGAAATTTATTTAAAAAGAAATAACTTCAATTTGTATGCTATATTCTACGAATCATACAAAGGCTTGCAGACCTCTTTTTTTTATTTGTCAATGTATGTAAACAGTAAATCTTATTATGTTCTCTAACCCATTTAAAGTTGTCAAAAGTGTCACTTTACTTATGTTTTTTACTCAAGTAGCCGAGGAAATTATTACGCGTTGTTAGAAATCTCTAGCTTTCCTTTATATGTTCTCATATCATGTTAGTCTTCAAGTAGATGGAGCAAATAATGAAGATTATTATTGACTAAGCAACTTCCTAATATTTTGTCCAGACAGGTCGTTTAATCCAATATCATGCATGCTGTCAACTAGGCCTACATGTATGAAATTTGCATGGATTATATGAAGGTGAAATGAATGTTTAATCCAATTCATTTTTTTAACTATGAGGGATAATCAGAGCACCATAACTTTCTGGGATGATCTTTATCAATTACATAAATTTTGTGAAACAATCTTAAATCTTCTAAATAGAAGTGATAATTGACTATCTTTTGGCCGTTTCATAGTCTATTCTTGGAATGCATTTGTAAGCTATGTAGACAGAAAGATGCACTGCCAACATTTGTTCTTTACTAATGTTTTTACCTGTTTCGTATATACTTATGTTTGGACTTGAACTTTGCATTTGGCTAGTTTCAATGTATGCTATTCATACTCTTAAGGAGGTGCAGTATTTTAGTCTGTCATATGATTCAGTGTTTTGTAGCACCATTTAGTTAAGACTTAATAATATGGATAATTACCTCCCTTTCCCTGTTAATAGGCATTATATCCTATTTCAGTTGAAATCAGTGGATGAACTGGTGACTATGCACAAGAAAAATAATATTCCAGTTCTGAAGTACGTGACATCAAAATTATATTTTGCATAAATAAAGCATGCATTTGCCATATAAAGAATGACACAATACTATGAAATAAATCTACATGCTAAAATTGTGAAATGTGATTGATCATTAGATAAAATTTTCCATTCCTGCAGCATGCCAAACATTTGTAAGTAAAGGCCAAACCTACAACAAATGCATGAAATTTGTATTGGTTAATGCATCTTGTGCTTGAATCTTTGTCTTTATCAATTCGTGTGGTTTGCCATGCCTGTTAACTCGTTCACTGCCGCTGTTGCCTTATATCTTGCAGTTCAGGCAAGCAAAGGCGGAAGTAGTGACAGCTAGCAAAGTGGCATACAGATTCCTTGCGGGCATTGCCTCCAACTCTACAGCCACGACGGAGAGCCCAAGCAGTCCGAATAGAGGTGCTACTGCTCCAAGATTTCAAGGTGCCTGGTTCAAAAACCTGATGTCTATCGGTGCCAAGCCTAGTACTTCTGAAGTCCCAGATGATACCGATGTGATGCTTCCTCAACAAAGTCAAAAATCTTCAGACCTACTGGAGCATAGTCCCAAGCACAACTTGTAACATTTCTCAGACTCAAACTCCATGCTTCAATTGTGCAAATTTCGGTACCATTTGTGGAAATTCCTCCAACTATGACTTCTGCTTCCTTTGTTTTGTAATTGTGCTTTGACATTGTAGTTGTTACATAAACATGTAATTGCAGGCTAACATTGACTGAAATGAAGGGCAACAGCCGGGGGTTTATAAATCCCAAGGCCTCCCCAATGTGGTTAGTATCAGTTTCTCTTGTAAACGTGACCTATCTGAAGATTTTATACATTTTTTTCTCCAGAGAGTTTGTCATCTTTCAATTGAGATTGCTATTTGCTGTAATAGACATGGTTTGTTCTTGAAGTATTTGTTAGTTTCTGTCATGATGTAGTTATGACCTTGAAAACACTCAGTTTATTTGTTTAATTTACAGTAAAGCTTGGGAGAATTCTCGGGCGTGTGTCTTTATTTTTATTCTCTTCTAAATATTGTATTTATGAATACTGCCTCAGAGAATATATATAGTTACTGGCATATTCTCACACAAGAATGTATTATTTATTCATCAAGCCTTCTGAATTATATATTTTTTTAAGGGCTTACTGCTACGCTTTGTATCTTTATTTGCTTGTCTGCTTTATATATATATATATAAAATTTAAATCTTGCTAATTTCCTCAAAACTCTAGTCTGAAAGTGAACACATGCCTTTGCTCAAAATTTACTGCTGTACAGAAAGATTATTAGATGTCGGAGGTGATTTTGACCAACATGGGACAAGCTATTAAAAAAAAAAGATGCATTTCATAGAATGGTTACCACCAAACACATCCTCTACTAACAACAAAAAGACAAAAAGAATATTATTATATTATAAAATTTTTAATATTACTTTTGAGTTCTGAATGCTAGGGACCTTTTTACTTTATCAAATATTATTTGCATAAAATTTTATTTCATAAGTATAATTTTGGCTCTGCTCAATCTTCATTATCCCTTCAAAATCTTGGATTGGGTGTACTAAGTTCAATTTCATAGTTGACTGTAATTTTGGCTAAATGACTGTCATATTTATACCCTCTAAAAAAAATTTCAAATAGTGAAGTGAAGAAATATATATATATATATATATATATATATATATATATATATATATATATATATATATATAAAGTCATTAAATTTTTTTGGCTAAATGACTGTCATATTTATACCCATTAGGAATTTTTTTTGTTTGACACTAGGTGACAAATACCCTTATTTAATATTTAAGTCAGAGACGGGTACAGATATGGAACGTATTTACAAGTTTAACAACATTTTACCTTTGTCTTGCGTAGGTTTCAACCTCAAAATCCTTTAAAAATGAGAACCTAGATCCGATGCCAATAAATCAAGCAACAGTTGGTAAGAAAAAGATTTCAAATGGAGAATGATATATTATATATATATCCAATAATAGCAAAAGTCATTATTTTTTTTTTAAAAAGAATTGAAAACATTGTTTGGAGTGTCACAACAGAAAAAGATTTGATTTGGGCTTATAAACGATAAGTTCTTATAAGTTCATGGGCCTCATATTTATGTTACTGGGCCGCCACGAAATTAATCAAAAAGGGTGACAGATCGAGGAAGATGGGAGGCGGCCGCCGCAATCGGAGTGGGCGCTCGGGTGCTGCGGCGAGAGTCGGCGAGACGCACCGCCGGCGAGGGCTTTGCGGAAGGTACCGCACTTCCTTAACCAATTTCATCTCGTTTGATGGTGCCTCTGATTGTCTATGTTTCTCTGGATCTCTGTCTATTTAGGGTTTTTTTTCCGATGGATTATCTGTTATTATGATCATTGTGTTTGTTTGCTTTCTGATTGGATGAGTAAAACTGGATTGATGCTGGTGAAAATGGATATTAGATTTGTGGAAAGTGGTATATGAATCAAAGGTCTTGTTTTGATGTCAATGGTTGATTGTGTCGTTTGTTTTGAGAAATAACATGCGTGCTCGAGTTCAGCATTATCATCATTGGTGGTTCAATGGGTAAGGAAGACGAGCAGCAAGATGGGATTTTGTAGTTAGGGCTTCTATACCATCTTTTTCATGTTTGGTTTGCAGTGTTTAGAGATAAGAATTTGGAATTCTGGATTTTAAGTTCAATTTAGGTGTAAATTAATGAGCATTTTGTTTGTTGAATTAAAAGTTTTCCAGGTTTGGTCGTGCTTGCATGTGTTGCATTAATCTCTAAGATATGTAAACCTAGTGATGCAGGCAGCATTATTCTAATTAATTAGATGATTTATGTGTGTTTTTTATCCTCTAATTCTTGTTTTGAATTGTTAATGATAAGTTGGTGGCCTCTAGATCCCATGGTTTTTCGTTTCTTTCTTTTTAATTTGTAGTGGTTTATTCACACTTGTCAAAAATAAATTGTTATGGATATAAGATTATTTTCAATCTAGGAGTTTGGTTGAATGTCTATTTAATGTTCACAGATTTAAGAGAGTTGTTTTTTATTGAATAAAATTTGAAATTTTTTTTTAAGAGTGCTTCGTATTAGTAAGAGACTAGCATTTAAGATCAGTGAGAGACTAACATGCACGGATGGTGGGAAGTTATCTGGATTTTTGGTGAATATAAATGGTGAAGCTGATTTCATCGATGTGAGGTTTGTTCTATCATCTATACCTCTACCTTTAATTCATGTTTATCAACAGCCTCAATTGATTTTCTCATATCCCTTTCTAATATTCTTATCATGCTTTACTTTTTAATTTCCTTACTTTTTACAAAGAACCTTTCACTTGTGAGCCCCTCAGAAAAAAGCCTTCAATGCTTGTCTACTTCATCTTTTGTTTGAAGCAGTTCTCCAATTGGTAATGTTTATCTTGCCTTTTTGTGAGGGCTACATGTGTTATGAGAATCTTCGCTGATATTTTTTCACCATCTCTTGTCACTAAATATGTAATTCAGATCTCGTTGTTTACCCTTTCTTCTTAATGATTACTCAATATTAAATTAAAATTTTTCCTTCCATCAGTTAGGAAAACAATATCTTTTTATGTTTTAGCTGCTCAGAGAATGTTACAAATGAATGTCTATTTAGTACTTAATTTGATAGTCAGTTTCTTAGGAAAAAGAATCTCTCAAGCCATCATTTGTAGTTTGGCTACATAAACCAAGTAAATGATTTAATATTTTGACTTTCTTCTAGTTGATCTTGTGATGCAATTGGATTGCTTGTGTATGTGTTTGATACGCACAACATTTGGAGCTCTAGCTCTATTTTTGTGTCTGATTATTTTGTCAATAACTTCTCTTCACATTATGATCTTTTTTGTTTTTTGGCAGCAGACTTTGTATGAACGCCAAAATTTGAGGGTAAAGAAGAACATTAGTTCTCCAAGATCCCAACTGAATTGCTGTTCTGTATATAACGATGGATGATAAATGTGATACCAGACTTTATGTTGGCAATCTTGACAAAAGAATTACAGAGTAAGAATTTATCCATTCATTCTTTTTTTTTTGAAAACAAATTTATTCATTCATTTTTGCCATGCTTGTGTATTAAACTAGACATTATAGTGGATCTCTTGCTTCATTAAAATTCTCCAATACCTCAGGTCCAATGTGATAAAGATGTTCACTCCTTTTGGAAAGATTATGTCTGAAGAATTTTTGTGGCATACTCGTGGTCCGAGGCGAGGAGAACCTCGTGGTTATGTTTTTATCCAGTATAGCACCAAAGAGGTAAGCTCCTGGCTTTAATCTCTCTCTCTCTGTCTCGTGCCCGTGCACAGACACGATGCTCATACTTGTGATTTGAAGTGAGTATGCAGGAAGCTGAACTAGCCAAGGCTAAGATGGACGGGAGATTAGCTTGTGGACGGCCATTGGTTGTCCGGCTTGCTAGTGAGAAGTGCTTGTTGGAAACTTCAAACCAACTCAAACCTTCATGTGATGGGAAAAAGCCGAGTGCTGCAGGTTGCACATCAGGAATGATGAACAGAAGTGCAAAGATTGCAGCAATTAAAAATAAGTTGAAATCCTTGGAAGGAGAAGGCGTTGGAATAAAAAAATTAAGAGAAACAGACAGCTCTACTTCAACCCACGAGACTGTTTCATCTGCGAGAAAATCATGAAATTTTTTATAAGCAGTGTTTGTATGGCTACTGAACTATCTGTAGGTACCAGCAACTTCTTTCAAGTTTACACTTTGTATTATGAACATTAAAGTTGCAGTCTTTTGTCCAAGAAAAAAACATCTTGAGTTGCGGAAATCCAAAAGTTTCGCATGTTGTATCATATATATATACACACACACAAGTGGTAGGAAGTTTGGCATGTTAGAAATTATTACTGTGCATCTCAATATTTTTACTGTACTATTGTTTTATAAGCACAATAATATTACTGACTGAACAGCAAATAATTTGAATGTGTGCTCTCACACACACATATATATATATATATATATAAAACCTGTTGACAGATTTATGATTTAGGGATTTTTGGGTCAATATTTTTTGTTCTTCCTAAGAATGTACAGTAAAATCTGAAATTATGATTTCCAATTTATTAGTAAATTAGTTGAGAGTGATCGAGTTCTTAGAAGAGAGAAAAATCATATCATTTTGATATTGAATGTATATATATCCATATGTATCTAACATGTAAATACTAATATTTATATATATATATACATTTAACACCTTCTCAACTCAAGACGGATCATTGGTCTTGAGTTTGGATAATATAAACAGATGTTGATCACGTGTCTGAGCCTTGTTGTAGAAATTAGCCACTTGAACGTATGTAAGAAGATAGTGAAGTGACACTGTCTGGGTGCACACATGACATCAGGTGAAGTGAGCGTCCACATCAATGTGTTTAGTCAATTTATGCTTGACCGGATCTGCAACAATCTGAAGAGCTCCAATACTGTCACAATGAAGAGGAGTGGATGACAGAAGTGATACACCAAAATCTTATCGAAGTGAACGAAACTAGAGTACCTCCTGGATGGTGAAAGCCAAGGCATGAACTTCAGCCTTAGCACTAGATTTGGAGAAATATACAATAACTAGTTATAGAGACTCAATCATTAGAAGAACTGGCCCAAGTAGCATCTGAATAGGCCTATAGCTGAAGAGTGGATTGGCGAGGGTAGAACAAGCCATGAGATGCAGTACCACAAAGATAGCGCAAAACTCAGAGAAGATGAGCATAATGAACAGAAGTGGGAGGCACAACGAACTGACTGAGAATGTGAATAGCATGAGAAATGTCAGGATGGTTGGCAGCCAAGTAGACCAAACTACCAACTAGGTGTTAATAGCGAGAGGGGTCCGAAAAAAGAATCCTATAAAAAGTACAAAGCTGTAAATGAAGCTCAATCGGTGTAGCAGTTGTACGTGTATCTGTCAAACCAGAACGGGCAAGTAGATCAAGAGTGTAGTGCTGTTAGGCGAGACGATAGCCATTATGATGGGCAGTAATCTCGATACCTAAGAAATAGCAAAGTGGACCCAGATCAGATATCAAAAAGGTCTCACACATTTTCTGTTTCATAAAGGTAATGTGAGCAGAGTTATCCTTAGTAAGAATCATGTCATCCACATATAGAAGAAGAATGGTGCGGCCTCAAGGAGAGGAATGAACGAATACTGCCGAATAATGTATGCTCAGAGTGAAACCAGTTGCCTCAACAGATGTGCTGAATCTCTCAAACCAGGCCCTTAGAGCATGTTTGAGACCATAAAGAGCATGACGGAGATGACAGACAGTCCCCGGAGGCACCCGAAGACTAGAATGAGGAGTCATGTAAACCTCCTCCTTCAAGTCACCGTGAAGAAATACATTCTTCACATTAAGCTGATGAAAAACCCACTCATGAGAAGCCGCAACTACAATCAATGAGCGCATAGTATGCATGTGGGCTACAAAGGCTCCTCTTAGTCACGACCATACTCCTACTGAAAACTACGAGCAATTAGACGTGCTTTATAGTGCTCAACAAACCTATCAGAACTTGTCTTCACTCGGTAGATCCAGCGATAGGTGATGGAAGTAGGATGAGAAGGAAGAGGAACTAGATCCCATGTGTGAGTCCGAGACAAGGCAATAAGCTCTTCTGCCATGGAAGTCCGCCACTCAGACGATTAAATCTCCTCCCTGTAGGTACCTAGTTCAATGACATTCGAGACACTGGCGTTAGCAGTAGCATAATGGTTAGGAGGATGTAAAGTGGAGCAATCACGTAAAGAGTAATTATGACAGGGTAGCTCAGTGGCATGATCAGTAGTAGAAGAGGAGTCAGAGAGGACCAGCCGAGGTGGAGATGCTGTAGATTCCCGACGGTGGTAAGTGTAACGAATAGATAGGTGAGTAGGAGAAAGCAAGGGGGAATCTGCATATAAAGAAGGAGATGAGACAGGAGAGGAATGAGAGAGAGCCTCTAGAGAAGGATCACGTGATGGGGGAGAAGAAGACACTAGGGGAGTATCCTCAATAGATGGGGTAGGAAAAAGGAAAGAGAGAAAAACTGTGGGAGAGGGAGGCACAGTGGAAAGAGGAGAAGTATAGAAGGGGGTGGACTCATCAAACGCGATATCTCAAGAGATGCGAATGCGACAAGTAACAGGATCATAACAACGATAGCCTTTATGTTCTAGGTTGTATCCCAGAAAAACACAAAAAATTGACTGGGCAGTGAGTTTTGTCCACTTCCAAGGTGAGAGCAAAACAAAACATCGACAACCAAAAACACGAAGGTGATCATAATGTAGGGGTATGCCATGTAAGCACTCACCTGGGTTACGACATTGAAGATGAGAGGAGGGTTGCAGATTAATAAGATAAACTGTAATGTTGACTACATCGACCCTAGAAATGAGAGGAAAGAAAAGCGCCGAAAAGTATAGCATGGGTTGTCTTTAAAATGTGACGATGCTTGCGCTCAACCACTTCATTCTGAGGATGAGCCCCACGACAAGATAACTGAGGCAAGGTGCCTTCATAAGACAAAAAGGTACGAAAGGCCTGGGAAGGTGTATTCATTGCCAGATTCTGACCTAAAAGTCTTGATTGAGGCATAGAACTGGGTGTGCACCATAGCAGTAAAAGATCAATAGATAAACAATAACTGACTACGATGATGCATAAGATAAAGCTAGGTAAATCGAGTCTAATCATTAATAAAAATAGCATAATATCGATTATCATCTTTAGAAACAAAAAGAGCGGGACCCCAAACATCAGAATGAATAAGTTCAAAGGGAGCAATAGTTTGAGACACACTTAAATGATAAGGTCAATGTAATTGCTTACCGAGTTTATAGCCAAATCAAACGACATCAAAGGGAGGAGAGACAGCTCCTACGACATCATTATGAACAAGAGATGACATACGAGAAGGACACAAATGACCAAGACGATGATGCCACAGATGATGAGACAGAACAACAGCATGACAATGATGGACATATTCGACTGAAGAAGGAAGACGCAGGGAATCTAATGCATAAACTCCAGTATGGTGGTGGGCAGCTCTAATCACCGTTCTACTGCGATCCTACACACGAGGTAAGGTCAAAGATAACCTGATAGTTATAATCAGTAATTTGGCTAACAGACATTAGGTTCATGGATAGGTGAGGAACATGTGAGACAGAAGGAATAGAGAAAACATTTGAGGAGAGATAACCAGTAAAGGAGACAGGAAGAATTGTGTCATCAGCAATACAAACACGTGTAGTAAGAGATAATGGACAAGAATTATGGAGATGGGTAGAATGATGAGTCATGTGAAAAGAAGCACTAGAGTCAAAAAGCCAAAGAGGACAGGGACTATCTGGAGTAGATGGAGCAACCTAAGCCGAACGCGTATGAGCAGTAGAGGAGGAGGAGTCTACCAAATGTAACTGCTGAAACTGACGGAACATCACCAAAAGCTGCTGATCTGCAGGAGATAAGGTAACAGGAGATACCTGCACAGAGTGTACATGGGGAAAATGAGGCGTGGAAAACAGCGGTGGAGTGGGCAAAGAAGCTCTAGGAGAAGTCACACGCAGGAGTCCACGTTGCTTCTTTCGGTAGTTACACTCAAGGTGACCCACAATGCCGCAGTAGTGACATGTCACGTTCCGCTTTGGCCATGGGGAAAACCAAGAGGAAACAGGAGACGGAAGCAAAGCAGAAAACGAGGACGTCGGAGGTACAGTACTAAAACAAGAGGCAACAAGAGCACTGCCTCTCCCTGTAAAGGAAGTCCGCAAGCTAGTCTCCTCAGCATAAACAAATGCAAATGCCTCCTCCAAAGAGTATGCAAAAGGCGCATGAAGCAGCTGTGCCCGAGTCGACTCAAACTCTGAGCGGAGACGCATGATGAACTCGTACATGCGACGTGTCTCATCATGATGGCGACGACGAGCACATGACTTAGAACAGGCAAGAAACTGAACAGTGCAGTAAGGAGGTGTGAGGGCATCAATCTGACGCCAGAGTGCACAATACCGACTGTAGAATCTGTCAACAGTATCCTTCCCCTGTTGAAGATTGCCAAGAGCCTGATATAATGTGTAAAGCTGCGCCTGGCTGGAGCAGCAATAACGATGTTCCAGGTACTCCCACATCTTGCGAGCAGTGGAAAAGCCCGCAATCTGTATGCAGATATCTAGAGTGACAGTCTGACAAATGATCATCTTAGCCGTGGAGTCATTAGCGACCCACTTCTCCAGCTTCCGCTCAAAGGTCATGAGAAGGCAGAAGCCTCCGTGGAAGAGGTAGTAGTGTCAGAGAGTGTAGGAGCAATAGGGGCAGTAGAGGTGCCATCAACATGGCAAAGAACATGGATGTCGTCAAGGATCCGTTTGACAGTGAACCGCCTGGGAATATAGTTGGTGCCATCAAGTACAACATCAAATTGCTGAAGATTCTAATGACGAATCTCCGGAAGCATTCCACTAAGGCCATATGCATCCATGTCTTCTTTTTTTTTTTTTTTTTTTTTTTTTTTTGGAAAAAAAAACTTTTAGGGTTAGCTAGCGGCTGGAAATGAGGAAAAAGAAAGATTAGGGTTAGGGTTTTTCGATGGGGAATGAGAGATAAAAGCAGCGATGGTGATATCTGGGAAAAATTACAAAGAAATAGCACCCACTTTGATGGCTTTATGGGTTAATATTGCTAAGGTTCTTGGCACATCCCCAGCTTGATCGATTGAGAGAGAGATTGAGATAGAGAGAGAAAGAAAGAAACTTGGAGGACTCTGACGACGAAGCTTGGAGGAGACCGCAAACAACGATGGCAATAGCTGCGATGACATTGACCGGAGGATTAACGACAACCGGAGGAAAAGAGAAGCTTGGATACCATGATAGAGTTCTCAAAAGAGAGAAAAATCATATCATATTGATATTCAATGTATATATATATATATATATATATATATATATATATATATAATACATAGATCATTTGGTTTTATATTGGTTATTATGTTTTCAGGGTGAAGAAGAATTCGGAAGTACTATTCTGGGTGGAATTGGGCATTGGTTTATTAGGAATTTTGAATTAATGGCTATTTTACATATCCATACTTATGGCCACATAAAATTAAAACATAAATATTATAAGAGGCTGCGTTTTTTACAAACATTTGATTCTATGTATTTTTATTTTTTAACCGTTGAATTGAAATTCAATGATTGTGAATAGTGGCTGCAATACTATGGATGTTCGTTGTGATAAAACCTCTCACTTTGTGAACAGTAGCTTCACACCGTGTTCAGTAATAACGCAGAATGGGATGCACATTACCAAGAACAGTTATGTACATTTTAAGCATTGTTCTTGTTACTTCTCATAATATACTTTTTAAAAGGCATTAATATATTGTTGTTACATGGGTATGTGACCTAAATATAATTTTTTTTTTTGTGAATATCTATAATTATAATTATGCATTTCAACATTGGCGTATAAGTTTCATAGTATTATTTTAATTATGGTAGTTGAAAAAATTTCATAACAAATTAAGAAGAGGTTCACGCATCGACACATAATTTTATTTATTTATTTATTATTATTATTATGAGCAAATTTCTTTGTTCTATTACTATAATTAAATAATTTTCAATGATAAACTTCACTCTTGCCATGAATATATTCATATAAAATGTTAGACGAAAAACAGAGCAAGTTTTTGCAAATCCCATCCATCTTAAGTCTACTCCACAAATTTCTTACTATCAATAAACAAAATCCATAAATATATAGCAAGTTTTTGAAAAAAAAAAAGGCAAGTTTTTGCACAATCCCATTTTGGCCTCCGGCTCAACTTTCCCACCATCAATAAACAAAATTTCTTTTTTTTTAAAAAAAAATAAACCTTATATAGCATTTACCATCAATGAAAAAACAAAGCAGCAAAATAGCCAACTCACCCTTTTCTCCTAAAACCTTATATACCGCTAAAACACTAGCTCTCTTCATATCCTCCAATCTCAATGGCAACCATTAACCATCTCATCCTTCTAACCATCTTTCTCTTATCACCATTCTCCAAAGGTATGTTAACCTCTTCTTTCTCTTTGGAATTCACCAACCCTTCACTAACAAGTCTCTTTGATTGTTTCAGCTGAAGGTGTAAGACTATGCATTGATAATGTCAGGGTGTTCCAAGAGAGCAGTGGATTTGGAGCAGGACATGTTCCAGAGTACACGGTGACAATCAGCAACATAGGACAAGAACCAGTGTCTGGAGTTCATGTTTCATGTGGTGAATTCTCATCTTCAAGCTTGATAAACCCTGAGATTTTTCAGAGGCTCAACCCTGGAGATTGCTTGGTTAAGGATGGTGAAGTAATAGATATGGCTGAAGTTGTTTCTTTTACTTACACTAACTTTCCTCCTTATGAACTCATTGTTTCTGCTGCTCATTGCCTTGACAATAACTAGTTTTGTTTTTCCTATTTATGTAGCATTCGCATGCACAATGAGAATTCTTTTTTCATTAATACATTAGAATCTTACCACAAAACAAATCCCCTGAACTTTTGTTTTCTTCGTGGAATATGCATTCTTTAAGCTTAGATGTAAAGAAAAATGCATGAGACTAGCTTTGAACACATAATGTTTGCTCAAAGTAGTTGCCACAATAACCCTCTATCAATTCAATTCAACTCAACATGCTCTTATCATGTACCATTCTCCTAATCATTAACTTTCTATGACAAATAAATCAACAAACAGACGGACATACTATTTCTTTACCGCACTCAACATTTCCCAAAAAAAAAAAAAAAAAATCACATGCTTGGATTTTTTTCATCTTTTTCTTAGTAAGGCGATCCTGGAATATACACATCCATTCAACACAATTGAAGCAACCTTAAATTCATTCCACATTGATATTCTTTGCTTGGAACACGAAAATTGCTCCCTAGTTGTTTAAGTTAGCTATACCATCCACAAGTGTATTGCATCAACCGTTTTCTGTTTCACCCATATCAATATTCATTGTCCTTATTTAGGAAATAAGGAGCCTAAAATTGTATTTATAGGATAAACAATAGCATAGGCATTATAACAAAAATCAGAACTTGGTTGTGTATGTCAATACTTAAAGCATCAATGAAGTGAAAAAAGAAATGCTAAACCTAAAATTGAAATACAAGGATATATATATCATGTTATATTGAAAGGAACAGTGTTTTTCTCTCATCCAGAGGTACAAAGTTTGACAATCAAAACATTCTATTTTACAAATAAGGACCAACCTGACAATGCTAGAAAGGCCAATAATTAGAGCAGACTATCTCAGCTACATAAAAGAGAAATAGCTATCAAGATACATACAAACTAGTGCCTCAGATCATCATACAAACCAAACAGAGGTAGGAGCTTCAGAATTTATTCTATAGATATTCAGATAATACCTTTGATAATTTTTTCTTGAATCCTTCAGGAAAATATAAACTTACTTGTCAGCATTAGATTTCCCTTAGCAGGCTTACCCTCTGGAACCTCAGTAGGTAAACGTGACCAAGCCAAAGCATTCCAAGCCTCTGCTCTCAACCTCAACACCAACATGAAGACAATGGAAAACAAGCTTATGAACCCAAGACCACACACAAACCATCGAGCAAACTCTCCAAAGAATCCTTTCTCTGGCTTCACGAAAATAGCACTAACAGGAAATTCACCATCGAAACTGCCCACTGTGTTGTTCATTTTCATGATCTCCAATCCATTAAGCATTCCTTGTACCCATGAGGGACTACTAAAATTGGAAGCACCAATGCTCACAGTCAAAACACCAGAACTATTAACTACATCAGTGACAAAGTCCATATAGAAAGGCGAAGCCAGAAACTGGCTAGTAGCATCCGAGAGATCGAAATCCTCATAAGCAGAATAGCCATTTATGTAGATATTGAAGTAAAGCTCATTGAGT
The DNA here is from genome assembly GCA_020875875.1 of Dioscorea alata. Taxonomy (NCBI): domain Eukaryota; kingdom Viridiplantae; phylum Streptophyta; class Magnoliopsida; order Dioscoreales; family Dioscoreaceae; genus Dioscorea; species Dioscorea alata. The sequence continues at coordinate 19,888,895 of CM037024.1, forward strand.
ACCAAACTAGCAATGTCACAGAAATGCATTCGAATGAAATACTGATAACCAGCACTGACATCAAAAGCCCATGTCATGTTTGATTTAATCTCCAAAACTCTTGCAGTATTCTCCACATTATCAGGAACGACTTCACGACTTGCCCTATGTTCTCTATAATTAATCCTACCACTAAAGGTCACAATTTTTGTTTGAGAATTAGAAGTCAAGAACTTGGAATCAGGAATCCAAGTTCTCCACAAGGTATCATTGAAAGGGGTGACCTTTAGGCCCCCAACGTTGATCCTATAAAGGGTCTCCAAAGCCTGACTGGAAACAAGATCATAGAATTGGACGTGATCGGGGCTTACCAAGCGGGCGATGGCAGGGACGAGATCGGCGGGGGCGGAGAAGACCTCGATGGCGTTGACGAAGGCGAAGGTGGATTGACTGGCGGGAGTGAAGGAGAGGATGAGCTCGTCGGAGGGGGATCGAATGATGAACTCCCTCAAGATGGGGCCGGGGAGGTCGGCAGGGTTGAAGTTGGAGAGAAGGACGAGGTTGGAGGTGGAGACGTGAAAGAGGGCGGAGGAGAGGTTGAAGGAGGGAGTGGAGAAGGGATGGAAGTGGAGGCGGATGAGGTGATGACCGGGATGGCTGATCCTGAAGGTGTAGGTGGAGGGGGAGGTGAAGATCCGGGCTGTGCGATAGAGAGGGGAAGAGATCGAGGGGTCGGAGAGGGAGATGGGATGAGAAGAGGAGAGGTGGAAGGATGGAGAGGGAGTGGAGTCGGGAATGAAGACGCGGTGGTCATCGAGGGTGGAAACGGAGGTGGAGCCGCAGGAGATGAGGAGGTTGTCAACGGGGGAGAAGAGGGAGAAGGAGGTGGAGAGAAGATGGAGGAAGAGGAGGAGGAGAAGGAGGGAAGGGATTCGAGGATCCGCCATGGGAGCAGGGATGGAGCTTTGGGGATGGAGATGGGGAGCAAGAGGAGGAGGAGAAGAGATAGAGGGGTGCTAACGCGGCATGGTTGGCGCGATTGTGAGTTTGTGGCTTCGCTGGAAGGGACGCGCTTGTTGACTGAGTCTAACCTGTTAGTGTGGGTGGGTCTGTGTCATCTTGGAAAGTTAAGGTTTCTTTCTTTTGCTGATGGAATAATGGGATAATATCTTAGATTCCTAAATATTTAATAAAATAAAATTAATGAAAACATTAAAATTTTAAATTTACAACAAACAAACATTCATGATATAATTAGGCTTCACCGTATTAAATTGGGGCATGTTCCTTTTATTGAAGTCATTTTTTTTAAATCATAAAATAGACAAATCATTGTTATGGTTGTGCCTATACAAAAGAACTCTTTTACAAAACTTAGACTCTGGCAGCACCCTTATCTTTTATGTTGTTTTTGAGACAATTTTATACTCTCTCTCTTCTTTTTTACTTGTCACATTTACCTAATTCACACTGCTTAAGAAAAATTGGTTAAAATTAATTGGTCACCTATATTTTATAAAATTTTCATTACTTTTGAAAACTACCCTTATTTAAAACTCCACTAATGGAGTATATAATTTAATGCTTAGTTAATTGTGATTTATTGAAAATTATATAAATGCATTAAATTAAAAGGTAAATTTGAAAAAAAAATATTTAATGATGCACAAAATTTCTAATGCCACAAGTAAAAAGAATAGAGAAAAGTTTCAAAACGTGACAAGTAAAAAGAAACGGAGGGAGTACTATTGGGTTAAGCCCCATTTCATTAGTCGTTTTATAACATTATATAGACATATGTTTAAGAGATTTAATTATATAAATAAGTAAATATAATAATTATTTATTAAAAAATAATTATAAAAATATAATTATTTTAATTAAAATTAATTAAATTACAATTTTAAATCCTTTTGTATAAAAATTTAACTTCCAACCTACATTTGAAGTTTTTGTGTTAATTTAGCACAGGTATTGCTCCAATCCAGCATAATAACTTGCACCAAATCTAAAATATGATAAAGTGACTTGCAAGATATTGTGTGTCACTGTAGCACTGTTATTTTTTTCCCCTTTGTTTTGATTTATGTTTTTTTTAATTATAATTTTTTCGCTTTTTTATTTTTATAAATTTTATATTTTAACTAAATTAATAATTAATAATTTGAGTTTGTATTTTATAAATTTTATATCCATGGTGGTGCTTGTTTATATGTTAATGATTTTATTAAATAATCAATGTAATGTTTGCATTTGTATTTATATTTGTATTTTTTTATCAATTATATTTTATTTTATTTTATTTTTCTTAAAAAGTGGATAAACCATATATTCAATAAAACAAAAAGAGAGTTAACACTTAAGAACTACAAGGCCTAAGGAAGAAAACAACAATCCAAAGAAAGACAATCCACTAGCAGTAGAAACTGAAAAAACAACTGAGGAGAACAAAAAGAGACCAATATATATATATATATATATATATATATATATATATCCTAGGAAACCAAGAGATTAGGAGAGGGCATAACCCAACTCCTGGTTACTCTGTCCTAATTAACTGCATGCCTTGCTTTGGGAATTTTTCAAGGAACTCTAACTATATTTTGTTGTAACGGTGGAGTTCCGCAATTTCACCTTCTTCACATCTTGTGTTGTTGTTGGAGATTGGTTGCCCATGCATGCACCCTTTTTCACAGAATGCGGGGACAATGCCATATAACCTACTTGCTCAGCTCTTCTTCCTGGTTTTTTTAGTCTCTTACTCCTCCTCACTATGTGGTTAACAATGTTGCCTAACTGCTGCCTAAGTATGGGAAGATGCATTTGATCCTTTCTACAGAATCTAACTCTGAATCCTCAGCAGTCCTTTTGTCAATATCCTTAGGGTTTGGTTTGTGGCCATTTGAGTTTCAAGGATAGCTGTAGCGGGTGATGGTCAAAAGGAGATGGTCAAGGGTCAAGGGGACGGTCAAGAAACAAGGGTAAGGAGGAGGAGCAATCGAAAGACGACAGCTGGCACGCGGTTTGATGATTTTATCATGGAATGATTAGTAGAAGAGGATGGGTTAAATCATAGTTAATGTAGTAATCAAGGTGTCTGATGAAATGGTTAAACATTAGCCAGTAAGATGTCGTGGCGTGAAGCACAAGGCATTGTAAAAGGTTGTTATTTTGGTATAAATATATCAAATGAGAGGATGAGAGGGCAGCTAGCCTATCATTTGTCTCTTTCCCTATCTTTCTATTTCCCTTCTCCCTTTTCTCTCTCTCTCTTTTCCCTTTTCCCCACCCTTTTCTCTCGACTTCTACTTCTTCTCTTTATACAGGATAAACCCTAGCCGCCAACACCGCTTCACTGGTGCTTTCATTGACTCCCGCCCATGACGGACGGTATGACGACCCGAGCTCGTGCCATGGAAGACCACATCCACACCCTAACCGAACGCCATGATTCATTGCTCGCCAAGATGGAGGACATCTGCGGTTCGGTTCAGCAGCACACGGAGCTCTTTGATACTATTCAAAAGTCTTTAGCCACTCAGCAAACAGTAATGGCAGATATGATGTTTAAGCTCTCTAAGATGGAGCGAGGACCTCCCTTGCTGCCATCCCCACCAGTCTCACAAGGTTGTCATCATACAACAGCACATCAAGGAGGGACTCTCTATCAAACCGGAGCGCGACTCCCTAAAGTAGAAATCCCTTTGTTCTCAGGTGAGAACGTTCTCTCATGGATCTTTCAGATCGAACATTTTTTTGTGCATCATGGCGTACCAGACGACCAGAAGATATCCATGGCCGCCTTCTATATGACGGGAGCGGCTCTGCAATGGTACCATTGGCTCTTCGCGACGGAACAACTGACGACATGGAGCGCATTTGTCCGCTTGGCGGAAATCCGTTTTGGGCCATCCAAGTACGTCAACCACGAAGCTCGCCTGTATAAACTCAAGCAGCACTCATCCGTCTCTACTTATATGTCAGAGTTTGAATGTTTATCGACGCGAATCGTGGGGTTGCGACCAAGCAGTCTATTGAACTGTTTTCTCTCGGGGCTAAGAGATGACATACAACGCGAGTTGTATATTTTACAACCGGAGACACTAGCCGACGCTATGGGGTTAGCAAAAATTATTGAGGACAAGTGCAACGCGGCGCGGGCGGCTGCCGGACCGCAGCGGTTTCCGTTCCGACCCATTAACACAAACCAGCTTGCGCTTCCTGCTCCAGGGGTACCACGGTTACCAGCTCCCCCACCTGCAATTCCTATTAAGAAACTCACGCCAGCGGAGATGGCAGCACGGCGAGAACGTGGCCTATGTTTCAACTGTGATTCACCTTTCACTCGAGGACATAAATGCAATCCCCCGCAGTTTTTATGCCTGCTGGTTGATGAGGACTCCGATGAACAGGGCGACCACCGTGACGTGGATCCGATTCCTTTGGAGATTCCCAACGAACCACCGCCAGCAGAACCTCCAGCCAGTGATCAGCCCACTATTTCCTTTCATGCCCTCACTGGAGCACTCGTGCCATCGACACTGAAGATAGCAGGCTCTATTAACGGCAAAGAAGTGACGGTACTAATTGATGGAGGATCTACAAATAACTTCCTCCAATCCAGGTTAGCATCACACCTGGGATTAACCACCCAAGTCGCCCCGCATCTAATGGTTACAGTGGGCAACGGCGACCAACTACAATGCGGAGGTCAGTGCTCACAAGTCCCATTAAAGATGGGCGAGGCCATGTTTACTGTTGATCTATTGCTCTTACCAGTATTCGGGGCTGATGTTGTCCTGGGAGTGCATTGGTTAGCCCGACGGGGGCCAACACTATTTGACTATAAAAACCTATGGATGGAGTTCGACCACAACGGCGAGCGAGTGCGGCTGCATGGCACGCCGTCCACACGGGTGAACGTCGCTTCATCTACTTCAGTGCGTAGAGATGCACAGGGACAACACGGGAGTCAATACTTCCACCTCTCTGTGTCGCTGACCACGGACTGCGGTCCGCCTACATGGTCTAGGGAGACCATCGATGATTCAGCACCCACAGTCGTTGTTGACCGGCTGCAACTTTTACTGAATTCCTATGCTGACATTTTCTCTACTCCTACAGGGCTTCCACCCGAACGAGAGATGGACCACCGGATCCCATTGAAGGCTAACACGTCCCCAGTGAACGTAAAGCCTTACCGTTACCCTCATTTTCAGAAGACGGAGATCGAAAGGCTGGTGACCGAGATGTTGAAGGAGGGCATCATCCGACCAAGTAACAGTCCCTTCTCCTCACCGGTGATCCTGGTCAAGAAGAAGGACGGGTCGTGGAGGTTCTGCGTCGATTACCGCGCACTCAATGCGGTGACCGTGCGCGACCGGTTCCCTATTCCAACAGTTGAGGAGTTGTTCGATGAGCTTGCTGGTGCTCGTGTTTTCTCGAAGATGGACCTCCGCTCGGGCTATCATCAAGTCCGCATCCACCCAGTTGACCTTGAGAAAACCGCTTTTCGCACATACGAGGGGCATTATGAGTTCCTCGTGATGCCCTTTGGCCTGTCGAACGCCCCATCCACGTTCCAGGCTCTAATGAATACGGTCTTCCGGCCAGTTCTTCGACAGTTCGTCTTGGTTTTCTTTGACGACGTACTGATCTACAGTGCTAATTGGGCTGATCACCTCGAACATCTCACAACTGTCTTTGCGATGTTTCGCCAGCACCACTTGTCAGCCAAGTTTAGCAAGTGCGAGTTCGGTTGCACAAGCCTGGGATACCTGGGGCACCGGATTTCCGGTGACGGAGTCGCAGTGGAGCCTGATAAAATACAAGCAGTACAGGACTGGCCACTTCCATCAACGGTGCGGCAGCTGCGAGGATTTTTGGGCCTCACCGGTTACTACAGGCGCTTTGTTCAACATTATGCACACCTGGCCGCACCCTTGACAGAGTTGCTCCGCAAACAAGCCTTTATTTGGACACAGGAGGCTTCAGTTGCATTTGATGCGCTTAAGAAGGCCCTCACGTCCACTCCGGTCCTCCGCTTACCCAGGTTTGACCGACCTTTTGAGCTCCAAACGGATGCGTCTTCGACAGGCATTGGCGCAATCCTCATGCAAGACCGGCACCCCTTAGCTTATTTCAGCAAGGCACTCTCCCCCCGACTTCGGGCAGCATCAACATACGCCCGTGAGATGTATGCTATTACGGAGGCGGTGCGACGTTGGCGCCAGTACTTATTGGGTGGACGCTTCACCATTTTTACTGATCATCAGAGCCTGCGTTCTCTCATGCATCAGAACGTGCAGACGCCCGAGCAGCATAAATGGCTCACCAAATTGCTTGGCTTTGAATTTGACATTGTTTACAAACCGGCAGCATCCAACAAGCCAGCCGATGCTCTCTCTCGACTCCACGAGGAGGACACGGCCCAATTGACTGTACTGGCGGTGACACGGCCTCTCCCAGCGATATGGCAAGCACTCCAAAAGGCTTACCAGGATGACTCACACTTACAATCGCTCATGCAAAACATTCAGCAACAGCCTTCAAATTACCCTGATTATGTTCTACGGGACCGGGTGGTATTGTTTAAGGGACGCATCATGGTTCCCTCTAACAAACCCCTTCAACACCTGCTGATTTCGGAGTTCCATAACACACCTGTGGGCGGCCACGCGGGTGCCCGCCGAACTTATCACCGCATTGCTGGTACTTTTTTCTGGACTTCTCTCAAGAAGCAGGTACAAGACTTCGTTGCAGCATGCGCAGTTTGTCAGTCTGTGAAACCCTTCAATCAGGCTCCGCAGGGATTGTTACAACCCCTGCCAATTCCAGGGAAAATCTGGGAATCTCTATCACTGGACTTCATCACACACCTCCCCAATTCAACCGGAAAGACAGTAATCCTGGTGGTAGTGGACAGGCTATCTAAACAGGCTCACTTCTCTGGGTTTCCATCCCAATTTACAGCAAGTCAAGTAGCTGAGGTCTTCGTGCGAGATATCATCCGACTTCATGGCATTCCCGTCTCCTTAATCTCCGATAGAGACCCCCTGTTCATGAGCCAATTCTGGAAGGAATTGTTCCGGTTGCAAGGAACCCAACTGTCGATGAGTAGCGCCTATCACCCGCAGTCGGATGGGCAGACGGAAGTATTGAATAGATACCTTGAAGATTATCTCCGCTGTTTCGCTGGCGATCACCCAAAGCAATGGTTCCCTCTTCTAGCTTGGGCCGAATGGCACTACAACACGGCATGGCATTCCGCCATCCAGATGTCGCCGTATGAAGCAGTCTACGGGCGAGCGCCACCCACCTTGCTGGATTATGTGGGAACAGGTACTAATGTGGAGGCTGTTCACAACCTCCTAGCCGACCGTACCAAGGTGCTCACCACTCTCCGAGATAATCTTCGCCGAGCCCAGCAGCGCATGAAGAACCAAGCGGATGCCAAAAGAACGGACGCTTCATTTAATGTGGGCGATTGGGTATTCCTCAAGCTTCAACCATACCGCCAGCGATCGCTCACACAGCAACCTTCTCATAAGCTTTCAAAGCGTTTCTTTGGACCCTTTAAAATACTGGAGAAAGTTGGACCTGTTGCCTACCGACTCGAGCTCCCAAACTCAGCCCAATTGCACAACGTTTTCCACATCTCCAAGCTTAAACTCTGCAAAGGGGATCCCACTGTCCAGCAGCTCCCTATGCCGAGCGAGTTCAAAGACAATCAACCGGTCTTCAACCCGGTAGCAATATTACAGTCCCGTTTGATCTTAGTGCGCGGCCAACCAATCCGGCAACATCTGGTTCAATGGGAGACTCAAGCGGCTGCCGACGCCACATGGGTCACAGCCCAGGACTTACACCGAAATTTCCCTAATTTTGGGCTTGAGGACAAGCCAGCTTCTGAAGGGGTGGCTAATGTAGCGGGTGATGGTCAAAAGGAGATGGTCAAGGGTCAAGGGGACGGTCAAGAAACAAGGGTAAGGAGGAGGAGCAATCGAAAGACGACAGCTGGCACGCGGTTTGATGATTTTATCATGGAATGATTAGTAGAAGAGGATGGGTTAAATCATAGTTAATGTAGTAATCAAGGTGTCTGATGAAATGGTTAAACATTAGCCAGTAAGATGTCGTGGCGTGAAGCACAAGGCATTGTAAAAGGTTGTTATTTTGGTATAAATATATCAAATGAGAGGATGAGAGGGCAGCTAGCCTATCATTTGTCTCTTTCCCTATCTTTCTATTTCCCTTCTCCCTTTTCTCTCTCTCTCTTTTCCCTTTTCCCCACCCTTTTCTCTCGACTTCTACTTCTTCTCTTTATACAGGATAAACCCTAGCCGCCAACACCGCTTCATTTGTATTTTTCTAGCTATCATTTTAAGTTGATTCAAGTTAATTTATTTCAAACCAAACTTGTTGTTTTATTTATTTATTTATTTTGGGGGTACATTCATGCTTTACAGAGTCACACAAATGGCAGTTATTATAGTACACTTGCATTTCCATGCTGCTTCTGACGCATGATGCAATTACAGTACATATAAATTATCTTTACAAGAACTCTGGCTACAAATCTTCAATCAGATCACCAGTTGAAACTAATGGACTCAAAGTGCAAGTTATTAGCCAATCCAGAAGAGCAAACCCTTGCAACCTGGTGGCGCAGTTCAGATGGACCACTAGCCATGACTCCAGTGTTCAACTCATTGCACTCCAACAGCATCTCTACATAGCCAAACATTCCTTCTTTAATTAAAAGAAAAATAAAATAATTTAACAAAAACTAACAATGTAAAACAATGTCTTACTAGTAAGGTCAGGCCTTCCACCATAATGCACATTAGCAGTCTGAAGTACAGAGTCCAGTGGCAAACTCTCTAACTCTTGATCAACATTATCAAGCCATGAAGTTGGTGAAGCTATAGGAGTTTTTACATCCATGTTTGAGCTCTGTTTCAATTGGATGGAACTCCTTCTCTCTTCCCAAAGTACAGCAGCACTAGCAGTAGCAACAATGCAGAAGCATATGAAGAGCAAGTTCAACAAGGCTCTCCAAGAAATATTATAGACTTCATCAGTATTTTTATCTATAGGATATATGTAGTAGTTTGTGAGAATCCCCATAAGAACCAGGAATGCAACAAAGGAAGTAGCTATAATAGTTGCAAGCCAAAGCCAGGTATTAGGACCAAGAACCAGAGAGATGGGCTGGTCTGAAGGAAGAGGCTTGAACCATTTTGTTCTTATTTTTAGCTTTGCAGCATTGTTTGGAGTAGGTGGAGCTTTCTCTCTTGTCACAAAGGCTTCTATCTTTAGATTAAGGGAAGAGAGATCAGAGATGGTGGAAGATACAGGGAGAAGGAGATCAAGCATAGTGAGGTCAGCTGAGGTTTTGAAAGCACAAACAAGGAGGATGTTTGGTGTTGGACTTGCTAGTGTTGTGCTTCTATAGATTAGTTCTCTGATGACAGAGATGAAAGGAGTTATTCCACTGCCACCACTCACTAAAACCAGAGAATCATACCTGCAAGGAAGTTCATTAATTAGATGCATAGAATGTTTGCATTTATTTCTCTGTTTTCTGGTTAAGTTTATGGTGCAAACCTTAGGAAGTTAAGTGAGACAGGGCCATATGGACCTTCAACAGAAATATCAAGACGTTGTGGACAAGAAGGTGAAGAGAGCATCTGGTAAAGCCTTTGTGTCCAGCTTCCTTCCTTTTTGATTATAATGCTGAGCTTCTCTGGTTCCAAGTTGCTGCTTGAACTTATGGTGAATGGGTGCCATTGGAGTGAGGAAACACTTGGAACATTAATGAATACTGTGCTCAATGGTGTGTAGCTTGATCCTGCTTAGAAAACTTCAAACATTGTTCATAACTTGATATCATAGTTGAGAAAAAAGTTGTGGTTTGTTTTAGTTTAATGAGTGTACCTAGGTGTTTGGAGAAGTTGAGCTCAAGTGTTTCTGAATGCAAAAGACGAGCTGAAACAAGCCTAGCTTTCCGGCGTGATTGCAAGAATCTAAGGTATCTGTCTAACAAGAAGAGATAAACTCCAGGAAGGATCAAGGTGAATACTCTGATTCCCAGGTGAAGTAGATAGAAGAGAAGGAAAAGGAAGTAGAGCTGATGAGTGTAGAAGAAGAGCTCAAACATCTTGCGTCTGATTGTAGGGAAAGTAGTCACCCACATCAATAACCCACAAATCAATGCTATTTCTCCAGCCACGTTTGATATCTCATGAAAATCCCATTTTAGCAACTGCCATGCAATGATCAGTAAATACAATATATACAACATTCAAGAATGTTCAATTATAAATGGCTAATAAGTAGTATACCTGCCAGAGATCACCCATGGCAGTCCAAAGAACAACAAAGCAAATCCCATGAGCAGTGAAGAAAAACATGGCAATGTGGCCAAGCCACACATGATATCTGATGCTGGACTCAGAGGTGAGTCCAATGAGAGGCAAGAGAGATGAAGTTCTGGTAACTGGAAAGAAGAGGAATGCACAGCATGTGTTCCCTGTCAAGGCTAGCCAAACAGATGCATAATCTAGCTTTTGCATCCACCTGCAAGTAAAAAGATATAGTTCAAGTTTCATTACCTCTTTTCATCTAAAACAACCAAACCTGGATTGGTTTTTATCATTTACACTTGTTTTCCATCTTTTTCTGCAGACTCTTTAGTGATGGTGGAGAAGCTGTTGTGTACAGCTGCAGTGAAAAACCAGATCAAGAATGCAAGAAACATCAAACAGAAGGCAAGCTCCATCAAAGAGATGATCCCAAGAGGAGCTTTCACCAAAACTGGCCTTTTCCATGCTCTCAAGCAACTGCTTAATGAATTGCAACATTCAATTCTCTTTGCAAAATGGAGATAAATGCATCCAAGCAGAGAGATGAGCAGTATAGGGAATGTGTAGATGAGGATGTTAGTCCCTGTATATAATTAAGGTACTAATAAATAGGAGCATTAAAAACTGGAAAAAAAAAAAAAAAGATTGCTAGAAAATTAAACACAACCTTGTGATCCAAAGTATGTGGAGTTGGTGGCAGGGTAGAACTTATCAGACCATTTGTCAAATGGTTTTGTGGGCAAGAGAATCCAGACTAACAACCAAGAAATGAACACTAAGCTCATCACAAGTTTGAGCACTAAGAGGAGGACTACCATGGAAGCATAAGAAGAAGAAGAAGCAGAGCCTTTTACTTCCATGGGAACTCAAACAAGTACAAGGGATGAGAGTTTGATGAATGGAAATAGAGAACCAAGGAATCAAAAGAGAGATAGAAGAAGCTCCACAACCTCATATATTGCAAGTCATACCAAGGTGGCGGAAAAAGTGTGACAATAATAGAGTTTGTTTTATACTTGCAAATATGTATGCAATAATTTCCATTCGTTTTGGTTGCTGAATGGTCAAGCTCACATATCATGGCATTGACTAATTACTCCTTGTCCTTTTTGAATTTCTTATTATGGATTTAATAGAATTTATTTAAGGGAAATGACAATAGTTAGTCAGTTCTTTCAGTCATGTAAAATCAAGCAACTTTGGAAATCTAAGTTGGAAGAAGAAAAGCATGAATTGTATCTTAAAACAGTATATTCCATCTTTTATAGAAATAAGTATATCTTCGTGTTTGATAGTTTTCAATAGATATAACTGATATTGGTTGTAGTTAGCTGTTAAAAATAGTTGAGAAATGTGTAGATTCAAATCTGGTTTTCAATGGATAGTGGAATTGTTACTGCTTGTGGTCAATAAAATTGACTGAATTTGTGAATATATATCTATAAGTTAGCTCATTAATAAAAGTACATATTGGCACATTCAAGGTGACTTTCATAAATTACAATGTACACGGTGAAGATATTTAAAAATAAGTAATTGCTAATAATAACAAATAATTTATAAATAAAAAAAATTCGATGCATCTCCATCTTCAGCCTACAGCCTATGTAGACCCTATGCTTCTAACCTATGCTTCTCCATCTTCAGCCTATGTAGATTCTAAACGCGGTCCTCATCTTTTAGGCTCTAGTTTTTTTATTTTTTTATTTTTGTTTGTCTTTTTGCATTGTATTTTCTGTTTTTATTTTCTGTTTTTAATAAATTTGTGGTTTTTTCATTTTTATAAAAAAAAAATTCTATGCATCTAATTTATATTTTCAAAGTAAATATACAGATATCCTTCTAATTTTCATAACCAATCGAAAGAAAAAGTACAAAATCATACAAGTGTTAATTATGATTAAAAAAAAAAAAAAAGCGATTGCCGGAATGTGGCCATATTGGTCCATATCCAGCAACCTAATCAGGCCCAGCCCAAGCCACATACCTCACTAACAAACCCAAACCATCTAACCCGCCACGTGTCCATCCCTCCTACCACGTGCCAAAGCGTCCGAACAAGACGACAAATGATTCTCCAGTCAAAGCGGCCCCACATAAAAGAAACAATACTAATCTCCGTCACGAGACCCGGCATAAATCTTTTCAATAAAATAAATAAAAACCAAAAAGTACCCTATTTTGTTAGTTAAAAAATAAAAATAAAAATAACAGAACCTGCCCTACCTAAACCAGGAAACCTCCACCATCTAAATAATTTCCTAAAAAAAAGGGTTAAAATAACAAAACTAATCTCTAAATCTCACTAATCTCTCCATCTCTACAAACTCCGACCTCAACGTTCATGATCTTTTCGCCACGTTTCCCATCCTTCACCGGCGTTACTCTACAGCAATTCCTTCTCGGAGCCTAACAATTTTTAAAATAAATTATTTAATAATAAAATAAGAAAATTTTAAAAAATAACAAATTAATTAATTAATTACCCGGTCCCAAAGAGAAGGATCGGGTTTCTTCGTGACGACGACGCGACCGACGAAGTGGGAGGGGTCGGGGAGGTGCCAGCGGCACGTCGGCTGAGACTGGCGGTGGCGGGAGTAGGTGGTGACGGTGGTGCGCCGGCCACGGTCATAGCTCCACGACGAGAGGTAGTATATGAACGGCTTCTGGCAAGGGTTTCTCGCCACCGGCCGGGTGTTGAACGCGTAGGCAGTGTAATCAGCGCGGCGATACCAGTTCAAGAAGGTCCTCGCCGGAGTTTCCATCTCTCTCGGCGAGATGACACCGCGGACGATCTGGACGACAAAGCCCCAAGAGACGGAGACAGTCCATCGCTTTGATTTTTCGTAGCAGATGGATTGCTGCATTACGCCGGCGGAGTCGAGTTTGACGGGGCCGTCGAAGAGGCGGCGGACGGAGGCGGGGCGGGAGCGGAGGGAAGGGAAGATGGGTTGGACGACGTCGAGGTGGTGGAGAGAGATGAGGGGAGCGACGGGGTGAGCGGCGAGAAGGCCGAGAAGGTCGCCGTAGACGTCGTATTGGTGAAAACCAGGGTGGCGAGTTAGAGGGACACCGAGCTCGGCCATGCAGGCTTGGATCCGGTCGTCGCTGCCGTAAAGGGCAGGGTAACGGCGGAGACAACCGTCCTGCATTCGAGCAATGGACTCAGCTAAAGGGCGGCTAATGGCGAAGCCACCACCGCCGTAAGCCATGCCGTAAGAAAAGTAGATGTTTTGAAGGTGACTCTCGGAGAGGGAACCGATGTAGTAGGGTTGACGGTGGTCGTAGTGGGAGAGGACGTGGACGAGGTTGTCGGGGAAGAAGACGGTGTCGTCATCGCCCATGACGAACCAGCGAACGTTGGGGAGGCTGAGACGGAGAGTCTCGGAGACGATACGGGAGAGGCGGAGGGCAGCGCGGCTGCCTTGTTTGTGAGTATAAGGAAAGGAGGAGGTGTCAGAGGAGATCTTGAGGATGGGAAGTGAGGAAGAAGAAGAAGAAGAAGACTTGAATTCTTTGACTGGTTTGTCAAGCCAGACGTAGCCGCGCATGATGTGAGGACGCCACCAGATTTTAATGTATTCTTTGCGTTTGTCCCAGAGACGAGATGAGGCAGCGATGCCGAAGACTATGTGTTGAAGACCTGTGGGAGTGTAGGATAATGATGGTGATGGTGGAGGTGGTGATGGTGGTGGTGGTGGTGGAGGTGGTGGAGGTGGTTGGGAGGTTGTAGGAGAAGCAAGGAGGAAGAGGGAGACATTATTGAGGGTGGTGTTGGTGTCAGGGTGGCAGGAGGAGGAGAAGAGAAGGTTGAAAGAATAGGAGAAGTAGATGAGGGAAAGAGAGAGAATGAGATAGATCATGAACCTGGGGAGAAATGGTCTGGAGGAAGGAGGAGAAGTTGGTTTCATGGTGGACCAAAAGCCTGTTTGGTCTTTGAGGTTCTTTGTGTTGCTGTTGTTGTTGTTGATGTTGTTGTGTGGTTTCATTGTTAATGGGTTTGGGAGGGTGTTGGTGATGATGGATGAGAAGAGGAGAAGAGGATGAGAGGTTAAGAGAAGTTATCGTGAGGAGGTGCTTGTTTTGAGGGGGGTGGTAATGGAACTCAAAGAGAGTCACACAGAGGAGGGGGAGTTGGGATTGGAAAGGATTGATGGAGCTTAGAGAGTGTTACATGCTTTTCATGCTCTGTTGCCAGGTTGCACCTCTGTTGCTTCTTTTTTTTAATATATATATATAATTAAAAAATTATTATTATTGGTTATTTATGAGAAGATTTGGAGTGAAGCGAGATGCCTTGTTGTTTTATTCTTCTCCGATTTAGGTACTTGGAAATAATCGAAAATATTTTCCTATATATATCATGGTGTCCTATTTGCCTTGCTTTTTTTTAATATTTGAGCTGGGCAACTAATAAATTATATGTATTTTAATTTTATTTTATTTTTATAATCTTTTATATTGATGTGACAATTTTTTAAAAATAAATGAACCATACCGATTAAATAAAAAAAAACTAGAATATGAGTGTAACGGGAGAAATATTAACAAGGAAAGATGGACATAACAACCACTGTTAGGTGTAATGGAATGTTATAAAAATAATGAATGAGTAGACCTATGATCGAATCTCTAGATTGATATATCGTTGAAGTACTATACTATATTCATTGTGTACGGCTCCCATATAAGAAGATGTGGTTTCCTCACTTCAGAGTTATATAGCAGGAGATTTATTAACTATCTCCTATGGAGTTAAAATATCTTTTGGATGTGCACATTGTAAAACTCTAATTACCCCATGTAGCATTTGACCAAGTTAATAAATCCCTATGTAAAAATATTATTAAAACATTAATGTGCATATAATATTAATATTTAAAAACATATTGAAATTAAATAAATAAATCAGTGGGATATCAGAGACGGACGATGTGTGAACATTTTTATGTGTGTCTAAATCTGCGTGGCTGCGTACATACGAACAAAGATGGAGTAAGTTTTTGTCCATTTTTTTTTAAATTAATGCCGACAAAAACAAAAATAAAAGTTAAAAATGAAACCTTTATAATTATAAATTAAAGTAGACAAATGTAGGCAAATTTAAAGAATCATTCACAAAATCTCACTATTATTTTGTTTATAAAAATATATTTCTTCCAAATTCTGCGTATAAGTAAGCACTCTTAATTTAGAATGTTATTTTTATAAATATATTACTTCCACGCACTAATTAGTAATTACACAAT
The DNA here is from genome assembly GCA_020875875.1 of Dioscorea alata. Taxonomy (NCBI): domain Eukaryota; kingdom Viridiplantae; phylum Streptophyta; class Magnoliopsida; order Dioscoreales; family Dioscoreaceae; genus Dioscorea; species Dioscorea alata. The sequence goes on from CM037024.1 coordinate 19,904,493, forward strand.
ATTTAATTATATATTATTTATGCCATACTTTCTTAAAAATGGAAGCATATATATATATATATATATATATATATATATATATGACAAAATATCATTTGGGCAGAGACGTCTCAAGATTTTAATAAAGGTAGAGAGACAGGAAGAGAATGGTGCATAAATAGTGCTATGAATCGTACCAAGCATTGTACCGGCTCCGTGCGCTATTGTTGGATTGAAATTCAACAGTTGATATTAACGTTCGTAGATGACGAATGCTTTACATATATTTGAAATATTTTTTGTCCCAGATGAAAATGTCATTAGTACTCCTTTGTTATACATAATATATACACACAAAAATATGAAAAACCAATGTGAAAAATATTGGTGATGTAATTTCATTGCTTAAGTTTGAAATCTGTTAACTGCAATGATGGTAACATATCCATAATTGTTAGTGTGGACTTGTAATCTAAATCCCATGTCACAGGATGATGGCACTATCCTGATTATATTTTTCAACTTTAATTGTATATGTGCTTGTCACATTTACTTAAAAATAAAATAAAATAAAATATTATAAACATATTCAAGTAAAAAGTAATCGCTTTCATTCCATGTACTTCTCCAAAAACATGTTTTTTATTTTCTTTTAATTCTAATCATTGTTATGAATCCTTACTAGTGCTTCAAAATCAAACGCTCTCAATTCCCCTTATTTCAATATGATAATCTAAATAAGATCAATTATGTTATAATTTTCAACCATATAAATGCTGATAACAATAGTTTGAAGCTATCCAACTCATGGTTTGATTCATCATGTGAGTGCGATTTCATGTAATAAAATTCAATAATTCATTTTCTCAAATGTTTTAGACATAATAAATCTCCATAATTTATATAATATAAAAATATTTTAAATCCAAAATTTTCAACCATTAAGTAATGTTTATGTATGAATATGTCCATTAAAACTATCTGTTATTTTTAGTTTAAATTGTGTGTACGTTTCTTTAAAATAAAAATTATTTATGTATTTTTGTGCAATCTAGCTTAATATTAAATAAAAAAATTACCTTATTTTTTATTAAAAATATCTAAACGTTAGAGGAGAAATATAGAGACAATAATACAAAACTATTTATAACATTCTAAACATCAAACAAATAATACTGATATTTGTAGATATGTACTAATAAAAAATAGTTTTATTATTATTATTTGAAATAAGAAAGAAGGTCGCAGGCTTCACATGCAGTGCTTTTCAATGTCCAACATCATATTTGACAAAACGAACCTAAATCACCGACACCAAAAAAAAAAAAAAATAGTTGATAATTGATAATGGATTGGGCCGCTTGGGTTGTTCATCTACTCCCATAACTTAAATTGGGATAAACCAAAAACACAAAAGAAATAGTTTTTCTCTTAATTCAATATCTATCAAATTATTGTTAAACCATTTATGTCAAAATAAATTCACAAACAAAATGAAAGATTAAGATTGGTAAACAAGTAGGTTATATTTAATAAAATCCTAAATGGCTAAGACACATAATATATATATATATTTGACAAATAATGAGACACTTAAAAAGTGGTCAAATGAATAAAGAGGTACGGAGGTACATCAGTTATTATGGTTTAACACTTCCTTGAGAATTAACATGAGAGCAATGAGAATCTAGCATATATGCCTAAGATTATATATCATAGATTTATTTTTATTAATAAATTTGATATATATATTTTTAGTTGGTAATATGTCTTCCACAAACTAACAATAGGACCTAAAAATATAAAGAGGCATCATGCAATAATTTTAACTAATTGTCAATTCGACTTTGAACTTTGGGTGGGCCTTTAATTTTGAACCCATTTATTATCCAACAAACATGTTTGACAAATTATATATATGCATCCAAAGTTTGATGGTCTTGTATTTTTCTAAATCTTTTCCCCACATTTTACTTGTAATTCATAATTATATTTCTATAATTAAATAGCTCAAGTTTAACCTTTGAAGATTAAACAAGTGTTTCCTTTGTTGACTAAGTTTATATCCAACTACATTAAACCGAACTTATAAATATTTATACTTTTATTTATAATGTCGATTGCACATTAAATTAATTCCATATTTTTTTAATAATTAAAGATAAATAAAACACAATTTATTGAAAAAATATATAATATAAACAGTGGATAGAAAATGACAAAAATTAACATGTACTACATACTACACAGGAAAGAAAACTAGAACATCCACCTATAGTGATAAAAAAGAACTAAAAAAAAATGAAAATGTCATGCAACCTTAGTAGCAAAAACTAAGGGTTCCATAAAATCAGGACACTTTTTAATCACTAAGAACAACCTTCTCCAACTTGATCTTCACAAGTATGGAACTTCATTTATCCAAACAACAAGCATATGATCAATCTTGCCTATAGGGGAAAAAAAAATGGGTCCATGTTTACACAGTACCATATTTGTATTTAATTATTAATATGATAATTTATTAATTTAAATACTGATATAAAAAAAATAATTCAAAAATTATATTTTAGATCCAATTGGTGGAACTAATTAAAAATTTGAAAATGAATTTTCATGAATTTAAAACTAAATTAACCGAATTGATCTAGCGCACAATTGAAAAAATGGTCCACCCGAAAAAAAAAAGGTCCCTATTGTAATGATCACAGGTCCATGTAATTGATGAAGTTACATGGGCTACCCATCTACAAACTATTTAGTGATCCATCCCCAAGCCCGGGTTGTGTCTAAGTTTTACTCCATAATTAAATAGGATTTTTTTTAGATAAAACACCAAAATATATTAAAAAAATGATTACTAAAACATACGGAGTTGGAATACATGAATAAATACATAATATAGGATAAAAAGATTAGAGTCACACGACTCACACAAAACGACTAGAGGTGATTAGATTACTGGATAGTGATAAGAGAAATGGTAATGTATGATAGGGCTTCTATAAAATGACCACATAAATGAATCAACTGTTAATGGTCCCCCGCTGAAGAACTCCTACAAAAATCAAGGATAAGTAAAAAATAAAATTTTAAATATTTGTTTCATTCTACCAAATATTTTCATCAAAACCAATAATATTTTTTGAGGAGTGATCACAAAATTCCTCAATTAGGTGGTTGTTTAGGTAACCATATAATTTCATTATAGATATATATATCCATAAAGTTCTCCATTGATTAAGCTATAGTACAACGTTTTTAAGATAAAAATTAAAAAGTACTAGTTTTTTAGAGCATTCTCTGGGTGCCTTAACCTTTATGTAATCTTTAATTATATAGTACATTCTCTTGTTTACATACTAAATTTTCACACTCTTTTGCTGGATCTATCAATCTCCTTTTCTCAATTTACAATTGATTACAAACAATGTTCATCTTGTTGTACATTAGGCTTGAACTCCATGATTAATATACCAAAGCTACAAGTATCACTTGTCTCAATATTTTAGCTGATTAATTTCATTTCTATATAAATTCTTGTTTCAAAACATCATGTCAAATTTAAGCTTTTGGAATGGTCCATGATGGTAGGCTATGTATCTTTACTATATATATAAATGTATATAATTAAGAAATAACACCACCAACTTTTGATTAATTTTATTTTATTTTAATTGGTAAACGTATATAATAAACAATCAAATTGATAAGATTGTTTGTTTGGCAAAACACGTTTTCCTTTTGAAATTCAATTTAAACAACTCCCAAAGGTGTTTAGCTTTTAGTTAATGACAATGATTTGGATGAGTGAACCGGTTGGTATAAAAGTTCATTAAAAGAAAAATTATTATAGATTTTTCTAGAGAAAATGCATGTTTTTTTAATATATTTTTCCAAAAAAGGATAAAATGAATTATTACTGCGATGGTTCGCATAGGATAAATTAATATGTTTATGTTTTCCTTAATCATGGATTGAAATTTTGGTTGAGTGCGCTTAAACCCATTTATGTTTGCCATAATATTGACCTCTCAATCATTTACTCATCATTAACATTTATTGAGTTTATTTTCACAAATCATTGAAACCATTTTCAACAACTATTAAATACAAATTGAGCATTGAAGTATTGAACTCAAAAATGATTTTTTTATTCACAATAAGTTTAAGAATAATTGTCAAAATTAATTTAGTATTTCTATATGTCATAAAACTTAATATTATGGTGCAAGTTACACATATTTTCAGAACCACTACAAGCCATAGACTTTCTTTTTATATATTTAATAATATTATAAAAAGTTTTAAAAACAGATTGATAGTTATTGTTATTATTATTTAAGAATTATTATCTTTGACCAGAGAGGCACAGAGAGAGAGAGAGAGGTTTGACAAGATCATTGATGGTGGTACTATAGTTTAGCAATGGCGTCCACTTCCAGCCCCCACCATGAACAGAGGGGATTGAAGAAATTTAGAGGATGAGAAAGAGGCCAACAAAGACACTGCCCATACCTAACTCTGCATCCCAAAAAAACACTATCGACAAAACTTTTTTAAAGTATTCAGACAATATATATATAAATATATCAGTACATTTATACCTGCATTTATTTTACTGTTACAATTGCAGAAATGATATCTTTCTCAAAATTTGATCTTCATGAGTTACTCTTCATTAACATCCAATTGTGTTCCAATTTAAGCTAGAAGTTATAACTAAAAGCTTTTTTTTTCCAATAAAAGCACACACTAGAGAAGAAGAGCTCTGCTCTGTTCCAAATTGCAAACCAAACATTGAGATAGACATATATATAAATATATTGATGAAAGCTTGGAATTTACAAGCAGTATAAATATGAAGTAGTAGAAGCAAATCAAAGCAAAGAAGAGAAAACAGAAGCAAACCAAATCCCCCAAATTAGCAAACAAAACTATGTACAAAAGAAAGGGGAAAGGATTAAGCTTTCTTTGTTTTTTTTTTGTTTTTCCTTCAATGTTCTCTATGAACAGTATGGAACTCTGGGGAAGAAGATCATTCTCTCACTTTCAAACTCTTTTTAACTAATCATATCAAGAAAGAAAAAGAAAAATATAAAATAAAAGCTGGAGAAGAAGAAGAAGAACGATGCTAGGTAGGAGAAAGAGAGTGGTACTCGGAGGAGAAGAAAGAGGAGTCAGGGATGATGGCGGCGGCGGCCCAGAAGCGCTCGTTGAAAGAGTCCTGAAGCTCGTCAGGGATGAGAGGTGTGCGGCAAAGAGGGCAAGTGCGCTGATCGTGTTGCATCCAGCGGTCAAGGCAAGAGCGGTGGAAAATATGACGGCAGTTGGTGAGACGACGGATCTCCGCCTCGCCGTCGAACTCGTACAAGCAGACGGCACAGCTGTCGGCGCCGGCGTAGGTGGAGGAAGAGCAGAGCTCGTCGAATCGGATGACGGGGAGGAGCTCTTGGATGAGCATGGCGGAGACGGAGTAGAACTCAGGATGAGGATGAGGGTGAGGGTTAAGGGAGGTGGGAGTGTGGGTGAGGGATTGGTCGGCGGCGGGCCAAGGAGTGTCGGTGTCGAGGAGGTCAGCGAGGCCGATGGAGTTGAAGGCCCAGAAGACGAGCTTGCGGAGAGAGCCGAGGAAGAAGACGATGTGGAGAAGGAGTTTAGGGAGGAAGAGCTCTGAGTAGCCCACCGGAAAACCCATTCCTTTTGGTTCTTTTGGGTGGAAGGAAACCCCAAAATTAATGGTGTGTTAGAGAGAAAGAGATTGGGAGAGACGATGGAGAAGAGGGGGTTGGTTATATATATATATATATATATATAGAGAGAGAGAGAGAGAGAGAGAGAGAGAGAGAGAGTGATGATATTGATAAATGACAGTGGGGGAATCCCATGTGAGATTATACGGATGGGATGGGGGTACAAATACTCTTGTTATTTGTTTGTTTGTTTATTTATTTATTTATTTTTGTGATTTTTTTGGGAAATTGTGTGGTATGTGATTTGTGTATATAGTGACTTTGATTTATTATTTTGTATATGGAAAAGATCTTGTGTTTGTATGCATGATTTGAGTATTAATATTTAAAATAATTATAAAAAAAAAAGTTGGGTTGATTATTTATTTTGTTATTTTTTATTTTTTGAAAAAAATGAATAAACAGCGGATTTATTGAAACTGGGTTGATTATGGAAATGTTGTTAATTTTTTTTTTTTTTATGGTGTTGATCTGGAGTCATTTTTCATGCCAATTCTTATGTTAGTGAAACAGTTGCTATTTGATTTTTTTGGGACTAATATGATAGATCTTATCCATGCTGGTTTTTGAATTTTTATTTTATTTTTGTTTTTGGTTTGTATGTTATATTTTTTTTTGTAATAAATTATAATTTATTTTAAATATTAATTAATTAATTAAGAATTTTGTGATGAAAAAGATGGTATATATATTTTTTTATTGAGAAGAGAAATTATAAAATTGGGTAGTAAGACATAATCTAGTGGTTTCTTATTTTATTTATGTTTGAGATGAATCACAATACAAAAAAATAAAAAAAAAATGTTTGTCCTCAATTTATTAAAAAAATAAAAATTATAGAATAGAGTTTGGTTATATTTATTTTACTGTATTTTTTTAAAAGTTATTATTAAGTAGAGGAGTATGTTGAAGTTATTTTTTTAACATCAAACAATGCATTTAATGCATACAATAAAAGACGGGGGAAATTTTGTAGTAATTCCAAAAGAAAATATAATGATTTTGATACAAACTCCAATTGGATTAAAGTTAATTTTGCCGTCCCTTTTCAGTGTTACGTGTCTATTCAACTTATTCCTTCACGTACATAATTCCTTCATAAACAAATGGGAAAATTTTCACATCCGTTTTACAACCGTACACTTTAATCAATTACTTAAATTAATCAAGCAATGAACACACGCAGCAACAGCTAAAAACATTATTAGCTTTCCAATAAAAAAACCAAGTGATTCACATGCATGTCTTCCTTTCTCCACACCCCAACTCATGCACCAATGACCAACCCTTTGTTCACATCCAAATTGCCTAATCATCCTACAAAATTACAAACAATAACATGTATATATATGTACATATATAGAGGAATGATATATATATATAAATATAAAATAAGAGAAGGGAAAAGAAAGAAAGAGATGATGACAGAGGATTGTCAAGAGAGGTGGAGACAGAAGGTGTGAAGGCATGTGAGAAGAAACAATAAAAATGCAGTAAAACAGGTGATAATACACCCTGAAAAGGGGGACATAAAATCCAACACATACATACCTGACTGTTGTGTGAGCATGAGATGCTGTAAACATTGTTGATAATTTGCTGGCGTTCACGTTGCCAAGGGATAATGAGATTCAATGAACCCAAAGAAAAAGTAAGATTTATTAGATTGATTAAATTTGAAGAGTGATAGAGAATTAATGGTACAAGAGTTGAGTGGTGTGTGGAAATGGTGGTGGGGTTGTGAGAGGGTGTGGATACAGAGATTAGACTGATGATTTTGCTGGTAATATGAGACAGGTTAAATCAGAAAACAAAGGTGCTAGAGAAGAAGGACAAGTAATAATGTGTGGATGGATGGATGGAGAGTGTCGGCAGTGAATGATGTGGGTGGGATCATGCATCATGTATCATGTATGGATGGATGGAATGGAGGATGAGGATGTATTATAGATAGAGTGTTGGAACAGAGCCAAGACATGCAGAGGGTCCCCTGCCATTGCTCTTTCTCAAGTCTACATAACATGTCTTTCTCTTTCTCTTTCTCTTTCTCTTTCTCTTTCTATATATATATATATAGAGAGAGAGAGAGAGAGCACTAGACACTTTGCTTTTGTCTTTTCTTTTTTATTATTCTCTATTCGTTGTTTTGGGAGTGCCAAAGTTTAACAGTCTCTTTTACATTTTGTCATCAAATACCAATTTTTTAAGCCTTCTTATATATCTATATATCTATATATATACAAGCATAATGGGTTTCTTTTTTGCCTGTGTTGCTTATTGGAATACTTGCTTTTATCTCATATATACCACATATCAAAGAGATTTTTTTTTTTTTTCTCTTGTTCTTGCACTGTGGATAAGACATAGTTAATATTCAAACATTCCACTTTTGAGTATGAAGGATAATGAAATAACAATTAATTTATTACAGATTTAAAAAAAATGTTTGATATGTCTCATAAGTAAATAATTTTATAGGTATTTACATTACAATATAAATTAATTAGACTAATAAAATTAGTATTTTATATATATATATATATTAAATAGTCATATACTAGTGCATGATGCGTTAATATCAAAGAGATCTCTAAGAGGATTGAATCATAAGTGGAGATACCGAATTTAAATATTTTAAATTCAATTAAACTGATATAAAGATGTACACAACATGGATTTAGTGAACAGCATACTAAAAAACAAGCAGGTATAAAAGTGTATTAATTATGGTGACTTAACGATCATTTAAAAATTTATCATATAAGACGGACTAATAGGCAGAGCATTAAAAGCTTGCCACATGTGGTCAATATAAGACATCAAAAACCATAACTTCACAATGGTAAATCACTAGGTTATGCAACCTTTGAGAGTTTGAGAGGTGGAGCATATAATTCTTCTTATACAGGACTCACACCAAAATCCATTGAACACTGAATAGATATTGGTTTACAGTATTGTAGACTTAATAAAATGTGAATGAATAATATTGTTGCAGATGTGAGCATGGTGTTTTAACCCACGTACACCTGCCTATGCACCGCCTAAGTGTCTAACCATTTAGACAAATTAAGTGTTGGGTTCTATGAATTTTTTTGTGTTATTTATGTTTCATAATTTATTATTATTATTATTATTATTATTATTATTATTATTATTATGGACAAACTACGTGTTAATGTTAAAGCATTGCCCTCCCCTTACTCCACGGGAGATTTGATCTCTAGTCTCCCCTCGAGCATAGAAACTCATGCCAATTTGCTAAAACACGGTTCAACGTTTGGCTATTATTATTATACTAAAACCTTCTAATTAAATTTGACAATGATTATCTGTAAGAGCTCCAAATTTTCTAATACACTTAAACTCCTGTAAAAAGTCAAGAAAAGGCTCGTTCTTACCCAAATAGGGCATGAGATCATGCTAAGCATTTCATAATTCCCTTACAATCAAGTTACAATGACAACATTATTTGTTTTTAGTCTTTAAGTAATTTAGTATGTGTGGATGCATGTTTGTATTTTTTTTTTATTTTTATTAATGTTTGTTTGTTTGGTGCATATAGGAAAATGAAATTGACGGTGTTTGGCTGAATAGGTTACCTTGATAAATTAATCATGACATGATTTTTCACTGAACTAACATTGAAAAGGTTTAAATAATTACAAGAGAGTGTTTAATTTTATGTCAATAAATATAAGTTTCATGCATGCTAGGTGCTCAATCATAAAGCATGCATGATACTTTAATGGATAAATCAATCATGTTACTTATACAATTAAACCTTGATTTTTTTTTATTTTACTTTTTTTATAATTATGTGCTTAAAGAAATGAGTGAAATAGATTTAATTTAAATAATGATTAAACATTATATTTGAAAACCTAGCACTTTTCACAAAACTAGATTAATATTGATGATGGATGAAATTTTATTTAAAAATTAATTATAACATTTTGTATTCATTGTTCAAAATTATATAATTATATGCACCGAAAGCAACGAGTTAAATTATATAATACATTAAATTATGGATGAAACATTTTATTAAAAAATACAATACAAAATATGTTTAAACTCCATAGTGATAATTATATATATTTTTTTCTTTAAAAAAATTCCATATAAAAATAATTATACCTTATGATTATTTTTTTCTAATAAAAAAGATAAATATTGAAACCATTAATAAAGACACATTTTTTTAAAATACTATAACCCATAATAGTAAATATATATCTATGAGTTTTATTTATCAAAACAGAAATCTTGTCTCAATCAAAGAAGCAAACAAAAGTTGAGTTCATAACCAGCTAAGCTTGTTTGACAACCCAAACCCTCACGCTACCGCTAACTCTAACCCTAACCCTAACCCTCACCCTAATCAATATGATCATAATTAATTAAGTCTCATAGAATAGAAAATGAATTAGGGTTAGGGTTAGGGTTAGAGAAGAAAAGGAAGGGCTCCACTTGTTGTACATATGCGGTTACATAAAAGGAAGAAAGAAAGTGGAAAATTAAAGTGGGTGGTGCATCCATGTCACACCTTCAATGTTTTGGTACGAGCATGCCCGGCAGCCTTTCCATGTGCTGGCCCAACACCACATGCATTCCCCTGCTCTTGACCTTTTCTTTATTAATTTTTCCTTATTTTCCCACCCTTTTTTAAATCAAGTACTGAATATATCATCTATCCATCTTCATCTTCAAAATAATACAAATTTAATTTCATCTTCCAACTAATACAAATTTTAATTTTGTTTTTTTGCTTACCAACATGGGTTATATTTTAAAATTATTATTTGAATATAAAAGGAAACACTAGCTTTTATATGCTTTTAGGAACTTTAGGGCCATCTTCCTATTGAGAAATTCGGTAATCATCTTTGATGAAAGTATAATGGAGGGACTGTGGATAGATAATCTCTTAGACGATTATTTTCTTAGAAACCCTGTCTTACCCTTCTCACCTTTTGTTGTTGGGAAGTTTAGCCATCTTTATGCATTATTTCATGTGTATCCAATTCTTCTGCATTTTGTTATCCTCCTCTTTGATTTCTACTATTTATTTGTTGTATTTTATTTGCATTGTATTTGTATTTTTTTCGTTTATTTAATACATTTTAAGTGATTTTTTTTTTAATTTGAAACATATATTTTTTTAAATGGATTTTGTTAGCTTACAATGCATTGTTAGAAATCAATATATGGATTTCCGTAGGGAAATATACGCTCTTCTGATGCAGCTAAGATACCAAATATATTTCAAAATTAAACACATAGCATATGTATTGGAAAATTATGATGTAATGTTTATATTTCCTTTTTTATAATAAACTTAATATTTACAATATATTAAAGCAAGAAGACAAATTATCCAATTATTGTAGACAATGTTTCTCTATTTCCATCTTTCATTAATTGTTATAACATTACATTATATATATATATATATAAAAGAAAGGAAAAATCAAGAGAGAGAAGAAAAAAGAATAATATCTCATATATATATATATATATATATATATATAAAAGAAAGGAAAATTCAAGAGAGAGAAGAAAACAGAATAATATCTCTCAAAATATTCCTCCACATGGATTATTTCCTTATCACTTGAAAAGCTTGAACTTATAAATCACTTGATTCTTAATCTTGTTTTCTTCACAAATTACATGAAAGTCATGCTAAAAACAAGGCCAAACAAATGTTATGGTGTGGTTTACTTTCACTTATAATGTATTAATTTAATATGTTTCTTATTATAATAAAAATACTGTTAGTTTTATATTCCTTATAGTAAAACATATTTATTTATTTACTTCTCTTGACAATGTAGTGTCTCCTTCCATCTCATTTCTATGTCAGACGACTACTAATTTGGACTACTCTTTGGCAAGTATGAATTTTTCTAAATAGCTTTATGTATGATATATTTCATAGTTCATTATCTATTGGCTTTGGAAGTTAGTGAATTAATTATAAAGAAACAATACACATGCAGCACTTGCTTTAGATAATGAAAAGCATGCTATTGTCCAAAATCCACTACGTATTCTCCCTTTCATATCATCGTACCCTATTTTTGGGAAAAAAAACTTTCTATTAATTTTAGTTACTCAAATCTTAAATCTAATTAACTATTAATTTTTTTAAGTTTTTAATTTTTTAAATACATATATATATATAACTTATTGTAAAACCATAATAGATGGTACCCAACCAATTTACCGCTTATATATAAAAATATATCTATATATTTTACTTAAATAATTTAAATTTTGATCTCCCAAATAGTTTTACAAGTACCAAATTTCTGACGGTTTGAGTTTTTTTTAATATTTTTTTAAAATAAAAAACTTTAGTTAAGAGTATAAATATTATAATTATTAAAAAATTATATAAAGGTAACAATTTAAGGCATTACATGAAAGGAGTTTTTTTTTGGTTTATGTGCAATTAATTTTTTTTAAATATTAATTTTAATAAATTATGTATTTTAATAAAAAAAATTTATCAGATATGAAAATATACCATCCGTCTTCATCTAATCTCTAGTCAACATCTGTGAATAGAGGACCAATGTCAATAGGTAAAAAGCGGTTTGTTTTGATGATAGGTTAATAATAATGTTAACATGGACCACATATATATATATATATATACACAACGCACACGTAGCCCTTGCTTTTACATAATGAAAAACAAACATGGCCATGCCCTAGTGTATGCATTTGACCACCAATAATTAACTAACCCAAGTGGGGATACATGCACGCCCATGCACACACTCTTGGCCGGCAAAAGACACATTGATATGCTGCCATCCATGCGTGTACCTCATCAATTATATATTCCATCTATGTATATATATATATATATTATAAATAAATATGATGTATATTTCTTTTGTATTGTTGAATAATTATGATAGTCATTAAAAAAGGCAAGCTCTTTGATGACTATCAATTAAAGGTTGTATCTCACTATAGATTTATCATTGATAGAAGCCCTTCATTTGTTATATATATATAATATGTGGGTGTGGTCCATTGAGTATTACAAGAGATCAATGAAAGATGATTTAGATCACATAAATAAATAGGGTAAGGAGACAGATGAGGACATGATTTAAGAATAGGTCCCAAAGTTTGGAGCTTAGTGAAGGCAAGAGAGGGACATAAATCACACAAATGATAGACCCTTTCTTTCTTTTCTTGTTTTTATTAATCCATGCTTAAACTAATATAAAACACCATACTATTCATGTCCAATATCATAAGGGAACAAGAGGGCAAGCTTGTGTTCTTCTCTTCTAGCTCTTATTTTGCCAACAATGCTTATTGCTCTTGATGAGTCCCACTTTTGTCACTTTTAGATTATTTTTTTTCTCTTATAATATTCTTTTATTCTTTATAATCATAATCATAATTATAATAATTATATCAATATAATAAGTAAATTATGTAAAAGAGGAAGACTAAGAACACTAAATCAGGAAAAAGTCTTTCAATAATTGGAATGCTTTAAATGCATTGATTGTGAGGCAAGTGTGGATTTTTTTTTCGTAAGATATTTGATAATTTTGACATTGTTCAATTTAGAATTAGGATTTATAACTTTTTATAAGTGTTTTCTAAATTTGCTAAATAATTGGCTTACCATTTATTCTTTGTCATGTGGAGTTGTGTTTAGGTGCAAATATTTAGGTTGATGAAGATGTTTATATAAGTGGTAAAAACAAGTGAGTTTACAATGAGTATATCTGAAAATAAAAAATAGTTCTAAACTTCTTCATTATGGTCAAGAACTCATTACATTTTCAATTATAAAAAAAAAAAAAAAAAAAAAAAAAAAACAGATAACTTGATTAATTGTTTGAGCAAACTAAACTTGAAATGGGCTTTACGAAGATATGAATTGGGCCGAGTAAACAGGGCTTATGAACATTGGGTTTTCGTTTTTGGTCTCGAGTAATCTTATTGAAGCCCAAATTATTAAACTGATCACATAAGCAATAGTTATTAGTCTAATCATGTAATCGATTACGTAACGAATTATTTAAAACAATAAAATTTAGAACAAACTTAAGACCAAATGAATATAAAAATATTTATACAATTGCTTTGGCATCCTACCGTTTACAAATGGATTAATAATTAATTATGTAATTCTTTATATGGATATATACATATAGTTTTTATGAAGAAAAGCAGAGGCTAAGGCAGGATTTGGAGAGAAAGAAAACACATTTGAAGCTTTCAAAGTCTTATCATTCTTAAGAAAAGTACTAACACTCATTTCTGATTGACATGTGAAGGAAGCACTCATTTGTCAATTCAAGAAACTTCTATCTATTTCAGCCACCAACATTAAAGATCCCTCTTTTAATATTATTTTCCTTTTCAGTCCAGATGTTTTAAACGGTGTTAAAAATACATTTATGTGGCATTGAAATTTACCAGACTGCCTCTAATCAGAGAAACACAAATCCAAGCGCACAAAAATGATGATTATACCCTCCGAATAGCATTTGAAATTACCAAACTACTCCTACTCCTTGTAGTAGTATCCTCACAGGTGATGAAATTATAAAAAATACCCCTATAAACGAGCATTGTGAAGCGACGTGTGGACAGTTGGACAATTAATAAAATTACACATTAAATATTTTGTGTAATATATAAATACATAAAACATTTAATATGTAATTTTATTAATTGTCTAACTGAATTAATAGCTTTGCGGTGTATTGTTATATCAATGCCTCCATTGTAAATGTGCATTGCTTTCATTGTTTGCAAGTGTCTATGTTTCACTCTTTGGATGCATGAACATGCCATTAGCAATTTGAAGCACCACACCTAACAGTCACTCGAAAGTAATACAAACCACAACAAGAAGAACAAGTCACAAATAATTTACACTGCACACAAAACACAAAACACAAAACACAAATCTTAAGTAGAAACATATATATTCTGATACACAAAATTCTTGTATTTTAAACACGATTTAATTGTAATACATGGAAAGTACTAATAGTACGAATGAAATTGAAATAATACACGGAAACGTCAGTGTAATACACATGAACACACAAAAATAACCATCACCAATATTTGTGGGTGTATTACGATGAGAATAAAGAGCTGGAGTTTCCATCAGTTGACCCACTCACTACCTCGACCATGGTCCATGATGTCTTCGGCAGTTTTGTTAAAGATATAGTGTATATGACACATGCGTTGAAAGTCTGCATCTGACTCAATTATTAATAACAAATAAATTTTATAATAATAATACACATTATTAATTATATATTTTAAAATAGAAAAAAATTTAGTTTTTTTTATAACTAAGGAAAAAAAAAGAGTTTGAAACCTTTAAAGTTTTTATTTTTTTTGATTAACACCTGCATGACATTTGGAAAAGAACATTAGAAGTAATAAATAAAAAAGAAGCGTGACATGAATGAGTACCTTAATAGCGATATAGTTTTTAACTGATAATACCACATTTATACCGAATTTGTCGAAGGTTGAGATAAAGGAAAACTAAGAAAACGCTTCCCACAACCTCCAAAAGAAAAATAAGAAGAAGAAGAAGAATAAGAGGAATAACAAGAAGAACAAGAAGAAAGAAGACGACCAATAAGAAAATAAAAATAAGAAGAAGAAAAGAAGGTGGAAGACCTACTCTAGAAAAAAAGAAGTATGGCAAAAAGGCTGTCAAGAATTTTTTTTTTTTTAAATTTGGTTGTACATATTATTAAAATGTGATATGATTTGGTGGGAATTTAAAATTTTTTTACGAAAATTTGGAAACAAAACTTTCATTTCATTTGACAAGGGCATTTGTGGAAATATATGGTAAACACTAAACAGACTGACAATGGTAATGCTGAGAACTAAAAAGTATATAGCTTAATTAAACAGGGATTATTTAGAATTTAGCAATGTCAAAGGGATTATCAAAGAAAAATGAAACTATTAATGAATTTATAAATAATATTTCCATAAATTTATCTTCATTAATAAACTTAATTTAAAAAAAGTATATATAAACTGAGAAAAGAAATAACTAGTGATAATAATTAAAAGCTACTCAAACAAAACTACATAGATTAATGATTATTGTGGAAAATCCAAAATAAGAAAAAAATCACAGTTGAAGTGGCAAGGCTGATTCTATTCTGTTGAAAATTAAATACCATGTTCACGCTCGATTTACAAAAATTGTTTTACTATAATAAAATTTTTAAATATTTTTAAACAAGTTTTAGGTGGATTACAAGTAACATTGACTTGAATCTAGTGGTTGACTCCCGTTGTACTGTTTTTTTCTGACGCGTTTTTAATCGAAGTGGTTTATCCACCTTTTCAAAAAAAAAAAAAAAAAAACATTGACTTGAATTCAGTTTATGCTAATTGGATTTTGGATGTTGTCTGCTCACTTAAAATTCTACTTTAATATTGGTGGTCTAAAAGATCAGGTGAATCCACTAAATCCTCATGCAACAACCATATTTTTTCCAAAAAATAAAAAAAATTAATAATTCAAAAAATCACATGACTCATAATACAAATTTTTCATGCGAGTCAATTACGATTTTCATCACAAACTTTAACAATTTATATGTGCACATTTTATATTTTTCAATTTTGTTTATAATAGCATTATAATTAACCACAATTTGTTTGTTTATGGTTATTACGGTATATATGATTAAATTTAGACTAATATAAATTATAATCAATAAAATTTAAAATATTTTTGAAATAGTTCGAAACCCCTAAAAAGGGTTCCAATATTGGTCTTCTTGAGAACCCACTTGAACTTTTTTTTGGCTCATGCAAAACTCCCAAAAGCTGAAATAGTACACCAATTCTAATTTATTTAGTTAATTATATGGTTGTCACACAGCTTAGTTACTCTCAAAATACTCCAATAAATATATAAAGATGTATGCTTTATTAAGTGTTGTAATGTTGTATTATTCTAGGCCGGCTATTTCAACTTGGAATGATTCTTTGGAATAGTGACCAGCCTGGTTTGGGTTCACCTTGTCTGCCGCTATTGCATACTTTCGGCTATATAAATGATTCTTTGAATTTTAATTTGACTTTTTTTTTTTAAATTTCTATTTTCTATATATAACATATGGATTTAACATGTTAGTTTTTTTCTTGAAAGAAAGTAAATAAACCATTTTTTTATTTAAAAAAACCAGAACCTTTGAACATGTTAGTTTTCTATATTAATAATTTTTTTAAAAAAAACTATGGACAAGTTATGACTAGAATTTGAACCATTGATATTTGAGAAAAAAAAAAAATAATAACTATCCTATTGCAGATATGGTCACTGGCATTCTATATGTATATTAACATATATATATATTTTTTAAATATAGAGATAAAAATGAAGATCAATAATATGGTGATAAGTTAAATGCAAAACAATGATGATGATTAGGGTTAAAATAAGCTTTGGTTGATTAGCTTGATTTAGTTTGAATTTGAAAATATTTGTTGAAGTTCACTTTGATTTTAATTTCTAAAACTCAAACCTAATTCAAATTAGATCACGTTAAAATTTTATTTTTAGTTTAATTATATATATATATACATATAACCTAATTTAAATATAAAGAAGTTTGGCTTGAAAAATCAAATTTTCAAGCCAACCATCTAATGAATACACGTGGGCCGGTTGGAGTATAAAATGTTTCTAGAATTATTTTTTTTCCTGAATATTGGTTGCACACCAACCCTTTCTTTATAAAGTCCAAATTTATATATTTATATTTATGGTAGCATGATGAAGTGTCTGACGTTTGATGTTTATCTTTGAGATAGCGTTAAACATTTCAAGTTTTCAACACCAAAATGATTATCTACTTATCTAGAAACAATTATAGCTAAAATATAATTATTTTTTAAATAATTAAATCTACACCCCAAAAAAAAAAAGAAAAGAAAACTTGGAAACTAGTCACAAAAATCCTCAATTTAAAAACAAAAAAAAATCTCACCAACATTATCCAACTAAAATTTTAAATTAAATAAATTAACCAATCAAGTAAACAATTTATCATTTAGCTATATCTCAAAATAAATTGTTTAAATAAATAACTTTGAGTTCAAATTTTTATGCACATATAAAATATATATATATATATAGGGATAAATCAATTAAAAACTTTAGTAAACAGAGTCACAGAGAGAAAAAAAAAAAAGAAGGAAAAACAACACACAATAGATACAAATCTAGAAATGAAGATCAAAATACTAAAAATTACAACTAACAACTAAAAAGTTAAATAATAATAACAATAATAAAAGTAAAAAAAAACCAAATAATTACGGATATATAATTATTAAAAAATAATAAATAAAAAAACATTCTGGAAAACTCGACTCCGTGGTCAAAATGGAGGGAAGCCGCCGTTGGACGTTTACCGTTGGTAATCCCGGGAAGCCTTGCTTTGATTGTTCTCTCTTTCTCTCTCTCTCTCTCTCTCTCGCTCTCTCTTCCCAAAAAGCAGCCCGCGTGGTCCACGCGCCAAAACCTCAATCGAAGTTTCCGATTTGGAATTCTTAATCACTTCTTCAACCCTCCTTTCTCAATCCAACACCTTCGATTCGAGCTTCCATGGCGAAGAGCAGCCCGTTGAGATGGGCCAAAACCATCTTCTTTTTGATATCCATGACGGCATCCCTCCTCCTTGTCTGCGCGCCGCCGCTGCTCGTCGCTATTCTCGACTTTGTTCTCCCTTCAGCTTTGCTCTCCGCTGCTTCTAATCCGCCGTTGTCTCTTTACTTCGTCTTCTCCCAATTGCGGAATTTCGATTTCAGCTTCACGCTTGTTGATGTGCCTCTTCTGTCCATCGCTAGATCCTTTCTAATTCTCTGTAAGAACTTCATTTGATGATGAAAAAAAAAAAAATTCGTTTTTTTTTTCTTTTAGGTGAGAAATTTTGTTGGATTGAATTGGAGTGGTGTTGGTTGTCTGATTGATTGATTGCTTGCTTGCAGGTGTTTACTCTGTTTGGGATGGGAAAGGCCCGTACTTGGGGATTGCCATGGCCAGCAATTTGATTTCTTTTGCTTATGTGTTGTTCAAGGCTGTGGCTTTCTATGGAGTGGCTTCCATGGAGATCACTGGGAGCAGAGAGGGGCGGCTGATTGAAGCTCTGTTTCTGAGCTCATTGGCATTAGCTATGGCGCATATTGTTGTCGCCTATCGGACCAATTGCAGGGAGAGAAGGAAGCTTCTTGTGTACAGGATCGACATAGAAGCAGTACAGGTTTATCCCTTGTTATCAATTCATCTTGCATGTTAGATGTCTGATGTCTTACCTCTGAACAAAGTTTGGATTTTATATCTTATTTTATTTTTTTGCTCCATCTATTCTTGACCATAAGCTTGATGAGTTTAATTTGATCACTTTTATGCAATTCTATCAAAGAATCATTGATGGTTTGTTTGCACTACTGTGATCATTCGTAGTTTATTTTTTCTCTTTGCTTGTTGATTATTCTCTGTATTCAGTAATTTAAAAGTTATAATCTCAATTAGGACCATTCTTCTTCATTTGAAATCAATTACAAGCTTGATGACATTAATTTGATCACTTGTATACCAGTGCTATCTAAGTCTCATTATGAAGTGTGGAGATTTTGTTACTATTATCTGCCTCTTGGTTTGTTCTTGCAACTTTGAAAATCATGTTTTGTTTGATTTTTTATTATTCTGTGCATTCTGTGTATTCTGTAATTAAGACCGTGTTTGTTCAAATAAACTCAATCTCTAGCTTGATGGGATTAATTTGATCACTTTTATTCTCATTCTCATTGAAGGATCATTATGAATTCTGTAGAGTTTCTTAGCATTTTCTGCATCTTAGTTTGTTTGCACTTCTTCGATCATGAGTATTTTGCATTGGATTCTTGGATTTGTAATTCTTCTCTGCATTAAGATATAATCCCTGCCACGTATGCAATCTTCTTGCTTTGGATTATAGAACAATAATTTTTCATCAATATCTTTTTTCTGATTTGAAATAGCACACACTATGCAGGTACCGAGTTACAAGGGTGATTTTGTGAGTCATCAAAAGCTTGCACTGCATAGATGAGTTTGTATGAACATAGTAGGAAGAGTCCTACCAATGGTACATTGGTTTAGAGATTCAGGTGAGAACTGTAATAATTTCCGAAATTTTTAATCTATTTGCATCCTTTGGTTCACTTTGATAAATGCTTTAGAGTACTTCAATGAATAATAGTGTAAAAAAAAAGTTGCAGAGAAGTTAATTTTCAGTTTTGTTTTGACTATTTTTTCAATAAAGATTTCAACGACAGAAATTCAAGCACTCACTTTTGAACTTAATTTTGTTCTTTTTAAAGTTTGGTCATTTTTGTTAACTGTTAGCCAGCACTTGCAATAGTTCATCAGAAGTGGAACAAAGTTGAAAGCTGAAATGATTTAATCTATCTTGGTTATTAGCTTCTATTTATTATCGTTTGACAATGCCCTAAAACATCAATCTCATTATAAAATCACCACATAAATCTTCTCAATTTCTCATTTCCATTCAACTCCAACATCATTATAAATTGGAATTCTGATTGTGAAAATTCCTTTGCAGAAATCTTATATGGATTTGCATTGAGCTCTGTTCTACATTTATTTATTTTGTAATAACTTTTGCAATCTTTTTCATCTCATGCAGATTGAGGTAACTGAACTGATGATGACTCCATCACATCCGATGTGAAGACATTTTCGGGAATCTTTTAGCTCGATCAAAATAAAATTTTAGCATGCTTCAAAACATGTACATGCAGATTATAGAAATTGTGTTACTAATTCTTTGTTCTATAACACATGTACATATATATTCATACAAGAGAAATTCAAGCAGTCATTTTTCTTTTAAAGTTCGATTGCTGATGTATGTACATAAGAGAAGTTTGTTCAACAGACCGTTTTCAGAAAGGAATTGCAGGTTGATTTTATAGTAAAATTTGTTTACCAGTTTAATTTAATTTGCTCATAACCTTATTAGATATTCATAATAAGTTTGGCTTGATGCATGATGCTAAACAAATACATTGGCATACAAGTATTAGGAAACAGAGCATTTCCTACAAAACAATTAAATAATTCTTAATAAGTTGGGTTTTTTTTTTTTTTTTTTTTTTTTCAAAAAGCTTTTCAGCTTTAATTGACAAGTTAAGTTTGCCAACTATTTAGAAAAATTAGCCACTAATAATCTATAAAAGTAAGAGCAAGCAAATAAGTAAAACTTTTCAAGATTTGTGAAGTCAAATATAATGCTGAAAAGCACGGATAACATGACTACATGAGCTTATGAAAATCAAATTTTAATTTTAAATTCAATTAGAATACCATCAGAGAAATAATTGAACCAATAATTAAACTCAAACAACACTTGGTTCCATGCACGCTCTCCAACTTGCAAGCACGTTGCCGACCGCCACAACTCTTTTACATATCATATTTCAATCTGCAACTCTGATCACAAATATTCCAACTCTAACAATATCCATGTACGTGATGTACATCACTTCTTATAACAAAACAAAAAGTCTCCATATCATGCAAACAACTCAGACAGAGAACTAACTCTTCATATATATGTAAATATATATACCAATGAAGTAGCATTGAGAGTAAGAACACAGAGAGTAATCTCAAGAAAACCCTGATGATGGCTTCTTCCCTCTGGCCATGGACACTCAGCATCTTCATTGTAGGAATGATGGTAAATGCAGTACAGTCAGCTTCAGGTTCATATGGACATGGATATGTCCCTGCTAAACCTGCAGGTTTCCAGCCAAGTGCTTGGTCTCTAGCACATGCCACCTTCTATGGTGATGAGTCTGCATCTGATACCATGGGTTTGTGACCTTAATAAAAGATTATTGGATCATTACTTAACTTGCCTATGATCATCATCATCTATCATGATCATCATGATTTTGTTGATTTCAGGAGGAGCTTGTGGATATGGGAACTTGTTCAACAATGGCTATGGAACAGACACAGCAGCATTGAGCTCAACATTGTACAAGAATGGCTTTGCATGTGGGTCATGTTACCAAATCCGGTGCACGGGCTCACCGGAGTGCTTCCGAGGCAATCCGATCACCACTGTCACTGCCACAAACCTCTGCCCTCCAAACTGGTCTGAGGACTCAAACAATGGTGGTTGGTGCAACCCTCCCCGGACTCATTTTGACATGTCTAAACCTGCCTTTATGAAGATTGCTAATTGGAAGGCTGGCATTGTTCCAGTAATGTACCGCAGGTAAAATTTTTTACTTAAAAGAAGAGCAGAGTAACATGTATTACATAGTATCAAATATAATGATTATGATGATTGATTGTAGGGTACCCTGTGTGAAGAAAGGGGGATTGAGGTTCTCTTTCCAAGGGAATGGGTACTGGTTGCTGGTTTATGTGATGAATGTTGGGGGTGGGGGAGACATTGGGGGAATGTGGGTGAAAGGAAGTAAGACTGGGTGGATAAGTATGAGCCATAATTGGGGAGCTTCATACCAGGCCTTTGCAAGCCTTGGAGGACAGGGACTCTCATTTAAGGTCATGTCCTACACCACCAAGCAAACCATTGTTGCAATGAACGTTGCACCTCCCAAATGGAGCACAGGACTCACCTACCAGTCCAATGTGAACTTTTCTTAATTTTTTTCTTAAATATGTGTGTTTTGATTAAATGTGAGTCTTTCTTTTCTGGTCTTTATATACACACACATGTTTTAAGGGGAGGTTTCACTTGTTTGGTTTTGTCAACCTTGTTATATCATAGTGAAAGGCTTCTTAACTTTCCTCTGTAGAATTCCTCTTATGGCCAGCTTTTGCTTGATTGATGAACAGTGATTTATAGTTGTTTATCTGAGAGAGCCAAACATGGATTTCACTTATTATGCACACAGAAAGAATGTGTTTATATATTTCTTCTGGTAATTGTTCTTAAGTACTGTTTCTAAGACTGCAGAATCTATCAAATTCTGGCTGGCCATTGTCAATCTGTAATTTCAAGAATTTAAGAAATATGTATGAAAATTTTCACTAAGCAATAGTTAAGTATCACATTCAAGGATTATTTAGCTCAACTACATAAAGTTAAAAAGCAAGAACCCCAAGAAGCTTGAGCACTGACCAGATGAATCCTATATCTGCATAGCACTAAGTTCAATCATGTAATTAAATAGCTTGATCTTTGGCTAAGCAAATCCTTTTATAATTGCATGCATGTCACATATGCTAATAAATTCTGACTTTGGAACAGGAAATGTTAGATTAATCTAGCTCATTATGAGTAATGCAAGTAGGTTACTAGATATGTCTCTTACTCTCTTTTCTGACATTGTTCCAAAACATAAGCATCCTATTGCTTTGACATGCATGTCTATATATGAACTCCCAAGTTATGCAAATAAATATCAAAAAGAAAGATAGCAGCTTTATTTCCATCTAAAAATACACAGCAATCACATATAATATAATGATAATTATACTTGACAAGATTTTCAGAAATAACTGCACAAAGATTAACAAATTCAGAGACAAGGTGATATCTTGGCATCTTGTGGCACCTCTGTAAGAATTCCGGAGAAGCACTCACCAGCGAGGGTGGTGCAGTAATGAACATCACTGAAGATCAAGCTCGTACTCCCTTAATTTCTACATCATTCACTGGAAACTATAAATTCTGATATCCAGAACTTCTTGTTCTTTCCCTCCATTCATAATAAATAAACTGCTTCAGCATCTAAGAGTTGATCATGATGGACCCACAAATCTTGAATCATGGGTTTTTTGGAGATACTATGAAATAGACCAATAAATTGGTCCAGTGAGAGCATGGTTTGTCGGCTGAACATTTTTTTTTACACTCATTAAATAAAAAAACAGTACAAGTAAATAGACGATGTTTTTCATCAACCCAACTGTAATTTATATTTTATTTCCTCTTATTGTACTCTGCACTGTTTCTCATCACTGGTAATAGGATTTATCTTATGTTTCCTTCTGTTTTCTCTCTTCAATAAAAGTTGCGATTTATCCACATTTATTTAAAAAAAAAAGAACAAGTTAAACAGTTAATAAACATAAGGTCTAAATTATACTAAAAATACTACAAGCAAATTATTTGGTTCAAAAGATAATTTTTATTGCCACAGTCGCAATAGCCAAAATTTAAGACATTTAACTTCTGCACAATAGATTAAGAATTCAACTTTTTTAGAAAAACATCGTTTAGAGATAAATAAATTTATATAATTCACCCAATCCAGATTATATCTGCAGAACTATCACAAATGTATCAAATAAAATAAAAATAGAAATAATTTTATAAGTGTTTACAAACACTCACTCATTTACTATTCCAACTTCAACTGTAATTTATCTATTTTATTAAAAAATATATATTTTAATTTCAAGTACACATACGTCCTATAATTTCTCTCATTCTTCCAAAGTGAAACTCATTATTTATATGTGTCATAGTACCATATGATAATCAATTGTTTTTCTTGATTTTATCATGCAGTATCTGCTAACAAATTTTCATAGTAAATATTATAAAGAGTGGGTTTTTTTATTATTTATATTTTTTGTTTAAGAATATATGGTTTGAATGGGCTTTGTCAGGATCTTTGGCTGTAGTCTTTGTTTCTTTGGCATCAGGTTCTTTTAAATGAAAGGCTACTGCTTATTATGGTGGGGTTGCTAGACTGGGATTCTATTCATCATTGGTTAGGTCTATTAGGACTCCAACTTTCATTGTATCCCTCTTCCTTTCTTGTTATATTAAAATTAAATTAAATAAAAAGTTAGTCACTAGCATGTGATAAACCAGAAACCAGAAAGATGAAGAATAACATACAAAATCCACTCTCAAAGTCTCCTTATTATAAAATACTCCACAATAGAACAAATTAAAGTTGAAAGTTTTGTCTAGTTAAAATATTAAAAACATATATATATTTTAACAAAAGATTAATAGTTAAATTACTGCAGAATGAGTTACTGACTTACCGTTGCAAGTCCAAGAAAATAATGTGGAATAAATGCTATTAGAATAAAGTTATTTGAGTTTATAAAGTTCAATTAATACTGGTGATGAAACTAGCTAGGTGAGCTCATTTGAAGAATATTTCCCGGAGACTGAAGGAACACTACTTAGTGGGAACTAAAGGTGGATATAGGAAACATTGGTAGTTGGTGTACGGCTAGCATATTCAACTCATTTTAGTTTTCTTTTTATTATTTGAGATTAAAATAATAATAATCAGAAAAAAAAAATCCAAGATTTCACTTATTATTTAAATTGATAATTATATCTGGAGTTTATAGATTCATAAACTCCTGATCATTGATGCTTTCATAGAGAGAATATGAATGTGAATGCTTTTTGGGGGAAGTGGCTGTGTGGATGTCAACCTCAGCATGCTAAGAGGCTGCCATCAAATATGTAGCTAATCAATGTGACTATACATAGCCACATAAGTAATGAAGATTGGTGAAGCTAAAGCCACTTGGGTTGTTGTACTTTGTTGGGAAATTGAAAAGTTTGTTTTCACCTCATTTTTATAGCATAATAATAACATTAATAATAATAATAATATCTTGTTATTTACTCAATGATCAATCCCTCAAATTTCCCACTCATGACTTCCAACCCTGCAAGCAACTAAAATTCTACTTTGTATAAATAGCTTCTTTTTTACCACCAATCAAAGAGCATTACTCATCTAGTCAGGTTAACTCAAGATTAAACTACAAGGTAGTTTAACTCTGATCTTGAAGTTTAAAACAAGGAAATAGTATTTATATTGAAAACTTGAAAATCTCTGTATATATATATAAAATAATAATAATTGTACACAAAGGGCAAAAGGACACATCGTCCTTAGAAAAGCCAACTAATGAGAAAGATAAGTAAAAAAATTATTAAAAACAAACAAAAAAAAAAAGGAACAGTCAATGCACCGAACGCATCTATGTGACACAAGTCAATCAAGCAAACGGCGGATGCCATTATTCTATCAATGCCTTTTTCTTTTATAAGTTGCCAAACAAACACGAGTTAATGGCATCCACGAGCCGGCGCTTATCGTGCACGCGAACCCAACCCAACATAACAATAACATAACACAACATAACATGTTTGACAATATTAATAATATTAACGTGCTAGCAAGTAGCAAGCAACACAGTAATGGATTAATTATAAATATATATAATATTAAGAAAATTAAAATTAAAAAAAAAAAGATAAGGGAGAAAAAAGTCACAGTGATTAAATAATTGGGGTGGCGGGGCTAACGCCAAGCGGAAGCTACGGTGAGGTTACGACCGTGCCAGCCGAGACACAGTCCGCCGGCGTCCTCTTTGTGTGTGAAACCCGGGTTGGGTCTGGTTGAACCGAGTCGGGCTTGGACCGAGTCGGAAATGGATGCGGTGAGTGGACTCGGTGTGAACCCGGCCATTCCCATCCTTGCACGCCACTTGCCGAACACCTCGCAGCGCTCGACACGATCGGCGCCGTCGCGAGCCACGGCGTTGGTGGCCTTGCGCATGATGCACGCCTCCACGAGCGCGCGTTTTGCGAGGTCGAGTGCCGGGTTGGTGTGGAGCGAGTCGAGAAGCGCACCGTAGTGCGCGCAGGCTTCGGCGAAGCGAGGGGCGAAGGGGGCGGTGTTGGTGTTCATGTCTTGTTCGACGAGGATGACGATGAGAGGAGACAGAGCTTTGACGCGCCGGAGTAGCTCGTCTCGGGGGTTGGCTGGAGTGACGCTTTCGTCGGCGATGCGGGATAGGAGGAAGGCGAAGTTCACGGCGAGAGCCTCGCCGGGTTCGCAACCGAGGGTGGAGCGATCTAGTTCGGAGGGTCTCCGGCAGACGATGTTGAACTGGAGACCAACGCCGACTCGCTCCGCGAGCCGAGCGAGTCCCTTGCCGACTTGTCTGAGATTGCTATTGTTGTTCTTGAGATGGGAAGCGTGAAAGGGAAGGGAGGGGTCGACGACGGCGGTGATCTTGACGGCGGGGAGACGCGAAGAGTGGTTGTGGCGGTGGTGGTCGGCGAGGGCGTGAATAAAGGTGGCGTATTGAACGCCCTGGCCAACATCGAAGTCGATGATGTGGATCTTGAGGTGGTCTCTGGTAGCGTCGAGGATGGCGAGGTTGGCAGCGAGGAGGCTGAGCTTGAACACAGGGGAGACCTCGTAAAGCATTGCGGTTCCGGCGAGATGCTCCGCACTACCGAGGTCAGCGAACGGATGGCTGGCCGACGGGGAAGTGGTTGAGTCTGGACACAAGAGCAGAGACCATGATGGCAGTGAGCCGCTGGTCAGGATCTCCACGGAGATTAGCAGCTTGTTTCAGCTGACTAAGGTTGGCCGCCGCAGTGTCAAGGTTGCCGTCGGAGATGGCGTTGGCCGTGTCCAAAAGCAACTGCCGGGAAGAAGAAGAAGAAGAAGAAGAAGCAGCAGCGGAAGAGGCAGTGGAGGTGGATGAGGAGGAAGAGGAGGAAGAGGTTGGAGAAGGTGAAAGAGGGCTTATGAGTTGCTGGATGGTATCGTTCCACTCGTTGTTAGTGATGGCAGACCCCTCATCTTCATCATCATCCAAAAGCAGCTGTCTTTCCAGCTCTTGCAACCTATTCTTTATAATAACAGTCTTCTTCTCCGACTCCGGCTCTAGCTCCGGCACCTCCATCACTCCAACCGGAGGGAAAGAGAAACCAACCAGGGTAGATGAAGCGTGAGAGAGATCAAGAGGGGAGATGGGAGATGTCTGAAGTGGAACAGCCTTGTGCTTCACTGACCTGAGGAAAAGCGCTTGCTGTAGCTGCTGACTCTGCTGCTGCTGCTGTTGCTGCTCCGGCAGCGTTCTCTTCAACAGGTATTCCCTTCCAGGATACCCAGACGCCATGAAGAAGTTAGCTAGATTTACAAAGACAGACAAAGAGATACAAAGAGAGAGAGAGAGAAGGGATGAAGAGGAGAAGTCAGTGAAGTAAAAGAGAAGAAGAGAGAATTAGGAAAGCATGGTGATTAGAAGGGTGTAAGGCTTTGCAGGCAACTTTCCCTGTTTTTGAATGCTAGTTGTTGTTGTTGCTGCTACTGCTGTCTTTCAGTCTTTCTTGGTGTTTGTTTGTTTTTAATATCTCAAAGTGGGAGAGAGGGGGTGGTGATGGTGGTGGGGGTTGTGGCCTCTTCCTTCTTCTTTGTTTTTGCCCTTTATTTCTTTTCTTCTTCTTTTTTTTTCTTGGTTTCATATGATTTCTAATTAACAAAAGGTGGTGGGGAGAGATGGATGACACGTGTCGGTGAAGGTTGGCAACGTTTAGCTTTCGGTTGTCTGGACGAGATGAGGAGGCAACTGGGAAGTTGGACCTACAACGTTGGCAACAGCGCAGGGATCTTACCGTGTTCTAATCTTATACCATTTGCTCTCTCTTCTTCTTTCCTTCTTCATTCCATTTCCACCCCCCTCCCTCATGTCCATATGTCTCATTCTTTCTTTTCTTGATTACCATTCTATCCTTCATATTATTCTATAATTTGACTTCTTGTTTTTTGTTATTTTTTCTTTCTTCATTAATTGTTATATATTGTCTTAGATTTTATGACTTCATTGTTTTTTTTTATAAAATTGTATGTGTTCATGACATCTTTTGTGTTTTTGTGTGCCTTTCTCTTTCTCTTCATTATTATGAGGAATAAATATGTCAATAACTAATAAGCCTTCATTGTTTAGGTTTATTAATGTTTGATCAACACTACATTTTGTTATGTTATATGTGTTTTACATAAAATTTTTAATTATTTATTAAAGGGTGTTTGTTTCGGTAACACTTTGATCTTTTTTGTTTTCATTTGAGTTTTCATTTGAGTGAGATGTGAGCTTGACTCTCTATTTATTTTTTAAAAGTGAGATGTGAATTTGACTTTCCACTTTTTTAAAAGATGAAAGCATGTCACTGTTGATAAGTTTAATTAAATTAAATTTATTTTATAAAAAAATATCATTTATAATTACTAAATCAAATTTAATATTTTTTGATTGAATTGGTTTATTTATTTTGAATGAATAATGGCCATTGTAAAAGAATATTTCTTAAGTTCAAAAAATTAAGAAACATTTTAATAAAAAAATCATATAAATATTTTTTTTTCCATCAAAATACACTTTTCCCTTGTAACCCGACAATGGTCTTTGAATAAAATAATAAATTATTTTTTGTATTTTTCATAAACCAATTCAAACTTTTTTGATCATTGAAGATGTGAAAAGTTAGTTTTATCTTTAAATAATATAAAAAAAACAAACATGAGGTCTTGGGGGAGCTTTCATAGTCTAACAATGTTGGAGTAACTTAATTTTATTAGAAGAAACAAGAGAAGCTTTTGTTAGAGGGTATTTTTGAAATTTAACTTAAATTTTAAAAACTTTTATCTTATATATATAAATATATATAACCAAACTTTATTTTATTGGAATGTCTAAAAAAATTCTATTCCACCGTCATCAAATACGTAAACATTTGAAACTGTGAGAATATTCAAAAATTAATAATAAGAAGAATATTATTTTTTATAAATCAAATATAAGATTGAAAAAAGAAATTCTTATAATAGAATCCTAGCATGATGATTTATCATCAATAGATCTAAAAGTTTCTAACAACTAAAACAAAACCTTTTTGTATAATTACTCAACCATCACTCCAAAACACAAAAAGTGCTCCAAAATTTCTTTGAAATTTCTTACAATTTTATAATCTAAATTAATAATAGTCCCGTAGCAGTCCAATCCAAAAGAGTGGTCACAAATATTATTATTATAATAATTAATTATATATTTATATATTATTATTATTATTATTATTATTATTATTATTATTGCTTGCAGGGGTAGCGGTGGAAATTTGGTTAACAAACTAAACACCATCACCCACCCACCCATGACCCAGACACACCCACCTTGAGAATGAACCATCAAATTTAACCAGCACCGGATTTACTCACCGACACGTGTGCAAAAATTAATATTATATCTATAGAATGCTAATTTTACAAATATACCCTTGTAAGCTTTGTTTGACATATACCACTGTATAAATATTATTAAAAAAATCTCTTTTTGATATATTTAGGATAATAAGATACTTTTATATATACTTAGATACGAAGGATACCTTGTTAGCCGTCTTTTTTGTTGTGACAAAGTGAGAGTGCCTAATATAATTAAAAAACTAACACGTATCTTATTATGTGATTTATTCATATTTATTAAAAAAATAAATTGTATTAATATTTTATGTATAACTATATATTATAAATAGATTTTTAATAATAACTTTTTGCTTTTTAAGTTATAATCACTCGATCAAACTCAATAAAGCAATCACTTTATTTTAGTAGTTTAATTATATAATTTTGTTCACTTTTATCATAATTTACGCAAATTCTCACTGAATAGATTTGTGTTAATTAAGTGGAGAATTAAAATAAGTAGTGTTTTAGTTTAGAGACGAGTTTAAGGATGATTATTTACTTTAATCTAAAATTTTATGATGCTATATATATATATCACAACTATTTTTTTTTTTTTTTGAGTAATGAAAAAAAAAGGAAAAAAAAAAGAAGGAAAAGGACGAGGAAGAAGAAGAAGAAAAGCAAGTACGTTTTTTTGTTGAAGTTGGATTGGTTGAGTAGTCACTGAGATGCTCCATTGCATGAACAATAATAAATAAATAAACAAGAGGATGTTACAATGTGACTCTGAGTCACTGTTGGTGTTCCTAGCATAAATGTTTCACTTCTATTTTGTTGGATTTGGATCCATGCTTTGGGTCCACATATATTGGTTGGAATCTTAGACCCATTTTTCATCCCTCAAAATACCTTCATTGTTATGTTATCTCATTTGGCTTTTCTTCTCAGGACTAAGTACACCGTTAGTCTTGGCATCAAATTGTCTATTTTTACTTTTATTATTATTATTTTGTTTTGATTTGGATTTTGGTCATTGATGTGATATAGGATTTATGGTTGATAGTATTGAAGTTATGTCAAAAAATCATTATACTTTAAACAGATTGAGAGGTCTATTTCATAATTATAAACATCCGTTATCATTGTATGACTGAATGATCATATTTGCCAGAAGTCAGAGATGTAAAAAACACTTTAGATTCAAATTAATAATAGGATAAAGATAGAATATACGAAATATAATTTCAATAATAAAGGTAGTATAAACGAGAGAGGGTTAAGATGGGCGATATGAAAATTGGTAAAAATATATGTTTTGAATACTTAAGCTTTATAATTTAAGAAGATGAAGAAATAATAAAAGATGACACAAATAGGATCAAGGTAGGTTGGATAAATATAGGGAAAATTTAAAAGTTTTATGTGATCGCAGAGTACTTTTCAATTTAAAGTTATGTTTTATATAATGGTTGTCATATCAGATATGATCTATGAGTCAACATGTTAAGCGGTTAAGAGAAATATCTTCAAAAGATGGGCATAGTTGAGATAAGAATGTTAAATGTTAGGTATTACAAAGAAGGATTAATTAAAATGATATGAACATGTCCTTAGACTACTTGTAGATGTCTCTATAAAAAATGTGGAAGTTTTTCATATGGAAGGTTGTATTAAAGGAAGATGTAGATTTAAAAAATATATAAGCAAAACTTTATGAAATAATGTTTGAGCTAGATTTTTTTTTAGTCTTTTGGCACTTTATAGAATAACATAGAAGGAAATGATTTACAAAGCTGACTTCAAATAGCCAAGACAAATGGTTTGTTGTTTTAGTAGTAGTTAGACTGCTAAAATTTTTAGATTATTAATTTTTTACATGTTTATGATGATAAAAATAAGATGTAAGTGACAAAATTAGGTAAGTGGAGAAGTTTATGTGTGAATTGAGGTTTAGTTATTATGACCACTTTCATGGCAATAGAAATGAAAAGATATTGATAAATGAAAGATAATAATAATTATTGTTATTATTACTAAGAAAGATCAATTAAAATGGTATGAACATATCTTTAGACTATTTGTAGATGTCTCTATAAAAAAAGTGAAAGATTTTAGATAGAGGGTTGCAAGGAAGATGTATATTTAAACAATGTTTAGCCAAATTTTATGAAATAATATGTCTGCGCTTGATTTTTTTAGTCTTTTAGCACTTTATAGAGCAACATAGAAGAAAATGATTTATGAAATTAATTTCAAATAACTAGGTCAAATAACTTGTTGTTGTTGTAGTTAGACTTCTAGAATTTTTAGATTATTAATTTTTTACATACTTACAATGATAAAATAAGATGTAAATGATAAAATTAGTTAAATCTAGAAGTTTATGTGTGAATTGAGTTTTGTTATTGTGATCATTTTCATGGTAGGAGGAATGAAAAAATATCGATAAATGAAAGACAGTAATTATTATTATTATTATTATTATTATTATTACTGTTATGGTTTGAAAATTATTTTTTATTTATATTTAGCAGGTCTATATATAATCTCTAAAATGTTGCAATATGAATTTTCAGCGAAAGAAGTGATGGACACAAAGCAACTACCAGAATGTAAACCAAATAACAACTCTAATAAGTTTCAAAGTCAAAGTAGTAATTTATATAAAATTATAAATCAATATAAAGAAATACACTGTAAAATGACCAGAAGCATCTCTCCTGTCTCTTTGTCTGAAGAATACCCACAAGCCTTTTTACTCTGCATTCCCACTATAATTTTTTTTTTGTAACATAGTATATATAAGTGAGTTTTTTTTTTCATAAAATAATATTAATGACCTAAAATATTTTAATTAAGGTAAATACATATGAGAAAGAGTAGTGAGTTAAAAAAAACTGATAATTAGACATAAATAATAAAATTAGAATATAATCCAATCATAAAAAATGATTAGATAGAGAGAAAAAAAAAATAGACATAAATAATAAAATTGGGATATAATCCAAGATGATTAGACATCTCTATAACAAAAAGACATAGTAAATCTATCAAAATCAATAAATACATAGAAAAATAAACAGGGTTTTAAAGTAAAAGTAGCTATGCAGATTTATTCTTTCATAGTCATTTTATTACATAAGGTCTTAAGACATATCGGGCAAGTCACTAACTGCATAAAAGCATGCTTCGGTGTTGAAAAAAAAATACACGGAAAAATTGAGGCTATCTATATATGTTTCACATTTATCTATTATTAATAAAATATTATTCATCAAATAGAATGAAATTGAAAACCAGTTTTCCCATGAGATAATAATGCCATTTTTTTTATATTTTGAGGCAGCAAGCCAAAGAACAAGGAAAGATAAGCTAAAAAAAGTAGTATTTGGTGTTACAAGCTAAAGATAGCCAACAGCGGCAAGAGAGATCCAGCAAATACATAACAAGGCAAATCCTCCCTCCCCACCACTCGTCACATCACATTTATGCAACTACTGAATGCAACATATCCCTCTAATTCACAGCTCATCTTCATGCCCATTCATGCATTTGCCTCCCTTCTCTTTACTCCTCTCATTTCCCCTTCTTTTCATTTCTTATTTTTAATATATATATATATATATATATATATATATATATATATATATATATATATATGACATTGTGGCTACTATTGCAATAGCTGGCCGGTAAAGTATTGAGATCAAGAGTTCAACTCTCTTAATGAGTGATTGAGACATAAATTAGATGTGTGTATATATGGTGGTCATTTATTTACACTGTCCAAATCTTTAACTGTATTTTAAGAAACATTCAAACTCTCAATTTTCTGTATGGGAGTTGATTGCATTGTAAGGATGGTGATTTAACTATTTTATTCATTATTTTAGTTATATATATATATATTTCAATAATTTATTCATTTTTTATTAATTCTTTTTGTCATTCTAAAAAAAGGACAAAGTCCAAGCTGAAAATGTACCATTTTGATAGAAAAATCAGAAATGAAAAGAGATGAAATGGCAGTCCAACCTCTTTACTATTATTGAATGAGAGTTGTGGACAAAATATTGGGAGAAGCAATTGGAGGAGTGAAAGAGTTTTCAGTTAGGACATAATTAGCTGGATGACGCAGGACATTTGACAAAATCAATGCCACAAATTTTGCTATTATTAGCCAATGCTCATTTTTCTCAATTATGATGATGATTAAAAGTTTTACATACTCAAATTTAACACTAATTTATATTATTTTGTCCTAATAAATTATCAATTAGCAATCCCCACACGGCTAGGTCAATAAATGTCTGAGTAAAGACAATAAAAGTCACTTAAATAACTCAGTCCACATACTCTTGTCCAAGTCCCTCAATTCAACCTATCAATAAATTATCTTTTGAATTAAGTGGTTCAATCTAACTCTTACTTTTCAATGTTGTTAAATTATATTCGAGTTGTAAAAAATACGAGTTGTTTATAAAAGTTGTACCCACTGATATTTTGTAAAAAATTAATATTAAATTATTCGAGTTGTTTATAAATACGATGTCATGTAAAACTTAGCAAAGATAAAGTTCTTATTATTATTATTTTTTCTGTGTAATGATTGTAAAATATATAAAAAACTAAGAACCAATATATATTTACTAATGGCAACACACTCATTGCCTAGTGACATCCGGTCCTTGCACTCGAGAAGAGTCCTGATGTCAACTACTCGTTGGTGTAAGGGTGAGGGCACGTAAAGCTCAACACCTGTGCACACCCCTTAAATTGGTTAGCTTAATGTCCATGTGATTTGTGCCATGGTTTTAAAAAAGCTATTATCATTGTAAAATAATATTTCAATCACATTATTATGGGATTAATAAATAATATTTTGGAATAGATATCAACATCTCATAATTCAGTTGTACTCTTGGGCTAAGCCCAAAGGGCATGTAAGTTTGGGCCGAGCTTGTTGTTTCGGCCTTCTTAAGCTCTTGAAACTTATTAGCTGTTATTTTTAAAATTTTAAAATTATATATTTAGATTATGGTTATTTTACTTAATTGACATGAAACTTATTAGCTGTTATTTTACTTAATTGACATAAAATGGGGGAGATGCACTGCATGAGGACTTCTCTGGAGCCTGGAGGTCATCCATCCATCTTGATATTACTCTCGCCCAAGCAAATTTTTTTTTTGTTCTTTAATACTAGTATGATTACGTACTTATTTGTTTTAATTTCATGTTATTATTGGAGAATATATCACAAGTTTTATTATTTGAATATTTAAAATACCAAATAATATTAGCATATTAAATGTTACGATGCTTGTAAAATTGGTATAGTTATTAATATGTATGAAAATTTTAAAATTATTAATTTTATTATATATATATATATATCAGTTCAAAATAAAATACAGCTTTGAAATGAAATAGTTTGCAAGGATTTATTTATTTTCATTTATTAGAGTTTATGAAAAATATATTCACACTAGCAATTTTGAAAAGCATATTTTAAATATCTTATCATCAATGCAATAATTTGATGTTATAATGTTATCCAATTCAAAAGTATAAAAATAGAGCATTAAGGCAATAAATAATGTCACAGGGAAAGGGAGCACATTGAGAATCGTTGGTGAATAAGATGATATACTCCCTCCGTTATTTTTTTATCTATCACAAATATATGTTTCTTTTTATCTATCATTTTTTAACATTTCATGTTAATGATATATTACCACGTAATGAGATTACCGTGGTAATAAGATTGTGAATGTTATATGCCTAGGAATGAAATAGTTTACAAGGATTTATTTATTTTTCATTTATTAGAGTTTATGAAAAATATATTCACACTAGCAATTTTGAAAAGCATATTTTAAATATCTTATCATCAATGCATTAATTTGATGTTATAATGTTATCCAATTCAAAAGTATAAAAATAGAGCATTAAGGCAATAAATAATGTCATAGGGAAAGGGAGCACAATGAGAATCGTTGGTGAATAAGATGATATATTCCCTCCGTTATTTTTTTATCTATCACAAATATATGTTTCTTTTTATCTATCATTTTTTAACATTTCGTGTTAATGATATATTACCACGTAATGAGATTACTGTGGTAATAAGATTGTGAATGTTATATGCCTAGGAATGTTGTGGTAATTTATGATAACCATGTTTGGTTGGAAACTTATATTAAATGAAAATCAACTTGGTAATGTTCTAAATTTCCCAAAATACCTTTATGTCTACCGTTTTATGCAAATTTAAATTTATTAAAGTAAAATAAAATTTTTGATAAAAAATTAAAATTTCAAAGCTAAACATATTCCCAAATTAATGTTATTTAAATTTAATTTTTTTATCCAACAAATAAAATATGAAAATTATTATTTTTAAACAAAGGGTATATTTGTCCAAAAAATATTTAAGATTACCACCCACTTAGTAATCCAACATAACCACCTATTTTGGTGGTAATGGGATTACCAAGTTTCTTGGTAATCTTCCAAAGTTGGTAATCACGCATTACCATCAATATTACCACCACCATCCATCCAAACGTGGTAATCTTTTCAGATTACCACGTAACAGGCGGTAATGTTTTCACATTACCGCGAACCAAACGCCCCCTAAGAAGAATTTGTTATTATTTTTCTAAATTTACTTTTAACACTATTAAATTTTTTTTAGAATTAAATATGAAAAAAATGTGAAAATATAAATTAGAGGTAGTTTGAAAAAATAATTATTTTTTATAAAATTTGTGAAATAACTAAATTTTTTAATATGTGAGATTTGATTAATCACGATAGAAAAAATTGAATGAAGGGAGTATTTATCATGTGATTGCCTGAATTAAGAGAATTGAAAAAAAAAAAAAAAAAAAAAAACCCTTAAAAGGAGGGAAGCATTTAATGGGCTTGTTCTTCATCATGGGTTTTATGCCATGAAGGCTATGAAACTCATAAAAGCACACCAACTACTTTTGAATTATTAACACAAATATTATTTATTGTGGAAGAATATTTTGATTTATTGCTAACATATGTTCTCTTTTTGTATCCTTTTCCAGCTCCAACAATTCTTCACACGAATAAAATGCCTATTTTATTATATTAAATTGTTAATAATATCATGCAGAAACTTTTCATAATAATTTTAAAATTTGAAATATAATAACCATAATAATTAGAGGAAATTACCAAAAAAACCCACAAAGTTTGCAATATGCACAAAAAAACCCCACACATTTTCATATCCCTAAAAACACCCTCCTTTTGAATATAATGATTTTTAAACCCCCCAAATATCTAACAGTGATTAATAGAGTTAATTTTAAACTTTTTGGACGAAATTGTCCCTTGCATGGGAAGTTGTGGCTCAAAACAGGTTGAAGCTTCTTCAAAGACTTGTTCTTAAAGGAGAACTTCTTCCTTGGGACAAGCTCAGTGGAGAGGGCATCTAGGGATTCTTTCAAATCGGAAATGGATTTGAGAGAAGAGCGAACATCGTAGAAAGGCTAGAAGTAGGAGTTATCAGCGATGAGGCGCTCAAGGTCGACGATCATGGCTGAGAGGGCTTCTAGCTGAGGCTTCACGACGGGCTTGGCAGAGGGATCGAGCACACGGAGGCAGGAGAGTTCCACATCGATGGAGCGCTTAACGTCGGAGAATCGAGAGAGGAGGGATGCCACGGATTCGAAGGATGGGGCGGCTTCAGATCCAGATCCGGATCTGGTTTTGCGAGCCTGGCGGAGGTTCTCGAGGCGCTCAAGCATCAAATACTCATTCATGCTTGGAGACAATAAACATTAAATACTCATGCATGCAACAAATTAATTGCTCTTCTTTCCCTAGACCTTGCTTGAAGATGAGAAATGAGGTTTCTGTTTAATTGTTTAATAGCACCAGTTGAAGAAATGTGGTTTTCGTTTAAAAAAATAGGTTTCCGTTTAAAAAAAAAAGTTTCTGTTTAAAAAATCGGGTTTCTGTTAAAATAACAATACAAAGACAAGAAAACTTGGAATGGGACAAGAGATTAAAGTCATGCACTCTTGGAATAAGAAACATTAACTACTCATGCATGCTTGGAGACAATAAACATTAAATACTCATGCATGCAACAAATTAATTGCTCTTCTTTCCCTAGACCTTGCTTGAAGATGAGAAATGTGGTTTATGTTTAATTGTTTAATAGCACCAGTTGAAGAAATGTGGTTTTCGTTTTAAAAAAGAGGTTTTCGTTTAAACAAAGAGGTTTCCGTTTAAAAAAAAAAGTCTCTGTTTAAAAAATCGGGTTTCTGTTAAAATAACATTACAAAGACAAGAAAACTTGGAATGGGACAAGAGATTAAAGTCATGCACTCTTGGAACAAGAAACATTAACTACTCATGCATGCTTGGAGACAATAAACATTAAATACTCATGCATGCAACAAATTAATTGCTCTTCTTTCCCTAGACCTTGCTTGAAGATGAGAAATGAGGTTTCTGTTTAATTATTTAATAGCACCAGTTGAAGAAATGTGGTTTTCGTTTAAAAAAAGAGGTTTTCGTTTAAACAAAGAGGTTTCCGTTTAAAAGAAAAAGTTTCTATTTAAAAAATCGGGTTTATGTTAAAATAACATTACAAAGACAAGAAAACTTGGAATGGGACAAGAGATTAAAGTCATGCCCTCTTGGAACAAGAAACATTAACTACTCATGCATGCTTGGAGACAATAAACATTAAATACTCATGCATGCAACAAATTAATTGCTCTTCTTTCCCTAGACCTTGCTTGAAGATGAGAAATGAGGTTTCTGTTTAATTGTTTAATAGCACTAGTTGAAGAAATGTGGTTTTCGTTTTAAAAAAAGAGGTTTTCGTTTAAACAAAGAGGTTTCCGTTTAAAAGAAAAAGTTTCTGTTTAAAAAATCGGGTTTCTTTTAAAATAACATTACAAAGACAAGAAAACTTGGAATGGGACAAAAGATTAAAGTCATGCCCTCTTGGAACAAGAAACATTAACTACTCATGCATGCTTGGAGACAATAAACATTAAATACTCATGCATGCAACAAATTAATTGCTCTTCTTTCCCTAGACCTTGCTTGAAGATGAGAAATGAGGTTTCTGTTTAATTGTTTAATAGCACTAGTTGAAGAAATGTGGTTTTCGTTTAAACAAAGAGGTTTCCGTTAAAAAAAAAAAGTTTTTGTTTAAAAAATCGGGTTTCTGTTAAAATAACATTATAAAGACAAGAAACTTGGAATGGGGCAAGGATAGTAGAAAATTTAAGCGGGAACGTCGGCGGAGGAAGGACGGCTCATGAACGGAGAAGATGGAAACGCGCGGCGAGCTTGTTGTCGTCCTTGTCGAACCGGAAGTAGGCGAGGAATGAACCAAAAGTATGATCTTTCTTGGGATGAGCGGTCATGCCCATGAAGAGTTTGCCGGAGAAGTCTTCACGGACGAGAGTGGAGATGTCGCCATTGGTGGTGGAAAGCGAGAGGAGATAAGAGGGGGTGACGAGGAGGAGGAGGGAGTGGAGCATGTCGTTGCCGTCGAAAAGATGGTGAGGACCGCGAGGGAGATATTGAGGGTTGGGGCCGTTGCGGATGTAGGCGCCACCGGCGAGGCAAGGTGGTATACGGCCATGAATGATGGGGCATGAGGTTGGGGGGAGCTCGGAGTCGGGAGGAGCTCGGAGACGCGGGTGAAGTTGTTGGAGAGGACTCTACGAGGGTCGACGGAGGGCCGGAGAAGAAAGCAAAAAAGGGGCAGATGAAAGTAGAGGAAAGAGAATCCATGGTGGATTTTTCCCACCATGTTCAAGGGCAAATAAAGAATTTCACAACATGGACCCAGTCTAAATGATCTACAGGGGGCAAAAAAAAAGTAAAACAATAAAGGAAGGGCTGTCTGGGGTATTCAAACTTTGCAGTGGCTGACTGGGAAGTTTTGAATTCCCCGAGGGGTAAAAAATAATTTTCCCTAATAATTATGTCCAAATAGTTAAATAAATATTTCTTTTTAAAAAAATATCGGTTACTTTTCTGATTGAGATTTTTTTTTTTTTTGACAAAAAGTGGATAAGCCATGTCAAAACTTTCAAGTTAACATCTCAAGACACCCGTGTCTTTCTCCTACATGAGTTGATGTTTGAACTCACTTCTTCGGTAATAACATAAATATCTTAAATAGGGGATCTAGTGTTAATAAACTAAGAGGTTGTTGATTAATTAAGACTTCTTACATTCTTATTATTTATTTTAATATGTTATTTTTATTTCTTATTTTTAAATTTTTAGTACCCTCTATGGATTTCTGTCATTCTAATTTTGTTTTAATTAGTTTATATCTTATTTATTTAGTTTAAATATATATTTAAGATATAGGATAAACCAAGTAAAATTATTAAAGGTGGGCATGAATACTAAAAAATTTAAATCAAAAATCAATAACACACAAATGGTCGGTTTTGTTTAAGTAACAATATTTTAAATTTTCTATCAGCATTCAATACAAAAATTTTGGTTCATTTAACTCAACTAAACCAATCAAAATACAATAAAAATTTTATACAAGTACTTGTTTCAATCATTTATTGAACACACAATGCTTCATTGCCTCGTATTTAATTAGACTAAACCAATTCGATTAATAGTTGCACACATGTACTTATCCCAAATCTATGCAGTTTAATCCAAATCCATTGATTCAAAATTTCACTTAAATCATTTCACTTTTAATATATATATATATATATATATATATATATATATATATATATATATGTGGTCGAGTAATCCAATTATTGGTCGCTTTTATTTGAATCACCAAATTAGAAAAAATCTCAAATGAGCTCCTTAATTTTAGATTCACATTCAATTGGGTACGGTCTAACTCTGTTTAACAGCATGATGACATGACATACCATGTCATGTTCTATTGCCATATCAACATGCACCATGAACAAAAAAATCAAATTAAATAAGTTACATTAATGCAACTTGTCTAGCTAAACAATTTAAAAATTTAAAAATCAAATTAACTTTATTTATTTGAAATGAAGGACCAGTTATATAATGCGTTAAATATATCCAAAGTAAAGAGAGTTTTTATTCAAGTGACATGCTGATGTGGCAATAAGGTATGACATGGCATGCCATGTTAGCACACCATTAAGGCATTAACGGAGTTTGGCCCTGAGTTTATATATATATATATATAATTACTTGAATACATTATAGGTATGTATATGTGTATGAAAAAAAAAAAACGGTTAACCGTTTCCTTTGGTTCGGTTCAAAAAATCATGCAGAAATACAGAAGCGGTTGAACTGGCGCAAGTGACGCAACGTGAACCTTGCGGCACACGCGCTTCGCACGTGACGCGGTGTAACGGAGCAAAGGCAGGGGGGCCTTCTCTGAAAACGAAAAAAGAGACACTCAGACGTGGGGCACGTGAGCCTCGTTGTTGGTCCCCCACTGTTACGTGGGGGCGCACCCATCACCGCTCGCCACGTGGCATCATCCCAACGGAGTTATCGTACGACGACGCGTGCGGTGGACGCTGATGTGGTCCCCTTAATACTCGTATGAACTGGGCCCCACTTAATTACCATTGGTCTGGTCCCTGTTCTTTTTTCGCCTGGGTCCCCTTTAAAATATTTTTAATTACGAATAAGTCCTAGTTTTGTATGACCCCTCCATTAAAGGTTACTCTTTTCTTTCTTTTTTAGGCTATTGTGGAATTTGGTTCCATTCCATTCTCCTCCTCCTCCTCCTCCTCCTCCTCCTCCTCTTTCTCCACCTCCACCTCCACCCCCACCTCCACCTCCCCAGAAAAGCAAAGGAGGTCGCATTCTCACCATTATCAACGTCGTTATGTGCGGATTTCTTGTTGTTTTTGGTTAGATTTTTCATCTATTTAGTGAGATCTAATCTTTGTTTTGGATTAGCAATCAACAATGGTGAGGGGGAAGACAGAGATGAGGCGGATAGAGAACGCGGCGAGCCGGCAAGTGACCTTCTCTAAGAGGAGGAATGGGCTCCTTAAGAAGGCTTATGAACTGTCCGTGCTCTGTGATGCCGAGGTTGCTCTCATCGTTTTCTCACCCCGGGGCAAGCTCTACGAGTTCGCAAGCTCTAGGTCTCTTCTGAAATATTTAAATATTTATTGCCATGCCTTCGTTAATCTTTTCCTCTTTTTGTTATCTTGTTGATCTCTTGATGTTTATCCTCAGTTTCTTGCTAGGGTTTGATGGTACGGTGGTGCAGTGATGCTTTGCATTTTGTTTTGTTTTGATTAATTCGTCTCTTGATGCTTTATGACATGATGCTGTACTTTGCTTTCATTCAAATTTAAAAGCTTTCGTTTTGTTTTTGGTGTCATTTCATTGTTTTTTACCGGGTAAGTAAAAAATTTTCTTTTGAGCACTGAACCACTCATTGCAACAAGGACTGTACTAGTTGCTGTAAAGTGAGAGAGTCGGTCTTTGATGTCTGGAAATGAAGGACCATTAGTTGGACGCTAGGTTTTTAGTTTTATATCCGTTAATTAAAAGAAAGCTTTTTGTACCAGTGACCTTGCTACTATGACGAAGAACAATGAATCATATTTCTAAGTTGGGGTTTTTACTAGATATTCAAGCACCCGATCCTTTGTATTTTTTCTTTTAATAGAACTTCTACTGATTAAACCAGCAACTCATGTCTACCATATCATGCGTTGCAAAGTGATTTTAGATAGAGATAACTCAGACAAACAATTACATACATGATACTTTAATGAATATTTCTGATAGGTTTTACTGAACTTGTGCTAGAGTTTGGAGTGTTTTTTTTTAATTATATGTAGCTTAGAATCCCGCGGAAGAGGTAAATCATGAACATTATGGCTATAAGATAATAACAGTTTGAGTTTTAGGAGAGAATGGGCAAATACGTGCAAAACAGTGTGCGCCAGTTGATATCTAAGTGATGGATACTGTTTGACAAAGATGAGATGGCCTATTGGTTATATGTGTGGACGCATTGAAATCTAGACTATCTTGAATTTGTTTTCACCATGTTTATTACTTCATTTTGATTAGAAAAGGTTAGTGAATCTTGCTGATGGAATTGAGCTAGAGTTATGTGTGAGTTAGGAATTTTTTTGTAAAATTACATCTACCTAAGAATAGCAAGAGTTAAGTTATGAAAGGTATTGTTATTAATAATAGAAGAGATGAGCTTGTAGGAGCTATAATGCACAATTGTAACCGAAAGCTCATTCCAATAGCCATTTTGAACTTCCAGGTGATTGATAAGATGGCTTACTCTTGGTTATGGATGGATTTGATACCACAAAATTTTCTTGGATGATTTCTGCAAATCTTTAATTGATTTGATTTGATATCATAAAATATTTTAGATAATTTTTGCATATTTTTTTTAGATTTGATACTATATTCTTAAAGCATAATTATTAGTAGTGATTTATAATTTTTTTTATTGTAGTGTATAAATAAACTTTTATTTTTGTACTTCATAGCAACAATAAATAAAATATCTTTTAACTATTTTACTCTTCGTGGTATAATCAAGAGCTTACTCAACTTTTTTTTTTTTTTTTAATTATAATTTCAGATCAACACATTTTAATTAAAGCCTAAACGGCATAGTTTCTCCATTCAAGATATTTTAAGTCTCAAAATAGTTGAAATAATTTTTGATTTGATCTCAACTACTTAAATAGATTTTTTTGGCACTCAACATTCAACCTATCATTAAAAATTCCCAATTTACTTCTAGAAATATTATTGAATGGCTTCTTGACACAAGTGCATTTGTTCACATAACTTCTAATTAGCAATTAATAGAATTGGTGAGGCCATACCAATACTCCAATTAAGTGATCATTTGATAATGGTAATGCACTATCCATCTTTTCCTTAGGTAACTTAACACTACCACACACGTTAGACCACTTCACTTTAAAGAGATGTTAATTGTACCCACCTTATTATCAACTTTATATATGTTACTAAATTTGTCAAGAATGATTCATTTTAAAGGATCTTACAACCAAGGTTCCATTTCTCATGGCTAACATCCATCAACCTATATTCCTTAAAGATTTCTTTGACTTTCACAAATCTTGTCACTCTCTTTGATCACCATGATTCTCATGAACTTTGGCATTAACATCCATGTCATTTGTGTTAGACTGTTTTATAGTGTGTCTCGTAGCTTATATATTAAGATCCATATAATAAATTATTTCATAATATTTTCAAAGAAAAATACTTGTCTTTCTTTCTTTTTATCTACTTGTGGTTTCACCAAATCTTTACATCTTATTCAATTTGACATTTGGGGCCCTTGTCATCACTTTCTTTTTTGGTTGTTTTTACTTCAACCATTGAATGACTCTTCTTCACCATTAGCCAAATCTTTCGA
Source organism: Dioscorea alata (assembly GCA_020875875.1). Classification (NCBI taxonomy): domain Eukaryota; kingdom Viridiplantae; phylum Streptophyta; class Magnoliopsida; order Dioscoreales; family Dioscoreaceae; genus Dioscorea; species Dioscorea alata. The sequence continues at coordinate 19,948,731 of CM037024.1, forward strand.
TGTGATGGTGCTCCTAATCTTACTAAAGGTGCTTTTGCTCATCTCCTCATTTCCCATTGTATTTCATTAAGCATTTATTGCCCCTTAACAAAATGGAGTCACCGAGTGCAAAATCCATCATTGCAATGAGACTAACTCTTTTTCTCAATTCTTCACAAATTAAATCTTTTTGGCTTAAGCTTTTGTCACTGTTGTCTATTCCATTAATCTTCTCTCAACTCTTACCCTTCAAAACAAATCTTCACATAAGCTTCTTTTATCTTACTACATCTAATCTCTCTTACTTTTGTGTCTTCGAGTGTACTTGTTTTTGTTCTCAACTCTATTTGCACAGAAAATCTCACACTAGAAAAAACATCATGTGTTATCTTGGTGATTCTTCTTAGTAAAAAGGCTATTGTTGTCTTGCTCCTCTTACATCTAAAGTTTATATCTCTTACTACGTTTTCTTGAGATGGAGTTTTTTTACACCCAAAAGTCCCCTCTCCTTGTTCTTTCTCTCTACCTCCTCTTACTACACTTCCTTTACATCTCTCCTTGCCTCATTATCTCACACCACCACACCCTTATCTCCATCGAAATTGCCTCCATCCCAACATTCCATGATCGTAGTAGGCATAGTCTCACTTTGTGTTTCTCTTGATTTCATTGACTATATCACCTACAACACAACCACTTATTACTTATTTGATCCTGATTCCACCTTTTTTCCCCCTAAGTCAATAAATTCTACATTAGCGATATGTTGTGCTTAATGGGTTTAGCACTCTTCATCAAAATCAAATCTTGATTCTTGCTCCTCCATAACTTGTACCAATATTGTTGCACATAAATGGGTCTTTTGAACAAAATAAAATCTAATAGCTCTCTTGATCACTATAAAGCTTGCATTAATGCCAAGGGATACCATCATTCCCTTGGCATCGACTGCACTAATACTTTTTAGTCATGTTATTTATTTATTTATTTTTTTAGGAAAGAACCACGGAGGGCTATTTTATTAAAAGAAATAAAATGTTTTACAAGACAATAACCAACTAAGGAAACAAACAACAAGACTACAAAAGCAGGAGAAGAAAAAGCAAAACAAGGCTAAGCTAATTAGATAACAAAACCAGAATCCCTAAATGATTTCATCAACCAGTGAGGAAGCTCGCGGCCATAAAGGAAACGTAGTAAAAAAACTCCATCTCAAGAAAACGTAGGAAGAGATATAAACTTCACCTATATCCATTCCATCTCTTATGCTACATCACTTTTCCATATAATACCTTAACCCTATTCATTACTTCTTTGGCAGTAAAACCACCCTAACACCATCTAGACTACTCCTTACCCAAACCAAGTACACACCTGTGACCTTTTTTATTGTACATATCTAAGAATGTGCTTACAACTATCACCTCAACACTACCACTATCATGGTAACCCTTTTTTAGATTTTGCTGAATACTGTAATACCATTGATGCTTTTAAGTACCTTTGTCTTACTTGCCATGACATACAAGAAGCGAAAACAAGAAGGTGCTCTTGTTCCTCCACTACCATGTTATGAACTAATATTGTATCATTTTACTACTTGGCGAGATTGATTTATACAACCTCAAGCTCACTTTATGGTGTGATAATCTTGGTGTTACTTTTCTCGCTGCATATGCCATCTCACATATTTGGACAGAGTATATTGAAATCAATATCCATTTTTTTCTTTATCTATTCATAGAAAAGGATCTATTTATCTATTTTATATATGCTTTCGCTTAAATCACTAACTTCATTATCAAAGTTTTAATTGTCATATCCTTTTAATGACTTCATAACAAGCTCACAGTTTTTTTTTTTTAATGATTTTTGTATATCTTTAGGAGGTTTAATTTGATATCATAGAATATCCATAGGTGATTTTGCATATTTTATAGAAGAATTCATTGTATATTCCCAGGACATAATTGCTTATTAGTGATATACAAATACTCCCCTTAATTGTAGTTTCTTAATATCAGAAAATACTTGTGTATAAGCTCTTGTGTTGCATATACAACAATCAATAAAATATCTTTTGATTACTATTCTCTCTCAATTTATTGGAGTGCACTTTATTTGGGTTCTGTCGGCAGTCATTTATATTATTATATTGGTTATTATATAGCTTGTTTTTGGGGTTTATATGTTGTGTGGAGTTAGTTTTTGTTACGATTGAGTGCTTATGTGGGTATGGTAGAATGAGTTAAAAGGGTTTAGGAATTTGGATTAAATATAAGACATTTTTTGTTCATTTTTTTGGGAAGCATATATGTCCTACAAGCTTATCTTTCAAAGTGTCGGTATTTTAAGCTTGTTTCTTTCTTGAGAGTTAACCAAATATTGGTTTTGTTTTGGAGTGGTGACCCATCTCCTATGAGCTCGTATTATTTCCTTGGTTGAATTGTGACTTTGGATGCCATGTTATCCGTGGGTTGCCACTCTTAGTTGAAAGATGGGGAGGTAAGGTATCTTGTTTGCTTTCTTGTATGGTACCATCTTGGATTTAAACTATATCCTTTTTGATTAGCATTTGTGCATTACATCCTTTCTTGATTGTTCTGATCAGGTTATAAATCCAAATCACATGGAAAAATGTATGCATTGATTGATTGGTATGCATAACTAAATAACCTTGGTTGCTAATTTTTGGTGTAGACCACTAAGTAATAAATTGCTCCCATTACATTGGTGGCCTCTGAGTAGCTGATTAATTGTTAGTATAGACTGTATAGTTGCTTTCCCGTGGAATCAGCATTACCGACCATTTTTATTCTTTGATCTTTCCTTTCACTTTGGAACTTCGGATCCTTGTCAATGGGTTGTTAATGATCTTCACCTGTTTTCTACTTTGAAGATTTGGTATATATTGTCTGAATTCACTAGAAAAATCTTGAATACTGTCCATACTACAGTGAATACACTTATATACGATACTAGAGTTGTGCGCCTATTAAAATCTGTTTTTACGTTCCACTAATCCACCCGTCAGACATGATAACATAAGACGTTAATTTTCTATTATATCGTCCATTGCTCATGGAAATTCATTTTTATAGCTTTTCCTTCCTCATAATATTGCCTAGTCCACGTAAGGCAACAAACTATGATATCTTTTCCAACGTAGATTTTCATATAGAATAACGGAAGTTGTGTAAAGAATTTAGCTGCTTGCTTATATGCTACTTGAAACCAGCAGCTGCATCAAAAGTTATATTATGCTTCGAGTTCCATAGGAGCTAGGACACTTTCTTTTGACCAAATTAATTTATTTTACCCTTGTAATAACCCTTGTATCCTAACCTTCTATTATAAGTTTCATCTTTCCAATTAGGTATATTCCTTATTGCAGGTGTTTCTCTTCTCACTCTATGGAACACTTCTCCGTGATGCTTGAGGGATGTAGGTTTTGTTCAGTTATCAAATTGCTTAGCTGGTGTATTTTTATGAGTTGTGTTATATAGAGATAAATGTCAGACTTATGTGTTCTCCATGTTCATTGCCTACATTTCAAATTGTGAAAAGTATAGAAATGACCACAGATCAGGAAAGGAGTACCGACATGCATAACCATATCCATAGAACAACAGGATTAATTATTTTTAAGACACAAAGGAGTGGCCTTTTAGAAGTGGTTATTGAGAGCTTTTTTTTTTTTTTTTTAATTTTTTTTAATACTTAGACAATTCTGAGATGCTGCCATTTAACACTAATTTTACTTGGCGAATTGTGGTTGTGGCTACCATGATATGTCTTCCATTCACCGGATTGATATAATGAAGTATTCGTGGATATAAGAGTTAGAGTGCGCAAACTGATTCATGCATCCAAACTGTTGTTATTTATACTTATATAGTTTGACAGCGTGAGTTCTTGCCACAGCTTTTTTCTAGATCATAAAAAATGAACCATCAGTTATGTATTAATACGTATTAATAAATGTGGGAGAGAGGTTATGTTCTTCAACCTTGATGTTTTGATGTTAAGGTGAAGTAAATAAATCATTATATAAGATTTTAACCCACTCTTTAATAGGTTGGTTTATCGGAGTACAAGTTGGCCAACATTATTCTGACACTGTTCTTTAAAAATTTTATCAATTAATGTGAAAACCTGTACAACACCTTATGACTATATTGCGCAATGATTTCTCATTGTTAGATACTGCAGAGGATGAATAGATGACTACGGATAGAACATGTTATTTCATTTCTTTGACGGGGCCTACTTGATCTTTACTCTACTAAGGTTGTACTTATCATATATATGCAAATATATGCTCATTTGATTTACATTTTTAATTTAGCACCCAGCATATTATTGATCGCTACAAGGCTCATACAAAGGCTGAAAGCCCCAATGGAACCTTGGAACAAAATATACAGGTTAGTTCTCCCATAAGATTGAAGTAACATGTTTTGCCTTTTAATCTTAATAATTTGAATAAATTTCCACATATCAAGCATACAAGAATCTCTTAAAGTTGATATTCTTAGTTTCCAGCCATTTCTCAGCAACACTAATCATGTCAAGGTAGTATGCATTACACATCAACATGTTCATCTTCCCCATTTGGTGTTGACATGTTATAATGCACATATTCTAGCTTGCAAGACAGTCATGCATGATGAGGAATATAATTGTTCTATATGTCATGGTAATCACCATCTCATTTAGACAATATTCTCTCATATAAATTTTGGTAACCTCAGCATTGGAGAAGCAAGGCTTCAACCATGGAAAGAAAGATAGAAGCCATTGAAGCCTCTAAAAGGTGAGGGATCACATCTTTGATTTCTCTTCAATAATAACTTCCCTCACAACAAAATATGCTGCAGGAGGCTTTTGGGTGAAAATTTAGAACCATGTACCATACCAGAACTAAATGAATTAGAGTTGCAACTAGAAGGAGCTTTACGCAACATCAGGAGTAAGAAGGTAACACCTTAATTCGCTAACTCTACATTCAATAAAGTCTCTTACTACTTAGCCCTTGTTTTATTTTTTATTTTTAATTTTCTCAGAATCAAGTATTAACTGACCAGATTGAGGAGTTAAAACAAAAGGTAAACTGCATTTCTCTGATCATCTTTAAAATTTTGTTGTTTTTTTACAGTAAAGAGTGTAAATGTAAATAGTTGATCAATTTCAGGAGAGAATCCTAATGGAGGAGAATGCAGTGCTCAGAGAGAAGGTAATCTAGAAAATTTCCAAGAATTACATTGATGACTTGAGTGTGTAACTGATGGATGGATCATTTGATTCATTTTTATCAAAGTGCAAGGTTGGTCCTGAGATGATATTAAATGCTCAGAGGGATGCTGCTGCTCAAGATAAAACCAGAGATGATATGGAAGTAATAACAGAGCTGTTTATTGGGAGACCTGGAACTTGAATGATGCTTCAGAGAGGTTTACTTTGTTTTCACCAGAGAAGTATTGTATGATAGGGAGCAAGTTGACTATTCTTGCTTCAAGAAGATATAAATGCCTTTTTCTTTTTTTTAAAAAAAAAAACATTGCAAGTTGCTGAAAAGCTAGATGTTTGCATATGTGCATGTTTGCATGTATGCCTATAGTTCATTTTAAGTCAAGGGAAATTGGTATAATGGAAAGTAACTCTCAGTGAAATATAGATTTTCTGTTGTTAACTGCAAAATTAATGTTAAGTACCAGTTGGAAAAGTCAGCTCTGTTTTGGTATTGTTATTATTTTTGGTTTCTTATTAAATTTAGATGCAATACTCGGTCTTGTATTTAATAGCATCTTTGTCTTCTTAGTAAAATTCTAATGTTCAATTCTGTTTTTAGTTGAATTTGTTCATTATTATCTGTTGTTGAGTGAGTTGTATGTTTTGAAATTCAAATATTATTTAATAGATTTTTTTTTTATTTATGTGCCTCTTTTTTTAAAGCTTGATTGTAAGAAAAGAAGTGTTTTAGCATGTCAGCTATCACAACATTATTGTTCTTAATTTTTTATTTTTATTATTTATTTATTTATTTCGTTATTTTTGGGGTGAAATCTTGTTTGCAGATTATGAGGCTTAACACGCTGGCCACTTGCTATTGTGTGTGTGTGTGTGTGTGTGTGTTTGTATTGTAGAAATATTATTGTGGTCAATGACAAGCCATGTTATGGAACCACAACAATATCCTTGAAAAGAAAAAATTAAAATGGCATAAAAACATAATTTCACATGGTATTGTTTAAAGTGAATTTCATATAAGTGTCTATATATAATATTTATATTTCAACACATATTTTGAAACAACATTATGATTTTTGGGGAAAAAATAAAATACCAACTTTCATAATATGAGAGAAGAAAAATCTAAATAGATATTTATATTTAAATAATTTTTTCTCCTTTTGTTTATATAAAATTAATTTAATTTATGCTAGATAAATATTAGGTGGTCTCCTATAAGTTTGTTTTATCTTAGCTTGAATGTGATGAAAGTGAGACCAGACAATTAATGTTAATTGATATGGACATGATGCTATGAACCTGAAAGCAAAGAGTCCAATAAACAAGAGAAAGCTTAGTGATTGAATACCATCAAGTGACATTAACACAAAGGAATAGAAGATGCAAAGTGAAAATATATATACCCTTTCTAACTTGCTTTTGAGCTTTATATTTTTCAAGTGGTCCACTTTGGTAAACATGTATAATCATCATATAAACATTACCCACAAGGAAATCAAATAATATCACGTTTTTTTATATAAAAAAAACCACCAACAGTTGTTAGTCTATCGGTATCGGATTGTTTTATACCAGACTCGTTCCACATTTGTGTACGTTTTAATTTCTATTAAATAAGAGCTACTTATCATATATTTATTTTAAAAAAATTTAAAAAAAAACATCAAACACCAAGCAATGAAGTATTGGGTTTAAAGAATCTTGAAGATGTTGGCAAACCATGAAAGGGAATTCCCCCTTCATTTTTAGTTTGATTGAAGTTAAAATTAAAAATCTAGTGTTACTAATTGAAGGGGCAATTGTAGAAAAAATTATTTTTTATTTTTTTAAAAAGCAAACATAAATAACAGCCAATTGTTCATCATTTTCCACTCCTTGTAACAATTCTATCTCAAATGCTCTCAATATTTTATTTATATAAACTAGATAGATGAGTTAGGTTATGCTAATCAATGGGATAAGGATATGAACTTCTTCTGATATGGGACAAGTTTGAAAATGATCACAAGGTTTTGGCGCATGTGACAAATATTCTCAATCTCTTAAAAGTTCCATAGTTCTTTGTACTTTGTTTTCCAACTATTTCATAAATAAGTTGTTGGCTCTCTGATTTTTTTAGAAGTCTTTTGACTTTAAATTAGTTAGAAGAAATATTAAAAATATTATAAAAAAATAAATTTTCATAATATATATAAATTTCAACTCAAAATCACTTGTTTACAAGACTCAAACATGTATCATTTGAACCAAATTGTTAGTGAACATATTTATATCTCCATCCAAGTTTCACACACAAACAGTTTAATTAAAAAAATTATTTATTTATTAAAAAATTGTGAATTATATTTTGATCCATGAACTTGAAAAAGGTAGGTATGTGGTGGTTATGACATTGGAAAGATGGACTCCTTTGAAAATTATACTATAATAATAACTAAAAAATTAATTAATTTTTCTCGTTCAAACTCATTGTAATTGACTAAAGAATTAAAATATCCTTGAATATCCGCAGTTGAGCACAATAATCAAATTAGAGAGAGATAAACTCATTACCGGGTTGATAAGTGTTAAGTTAGTATTTAAATTTTTTGCTGTTGGTTTATATTATACATTCCAATTTTTTACTGTATTACTGTTTAAACACGATGTTTTTAGATTATTTGTATATAGTAAAATACAAGTTAAGCAGTTGTTGTACTATGGATTCTTACAAAATGTTACAATGGAAAGTCTTCTCAAGTTATAAACATGAAAATGATCTTATATCCCATCATTTTCTTAACCTGTTTTGTTTTGTTAGGGCTAAGAGGAGCCCACTTGGACGGACAGATCCCATCGGATGAGCACATGCCACTGTGCGTGCAATTAAGGGTCATCACTCATAGGACGGATGGATGGGGACGGTCCAGATGTGACAACTATATGCGTCTAAAACCAAGATGTGTGGTTGAGATGGCCCCTTTGTTATGCTTCAATTCATCTACTTTGATTGATCAACTCATCCTCATCCCTATCCCTTTACCCAAAATCCAAGCATCTTCCATGCTCTCCCAGTCTCCCTCCACCATTGCCCCCTTTTGGCTATTTCCCATTTTGCCTATTTCTTTCTTTGTGTGTGTGTGTGTGTGTGTTTCATTCACTTCAGTCGTTGATTTTAAGATAAGAGTATGAGAAATTTATACATATATCAAATCATGTAAAATTATTAATATTTTACTTGTTTAAGTTTTTGAGCTTAATTTTCAAAGTTGTATGCTATTCTTCTATTCTTCATTATTTTGCATACTTAGTTCTAAGTTTTTGAAACAGTTTATATTGTTCCAAGAAGTTAAGTGATTCATTGGAATTTATTGTTATGTTTAATTGTCAATTATTTGATAATGATTTAATTTCTTATATTACAATTAAGATCAAATTGTTGTATCATTTGTTTTCCATTTTATCTGGCTTGGTGCAAGTGCATATGTTGGACATAATCTAATCATTAATTTATTTTTTAAAATAATTTCTTGTTCTAAATTTCGGAGATATTGCTAGTATTTTTTTTCTGTTTTATTTTATATAGTTCGGTTACCAAATATCATTAAAGTAGAAAATATTACTATTGTAATAGCCGAGCAAATAAAGTAATTGACTCGAGGGCGAAAGTTTGACTCTCTTTCAATATATAGTTGAAATAAAGTAATAAAAAATATGTGGGTGATTTGTCCGTATTATTTATAAAAAAAAAAACAGGGTCTTGATGAAGTGTTTTACTCCACCAAATAGTTTTGACATATACAAAATGAGTGGTGGAGGATATGGAAGACTGCCATAATGTTCATGTGGTGTTAAAATGTGATCCAAAATTCATGGTTTGACCACTTGAACCATGGTCATAAAAAAGGTTCCCACAATGTACTTCTATAAATTTACTCTTTTAGCCTTTAAGTTGTGAAAAACATATACGGAGTGGTTCACCAAATTTCTCCATGTACATACTATGAATGTTGTTTTTTTGTACATATTTATCATTAAATACTAAATAGTTGTTTTATTTTGACCATATCGTTAAACAATTATTTTTTTAACCACAAAATTTCAAGTTTCAAAGAATATTCCAAAACATCATCTATTGCCTACTATTACTAGCAATTAATGTTGTTAGTTTTATGAAACAATTTCTCCATTTTATTAAAAAAAGTTAAATCTTTTAATTAATCATATGATGAAACAGTTTCTATCCAATTTCAAAAGTCAATATTAATAAAAGTACACATCTTATAACAATGCAATTAATCCAACAGGTAGGCATAAGCAACTAATTAATTATTTGGTTATCTAGTACTGCTTTTCTTCTTCTTCTTCTTCCTCTGATTCTGAAGGTGCATGATGAACAAACAAAGAGATTCCTCGTACTCCAAGATATGAAGCAACCATAGTTCCAAAGATATATGCAACAAATTAAGTATATGTGGATGATGTTTTGATTGTTAGGTTTAATGTAGATGGACATGAATTGGTGGTGGCATGGTGGTCCTAAGAAAGTGATATTAAGTCAGTTAAGTTGTGAACTAATAATGGAGAGAAAAAGTAAGAAAGGGACATGCTCAGAGACATTTGAGACATGCATAGTGCACTATCAACTGAGTAAAAGGTAACGGGTCCCTCTTACCTGATTTATAAAAAAATCAAAATATTCATATATATTTTAATATATATATATGAATATGTATATTTAATGATGGTGTCCACTGTGAGCACTGTATCCACTGTATCCACTAAAGCCATAAGTTTCTTTTCTTGTGCAAACCCTAGCTCTGATATCGTCTTTAAGATCCTTGCTCAACTAAGGGAATTATTGCACTCTAGTTTTTGTATCCTGATCCTTCCCCCATTTGATCCTTCTTTCCATGTTTTGGTATTTCAGTAAGACACCTGAAAATAGTTTACTGATCAAAGAGGTGACGTGGCTGAATGCCATTGGTTGCAGGAGAAAGAACAGGTTAATATTAAGCATGGATTAATATTACAATCACGTAAAATCCCATGATGTGTACGTAGCTCGACACGTAGCCTGTCATGTTATTAATTTATTCTCTCCCTCTCTCCCTGAGAACCATACTGTGAAAGCAGAACTAAATAGCTAGCTAGCAGGGTAATAACCATTGTTAGGGTTAGAGATTTAGTCTTTTAGAGAGGAGGAAGAGAAGGAGAAGAGAAGAAGGATGTGTGTGAATCTATTTTCTATGTGTGGGTGTTTTAAGTCAACTTTGGAGAAGAAGGAGACATACCATTGGAGTGTCTATTTTAGATCATGGTTCTATTTTTAGCAGAATAGAATTATCATTTCATAGTAAGTGAGAGTAGTGAAAACTAAACATGTGTGTGTGTGTGTGTGTGTATGTAACATGTTACATATCTAAGAAAGAGAAGAAAAGAGGAAAAAGGTGATAAAGTGAAAAATAAATGAAAATAGTGGGAAGAGGAAAAGATCCACAGTCCTTTGTGGCCTTGTCTGTCTCTGCTAATATTCCCTCTCAACTCTTGCTCTCTCCCTCATTATTATTCCCCCTCTTGGTAAAGAGAGTTGGTTGAGGGAAATAGAGAGAAAGACTCTTGTGTTTGTGTTTGTGTGTTTGTGTGATCACATATCTTAGAGAAGATGGGTAGGGGAAGAGTTGAACTCAAGAGGATTGAGAACAAGATCAATAGGCAGGTGACCTTTTCTAAGAGGAGAAATGGCCTTCTTAAGAAAGCTTATGAACTCTCTGTTCTTTGTGATGCTGAGGTTGCACTTATCATCTTCTCCAGCCGTGGCAAGCTTTATGAGTTTGGTAGTGCTGGGTATATACATCCTTTAACCATATCCCTCATCTTCTTAATTTGTTTTTGTTTATTTTGGTTCATGTTTTAATTTTTTTACACACACATCTTTTTAGTTATAACTGATATTTAGATCTATATGTCTTCATCCTACAAACCTGAAGTTTTCTTTTTTCCTTTTCCATGTATTCAAGGAATGAAGTGAGTTGTAAGGATGTTAAATGGAGTGCAGAGTCATGGTCATGGCCTTAGATCTACTCTCTCTCTCTTTCTTCTTTTTTTCTTTTTGATTTCTTTTTCTATTTTCGTATAAGGTTTCAGAAACAGCTCATGGGAAGACCTTTCTTCTTTCCTTGTTTTTGTTGTTGTAGTAAGTAGCAAATAAGGGTTTTTTTTTAGAGGTCATGCATGTTAATTTACTTTCATTACAATACATGCATATATTTGTAGTTAAATATATGATTCTTGACTGTTTTAGTTGTTTTAGAAGTTTTCCTTGTTTTTCCTTCTCATTCTTGGATCTTCATCTGAATACAAGATCCTACTGAATGGGAAACCCTAACTAGGGCTTGCACCTTTTTTCTTCCTTCCTCACTTCTTTTTGAAAAAAAAAAAAGATGAACCTTAAAATTTTTTGAATGTTATTAATTATACATGTAGACATGCCATGACTTTAGATAGACATGATTAATTAACTGACTGGTGTCCTAGAGATGTTAAATCATTTATGATGCTTTGGAACAGGCCTGCATGCTGATCCTCTACTTCTGTTCTTTTTCAGTAGAGACTGTTAAATCTGAGTCACTTCCCAGAAAATCTGGAGATGTGGAGTCCTTCATCTTCCCTTTTGATCAGAGAATGAGTCCTTGATTCTCATCCTTCAATATTGTTTTTCTTTATGCCAAGAAAATTTCTCAAGTTCATTATGGTTCCTTAAGTCTAGTGTTCAGCCCACTTTTAGCCAGTTTGCTTCTGATCTCTAATCAAATTCCATGATTTAGTAAACCTAATTTGGTATTGATAGTATTATACATATATATACATATATATAGGGCATATGATATATAGTGAAATTCAGCAAACATGCTATCAAATGATTTAGGGCATAAAAAATTTTACATTGACACACTGTCACTTTGTATTAGCAAATGAACTCACAACTTGTTTCAGGAATTATAGAATAATGGCTACTTGGTATGAAGGAAATCATTAAAGAAGGAAGATAACAGCTAGCATATTAGTTAAATTTGTTAGGAGAAACATTAGTTTCTATATCAGGCACATTTTATATACTTCTTCTGATTAAGCTACAACAGCAAACAGTCAGAACCATAAATTTAGGTATGAATCTTAAGTTTGAATGATTAGCCAGGATAATATCCAAACTAAAATACATAATCACTTGGCTAATTCACAGTTCACAAGAAGTTATATGTCTGAGATTATCTTTGATAAAACACTATAAAGAAACATATGTTCTTTGAAACAGTTAATTTTTTCTTAATTCAGAAGCAGCTAATCCAAGTGCCACTAATTTTGCAAGAATAGGTATAACAGGTATTAGATCATCTCCATAAAATTGCTTAATTAGTTTAAATGGAATTATCCATTCTTTCACCTTCAAGCTTGTTAGGAAAGTGCAGGGACTTGTATATGATATTCTTTTCTTATATATATATATATATATATATATATATATATATGTGTGTGTGTGTTGGAAATATAATCCCAAATCAGTTGTGTGATAGAAGTATAATGGGTTCATATATAGATATAGGGGTTGAGCCACTAAGTCTTGAGACTTTTTAGTGTAAGACCCCTAAACTTATGTAGCAGCCATATAGGGCCCACTAGTACAAAATATAAAATCTAACAATATATCTATTCGTATATATGCTATATGTATAATGAGCTCCTTGTATGTCATTTGTTGCACTAATGTTTCTTATGATATACTTACAATCTCAAGACTTGTTGTTATTAGTTTCATGTCCTTTCTGCACTCGATCTTACTTTGCCAATTGCCTTCAACAAGACTTTTCAATGCATGACTAATAAATCATACAGTAACTGATTTAGCTAATACAGCTTTCCTTGAAGTTGCTACTTGATATGTTCAAGAAATAAGTTCAACTTTGTTAAACAAAGTTAATTATCACTGAAGGTCATACAATAAGAAAAACAAGTATTTTTTAGGTGTTCACATCCATGTCCCATGATTAATATATAGTTATGCATTCAAGATTTAGAATGAATTTAGTTTAACTTGCACATATATTTCTCTAAATATTGCATTAAAACTTTTTGCTATCATTAAAATTTAGATCATATATATATATATATATATATATATATGAAACTGAGCTTATTTTTATGAACAAAACTATTAATTAAATGATAATGGAAGACTGATTGCCATGAAATCTCTTTCCTAATAATCATATCCTTTCATCATAATTTTAATTTAGTTTTAATCTATAAATACTTCATGCCTCTTACTATGACAAAATGAAATGAAATGAGACAATTACAACGCTGACTGGATTAAATGGTGTTTAGTTACTTTATCTTTATATCTGGTTTAAATGATTGATTTCAAGAACTAAGTTCACTCATAGCACATTCATGATCAACAAGAGTACTCATCCATTTTCATTATTCACTTCTTAATATGTTTTTGTTTTATCTATATCCATTACAAATTCTTATTGTTGTGTAGAATTCTAGTGATGTAGAATTATTTTCTTTTTATTGCAAATCCTATAATTCTATATGATGCTTAAAATTTGATTTTATGTTTTACATTCTTGTTGCTTTTCTTGAGATTTGAAGGCTATCATAATTAATTTTCCAATTATATGAAGGTGAATATTGCTGATATCCATTTGACGGAACCATGCATGCTTCTACATTTCATAGAAGAAACTTTGGATATATTGAATTTGGACTGACTATTTATTGGCATATATATGTTATCAATGGTCTTCTGATCTGGGATATAAACTATGAGATAAAATAAGGGTCCCAAAGCATAATAATAAAGATATAAAGCATTGTTACCAAGGAGAAGGTTTATGAGATTTTAATGGCCATGTTGTGAAGAAGATAAATCAAGCTCATGAAGAGACATTGATTGTTTACCGAAATGAAGTCTTAGACTAGTTCTCATTAGGTAGCTATTGCATAGAACTTGCACATCTTTAACAAAAAAAGGTCTTTGTGAGTTCATGAACTTGCAAGTAGCTCACTAGTCAAAGAAACCTAATTTAGAGAAGAACTCTGCCATGATTTAACTCTATATATATATATTCAAACTTTTTTTTCCAAAAAAAAATAAAATAGCATGCATGAAATGATACTCTTAGATTTTGACCTGGAGTTCACAGCTCCTATCCCTGCCATGATTTAACTATATATATATATATATATTCAAACTTTATTTTTTCAAAAAAAAAAAAAAAATAGGATGCATGAATGATACTCTTAGATTTTGACCTGAAGTCTAGATTTTCAGATTTCTACTGCATTACATGGAGAAAAGTAAAATAGAACGTAGCAATAAATATTATGGCAAAAAATCACATGGAATACTGCAGTAAGTGCTGAAGCAGATTGCTGTACTTCTTTTCACTTGCAGGCATTGAAAATGCATGCTAAAATCAGAATCATTCCCATGTCACATCCCAGAAAACCTGGGTACTGCATTGCTTTCAAAGATGTCCTTCCTTTGCAGGACTAAATAACTTTTCTAATTTTCGTTGATTAGCAAGGTACTTCTCTCACTGAAGTGTGCATTAAAATATGCAAGGGTGCAAAACACCATAAAAACATAGATTTGAATATGACAACATATATGTTTTTGAAGAATATTACGAGAGTTTAGAGTTATAAATATACAAGATAAGTTCTTAAGAAACCTTTGAAGGAAAAGAAGAAGAAAGCTAATGTTTGTTGTTCATCAACAAGCATGATCCTATCTGCATGGATGGGTACGTTTATACTGATCCTATAAATTATAGGTCAGCATGAACTATAAATGGCTACTTATATACATCAATTTGATGTGCAAGAAGTCATGTCTCCTGGTTTTCTGGGTTGGTAGAAGGTTTTAGTGTACTTACTTGTCTGTCATTATTCTATATCTTTAACTTTCTTCTTTTCAAATGTTTGTGTATAGATATTAAAACTAACTCTTGATTAACAAGTATCAGGAAGTTGAGGTTATTCTGTCTGTCTTGTGTTTAGCTTTCAGCTATGAAAAAGATATACAATGAAAAGCTACCTGGTATTATCTTTAGGCAGAGTAATACATGACCTTTATAAAACCCTTTGACTATAGTTCTTTTAAGGTAATAATAGCCAAAATTTCAAACTAAAGACAACACTTAAGGAAATAAAAGAATTATAATTAGTTTTACAGTTGTAGCTTTTCATGTAGTCTACCCTAAACCAAATAGGGTAGCTCACAGGTTAATCAGCTTTACAGGTCATCACACACACACACACACACACACCTCTATTTATATTGTTTTAGAGTTTATGTTGATACTTCAGTAAAGCTTAACTTTTAATTTCAATATATCTTAAAACTGGAATGGTGCCTAGCTCTATGAAAAGGTTGTTATGCATGCAGGTTTTAATTCCTTTAACATCATGTTATGCAAAATTGTTTTTATTACCTTATTATTATCGTAATCATCATCATCATCATCATTATTATCACCAACAATTTTTTACAAGATATAAAAACTTGTTGACCCTTTTAGAAATGGATTTTAGATAGTCCAAATGACATCCTCCCTTCTTTATGGAGCTTTGGTATACACTTACATGACTTTATTAGTATCTTCGTTGGTCTTGTACCTTTCTTATTCAGCTTCAATTTTGATTCTAAAAGTTTTTATTTTGGGTTTTTTTTTTCTTAACCCTTAGTTCATGTAGTTCATAATAACATTTTTAGTTAGTCAGTTAATTAAGAAACAATGTTTTTTGGATTTTTTTGTAGTGACCTCAACATAATTGAATTTTAAGCATAACTAATAGTGGAGATAATGAAAATACAAAAAACTTTAATAAAACTGTGGTTTATCCATATTTTTTCATCAAAAAAATACAAAAAAGCATATACAGTCTCATGAACTCCTTCATGTAACATTGTAATACCTCAAAATTTTCCTTTAAGCATTTATAAATGAACTCACTTGATCACTCTCACAAGCGTCTCCTTTTAAAATACTAGTAAAATATACCAAGCTTATGTAGTAGAATATGTTTATGGTTTCATTTTTCAGTCAAGTAATTTTATTTATCTGAGTGAGTAGGCAAATTATATATGAGGCTATATCATCCATGAACATCCGTGGATTCAATCTTTATGAACATTCTTCAACAACAGTTTGATTGTTCATCATCACCTCTAAAAGTGAGATGTATAGTGTTTTGATCAAAACCGTCCGATCATGATTGTCAGAGTAACTCAATAAATCACAGTCGTTCAATTCTATTTCTAATAGACTTACAGTAAAAACTATAAAAACCAAACAAAACCAATCAACCACTAGTTTGCTGCTGGTATAATCATCTACTGTTGATGGCATTGTCGCTATCTCTCTCCACTCCCATTGTCTTTGGCTCTCTCTCATCTACTTCTTTTAAATCTGGGGATGATATGCGAACATCCCCAGATGACTTATTCTCCATAGTAGAACATACATCCGATTACATTTAAATAAAAGATGCATGGTAATATATAAATTAGTTATTTTACGTTAATGGATCACTATGTTTAAGAGTAAAGTTTGAGTCTCATTGGTAGAGTTGGTAATGGGTCTCCAATTATGGGTGCAGGCTTACTGTTCAAACCTTGTGTTGCTAAATGAGGGTGCTCGGGCTAGATAATGAATTTTCGGCCCAAGCACATGTCCCTCTTTCGTAAAAAGATAAAAAAAAAAAATTATAAGTAACTTACGGTTGATAAGCCTTTGTTTGTTTATAATAGGTTGTTTATTTATTAGATGTCATAAAACAAATAGAAAATTATTAATCCTTGGATGCTTGAATAATCTACTGTTCCATCTACTTCCATGATTGATATTAATTATTTAGTTAAAAAAAAAAGGGAGGATTATAAGTAATTTATGATTGATAAGCCTTTGTTTCTTTATAATGTCATAAAGCAAATAGAGAACTATTAATCCTTTGTTTCTTGAATAATATACTGTTCCATCTACTTCCGTGATTGATGTTAATTATTTAGTTTATAAGGATGATATTATATACATTTGTTTTTTACATGAAAAAACCAATATAAAAGATCATTGAGCTAGCTGTGCAAAATGAAGTGGCTACAGGACAAAGTAATCAGTCATGAAATGAGACAATGATTTTATAATGGGTTAGGACTCTTAGGAGAAATTCTAAATGTATATGATATAATTGATTTCTGAGAAATAAACAACACCTTAAATGTAGTTTAGACAAAAGCCATTTAAACTAGCAGCGAATTTATCAAAACCAAATTCAGTCAATTATGATGAAATCTGAATTCTGTTAACTTGACATGCCTCACATTTAAAAGCTTGTTAATCTTTAAGGTTTTTCATGCATTTTGCTAATTTAACTAGAGAACTACTTTCTGTCAATATCAACTTTATTGTGATGACAACAGGAAACTATGACTGTACTTCATAATGACTTCATTATTGTCTTCGTTGGTCTTGCACCTCTTCTTATTCAGTTTCAGTTTTGATTCTAAAACTTTTTATTTTGATATATTTTTTTTAATTCTTTGTTCATGTACTTCATAATGACATTTTTAGTTAATCAATTACTTAAGAAACAATGTCTCTGGATTGTTTTGTAGTGACCTCCATATAATTGAATTTTAAACATAATCATCAAATACCGAACTTGTAGTGGAAATAATGAAATTACTAAAACGCATAGTCCTATGTAATGTTGAACTCCTTCATGTAAATACCTTAAAATTCTCCTTTTAAGCATCTATAAAAGAACTCACTCCACTCTCACATACTCGTCTTCTTTTCAAAAATACTAGTAAAATGTATCAATCTTATGTAATAGATTGTTTTTTTTCTTGAGAAATAAGTGACAAGTATCCCTTATTTAAGGAAAGTCAGGGACCTATATAAGTATATACCTTAACACACATGTATCCTCACATTGCGTGAATTTTGGGGTTCGATCTTAAGTTCTTCGAAGCGAACGCCTTATCAAAGGACCTAATACCAACAAGTCAAGAGATTGTTAGCTATATAGTAAAATTTGTTTATGCATTCATTGTTCTTTCAAATTATTTTATTTATGTGAGTGATAGAAGAATAACTAATAAAATATGCAAATTTTAAATAAGTTTAAATTTTCTTTTGTAGTCGAACATACATTCAATTGCATTTAAATAAAGAGGAGGTATGGTTTATACATAAATTAGTCATTATACATTAATGGATCACTTTGTTAAATTGAGAATTACAAATGAATTATGATTGATAAAGCTTTATTTGTTTTCTTATAATATATCATAAAAATAAAAGGTAAACATCAACTACATGTGTTTTCCAAGTTACTGTTTTTTTTAAAGATATTTGATGATAGCTGTTAGATGATGATTTAACGGCTATTATTTGTATAGAGAATTGTGCAGAAATTTTATTGTTTATTGTATAGAATTATCGTTATTTATTGTACATAATTACTGTTTAACATTATTTAGTACATGCATAGGATGACAGTAGAGGACATACACTCAAAACAAATAGCGAACTATTAATCCTTAAATGCTCTAATAATCATGTGTTACATCTACTTCCATGATTGATGTTAAATAAGGTTGATGTTATATACATTTTTTTTTAAACATAAATAAAACCAATCCAGAAGATCACCTTTAAAAAAAAAAATGGAAAGACAGAAACAGGTGCTAAATGAAAGTGGGTATAGGACAAAGTAATCAGTCATGAAATGGGACAATGATTATATTGAAGATTAAGACTCTTAGGACTTAGGAGGAATTCTAAATGCAAATGATATAATTGATATCTAGGAAATAAAGAACTAAATGTAATTTTATACAAAAGCCATTTAATAAATTTATCAAAACCAAATTCAGTCAACTATATATGATGAAATCCGAATTCAGTTAATTTGACATGCCTCACAGTTATAAGCTTGTTAATCTTAACCTTTTTCATGCATTTTGCCAATTATCTAGAGAACTACTCTCGTTCAATATCTACTTTATTAGGATGATAACATGAAACTATGAAAGTTCATATATATTTCTTCTTAACAGTTTAAGCAAAACACTTGAACGATATCAACGTTGTTGCTACAATCCTCAAGATCTTAATATCGGTGATCATGAAACACAGGTTTGTGTTTGCTATCATTATTTTCTTGAAATTTATTCATTTTCATAACTCATTCCAAATCTTCTCATAAATAGTAATTGAAGTTGAGTTATCATGAGCCTTAAAAAAAACTATTAGTATTAGAAATTTATTTACTGAATTATGATTACTCAATGTTTATAATTAATGCAGAATTGGTACCAGGAAGTGTCTAAACTGAAGGCAAAATTTGACTCACTGCAGAGGTCACAAAGGTTTGTTTGTCCTGATGAACATTGTCAGAAATTAATCTTAATTTGGGGTATATATTATTACTATCTAATAAATAATCAAAATCAAAAGGCACTTGCTTGGAGAAGACCTTGGACCCTTGAATGTGAAAGAGTTGCAACAATTGGAGAAACAACTTGAATCTGCTCTTGCCCAAGCCAGACAAAGAAAGGTATTATTCTTAATCTATTTTAATGATAATTAAAAAAAAACATTTCCTTATGTGTTGTTAAACTATTTTGCTATGCAGACACAGATAATGCTGGATCAAATGGAAGAACTTCGAAAGAAAGTAAGAATATATATATACTTTGGGGCATACAATGAGAATGATTATGAGTATGATAGGCATGTAAATGTTTTTATGAACAGGAACGTCATCTTGGAGACATAAACAAGCAACTTAAAAGCAAGGTTTTCATCTTCATTACATAATGTTTTCTTTTTTCCTTTTGGTTTTTTAAATGTTGTTATGGGTATCAAAAAGGAGTATTTTTCTGTTTGTATATTGAGTTCCCAGCTTGAGGCTGAAAATTCAGCTTTCAGAGCCATTCAAGGTTCATGGGAGACTGAAGGAGTTGTTCCTAACCATGGCTTTCCTGTTCATCATTCTCAAGCCACTGCCATGGAAACTGAACCCATTCTGCAAATAGGGTATATATATAAATGATTGATAATTTCTTAGAGATTTGAGAAAGGATTGGTTGATGGATTGATTGATTATGTTTGATTTTTGAGCAGGTATCATCACTATGTTCCAACAGAAGTCAACATGGCAAGGAATGCAAATGGAGAGAATAATAATAATACTAATAACAACAACTTCATGCATGGTTGGGTTCTCTGAAAATGGTGATCATCAACCCAAAAAAAGACTAATATTTAATGTGGTTTGTGTGCTGGTGACCTAATGCACTGCATGCATAGTTGCTGTTGATTTGCTTGATACTTTGTTACTCAAGTATGATGTTGAGCTACTTGCTACTACTACTATTGCTCTCTTTCTGTTTCTTGAATGTTGAATGTTCCTAGACTTGTTAATCAATAAGAAGTTTGTGCTTGTTTATTGGGAGTTTATTAATAATATCTTGCAATTCTTTCTGCCGTTTATTTTGTGATATATATATATATCGTTAAAATGAGCAGTTAGGCCACTAAGAAAAATAGGAGCGTGTACAAACATCAGCGGAACAAGTGGGGATGAAATCCTTGCACACATGGGCACTAGAATCACACACACACAAACACTATTCACATTTCCAAAAATGTCCTCTCACCCATAATTCAAACTTTCATCACTTATGACGGGTTGTAACGGAGATTCCGCTGCAAATAGACTACTTAGTCATTAATTAACTTGTCTGAGCAGATGTTTTTATCTATGTAAAATAATTAGTTTATATAATAATATTTAATTTTAATGAGCATTCTCTTTCCTAACTACTTGATCAAACCAAATAATTTTCCACTTGGTGAGACATACATATGATTGTTCTCATTTAAAAAAAAAAACTAACAAATTTGTACTTCAATCACTTTTAGTGATGATGGTGGCGATTATCAAAACACTAAACCAAATACATTATTTGTTTGACTAATTTTGAGATTGAAGTTGTTCAGGGATATATATATTTTCCAAATACTAGACATGTCCTTCAAATTAATGCAATGAGTCTCTTCAATTTCTTAGTAGTTTCATAGCAATTGGAAATCCTCATTTGTCTTTTTTAACAGTTTAATTAGTTTGTATTTCAGAATCCTAGTTCTGAGCAGGTACATATATTTTTCAAGGGGTTCACATGTAACTAATATTGATTTAACTAATTGATGACTAATCAAAATACTAATAAACAATTAACAATTTGAGCATATCATGGAATTAATTTTGATTTGAAGTGCACAAGAACTAATGTGTAAATTAATGGTGCACTAAATAAGCATTACTTTAAAATCAAACATACTTTTAAGCACTATAAAAAGTACAAAGACTAGCTTTTCCTTTTGCATTGCCTACAATTGAATTTGGTTGTGTTCCAATTTCAAAAGAGTTTAACAGCATCATTCATTTCCTGTCAATTTCGTGGGTTTTTGCTGAGAAAAAGAACACCAAAAGACACACAAGACTTTCAGTTAAGTCGTTAGTCAAACAAATAACATAAAAATATTCCAAAAAGCATGATGACCAAACTAAAGATAATTATTCCAAGTCTCATCCGCAATACCATTCAAATTAAAATCCCGACATCTAGATTTGTTTTGATAATTTTCTGTTTGCATGATAAATAATAATTATTAAAAAATAATATATCATGTATCTCAAATTCAAACCACAAATTAAATAAAAAATATCAATAAAATTATGTATTTCTATCAAATTATATATATATATATATATATAGGAAAAACATCATCTAGGTAAGTCCATAGATTTGAAATCTATGGATGTTTAAATCTAAGTCATTGGATCATCATCCAATGGTTGTTTGTTTATATAAACACTGTATACTTTTTACTGTTCATGATTACTGTCCAACACTGTAGAACGCGGTTTCTACTGTTCATAATAATAATAGCCGTCAGATTATCATCCAATAGCTACTGTGGACATCCCTAGATTTCAAATCTAGGGACGTCCCTAGATGATGGGTCCTCATATATATATATATATATATATATATATATATGAACAACCCACTTGCCAAGGCTTGATGATGTGTGAGCTGAAATTTAAACATGCATTGCTTGTCAAGGCTTGATGATGTGTGAGCTGAAATTTAAACCTGCATTTTTTATGAAAGTCAAAAGTATTTTTTATGAGACACAAACACCCTGTATAATAGATAATGAAATCATTCACAATTCCATCTATTCAATACTCTATTTTTTTTGCTTCAAAAATAAAGTTTTAAACTTTTAATTCCCATACAAAATTACAGTACATGTCTGATGAAAAAACCAAATATATATATATATATATATATATTTACAAGCTCCATCAAATCATTGTCCCAAAAGATGAAGCAAAACAGAGCCACAAGTATAAACACAAATGAAGTACTAAATTACAATCTTTACTGATTTTAAAACACAAAACAGAAAAATGAGAATCTGATTAGAGTCTTCTGAGAAGCCTGGCAAGTAAAGGACTCTTAGCAAAACCAAAACCATCAGTAATGTTGTTGCCATGTTGGAGGAGCTCAGATCTACACAAAGGACAAGTCTGGTGGCCATTTTCCACCCACTTATCTATGCACTCCTTGTGGAAGACATGGTTGCAGTTCCCCAGCTCTCTTACTTGGTCACTTGCCTCTAATCCTACAAGACAAACAGCACACAAATTGTCCTCTTCTTCTCCTTCTTCTTGATGTTCTTTGTGACTTGAAAATGAAACAACAGGGAGATGAGAGAGGATGGAAATGGAGGATAAACAAGAAGAAGTAGAAGAAGAAGAAGAAGGTGTGAGGTCTGTAGAGGGGATGAGATAAACATGATCCCAAGAAGGGGCAAGAAGAGAATGATTTGGAGAAGATGAAGTGAGGCCAAGAATGAAGAGAAATTTAGAGATGGAGACCCAGATGCTGTCAACTGTTCTCACAAAAAGAAAGAGAGGTTTTGGCAGAACTATGTGGTAGCAGTATGAACTCATTTTGTAGAGCTTTATCTTTTTTAAAAAAGAAGATTTTTCTTTCTTTTCTCTTTGGGAAGAAGGAGGTTGTTGATGGATTGGTATTTATAGAGAGAGAAGGGTGGCTTTTATTTGCCTGAGAACAAGCATTTTTAGCATTTTTTATTTGTCCATCTTTGAAAAATGTTGATGAGATGAGGAGAGAGAGTATTATATATTATCAGTGAGACATTAGACAAGGTGTTGTCTTTGTTTTGTCTTAATAAGCCTGGATTGAAATATTGAATTGATTTAAAATAAATAAATAAACTATATTCATTAAAAAAAATACTATAATAAAAATAGACAAAAAGACGAATGGAGCAAGTCTTGAAAAATTAACATCACACTAAATACGAATGGGAGTCGAATCTCTGGGTCTCAATACTGTTACAGTATTGTGCATATATTGTAGATAATGTATAAAAACACTGTAGCGGCACTGTATTTTCACTGTTCATGGATCCCCTGTGAAAGGATGTCGTTTCTCTCCCCTCCAACTCCAAGGTTGCAGGTAGGCCTGTAAACGAGCCGAGCTTGATCGGGCCAGGCTCAGCTCGAAATCGGCTCAAAATAGGTTAGCTCAAGCTCGAGCTCGAAATTAGCTCGAAAATAATGGCTCGAGCTCGGCTCGATTTTATTTTCGAAAGCTCGAGTTCGGCTCGATTTTATTTTCGAAAGCTCGGCTCGGCTCAACTCGATTAGCTCAAAATTAAAATCTTATTTATAAATTATAATTTATAACACATGACAAAATAATAAAGAAAAGGAGGTGGAGGTTGATTTTATATATTGTAATAAATTATTATTATTATTATTATTATTATATCTATATATATATAATTTCGAGCTATCGAGCCGAGCCCGATCGAGCTCGACTCGAAATTAATTTCGAGCTCAAAATTCAAGCTCGAGCTCGGCTCGAAAGCTCGAAATTTCAAGCCGAATTCGAGCTTTTACCGAGCCGAGCTCGAGCTGCTCACGAACAGCTTGATCGTTTGATAGCCCTAGTTGCAGGGCAAGAGAGATTTATTAATTTGATTTGGTTCTTAAAATATTTTCTAGACGTGCACATGGTAAGAATCTAATTGCTCTATGTGACGTTTGGCCGATTTAATAAATCTTTAAGGGGTCGTTAAGCCACCATAACTGGTGCACCTCCGTACTTGTCTATCCCTTGACACCTCAATGTGGGGCGGTGCTTGTTGCCTTGTCAATATATATAAAAAAGCGTACTAAATTGAATTAGGAGTATTTTTAATATATTTTATATAAATTTATATTTTGATCCAGTAGCATTGGTTTTACTGTGACAGAGTTGGTGTGAAATTTTCAAATATCCCAAGTTTAAGTACCGCTAAGTATAATAGTAATAATGAGCCAAATCCAATGTCATTTAGTGAGGATGTCCGTGTTAGATAATCAATTTTTGATCCGTGTGACATATCCCTCTTCAAATTGGAATGATAAAGTAATGTTATTATGGGTCTCATTCACATAATATTGGAAAAATTAAAATAGTTTATTTCAGAATTTTTTTAGATAAACGGATAAATCCACAAAATATCTAGAGCTACACTGATAGGCATTTGGGCTAGCATTAATAGAGAAACAAAATCTATTGCTATGATTTTTTTTTTGTAATTAAAAAAATAACTATATTTGATTAGGATTAAAGGTGATTTCTTTAGTTAATTATTTTTATATTAAAAAAAAAACAAGATAGTGTTCTAATTGGCTAATTCTGTTGACCGTTGCTCACTATGGACTGGTTTATGTCATTCAAATTTCTACAAAATCCAACTAAGTTGGAGACTATAGAGAAGGCTATAAGTTGAGCACCTAATTAAACCCCACAATTAAAACGAGTTAGATCATGATTTATTTACTAATTTCCTTAATTATCCATTCTAAACTATAAGCAGACAAAGTACCAAGAGGATGAGTAATTCATTCTTGCTGCAAGTTTTGAACAAATATGCTGGTTTATTTGACTGATTTTATGAAAATTTTGGTAGGAACTTACACAAAGAATGCACATGCATTAATTTCTTTGGAAAAAAAAAAAGAAAAACAGTTTTGAGAAGATTAATTAATTATTTAATACAGCTTGCATATGGCAAGTGATTAATTACTCATAACGACGAAACTTCTTACCAAATAAAAGACAAAAATAAGTTCATATTTCAATCACAATTAAGTCAATGGTCTAGTTTTCTATTTTACTTTTCCGGGGAGTTTTTTTCTTAATGAGCCTTATAATTTGAAAGTTTTAGATTTAATTAAGTGATTAGAATGTAATTATATTATGTGATGTTACAAAATTTTGTAATTAAGTTGTATTGAAAAAAAACCAAAATAACTTCTTAATAATGAAATAAAAAGAAATTTTATTAATAATATAAATTTCTTATTTATGATATTTTTTTAAAAAATTATAATTTCACTTAAATCACTTGGTTCAGTGGTTAGCGGTACTAAACCCGGATATCTCTCCTAAATTCCAGCGTGGTTAGCGGTACTAAACCCGGATATCTCTCCTAAATTCCAGCGTGAGTTTGCACATTAGAATGTTATGAGCATTTAAAATGAGATTATATATATATATATATATATATATATATATATATACTAAAATAATTTAAGATTTTATTGGCTTGTTTATTTTAGGATAACGTTTGGAAATCAAACACTGTATCTAAATTTCTTAGAAGACTGAAAGAAGTCATCTGGTCAATACTTTGAAGTCCAAGTTTGTATTTATAAGCATTCTAGAAACATTTAAGCTTTGTCACTAACACTTTAATCCTTTTCAATTCAACGCCGTTACTAGCCATCCACAAAATATCAATATCACAATACCTTAAAGGTTAAGTTCTCAACTTTTTTTAAAAAAATATATATATCAAGAAAGTATATATTTTTTTTAATAATTATAAATAAATCACAAACTCTCAATATTTGAGTTAAAGAATATATAAATTTTTTATTTTTAAGTTGGGAAAACAATGAAATACCACACTCCTTTTATATAAGAGGTGATTTTCAAAACATGCAAGTGAAACAAAGTGAGATATAATTATAAGCAATGATTAAGAAACTTATAATCAAAACCAATCTTAGTTTTTATAAGCAATGATTAAGAAACTTATAATCAAAACCAATCTTAGTTTTTAATTATGAAAAAAATTTACAAATAGTTCATAACTAAATAAAGAAATTATTTTTAATCATTTTTTCAATCATTCCCCCACATCTAGTCTTACTAATGTTTCTGTATTATTCATGGGTCTGGGTGTGGGTCTCCTATAGAAGAACAATGGTTGCAGAATATGGGGGTGTTTTGATAATTCTTTGAGTGGGGGACGCTTGTTATCTATAAATAATAATAATAATAATAATAATAATAATAATAATAATAACTTACATAAAGCAAACACAAATTTACAGAAATTAACACCAAAAATAGTAAAAAATAAGAGAAAATATCACAGGATGTGAGTACTTTTCCAAGAACCATTTATAACAAGGAAAAAGAGAAAATAGCGCTAAGAGATGACAAATAGATCCACATATATAGTCATGGTGAATTTGCATTTTTTTTTTTCTCTGAAACAATATATGAGATTGCTTTCATTAATTTCTTTTTTTTTTTCCACCACTTGATATTTGACACCCACTAGCAATTCAATGATTCATTTTTTTTTTCAGATAATTAATATGGAATCGTTTTATCTTTAGGGTTGCTTGATTGGAGGAGATGGTTTAATTTAAAAAAAAATTAATTGAGGAAAGATATATTTTAATGAGTAAATGTGGCACACATGAGCAATCACATCAGCTATCAATACATTTCTTCTATTGAAAAAACTTAACACAATCACATTAAAATCAATCACATGTAAGATTTGAAAAATCTTAACACACTCACATTAAAATGAACCATATCATGTTCACAATCACATTAAAATGAATCATATCGTGTTAGTGATGTTGTTACAAGAGTTTAGAAGTCTCCATGACATAGAATAATTTATTTTTCACAAAGTGAATAAATTATGAATTAATTGTTCTGCTAGTATGCATTCAATTAACAAATATGATGCATTCATCCCATAAATATGAAGATTAGGTTGCAAACTCACTTCCACAGCCAAAAACAATAATAAAAAAAAACCTAACACAATATATGAGACAATTCCACCGAAGAGGTAAGATAAATATTTTCTTTAACCCTGAAATCTAATAAAATACAGTGTATATGCTATTTATTCGCTCTAG
This sequence comes from Dioscorea alata, assembly GCA_020875875.1. Lineage (NCBI taxonomy): Eukaryota > Viridiplantae > Streptophyta > Magnoliopsida > Dioscoreales > Dioscoreaceae > Dioscorea > Dioscorea alata. The sequence goes on from CM037024.1 coordinate 19,976,352, forward strand.
TATGATAAATAATTGAGAGGATTTACATTATTGATACCACTTTCATAATTATGTATATATTCTTGTAAATTCATGAGAATTTATGATATACACACACAAATATACATATGCTCTTCTCATACATACTAGCAAAAAATATTGGGCATGCATTCACAATTACATTTAGAGGCCGTTTGGTTTGCGTTAATATAGAAATATTACCATGTGTTACATGATAATCTGAAAATATTATCACGTTTAACATTGAATTGAGAAATTGAGAAAGATTACCACTTGTTACGTGGTAATCTAGATGGTAATATCACATTACCAACATGAGAATATTACCAAAAAAATGGTAATCCTATTAACACCAAATTTGGTGTCTATCTTGAATTACTATGGCAATCTCATAACTTTTTATATTTTACCAAATTGATTACCATGAACCAAATAAGGTAATGAACTATTCCTAGTAATAAAAATTCCCAACCAAACATGATTATATCAAATTACCACAATATTCCTAACCATATAACATTCCCACCAATATTACCATGATAATCTTATTATATGGTAATATGTTATTACCACAAACCAAACAGCCGTGAGTGCATTACTTACCAATGTTTTTCTTTTCAACGCCAAACATTGAATATGTATATATCTCAATACAATAGTTTCACATACAAAAGAGTCAATCAATTTCAAGCTAAATAACCCTATCCGCACACGACTTTAGCTACATGAAATTTGCATTTGCTCGGAAACCAAACCAGAATTTCTGGGAGTTGAGAAAGAGCAATGAGAAGTTCCTCATCAGTGTCTAAAACAAGATAAGTGGGGGAGATTTTGATACTGCTACCTGAACATCCAAGCTATACAGATGACGTTCTTATGTGTAATATTATATGGCCTCAAACTTCTTTACTGTGCTTGAGTTTTCGTCTCCTCTTTGGACCCTGAAAATTACAACGACAAGATAAACAAGATTACAGAGTGAGTTTTGGTAATAGATGGTAATTTAAGAGGAAAAGAAAAGAGGATGGAAACAGATGAATGGAAAAAACAAATAAAATGACGAGTTTCAAAACGACGAATGGAAAAAAAATGCATTTGACAAATGGCACAAGAATAAGAAACTTATCAGGATTAAATGTGGAACATAAATTTCTATGATTTGAACAGGAAATTTCGTTAAGAGGCATGCTTTTCTCTGACTCATTAAGGATCATAACCAACAAGACGCAAGCATTTGTGCACAAGAATCTAATGAGTAATGACTAGTGCATGGAGACAATATATGCCAGATGATAGAATGTACTACATACACTTTTCTTATAACTTTCAGTCTGCAGCTCAAATCTTTCGAATCATCTGAAGTAAAACATTTTGTATGATATGGTTCAATGTTGCACAAGAAGAAGTCTAGGATATATAGTGTAAATGTATATAACTTATAAAGTTCTAAGACATTTGTAAGTACCTTTAATTATTACTCAATTCTCTATGGCCTTGTTGGTTGGGGATGTCTTAGGGCCCAGTTTATCCAAATCGATCAGGTCATCCCATCATTTTTACAAGATTTAAATATTTAAATAAGCATAATTAATAATTGATTTGAAAAAATATTAATATTAATATTAACAAGCATCCATCATTAATTAAAAAAACTGTAACAATTAAAGTCAAAATTTATACTTAATCAAATCATCTTGACCCTCAACCAGCAAGGCAGTAGGATTTAAGCTCCTTACAACTCCAACGAAATCTTTGATATCAGCCCAAGCAACTTGCGAGGTCGATATTCATCTTAATGAAAGAAGACTAAACATTATTAGGTGAGGAATGATGAATTTATCCTCTTTACGTAAGTTGATTTAGGAGAATGATAAAGGCCAGTAAACATAGACAGTTATTATCAAATACAGTGTGCTGAAGCTACACTCTAAATGTATATAGAAGGGCAATGAGAACTAAATGCAAATAATAATAATAAATCTATGAAATTGCAATGAGAAATAACTGTAGCTACGAAACAGATCTTATTAAATTTTGAAGGAACATACAGCAATTAGCAAACCTCAAGACACAATTCCCAACAATTTTACCCAAAAGAAAAAAAAAAACTACAACAAAGCAAATGAGAAAAAATAAAATAAAATATATTTTCATTGAAAATATCTTCCTTTCAAGTTACACTCAAAACATCCAAAATAAGCTTCACAATGACCACTAAATTACAAGACATTAACTAACTTGACTCAAGTTATCTACTAATTCCCAGATAACTCTGATTGACAATAATGCATCATCTGGAATGCAGAAATCCAAATCGGATCACTTTAGATATGATTCATACCAGCATGTTTCTTCAAATGCAACAACCCTATGAATTCTGGGCACAAGTTCAATGAAGGTTACCAGTAACCTCCTATGCTCCCAAGCAAGAAGGTAGCTTATGATGATAATGCTCTTTCTCAAAAAATTTAGTTGGCTTGTTGAGGTCTAAAGAGAGAGATAGTCATCAATTCATCTAATGATATGGTGACAGGAATTAATGAACCAAATTACAAAGATGAGTTAGAAAACAGACATAATTCCTCAAATTTAATACTTTTCATATAAATTTACCATGGTTAAACCACACATGAGCTTCTCCCAATATTCCCTCAATGGAAGATTTAAAATTCAGTATCTAGAGTACTTTGTACTATGATCCTTATAGGTTTTGGCTAAGGGAGTTACTGAAGTACCTAAAAGAAGCGTCAGCTTTGACCTTAATGCCTTTTTTTCACCACAATAGAACAATTTGTTGAAAGAACAGCCAAAGGATCAATTTGGAACTAGAGAAAGCACAACTAATGCTGGATTGAGCTTTGCTCTATGGAATTACAGCAAGAAGTCAAATCACCACCACAATAACAGAAAGCTACCGGTAATAGGTTACTGAGGCATTTCATTTTATGGTTTATAATCCTGTGTCAAAGATGGAGCTAATAGATCTACTAGAAATCCTTGCTCTTATCTAACAAATGCTAACCTTGAGATGCTGGTATAGCTAAGATCTTACATTTATCTTAAGGCAATATAGCGTATAGTGAACCATTTCATTTATCATAAGGCCATATTCAACTAGCTTATTGTAAACCATTGCATTTATCATAAGGCAATATTCAACTAGCTTATAGTGAACAATTGCCTCTAAGAAAGAAAAGAAATCTAGTTTCGTCATATTCCTTCTAATGTATATAAAAATTTACAGACACACATACTGAGTGACAAAAAGAACCACCTTTCATGAAAAGCGCAATCTTTATCCAATTTGTGCAGACATTAGCAAAGGTAATATTTTTCGCTTATACAACATAGTCAGCAAGCAACTACAACATCTTAAAACTTCACAGTGAAAAGTTCAATATTCTCAAGATGCATTCTAAAGTAAAAAACTTGGAAGGATTCTGTAGAACCAAAGCCAATGTCAAAGGACACAATTCTGTAGAACCAAGCCCGAATTAACTTACCTCAACTTCAGACTCTGAGGAGCTGCACCTTGTTCGCGAAGGCAATGCCAATCCAGTCAGGGTGAGCCGCTGACCACTGGAGTTGGTTGATCTCCGCACCAGCAGGATAAACGAGAACAGGATCAATCCCCTCCGAAGTTGTTGCTGTTGTCGCTGCTGTCGCCGCCGGAAGCTCCCATATCAAGGCCTGCCCGTCGTCACCTGCAGAACAGAGATAGCGGGGGTTCTGTGGCGCCCACGCAACCGCATTAACCGCAGCTGTGTGCCGCTGCAACTCAGCCACCGGCATCGCAGGTGAGCGGATATCAAGTACAACCACCCGATCGCTGTCCATCAGCGTAGCGGCCATGTACCTCAGATCCATCTTGTTCCAGGCAAGGCGTAGCAGTGGGGTATCAGGACGAGGGCTCTCGTAGACAATAGTGGAATGTTCTTTGTCACGGAGATCGAAGATGCGGACGGATCCGTCAGCAGAGACAGAGGCGAAGACGCCGACCTGGCCCCAGGCGATGTCGTAGACCTCCTTATCGTGAGCAATAAGCTGTGTCTCGACGGCGCAGCGCTCGATATCCCAGACGGTACAGGTGGTGTCGATAGAGCAGGTGCCAATGCGGCGGGGCTCGGCATCGTTCCAATCGAAAGAGGTAAGAGGAGCAGAGTACTCAGCAGATTTACTGTTGTTGAGGACGGAGCGGAGCTCGGTAGGGGAGGAGGAGTCAGAAGGGACGTGCCAGAGGCGGAGGAAGTCGCCGGAGGAGGCAAGGAGAGGCGAAGGGGGTTTGGGGTGGAAAAGGAGCTTGGTAGCAGGGTAGGGGTGGTCGAAGGAGAGGGTGGGGAGGGGCCGGAAGGAGAGAGAGTCTTCATCGAAGACAAGCACGTCGACGCGGTTGTTGGGGTCCTCGATGAAGGAGCCAAGGGCGAGTCGCGGCGACGGAGAAGGGGTGGAGGAGAAGGCCATCGCGTAGATGGGGTGAGGGGACTCATACGTAAAGGCATTCGATTCTTGGGAGCTAGGGTTCTTCTCCATTGTTGCAAACCTCGACGGAGCTGGAGATGGAGACGATGAGATGGAGATGATGAGGGTTTTGAGGGCAAAGGAACGAGGAACGTTTGGTGTGACTGAGCAGCACGTGGTCAACGAAACGAGAAAAGTCAACTCTCGTGCATCTGCCTCGGGATCTGTGTTTTAATTTTTTTTAAATATTTGGACGAAAAATTTAATCTATAATTAAAAAATGGGAAAATTATTTTTTACCCCTCGGGGAATTCAAAACTTCCCAGTCAGCCCCTGCAAAGTTTGAATACCCCAGACAGCCCTTCCTTTATTGTTTTACTTTTTTTTTTCCCCCTGTAGATCATTTAGACTGGGTCCATGTTGTGAAATTCTTTATTTGCCCTTGAACATGGTGGGAAAAATCCACCATGGATTCTCTTTCCTCTACTTTCATCTGCCCCTTTTTTGCTTTCTTCTCCGGCCCTCCGTCGACCCCCGTAGAGTCCTCTCCAACAACTTCACCCACGTCTCCGAGCTCCTCCCGACTCCGAGCTCCCCCCAACCTCATGCCCCATCATTCATGGCCGTATACCACCTTGCCTCGCAGGTGGCGCCTACATCCGCAACGGCCCCAACCCTCAATATCTCCCTCGCAGTCCTCACCATCTTTTCGACGGCAACGACATGCTCCACTCCCTCCTCCTCCTCGTCACCCCCTCTTATCTCCTCTCGCTTTCCACCACCAATGGCGACATCTCCACTCTCGTCCGTGAAGACTTCTCCGGCAAACTCTTCATGGGCATGACCGCTCATCCCAAGAAAGATCTTACTTCTGGTTCATTCCTCGCCTACTTCCGGTTCGACAAGGACGACAACAAGCTCGCCGCGCGTTTCCATCTTCTCCGTTCATGAGCAGTCCTTCCTCCGCCGACGTTCCCGCTTAAATTTTCTACTATCCTTGCCCCATTCCAAGTTTCTTGTCTTTATAATGTTATTTTAACAGAAACCCGATTTTTTAAATAGAAACTTTTTCTTTTAAACGGAAACCTCTTTGTTTAAACGAAAACCTCTTTTTTTAAACGAAAACCACATTTCTTCAACTGGTGCTATTAAATAATTAAACAGAAACCTCATTTCTCATCTTCAAGCAAGGTCTAGGGAAAGAAGAGCAATTAATTTGTTGCATGCATGAGTATTTAATGTTTATTGTCTCCAAGCATGCATGAGTAGTTAATGTTTCTTGTTCCAAGAGGGCATGACTTTAATCTCTTGTCCCATTCCAAGTTTTCTTGTCTTTGTAATACTATTTTAACAGAAACCCGATTTTTTAAACAGAAACTTTTTCTTTTAAACGGAAATCTCTTTGTTTAAACGAAAACCTCTTTTTTTAAACGAAAACCACATTTCTTCAACTGGTGCTATTAAATAATTAAACAGAAACCTCATTTCTCATCTTCAAGCAAGGTCTAGGGAAAGAAGAGCAATTAATTTGTTGCATGCATGAGTATTTAATGTTTATTGTCTCCAAGCATGCATGAGTAGTTAATGTTTCTTGTTCCAAGAGGGCATGACTTTAATCTTTTGTCCCATTCCAAGTTTTCTTGTCTTTGTAATGTTGTTTTAACAGAAACCCGATTTTTTAAACAGAAACTTTTTCTTTTAAACGGAAATCTCTTTGTTTAAACGAAAACCTCTTTTTTTAAAACGAAAACCACATTTCTTCAACTGGTGCTATTAAACAATTAAACAAAAACCTCATTTCTCATCTTCAAGCAAGGTCTAGGGAAAGAAGAGCAATTAATTTGTTGCATGCATGAGTATTTAATGTTTATTGTCTCCAAGCATGCATGAGTAGTTAATGTTTCTTGTTCCAAGAGGGCATGACTTTAATCTTTTGTCCCATTCCAAGTTTTCTTGTCTTTGTAATGCTATTTTAACAGAAACCCGATTTTTTAAATAGAAACTTTTTCTTTTAAACGGAAACCTCTTTGTTTAAACGAAAACCTCTTTTTTTAAACGAAAACCACATTTCTTCAACTGGTGCTATTAAATAATTAAACAGAAACCTCATTTCTCATCTTCAAGCAAGGTCTAGGGAAAGAAGAGCAATTAATTTGTTGCATGCATGAGTATTTAATGTTTATTGTCTCCAAGCATGCATGAGTAGTTAATGTTTCTTGTTCCAAGAGTGCATGACTTTAATCTCTTGTCACATTCCAAGTTTTCTTGTCTTTGTAATGTTATTTTAACAGAAACCCGATTTTTTAAACAGAAACTTTTTTTTTAAAACGGAAACCTCTTTGTTTAAACGAAAACCTCTTTTTTAAAACGAAAACCACATTTCTTCAACTGGTGCTATTAAACAATTAAACATAAACCACATTTCTCATCTTCAAGCAAGGTCTAGGGAAAGAAGAGCAATTAATTTGTTGCATGCATGAGTATTTAATGTTTATTGTCTCCAAGCATGCATGAGTAGTTAATGTTTCTTGTTCCAAGAGTGCATGACTTTAATCTCTTGTCCCATTCCAAGTTTTCTTGTCTTTGTAATGTTATTTTAACAGAAACCCGATTTTTTAAACAGAAACTTTTTTTTTTAAACGGAAACCTCTTTGTTTAAACGAAAACCTCTTTTTTAAAACGAAAACCACATTTCTTCAACTGGTGCTATTAAACAATTAAACATAAACCACATTTCTCATCTTCAAGCAAGGTCTAGGGAAAGAAGAGCAATTAATTTGTTGCATGCATGAGTATTTAATGTTTATTGTCTCCAAGCATGAATGAGTATTTGATGCTTGAGCGCCTCGAGAACCTCCGCCAGGCTCGTAAAACCGGATCCGGATCTGGATCTGAAGCCGCCCCATCCTTCGAATCCGTGGCATCCCTCCTCTCTCGATTCTACGACCTTAAGCGCTCCATCGATGTGGAACTCTCCTGCCTCCGTGTGCTCAATCCCTCTACCAAGCCCGTCGTGAAGCCTCAGCTAGAAGCCCTCTCAGCCATGATCGCCGACCTTGAGCACCTCATCGCTGATAACTCCTACTTCTTGCCTTTCTACGATGTTCGCTCTTCTCTCAAATCCATTTCCGATTTGAAAGAATCCCTAGATGCCCTCTCCACTGAGCTTGTCCCAAGGAAGAAGTTCTCCTTTAAGAACAAGTCTTTGAAGAAGCTTCAACCTGTTTTGAGCCACAACTTCCCATGCAAAGGACAATTTCGTCCAAAAAGTTTAAAATTAACTCTATTAATCACTGTTAGATATTTGGGGGGTTTAAAAATCATTATATTCAAAAGGAGGGTGTTTTTAGGGATATGAAAATGTGTGGGGTTTTTTTGTGCATATTGCAAACTTTGTGGGTTTTTTTGGTAATTTGCTGTTAAAAAATAATTTTAAAATAAATATGTTGATGTAATTTATCCAAAAAAAATGTTTATTTAAATTTTTTAACATAAATTAAATTTTCATGCCTACTGAAATACATAATGTGGACTGAGAAACATCTGGAAAAAGTCAACCTTCGTGCTTTGAGTTTTATTTTTGCGAAAAATCAATATATAATTAAAAATTATAATTTTGAGATGAATTTGTTTATTTTAATTTTTGTTTAGTATAAATAAAATAATTGTGGATATTGAAATAGATGGGATGTTGATGGTCACCAGACTCACAACTGCTTTCTTTATGGGCTTTCTTTTTTTCATGTTCAAAGATGGTGAACTGTTGAAGAGTCTCGGTGTTGAATTGTTTTTAATTTCTTTGAATTATCATTAATTAAGAGCCATTTTTGACTTGGTGATATATTACTTTTATCATTATGTTTTAAGCCATAACAAAGAGAAGTTCAAATATTTGTAGAAATCTATTTTGTGTTTATGTTGTTTTTTAGTTTTATTAATATTAAATAGTTTTTCTCATATTTGTTAATAATAAAAGTTTTTTTTTATAAATAAATTTACAATCATATGCCCTCGAAAAAGTTGTCAAAGAGGCATGCAAGTACCGTTGCTTAATAACCCATATAAATTTATTATGTGGGCCTTGTCTTTTCACAATGAGCTATATGGACAGTAATATTAATGGTTGTTATTATTAGATTTTTATGTGGTATGAAAGCTTAAGTTTGAGAAATAGTAATATCAATATATAAAAAAAAAATTGAAATAAATGAATTGATTTATGATTAAAATAACAAAAGAGTTTTTTATTTAAGTCAATAAAAAATAATTAATTACAAAACTCACAAGTTGTTGTGATGATGAATTGAATTAATTCATGTTGTAAATCTCATTGAATTTTCAATCAAAGTTCATGTCAATTAAAGATCGAGAAAATGCAGAAGAAAAGGTTTGAAATCTCTAAAGAGAGTACTTGGAAATGCTGGCCCATGTAATCTGGTCTCCATTCCAAAGCCCAATCCAAGTTACAAGCCCATCACTTGGAGAATGGTAATGTTTAATTCTTATTTTAAAATGTATTGTTTTATTTGCAATTGGATAACAAATAACTTGCTTTAAAAGCAGGCTTAAATATGAATTAAAATAAAGTGAAATTTTATAATTTCATTTTGTTGATGAATTAGATTATAAACGAGTTAATCAAGAGATAGGTTGAGATCCTAGAAAATAGGACGGTGGTGCAAATGAGACAATGTAAATGTAGCCATGATTTGGTTATGCAAACAAGACAAGGTACATATAGTAATGATTTGCAAGGACCATACCTATCAAAAGATAAGTTCAAGGGAAAAAAAGAAAAAAGACAAACTCTAATGAGTCAGAAACAATAATGATGTTAAGATGAGATTGTCAAAATAAATATTGACCCATTGTCCAAAATGGCCTTCTCGGATGATGCAATAACTTCTATGAGTTCTATCCGTGACACGTAAGCCTTGAACAAATTTAATGACTAAATATACCAAACAACATTTCATACTTCTTCCCTATCGACCTCATTAATCCTTCTTTTGACATCATTTCTCAAAGTCTAGCAAACATATTACGTAGGACAATTAAACTTCTTGATGAACCTTCGTGGAAGGAGGGGCATTAAGTATAATAATGCCACGTGCGCCCCGGTATATGAATAGTATTAAAATCCAGTGTACATTGTATGAACAGTATATAATAGTACAGACATCCCGGGTGAACAGTGTATGAACAGTACAGAAAACAATACTGTTGGAAAGAGGATTTGAACTCATGACCTCCCTTTTAACACATTGGTGTCATACCATTGGACCATCCAATGGTTGACAGACAAGTTCATTTTCAACTTTCAAAAACACAATATACAAGGAAATATATATTGTCAAAATTGATTTCACCAAAATTAATTTTTGATACAGTAGTTTTGGGATTTTACTTCGTACTTTTCTTATCTCTTGTGGTTTAAACGCCTCTAAATCCACTGGATGAAGTTTATATCAATAGTAAGCTCTAGACTGTTATTGTGGAAGATCAGGTACTTTTCTTTAGGAAGAAGGTTGACTCTCTTAACCTTATTACTATCTTCATTCTAACATACTCAATGTTGTGTTTAAGCTGCCAAATTAAATCAGCCTGCAAATAAAAAGGACCCAAAGAGACTTTTTCTAGCAAAGGCAAGATCTCTATTACACAAAATACCTGTTCGTTGCTTAAAGACGTATATAAGTCTCAAAACCAAGGGATGGAGTATCCTTAATCTCTAGGACTTCATTACATTAATGCCCTTGTAGGCAAGTAGTAGTGGAAGATCATTATAATAATGCTCTTATACTGGTGATGGTTCTTTAGTTATTCACTTCAACTAATAGTATAATATACCCACTTGGACTTTTCATCATAATCCGTCTCAGAAGTTCTTTTAGTCTAGGATTTTAAACTACTTACCAACCTTTTGGTTAGACATTTTACAAGTCATTAAGTATGGACCAACTATTTCATTATGGCACAATTTATGACTTGATGGCAGAACACCTCAAGACATTTGGCCTGATCTTCTTGATCTTTTATGGTCGCATCTTATGACCTCTATCTGTGGCTTTCAAGCCAACCTCTCCACCAACCTTAGGCTGGCAGTTATCTTTGGGAGAATCTCAAGCCTTCCAACCAACCTAGATGATTCCAAAATGTTGTACTAATATAATGGGATCTCTTGTATGAAGTCATTCTACATATCATTTCATCAATGATAGCGGTGTCATGTGTCCTACAAGTTACACTATATGGTAAAAACCTTGTTCATGTAAACTAAACCTCTTCATTTAGTCTTTTTGGGACAATAAGATCTTAACTCTATTCAATTTTGCAAACCAAAGCTATAATATATTATAGATTTTTTATTTTTTTTGCCAAGATGAGCGGTTAGGCCACTAAAAAAAGTAAAAGCGTGCACAAATTTCAGTAGAACAAGTGAGAACGGGGTCCACGCACACATAGGTGCAGGGACCACTCTTACACAACTACTACTCACACTCCCAAAAATGTGATCTCATCCAAAATTCGAACTCTCACCACTTATGAAAGTTCTATTGAAAATTCAACTACTAATAATTACCTATTCACCTTAGAATATATATATATAATCCACCATATGCAGTGGATGAAACCATCAACCATTTCTACCATAATTACCTATTCACCTTAGAATATATAATCACCTCACTCACATATTTGGCCTATCATGCTATCTCAATTCCACTAGTGAGCTATCTATGCTTTTCTTGGATGAGTAACTTTGACAAATATCTTTGGGGAAACTTGAAAGCTCCTAGCCAAAGTAATTTTTTGCAACATCTGATTTAAGCGGAATAAACACATTTTTAATTATTGTATACTATAATTTTTTATAATTATAATTAAAATTGATCATATGCTCATTTATTTATTTTTTTGGATATTTATCACCTCAAATGAAAAAATGAATGAGGTTGAAAGAGTCAATACCAACCCAAATATAGCCTCAACTTTGTAGACCACCACTACTCTAAAGTGAATTGATCCTAACATTGGACTAAAACTAAAACGCTTAACACCTTTAATTCCAAATTTCCAACACCATGTTGGATGAATGATTTATCCTCAACCATCACCTCCTGTGCATCACCAAACCTACCACTAGGGAATCTATAGCACAGTTGACTAGTTTGCTTTCTTCCACCAATGTTTTGTACACACCTCCAATAACCTCATGGAGTTTGTCAAACAATTGCATTCACTGGAGATAGGATGCTATTATATGAAGCCATAACTATGAGACAGAGTGAACAGCATCACCCATCACATATTTAGATTTATTTAGCTTTGTTATTTAATGATTTGTTTTTCCATACAGTAAATTTTTATATTATTTTTCTAATAAACAAGCATATAAAGAAATATCAAAATGAGGTATATTCCAAAAATCTCAAGATCATTAATTAATATTATTTTCAGAACAAAATTGCTTAACTCGTAAATGAATCAAAATAAAATAGAAGATAAAATATTTTTAAAATAGCCTTTTGATATATATTTCAATTTTTCCAAGGCAAACCCAAGTTAATAATTCTATACCCATTCCTTTAAAATACATCTCTCCCAAGATTCCTATACTAGAAAAACTCCCAAGATTCCTATACTAGAAAAAAAGTTTTCTCTAGGGTTAATTTTTTTTTTAAAAATGCGGCAAACATATACATGATTAGGGGTGTCTCCTTCCATTATGGGCTTTCTCTTTTTATTGTGCTTGTTTACTTGTCCTTCCACTCTTTGTGGCCCTTTTGTTGAGCTTTTGCTCTTGTTATTTGTACTGGTTATTTTTTTTTAATGAATGTGATTTATCCATTAAAAAAAAATGGGCATGCACATAGGTCATAAATGTGATTGTTCAATCTATGTACCCTCACGTTGTGACACATGATTCGAGCTGTAAGTCCGTACCAATAATTGTGAATCTGTTACCACCACTATACCCAATGAGATTTAAACTAGACTCTTAAATCCCCACATCACCAATTTTATACAATGGGATCAATACTGCTTGGTTATGAACCTTTGGTTAAAATTAAAATTAATATAAATAATTTTAATTTAAAATTATTTATTTATTTATAAAGTGGACAAGTCATGCACCTCCATCAATATTGAAAAAGAGACATAATCCTTTAACCTTTCACATAGTAAGAAAAAGAGTTATCTATCTTCTAACATGAAAAGTAGTTTTGAAATTATTTATCATCAACTATAGCCTTTGTTCCATGCCGGAATGCAGACAAGGGGTGTATGACGTCCCAAGCCTCTTATCTTCTAATTTACTTAACTAATAAAACTCTGGGAATTTGGCTTTTAAAAAAAAAAACTATAGCCTTTGCAATTTTTTTTTTTTTTTTTTTTTGGAGTTGCATGAATACTTAACTAGCTTTTTTTAATTATAGTAATTTATTTATACAATGGATATATTATAAATTAAAATTAATTATATTAAAAAATTACATAGTGTGGTTTAAATCCTTTAATCTATTTTTCGTTTTGAAATTATTTCCTTAGTTAGGATTTTTTATTAAAATAATGCTTTTTTTAATTATTTACAAAAATATATATTTCCGTAATTATTTACGGAAATACACATTATTTTTTTAATAGTTTTTTTAATTAAAGGTCCCACTAATTTTTTAATATTTAAATTTTATTTTTTAAAAAAACCAAGGGCCCATTAGTATTTTAATATTAAAATTTTATTTTTTAAAAACTGTGTGTCCTGTTAATTTTTAAATAAAAAAAGAGTTTTAAGCCTTAATAATTTCAATTAATTTTTCTTATAACTTATTTATTGGGGGTTGTTGGGATGAATTATTGGTGGATTAGAATTCGTAATGTGATGGACATAAGAGAAAGCGGTCAGACAAAACGTTGTGGTTTATATCGCAATGAAGGTCACAATCGCTGAAATTGTTCGAATACCGCTGGTCCAAGTCATATGCCATAATGTAACCTAAATATTGTACTTCTTAAATTATTTTATAATATATGTAATTGTTTTAGTTCATTCAAAATATTAAGTGAGTTTGATTTAGTTGTGGGAGTAATTTTTACATGTTAAAATTTTTGAAAAAATATTAAAATTATTTATTTAAATTATTAATAATCGGTTACAATTAGTGAAAGTAAAAACAACATAATAAAAGTGGGAAGAAAATAAGTTATAAAAAAATTAATAGAAATTATAAGGGCTTAAATGTAAAAAGCTTTTAATAAAAAACTACCGGAACTGCAGCTTTTAAAAATAAAATAAAATTCTAATATTAAATAACTAATGGGCCCTTGATTTTTTTTTAAAAATAAAATTAAAAAATTAAAAAAACTAGTGGACCTTCAACTTTAAAAAAAATATTAAAAAAATAAAAAAATATGCATTTTCGTAAATAATTATGGAAATATGTATTTCAGTAAATAATTAAAAAAAAGTATTATTTTAATAAAAAAAAGCCCCTTAGTTATTTCTTATCATTCAACAATCTAGTCATTTTAACACGTCAGAACAAGATAAGTTTAATCCAATATTAACAAGTCAGACACTATTTATTTAGATAAGTACACATGCTTCTTTGTGTCAGCATGGCTCTTTGTGTCATTGGTTTATCCATTGAAATAAATTTTATAATTCTAATTCGAAAAGGATCAAGATTAAATATAATTAAAAAAACAACAAAATAATTATTGGGCAGAACAATGATTCGAATGGAGTGAGATGATAAATTTATTGTTAAAATAAATATAATATGGATTTGTGGTTTTTGATGCTTATCTAGAAATGATATTTGGCTTATTTTTCATGTTTATAATTTTGAATTTTTCATATTTGACAATTAGTTGTTCATCTAAAACATATTTTTCAAGAGATAAGCTTTAGGGCCGGTTTGGATGTATAATAAATTTTTCCATAGGAATTTTTATTCCATAGTATTCGAAGATGATATCTATGGAATTTACTACAGGAAAAATTCCTATGGAATGGTGTTTGGATATACGGGAAATTTTTTTCATAGGAATTTAATTTTAAAAATAAATTTGTTTTATTCTTTTTATTGTTTTATATTTTTTTAAAAAATTTTTGATTGTGATACTCAAATTACATTAACGGATGATGTTTGTTGAGTATCGGATTCTATTTTATCATCAATCCAATAACCAATTTTTTAAAATTAATTAAGAGTTCTCTCATGCTAATCATGAATAAACATCAAAATAAGTTGTACCAAAAAAAAAAAAAACAAAAAACCAACAAATGAGCTTAAGTTTTCTTATCCGCCAACCCTTTCCATTTCTATAATAAGCTTAATAAGATTATCATTTGTTTTCCACTTAATAAGATTATCATTTGATGAAACAAATATCACAGTAGTAAGATCACTCCTCCATTGAAGCCTACTGAACAAAGATCCGAGTTAATGATCAAAACCCAAAGATTAACATGGCAAACAACATGTTAATCTTTCCACAAGTACAGCAAACACTCTACAAATCAAGCATCAAATTAGCAAGGAAAAAAATGGGAATTTAAAAGACAAATCCACACAAACTCCAATAAACTAAGAGCATAAATGGAGAGTTTGAGATCTGGCGCAGACTGTGAACTTCTCGAAGGGAGGAGGGCTCGGAGGGGGTTTAGAGGGGAGGGGTTTGAAGGCCGGCGAGAAGGAGGAGGAGATGAAGCAGCCACAGATGCCGGTGATGGAGAAGAAAACCTAAGCCCATGATGGAGTTCCCCTGAGGATCTGGACAAGGACTCCGAAAAGTGGCCATGGATGTCTCCTCTGCGACTGCAGGCGACGATCTTGATGTAATCCCCTTTTGGTGTTACCGAGCGAGAAGACGGCAATAACAGCGCTGCCAGTGGATTTGCCTTCGAGAGCAGAGGGGCTAGTGATATTGCTGCCAATTTGTTTTGATTCGACCGGAGATGAAGGGCGTGCGAGAGACGAGGGCACGATCGAAAAGTATAGGAAAAATGTAGAGGAAAAAAAAAAATGGGGTACAACCTCTTTTTAAAATTACTATGGAATCACATGATTCCATAGTAATTTTATCCTGTCAAAATAGTATCCAAACACCCTTTATTATAATTTCCTACATAAAACCAAATTCCATAGGAATTATCACCATTCCTATGGAATTATCACCCTTTATTATAATTAAAAATATGGTGCCTCAAGAGTATCATCTATACATATATCATGGGAGGTCTATTGAAGGAAATAAATTTGTGATTAAAATGAATATATTAAAAAGTTTTTGTTATTTGTTTGTCATTTTTTTAAATATTAAAATATTTCAAAATGATTGTTCCTAAATAGGCATGACTTGTGCCATGTTCATCTTTATGAAAACATCCCATGCCTTATGTGTGAGAGACCGACCCACCTCAGTGAGACTCGGAACAGAACTCATCACAAGCCAGGTATTGTTTTGCTTAGTCGCACAATAATTCGCACTCCCTCGGAGTCGAACCCGCGACCTAAGCCTTTTGTCTCACTTAAAAGTGAGAGGCGGATCAATTGGTGAGAGGCGCTCACTTTTAAGTGAGACAAAAGGCTTAGGTCGCGGGTTCGACTCCGAGGGAGTGCGAATTATTGTGCGACTAAGCAAAACAATACCTGGCTTGTGATGAGTTCTGTTCCGAGTCTCACTGAGGTGGGTCGGTCTCTCACATTATGTTTGTCATGTTAATCTCTTATGTAGATTTGTTGTTTGGTTCCTAGCTAGGTTCTTCATGTACACGTATATTGTTTTTTTAATAAATCCAAATTAGCCTTTTTACAAAATAAAATAATCAGTAGAACATGCAAATACATAAACATCTAATTAAAAGGAAAAAATAAAATAAAAGAAATCAATGTGTCAAAATAAGAGAAATTAAAAAAAGAACCTAATGTGTTAATGGAAGAATCTTTTATCAACTTTAAATTTATGAAATTAATTTTTTTTTCCAATACATAAGTATTTTTATATTATTTTATTTTATTTTATTTTATTTTTGTAAGATTAGCTTGGGTAACCCACAAACAAAAAAATAATCAATTTTCATGAATAATAAAAACTATATTGAAGTCAAGAGTCTTTTGCATTTGTTTTCTTTTGCCCACTCACAATAATGAGAGCGATTTGATGCGAATACAATGAATATGACTCATGAATTCATTACATGAAAAATATCTTGATATTTATGAATTGAAAATTTTTAATTTAAAATGTTCTTATCTTTACCAAAGAAGCTGATTCAAACTTTAGTTCAAGCAAATGTGTCAAAATATTAGCTTTATACCTATACAAGCTTTTCACATGACTTATCCCGCGTGTACGTTCATAACAAAACTTGTTTATTTTCTAAAAAAAATTTAATCAATTAGAAGCTGATTCATTAAGCAATAAGTTGTGGATGATGTTTATCAATGAAAAAGCCAATGAGAATCAAGCACATGGTGAATCATTGCATGTCATTGTTCCCGCTTATTGGGAATGAGATTCATTGATTTCCTTAGTCATTGATAAGTGTTGAGCTGGCATTGACAAGAAGATCATTGAATGATAATAATATATTAAGCACTCGGTTTAATCAACCACTTCACAAACCTTTCTGTTTTTTTTTTAAGTGCCAACATGCGTAAATACCACCATTAAACTTTTTGAACAAATATGATTTTTTGTTAAACTAGAAATATATATATATATATATATATATATATATATATTTATAGAGAGAGAAGCATCTAAAACTTTTTTTAAATTTTTATTCATTCATTTTTGTAAGAACTACAAACTCTAAATGCTATAGGAATAAGATACTAAGAGTTATAAAATAGTAGATTATTCTAGCATATGTTTATTTTTATACATAAATATTTAAATTTAAAACTACTTCCTAAATTATTCAAGCCTCTTAGACTTAAATCGGTGATAACATAACTAAAATTTGTATAATTCAAAATATGATTTGTAATTTTATTTATTTATTTATTGATTTTGGGAAGTGGTAGACTTGATTTATTTATTTATTTTTAAATAAAGTTGAGACAATAGGATACGTCATTCCAAATAGAAAATAAGAAAATGTCAACTTTAACCATGCTTACCGACATCACAAGAGATTAATTAAGTGCTATATATATAGTTGCGTGCATGGTGATCATTCAAAGGAGATTTCATTTTGTTTTTGTGGCTTTTATATTTGGCACGCCATTTTAAGGCATGAGTCACGCTCAACATTGTGCAAAAGACATTTGGTCCGTGATATCATCAAATGACTCCCAACTCGTTTTCCATTTCCTCATTTTCCATTGAAAACAAAAGCATCTTCATTAATCAAAATTAATTAATTTTTTATTTGGCTAATCAATTAAATTTAACAAATCAGGGTTCTTTTCTATATATATATATATATATATATATATATATATATACACTTTATTTGAAAAAGGATGAACAATGCCGCGGAGGTGAGTTGGGCATGAGATTGCATGTTTTATTTTGTAATATATTTATAATATATTAGCAATGTGTTAGGTGTTGTATTTAAAAAAATTCTATGTTTCAATAAACAGATTTCTATGAAATTAAAATTCTACTCGTTAAGAGCACATTTACAACAGTTTCATAATAATTTAATTATTTGAATAAATATATTTGATAATTGGTTTTTAAAAAGTTATTAATGTTAATTAATCATTAACAGTTGGTATCATTTAAATAAAGAAATCTTTAACCATATTTTCTTATCACACTAAATATATATATATTTTTGGTATTTAAATTGATTGGTATTTCAATACATATGTTTATGTGTGAATTGTTTTAAGTTTTTATTTATAATAAACAAAAATTCGCATGTAAAAATTTTGGGAAACCAAATTTCTCCTCCTTAAAAGAACTTCTTGTATTTAACTTATTGATGTTTCAATATAATAATGTCAAAGTGGTGGCTTTCTGGAAGTCACTATGAGTGATAGGTAAATGGTATAAAATCAAATCTCTTATGCCATAATACTATACAAATATATTGTAAAAATATTGTATCAATATTATTTACCCACCTTCACAGGGACCATAGTATTTTTCAACCATCTAGGATTACAAAGTAAGGGGATTTACCATTATGGAGTTTTGGTCATTAATATATTATTTTGGGAGCATATGACATGCCCTAATTATCCCGTGTGTTAGCCCGTTCCACATAATAAATCTCATAGCATTATCAAACCACCATAATTAGTGCACCACCATATTTATATATCTTTTTGATACTTCATGGTGGGACGACGCTGGTTGCCTTCGTAAAAAAATAAATAAATAAATAAACAGTCTCTTTTGAATTTAAACTCTTTTTTATGAAAGTTTTAATTCATTTGTATTATTTCATAAAACGGAAGCATGAAAATTAGCTTTTTGTTTATTAGGAAAAATGTAGAAAGGTCAAAAAGAAGATACTAGGAGATGTACAGGAATGTTAAAAAAAAAACTCCCTGTGATTTTTTTTTTTATTCAAATAGATTTTAGTTTCTAATGATTTAAATAGTCAATAAAAAATATTTTCCTATATAACATGTTATTAAATTTTGTTTTCTTTTTAATTTATAATGTTGAACAAGTTGTAACATTTGGCTGTGAGAGGAAGCTGAACTCTCAACCACTCGTTTAAGAGAGTAATAAATTATCACTATTTTATTGTAGAGGGGTAAATATTGAATTTTTCTTGTATTTTATGCAAACTGTTATAATAATTTTTGTGTTAGTTTAATATAATTATTGATATAATCATAAAATCCAATGAATCATAAATATTATGTATTTTTATTTTCATAAACATAACAAGCATTGTTAAGGATTTGTGTATAGGTAAAGAATTGAACATCCAACTTGTATAATCTCACCCGATGATTTGGGGTACGAATTGTAAGCCTATATTTATAACTGGAGACTTGTTACCACTAATGTTATTTTAATGGGATCAATATCACTAGATTATGAATCTCTTGGCCGTCACATGTATTTGCCATATATTTGAAAAATGAGTATTACACCGTGGCCTCCATAATTTTGTTTTATTTAACAATTTTTTGTTGGAATTCATGTTAGAATAAATTCAAGATGTGATGGTGTCGACACTATAATCATATAAAACAAAATAAACAAACGATAAAATAACCATGTTAGAGGAAAAGTTGTATTTGCCATTATATATATATATATATATTAAGCATTAAAAAAAAAAAGAATGAATCACTACGATTTCTTTGTCTTTCATGCCGTATTCCAAACAGCTCATATCAAGAAACCATATTAGAAAGTAATAGAAAATTCGGTCTTGACTCATGATGACATTGTTTTTTCTCATGCACAAATATCTCATAAGATGGTTATTTTGCATTGTAATACTTTTTCATTAATTATCATGCATGCATAATTAACTTTAAACATGTCAAAGATTAAAATTAAATGAAATATATAATTATAGCTATTATTTTTAAAGCCTGTAATAAAAATATAGGAAGCTGAAAGGGTTTTTATTTTATTTTTAACTATCTAATTCAAGTATTTTATTTAATATGCTATTATAACTTATTTTTTAAAGTTTTAATGTGATTTAATTTTGACCCTTTCAGCCTCAAGTTGTACAAGGACAATGAAATATATGACAAGTTCAATGGATGCCAACCTTTTAGCACACATCAATTTCATTCTCCCATATGAGCAAAAGACTTTTTTATTTATAGTCACTGTCAATCTTCGACCTTGATGTATACGATACGGTGTCCACCAATTTAACTAAGTCAAAAAGATATGAATTAGAAATAATGACTTTAAGAGCCTTCATAATTTTCACTCCTACAATAATAGAGTAATGATTTATTTATTTTTCTAAATGAAAAGTCGAAGTGTCAATTCTCTTCCAACATAGAAGTTAAGAATTCCTAACTTGTTCACATAAAAAAAATTAAAATAGTTTACAAATCTCTCTATTATTTTTGTATTTAGATCAATATATCCACAATCTAGGTAGATATTTTATCAACTTTTTAACGATACAAAATTTGCCTTTATCCTTTCTTCCTTTACTTTATTGTTATTATTATTATTCTTAATTTTTTTTACATACTCCTTTTTTTTCTTGCTTTTTTTATAAATGTTCTTCTTTTCTTCTTATCCCCTCTCTTTTTTATTTATTTATTACTAACGTTCCATCTATTATGACCTAATTTTGTGCATAGTGTACAAGAAAAAAGTATGAAAAATGAAAATAAATTGAGATATTCGGGAAGTAAAGAAAAGTGTACTTGTTTCAAAAGGTAAGAAGAGCATGTTCAAATTTACAAAAATTTAACATTTAAAAAGGTCGATAATTCAATGGTTAAGATATTAGGTTTTAACCATAAATAGAACAACTACTTTGTAAGTTAAAAATAAACTTCATTTATTAGAATATAGTTCACTGTACTTATTTATTATTTTTAAATTGATATGAGCAGCATTGCCATTTTTTTAAGGTAAACAATTTAAATGGTACTTTAATTTTTGTGTGTTTTTATTTCGATAACTCGGCTTTAGAAAGTAATAATTTGTTTACAATTTGATCATCTAACCATACATCATTAATGGTGATCACACATTATATATGCCAGCTTTGAAAAAATATGTGTCACGTAATATACTATATGTGATCGCTAATAACGATGTATGCTCTGATGATCAAATTGAAACAAAAACTAAAAATAGAGGATAAAATCTAAACATTTTAAAGATAAGTAATCGCAATAAAAATACACAAAAAGTTAGAGTACCATTTATGTTGTTGTTTATTTATTTATTTTTTAATATACTTTGGTTGTCGTTGTTATCAGTGTCATTTCCATTATAATTAATTGGTTGTCATTCTTATCAAAAACTCTTTCAAATAAAAAAAAAAGAAAAAAAATAAAAATTGACCTTGATGTGAACTAGAATTTGGAAGAATTAAACCTCATGACCTAACACAGTTATAGTAAGGATTTAGAGGAGCTTACTTCTATGAATTATTTTACTAATCAGAACTATCATCAATTTTTTTTAATGACAGAAATGCAATATTTGAAAATTTCTTTTACAAAAGTACAAAACAAAAATTTATGCATATTAAAATAAAAAAAATAATTAATTTTGTTCTATTCTTTTGGAAGAACTTATTAAGTTTGAGGCACCACATGTGACAATCTTGGTCTGTCTCCCACAACTACCAATAATTGATACAAGGATTCTTTCAAAAATAAATAAATAAATAAATAATTGATACAGGGAGGATTCGGTCATGCAATGGCAATGAATTAAGGACACAGTTGTGTACTAATAAACAAAAATATTTAAGTGCAAAACATGTAAAATAAAGTTTTGAGTTAGTGTAAATTAAAAATTGATTTTATTTATAAAATATCAAACAAAGGTAGTTGGAATATACCTTCCATTGATTTAATTTATAAAATATTAAACACATTCTAACCTTGTCGGACTCGTTAAAAGCTTGAATGAAGATAACAGTAATGTCTTGATTAATTAAATTGGAAATTCTCATCTTTTTAATTTAAATTGTCAATCTATTCAATAGTTGAAATCAGACCTTCCAGAGAATCTTCTCTTATTCCTTTCATTTCAATGTGTCAAGTAACTATTTTATTCTTATTTATTAATATTTCATAAATATCAACAGAAGAAAAAAGATTCTCCAATGGCTTTCTAAAATAATTTAGTCTATTAAGGTTTAGGAAAAAAATAGGAATATGTTTGGTTGTAAAATAAAATCATTTTTGATATTAGAATGTATAGTTTTAATAGAAAATTGCTGATTTGTTATTTGTTATATAGATTAAAATATGAGTACCAATTAGGGTTGTTGAAGCAGTAAAGGCTTAGGTGTTAGTTTGAGTTCTATTCAGACTTAACTTCGTGATGATATTAATTCAACCTGAATTCAAACTATATAAAGTGGTCCATGACTTTATCTAATAGGAGTCCTAAGTTAACTCTAATTGGCACTTTGGATAATGATCTACTTAAATTTTAAGTAGAGTTAATACTTTGATGGTAAGGATTATATATAGGACAGCACCAGGGGTCCCCAATCTATCGTTCTTGCAAATACCTAGCTCCATCAGTGGGAGAGGACGGGATAGATTGGAAGAGTCCCTGGTTGATTCAAGCGTGGACTTGAGGCTCTCGTCGTCTTCAACAATTTGCTATGGCTGGAGGTATGTGATCCTGCTTCCGCGTATAATATACGACATAGATGTCGTAATTAAATCTGATTAAATTCTAACAGTTGGTATCAGAGCCTGATTAATACCTCTGCCTAGCATGATTGAATTCTTACATGTATGTGTTATTTACAAATTACACATTGTTTAAATTCAATGCATTATTTCATATAAGTTGTAATAAACATGCATGAGTTAGGGGTTGTATGAATTAAATCCATTAATGTTTATGCATGTTTATAATGAAATAAATTAGGCTAAATTAGGGTTTGAACTGGGTATTAGGCCCAAATATTGAACCCATCATGAACAAGAGCACGGATAGACCGCGGATGGGCCATGCATGCGCTCGGGCTGGGTTGGGCCGTGCTCGCAGGCTGGGCCGCGCGTTGGCTGGCCGGTTGGCCTGGCCGCGCGCCTGGCCTGGCGCGTGCTGGCGCTGGTCGCACGCAGACGCAGGCCTGGCCTGAGCCCTCACGCGCGCAGAAGCATGGCTGCGCCGGCGCGCAGGCGGCCTGGCCGCGCTGGCCGCAAGCGTAGGTGCGCTGGCCCTGCGTTTGCTGGACGCGCACGCGCATAGAGCGAGGGCAGCGCGCGCGCACAGATGCGCTGGCAGCGCTGGCCATGCGCGCACGCCTGCTAGCAGCGCGTCGGCTAGCCGTGCGGGCATCGCCGGCGGGCGGCGATCCGGCCAATAGCGGCGGCTGCTCATGAAGAAAATTTTAGGGTTTCTTCTTTTATTTCCCTAAAAGTTTAATTATTTTATTAATTCATTAGTTTGAATGATGCTTTTAAATAAATTAGTTTAATGGGTAATTTTGCAAAATTGTTTTTCTTGGTGTATTTTGCATCTAGAACCCTGTTTAGTTACTTATTTGAATTAAATAGATTAATGGGTATTTTTTGCAAAATTGCTTTATTAGGTATATTTTGCAGATAGATCCCTGTCTAGTTGTTTATTTAAATTCCAGGTTTATTTGTATGAATTTTTCCATGCATTAAGTGTATTAATTATAATTGGTATAATTAATTATTTACATTGAATTTGTTCATGTATGTAGTTGGTATGTCATGTGATCGAATGAATTTTTTGTTAATTATGAACTGACCACAATATTCATAATTTTATTTTTATAAAAATTATAAATTACATATTGTGAGTGTAATTGATCGCATTTAGCTTAAATGACATGAATTGTAATTAATTATGATTAATATAATAATTTTACCCCACAGGGATTTTGTTATATTTCTCATAATTAATTAGGATAAAATAATGAATAATTTTTGTTACTTAAGTCGCCCACAGGTATTAAGTAATTTTAATTATTTATTAGTTTTATCAGGTGGCAAATTGTGATTAATTATATTTAATATAATGATTTTACCCCACAGGGATTTTTGTTATATTTGTAATTAATCAGGATAGAATAATGGTTAATTTTTATTTCTTAAGTCGCCCACAGGTATTAAGGAATTTTAATTATCCATTAGTTTTATTGGTGGTTATGAATTTAATTTGTATCATCGTTGCCCACAGGCATATTGTGATAACAAATTGATTCATGTTTTGGTATGGCTTGCATTGGTAAGCATACCAACTTGTTTTATTGCCTTGAATATTAAGAATGATATGTATGTTATTTTGTTTATTGTAGCTAGACAATCAGATGTTTTTGATGAAAAATTTCATGTTCCTATGTTAAGGGGTGATAAATATAAAACTTGGAAGGGCTTAAAATGTCATGTTTGTTATGAATCTAATATGGTTGATGTTTGTCATAACACTTGGTGGATTGATTCTGGTACTACAATCCATATTTCTAATACCTTGCAGGGCTTCTTAAGCCGAAGGATACCGACGAAGAGTGAACAATTTATTTATTCAGGGAATAAGATTCGTTCACATGTAGAGGCAGTCGGGACATGTAGATTAGTTTTAGATTCAGGATTTGTTTTAGATTTGGAAAAGACCTTTTATATTCCTAGTTTTTCTAGAAATTTAATTTCAGTTTCACAACTTGTACCATTAGGATATTCCTTTCAGTTTTATGAAACATATTTTTGTTTGTTTTATAATTCTTCTCCTGTAGGGAATGGTGCATTGTGTGATGGTCTTTTCCAAATTTATTTACAAAGTAATGTTTCTTATAATGTCTTGCATGATCAAGTAAATGTTGGTATTAAACGTAGTGTTTTGAATGATAAATCTTCTATGTTATGGCACCGGAGATTGGGACATATCTCCATAAAGAGAATTGAGAAGTTGGTGAATGATAGAATCCTTGACTCTCTTGATTTTACCGATTTTCAAACTTGTGTGGATTGCATAAAGGGTAAGCAAACCAACAAATCTAAGAAAGGTGCTAGGAAGAGTTCATGCTTATTAGAGATCATACATACAGACATTTGCAGTCCAGAGATGGACTCTCATGGTCAGAAATACTTCATCTCTTTCATTGATGATTATTCACGCTTTATGTATCTCTACTTGCTTGATAATAAGAGTGAAGCACTAGATGCTTTCAAGATCTTTAAAGCTGAAGTAGAGAAACAATGCGGTAAGCAAATAAAGATCGTGAGATCAGATAGAGGTGGAGAATATTATGGTAGGTACACAGAGGATGGACAAGCACCAGGTCCATTTGCGAGGTTTCTAGAAGAGCATGGTATTGTGGCCCAATACACTATGCCTGGCTCACCAGATCAAAATGGTGTAGCTGAAAGAAGAAATCGCACTTTAATGGATATGGTAAGGAGTATGCTTAGCAACTCTAAACTTCCTCGATCTATGTGGACTGAGGCTCTTAAAACAGCAGCGTATATATTAAACCGTGTTCCGACCAAGGCAGTTTCTAAAACTCCATTTGAATTGTTCAAAGGTTGGAAACCGAGTTTGCAACATATGCGTGTTTGGGGTTGTCCAGCTGAAATAAGAGTGTTTAATCCACATGAGAGAAAGTTGGACCCAAGGACTATTAGCGGTTATTTTATTGGTTATGCTGAAAAGTCCAAGGGTTATAGGTTTTATTGTCCATCATATAGCACTAGAATTGTGGAATCAAGAAATGCCAAATTTCTTGAGAATGACTTGATTAGTGGGAGTGATCAACCTCTAGACTTTGGTCTTGAAGAAGATCATGAAGAAACTCCGGACACTAATCAAAGATTGATTATTTCACATGATAACCATCAAGATTTGGAAGACATTGAAATGACAATCATTGAGGAACCACATCCTGCTGATCCAGTTGATCAAATCGCACAACATCAATTTGAAGTTATTGAGCAACAACTTCATCAAGAAAATAATGATGTGGCATTAAGAAGATCAACTAGAATTAAAAAACCGGCAATATCTAGTGATTATGTTGTGTATTTACAAGAATCTGACTATGATTTTGGAGCCGTTGATGACCCTAAAACGTTTTCACAAGCTATTAGTTGTAGTAATTCTAAGTTGTGGTATGATGCTATGAAGGACGAGATGGAATCCATGGCACATAATGGTGTTTGGGATCTAGTCAAGTTGCCTGAAGGGGCGAAAGCCATTGGGTGTAAGTGGGTCTATAAAACTAAGAAAGACTCGCTAGGCAACATTGAGCGTTACAAGGCTAGATTGGTTGCTAAAGGATTTACTCAAAAAGAGGGCATCGACTATAATGAGACTTTTTCTCCAGTTTCGAAAAAGGACTCGTTTCGTATTATAATGGCATTAGTTGCTCATTTTGACTTGGAATTACATCAGATGGATGTGAAAACCGCTTTCCTTAATGGAGATCTAGATGAAGAGGTGTTTATGAAACAACCTAAAGGATTCTTCTCTAGTGAAGGTGAAAGCTTGGTTTGTAAGCTTAAGAAATCTATATACGGACTGAAACAAGCATCCCGACAGTGGTATTTGAAGTTCCATGATGTTATCTCATCATTCGGTTTTGTTGAGAACATTAAGGATCAATGCATATACTATAAAGACAGTGGGAGTAAGTTTTGCTTTTTAGTCCTATATGTTGATGATATTTTGCTTGCAACCAATGATAAGGGTATGTTGCATGAGGTGAAACGATTTCTTTCTAAAAATTTTGATATGAAAGATATGGGTGAGGCATCTTATGTCATTGGCATTAAGATACATAGAGACAGACATCGTGGTGTTTTGGGTTTGTCTCAGGAAGCCTATATTAATAAAATTCTTGAGAGATTCCGGATGGAAAATTGTTCACCTAGTGTTGCGCCTATTGTGAGAGGTGACAAGTTTAACTTGAACCAGTGTCCTAAAAATAACTTGGAAAAGGAACAGATGGAAAACATCCCGTATGCTTCAGCCGTTGGAAGTCTTATGTATGCTCAGGTCTGTACGAGACCGGACATAGCATATGTTGTGGGGATGTTGGGAAGATATCAAAGTAATCCAGGGATTTACCACTGGAAAGCTGCAAAGAAAGTAATGAGGTACCTTCAGGGTACAAAGGATTACAAGCTTACATACAGAAGATCAGATGACTTGGAAGTCATTGGGTACTCGGATTCAGATTATGCTGGTTGTCTTGACTCTCGGAGATCAACATCCGGTTACATTTTCATGTTGGCCGGTGGTGCTATCTCATGGAGAAGTGCAAAACAGACCTTGGTTGCTACTTCCACTATGGAAGCCGAGTTTGTTTCATGTTTCGAGGCGAGTTCTCAGGGTATTTGGTTGAGGAGTTTCATATCAGGGCTTAGAATCGTTGATTCTATATCTAAGCCATTGAGGATGTATTGTGATAATTCTGCTGCTGTGTTCTTTTCTAAGAATAATAAGAGTGGTAGTCGAAGTAAACACATCGACATTAAGTATTTGGCACTAAAGGAACGCGTGAATGCCGGTGAAATAACCATTCAACACATTAGCACAGAGTTGATGATTGCGGATCCTTTGACGAAAGGAATCGCGCCAAAATTGTTTAGAGATCATGTTGAACATATGGGACTTGGTTCTTCTCTATGAACAATTAATATCACTTTAGTATTGAACTCTTAAACATTTATTTATTTATTTGTCTTCTCTTTAAGTGTATACATTAAGTTTGAGAATGACAATTATTAAGTTTATGCACTATTAGTTTGTGTGTGTTGGACCCGAATAAGCATCTGGCTTATTCATTATGATAAAATGCCATATATAGGTTTTGCATTAAAGGGAGAGATTGCATCGTAATACATGGAAGGTAATACTCGGTTATAATGATGACTTACCGCCATGATTCGTGTAATTTATTTTCTTTGATGTGGACATATGGATTCATGGGTTAATGTGAATGGATATTAAGTTACCTATGATAAAGTTGGACCAAGTGGGAGAATGTTAGTTTGAGTTCTATTCAGACTTAACTTCGTGATGATATTAATTCAACCTGAATTCAAACTATATAAAGTGGTCCATGACTTTATCTAATAGGAGTCCTAAGTTAACTCTAATTGGCACTTTGGATAATGATCTACTTAAATTTTAAGTAGAGTTAATCCTTTGATGGTAAGGATTATATATAGGACAGCACCAGGGGTCCCCAATCTATCGTTCTTGCAAATACCTAGCTCCATCAGTGGGAGAGGACGGGATAGATTGGAAGAGTCCCTGGTTGATTCAAGCGTGGACTTGAGGCTCTCGTCGTCTTCAACAATTTGCTATGGCTGGAGGTATGTGATCCTGCTTCCGCGTATAATATACGACATAGATGTCGTAATTAAATCTGATTAAATTCTAACATTAGGTTGCTAAACTAAATAATTTTTGAGTTTGAATCTTTTTGTGTATATAGAAAAATACCCATTATGAGAGATTTGCTCTTTTATTGGGGCTCTTAGTATTTCATCTTAGACTGGTTTAAAATTTGTAGTTCATGGAAAACTAGAAGGTCAAAAATCTTAAAAACTAAACGAGTAAAAATGTGAATAAAATTGATATGTAGTATAGGACATAGAATATAGTACACAACATAAATTTGAAAGACAAATTCAATACCTAATTTTAGTTAATATATATATATATAAAACTTTGTTTAGCAATATTTTAAAACCTAGATTGATCTAGCCGGTTTGATTAGACCTTGCCAGGTCAGTTAAGCTTGGTTGCTTTAACTTTATATTATTATTTTTTGCCCCATCGCCATAGATCTCCTCGCTTTTCCTCTTTCTTCTTTCGCTGTTAGAGTTTAAGGAGTGTATCCTCTTCTCTTCCACTTTCCTAGAGAAGCTTTTCCTTTTGTCCCTGTAGGACTTTATGATGTCAATGTTATAACCCAACTTTTCAAGTCTGTTACTGTAACACTTTTAGTAAAAAAATGTATTGTAGTTTTTTATACAGTACTATAGCATGGGGTACTGTACCAACACGAGGTTTTCTTTGCAACTTCGGCCCTTTTTCTCTCTTCCTTTCATCTTGCTTAGTTTCTTTTCCTTGGAGGAGAAGAAGGTGGGTTGACCTTTGCTTTCTTGATAATTAAAGCTTCAAGATCCTTTCTCCTTGGGTTTAGAGGTAAGCCATACCTTATTCTTCTCATCCTTGTAGTTTGGTTAAGGATGATAGACCTAGGTTGTGAAGTATGGCTTGTAAAGCTTGGCTTGGTTCTCCTTTATTGTTTGTTGAGTTAGAAGCCTGAATGGAGCCATTGTTTGGCTGATTTTCAAAGATTTATACAACCAGATTTTTGCAGGAAAATGCAGCACTGCAGATTGGGGTACTATAGTTGTAATGTAGCACCGGTGTATTTTAGTTGTTTCTTTGGTTTAGAGTGAAGCTCATACCGGTATGAGTTTATTGAAAACCCTGAAATCAAGTTTTAGCTAGCCCTAGACCTCTTTTAGGGATTGCATTGCATATATAAGCAAGGGTTTTTTTTTTTTTTTTTTTTTTTTTTTTTTTTTTTTTGCTTTTCATATGCTTACTTTGTTGCTTGTGTGTGTGTGTGTGTAGTTGGTTAGGTGGTGAGGGCTCGTCGCGAGGCAAGGAGCTAGTGGAGAAGTAGCTTACTTGTGGAAATGAATGCCATGCAATTGAATTATACATGAATCTTTTGATGCTTGAATAAATGTGTTTATGATTATATCTACATTTTGAGTTAAACTGAGTTATGAGGCTCTAGTTATTCAAACATGTTTCTAGCATTGGTAATTGTGGAAATGACATTTATTTTTGATATTTGAATGTTATCCTAGATATGGACTCTATGAGAGGCTATGCATGTATTGCATTGTTTTTGTTGGTGACATCTTGTTGCAATAGGCGGTCTTCAAAGCCAGCTTGTTAAGGTGGCGTGTAGACCGACTGAGTTACTGGTCCAGTTCAGATTAAAGTGTAAAGTCCTGATTGGATATTCATCGGAAAGCCGGAGTTACCACCTGGTGGACTGATGGGTCAATGTCAAGAACATGAGAACCTTGACGGCTCTGAACTTACTTGCGACCATAATTAGAGTTTAGAGAGGTTTCTAGACCACTATTTATTTGCTTAAGATGGAAAACTTCATATTTTGTTAAAAGAACCTATTTTTTATTCAAAATAAACCTTGAGAGGTGATCTCTTGTAAATTATTGGGAAAGTAATTGATTTGATGTCGAGTATCATGTTTTATAGTTTAAAACTCGTATTTTGTTACTATTCATGAGTTTTGAATGTTAAAACACTCATCTGAGCAAAAAAGATTCTTTTATGCTATCTATCGTTTTTTTACCATTGTGTATATTGTTATATGCTAATATATTTTAATCTTTTTGTATTAGGTTTAATCAGTGAATCAGTCTCTGCACTTTTCTCTCTTTTCCCTTTTGATCCCTGCACTCAAGATTCCTCACATTGGGTTCCTAAATTTTCACAAATTGGTAAATCAAGTCCAAATTACAACCGATGTCAGTTTCCCCATTTCTTTTATCCAACATGGCTTTTCACAGAATAAAATATTAATAAATAAATTTATTAACAGAGAGAATAAAATAAGAAAGCTTACCGGTTTACAATCCTATCTTCTACATCGTTGTGGGCTTTTAGCTGCCGAAGTAACCACCTTCGGTCGCATCCTCAAAAGTGTAAAAATTTCTACTTGGCCAACTAAGAAAACTTTCAAATTAAATCAACTTCCAAAAAAAACAAAGATTTTTTGCATATTTAAAAATCAATGAAATGAAAGATTCACTCGGTGAAAGAAAGAAAGAACATCCTTTCTCTTTCCAAAGCAAGTCAAAAGTCACCTCTTTCACATGATATCCAAGAATTCAATACTAAAACTTTATCAAAAATAGATAACAAACCTTCTCCCCTCTCTCAATATACTTCACAGCAATGAGGTCCCCTGATTGCTTGTCCCGCATTAGGTTGGCAATCCCGAAGTTCCTAGACCCGATATCCTCCACCAACTTATATCGATCACTGTCGTGCATCATCGGCAAATCCATTCTTAGTCCAACAGTCAACAGTGCTCGATTTATGCTCCCCAAGGGATCGCATCTATACTTCAAACCCTTAAAACCAAGACCAAATATTCAGCTCCGGCCGTAGGCGCAACGTGGCGTGACGGTGCCCATGAAGTTTTGGATCGGCGGGAAGCCCGCGAGGAGAGGGATCTCAGCGATGGAGGTTGGATAGAGGTTAAGATCTGTCCATTCGTGCACTTTATCTAGGGTTAGGGATTCGAGGATGAGAAGTTGAAGAAGATGGGGACGAGATCTTGCTTGTGACCTGCTTCTTTTTTTTTTCTTGCTTTTTTTAAATTAAAAATTAAAAATTGTTATTCATGGAGAAAATGAGCATGTTGGTCGGTCGCTCTGGTAGCAGAAACCCACAACAAAGAAGAAGATAGAACTGTTACATATTGGATGCGGGTTATCAGATGTAAACCCGATAAGCTTTCTTATTTTATCCTTCCCCTTTTTGTTAATATATTTGTTAATATTTTATTCCAGGAAAAGCCGCATCGGAAAAAGGAAACGGCGAAACTAACGCTGGTTGCAATTTGGACTTGATTAACCAATTTATGAAAGTGTAAGGACCTAATGTGGGGAATCTGGAGTGTAGGAACCAAAAGGAAAAAGAGAAAGAAGTACATGGATTGATTCAGTGATTAAACCTTTGTATTATGGCAAAAGCCTAGCTTTGTAGTTTTTATAGATTATTTTGGTGTATTCTAGCAAATTTGTGCTAACCCACTCATTGGGTGACTTTAGTTTACTCACCCTCATCCTTCTTCCCAAGCTCTAGTGGTCATTAACGTGGTTGCAAGGCAAACTGTTGGGCATTCATCATCTTTCTTTCATTACTCATTTCCAGTATCATGTATGTTGTGCTTTAAGCATGAACATGTTGTATAAGGACATGGATACACTAGTGCGTTTGAATTATGTATGCTTGGTTTGCTTGCTTGTCTAGTTCTTGGAAACTTTGTCGTTCGTGTGACTAGCATATTTCATTGAACTCTTGTACCATGTTATCATTTGGTTGCTTCCCCTGTGAATCTTTTTTTTTTTTTTTTTGTATATTCTGCTAAGTGTTGCTCATTTCAGGGGTTTTGTTAGTCTTGTGGTGACTCAAGGGTTAAGTGTGGTGGGTATCCTTCCTCAGGCTGTCGAGGCAGTTGTCATGTGTAGGGCTCGCGAGTCGAGGCATGACAATCAACCATAGTTTTAATTGAGGAGAAAATGATTTAGGGCTTTGATTCTGCAACTTTAATCAAAGGAGATAGAGACCAACATCAGAGCTTCTTTGGTTAGTTTTCTTGCATAGAGATCTTATGTTTGATGATTTTAAATTTTTGTGTTTTTTTTATTTTCTAAGTTGATTGCTTGTAAATAAGATGAATCAATTGTAAAATATATGAACATCACCAATATTATTGTTCAAAATATTGATCAAGTGAGATGTTATCTATTTTGAGATTGAACTTTTTCTTGATCATTTTCTATAGTTGTTATTTGACAAAGTGAAATGAACACAACCATCAATTTTGTTTTATTAAACTGGAATGTAAAGCATGCATGTTCCAACTAATGCCTAGAAGGTCTCTTAAAAAAAAATGGTGTTAAAAAAAATAAAAAAAAAATAAAAGAAATTCTCTAAAACTTTCAGATTTCTATAATTGGTAATGATTTAAAACCGGAACGAAAAGTAAACCAGTTAAGCAATTAGGTCATGGGTCAGTCGGTTCAACCGGATGATGCAGTTTGGTCGGATCGGTTAATTATTATTATTATTATATAATATATATATATATATATATATATATATATATATATATATATATATATATATATATATATATATATATATAGACATATATTATAGAACTTTAAGGAGGGATCCATGTGGCATATTGTGATGCACACAAGTGGTGAGGAGAGCGTGTCACCAAAAGACCGGCCTGTTAGTGAAGGATGCCCACCACTTATATGCACATAAAGGACCCATCTCGTAGCCGATGTGGGACTAAAGGAGCATTCATTACAATACCCCACCGATTGAGACTGACGCCTACGTCAGTCCTGGGTAATCTGGGGTCGGACTCTGGGTACGGACTCTGGGTCCCACTAGGGTTTTCACCCACTCCTCCTTTAACCCACTCCGCACACCTGCTCGGGCCCAACGTGGAACCAGCCCAATCGTGCCCCACACAAGCTTTCAACGAAAGCACCAATGTGATGCACACAAGTGGTGAGGAGAGCGTGTCACCAAAAGACCGGCCTATTAGTGAAGGATGCCCATCACTTATATGCACACAAAAGACCCATCTCGTAGCCGATGTGTGACTAAAAGAGCATTCATTACACATATACTAGACAAGGGGATGCAGATAAAAACTTGAGTAAAAAAATTGTGTGACTCTGATGCAAATGAGCATGGCTTGAATGGTGGATGGGCCACCACAAGCACAAAAATGAGGAAGAAGACAACTGTATTCAAACTTCAGAGTTCTTCAAAA
This sequence comes from Dioscorea alata, assembly GCA_020875875.1. Classification (NCBI taxonomy): domain Eukaryota; kingdom Viridiplantae; phylum Streptophyta; class Magnoliopsida; order Dioscoreales; family Dioscoreaceae; genus Dioscorea; species Dioscorea alata. Next base: position 20,010,034 of record CM037024.1, read on the forward strand.
CTTGAAATCAAGCACGACTCTCTCTCTCTCTCTCTCTTCCTTTCTCTCTATTTTTGGCTGGCAATCAAATGGTTCAAATAACAATCAAATGAGTAAAAGAAAGATGGAGCTCAGTCATTGCATCAAAGCATAGAGAGTTGGTAGGAACTATGAGCAACAACAACAATGACAGTAGGAGTCGGACTTTTCATTCTCTTTACACCAAGTGCTTTTAAATTTTTTAATAAAATAAAAAACCGGAGTTTTCCTGATTATGGCCAAATCGGCCAATTCAACAGGTATAACTGGGTTGATTTCTGGTCAACGAATTATACAGAACTAGATCGGACTGGCAGCCGGTTCTTGGTTTTAGCGGTTGATCCGGTCCGAGCTCAAAAACATTGATAATTGGTAAACCATCGATATTCTCTACATGTAATGAATGCACAAGAAATAAACCTTTTATTTTCTCATGATGTGGTTGCTTTTTATGGTGTACTTTTGTATTTTGTTATAATATCTTTTTGTATGTTATTTAGGATATTAGGTTGCTATTTATAAATTATAAAAAAAGATTATTTATTTGTTATACTTTTGTCTTTATGTTTTTCAAAATTTTACCAATTTATAATACATCTTGTATCTTTATAATATATACACGCCCGTCCTCAGATATCAACTCTAAGCAAGTTGATTGTTAACCCTTAGATCATAAGCCAATGGTCTGGATCATTCAACTGTATAGTTTTACTATGTTTATAAATGGTAGCAAAGTTAAAAGTGGAGTGTACAGTATCCTAATCTGAACTGTAGATCATAATTGCAATATTGACTGAATTAGTCTAAGCCGTTCAATTTCATTTCTACTAAACCTACAGTTGGAACACCAAAAGCCTAAATTAAACACAAAGCACACCAGAATAACCCAATTAGACATGGTACCATGCTCGGATATTGTTGATGTCACTGTTCATGCACATATTGCTTCCTATCTCTCCCCTTTCATGCCTCTCTCCACCTTTTCAAAATCTGGGAACGTCCTTAGATGATCTTTTTTCTATATATATGTATACATTGTTTATAATCAGGTTAACCCTAGTTTGACCACTCATCCATGACCTAAGAACTTTCCTAGGCAACCCCTGGTCAAGTTTTAGAAAATTATTGTTTAGTTAATGTATATTACCCTCTTCCAACCAAATATATATATATATATTACAATAACCTAATAGTTGTAGAGATAAAAACTTGTTATATACACTCAAGATAATATATCAGAAATCATAATTTTATAATGATTAATCTCATTCAATGCAATTTTAGAGGGGTGGAGAATTCGACACTACCATAAAAACTTGCATCATCACGCATTAAAAAGTAAATATATAGTACTTACAGTGTATGCTTATTGTCTTACCAACCAGGTGTTTACCCATCATACGTACTCTAAAGAGATAATAAGATCACACATAAAATAAAATGAAAAATAAATATAAAAAACAATCTCGTCCTTATTATTATTTCCCATATTTAAGGTACAATATTGTGTCCTGTTAAAATCTCTACGGATGATTGACACAATTTATTTTTTACAACGCTAGGGCTTACGTGTTATTGATGACGTCATATGGATGACGTCAGCACCGGCTAGCTGCCTATTCGGTGCCTCCCATCTCCCTCTATATTTCACCCCAAATTTGAGCCCTAAATCATTCAAAAACTATGATAATATTCACTCTTACCAAGTCTACCCTTTATCCTCTCTTCCATGTCTAGCTAATGGCTGAACAGCCGCTCTTATCCACCGGAATCCCTCACCGGACCTTACCGGAGAGTTACATCCGGCCGGAATCTGACAGACCAAACTTCACCCGAGTCATCCATGACCACAACATACCTATCATAGACCTAAACTCACCTACCAAATCCCAAATCATCTCCCAAATCCACCATGCCTGCCAAACCTATGGTTTCTTCCAGGTCCTTCTTCTTCTCCAACATATTCATACTTTTTTACTTTCAAGAAACCATTACTTATCCTACAAAGCTCTAACTCACTCTCAAGTGTTTAATTTTCTTCTTGTCTTAGGTTGTGAATCATGGTGTAGGGTTAGATTTAGTGGAGAAGATGATGGCAATTGGTAAAGACTTCTTCAAGCTCCCCATGGAGGAGAAGATGAGCTTATACTCTGATGACCCTGCAAAGAAGATGAGGTTATCCACAAGCTTTAATGTCCGGAAAGAGACTGTCCGTAACTGGAGGGATTACCTTCGTCTCCATTGTTACCCTTTGGAAAGATACACCCCTGATTGGCCTTCCAATCCTCCTCTTTTCAGGTCACCGACTGACTACTGCTCTTGTTTTTTATTTTTATTTTTAATATTTATTTTTTTATTTAGGTTTTTCTTTTTATATTTTATGTTTAATAGTATTTATTTATTTTATTGTTGTTTTTTAATTTTTTTTAATACTATGATGGTAGTATTTTTAACATTTGTTTAAAAAAAAATACTACGTGCTGCATGCAAAAACTATATTAACTGTAGTAACTGTCATATGAATAAATAAATAATACTATACAAATAGGTTGAACTAAAATAATTCTTACAGTTATAAATCGATTGATCGTATATGAAAAGAAAAAAATTATATTTGTCAAAGTTTGACGTATATAATCTGATTAAAATATAGTAAGAATCGACGTAAATAAATAAATAATATATCTGTTAAAATATATTTATATGTATGATTTGGATCTAATATATTTTTTAAGAATTTATAGAAATATAAAAGTTTAAATACTTTAAAGATAGTGGACAACTGAGTAATTCACGGGTTGTTTAATTTATATAAAAAAAAATTGGATCAATAAATTTGCATTGACTTGACTTGTGGAGATGCTGAAAGTCTTTCTTTCTAGATATTCCTTGGTAGCAAATTCTTGCATCATATTACATAAGCCATGACGATTTTAGTTTGATCAAACGTATATATCTTTATCTCTCTCAATATATATATATATATATCATTATAATTAAATTTCTTTAGAGCTATTTAAATTGTTTAAAAATATTTTAAAAAATATTATTTTGTAGGGATGTGGTGAGTTCTTACTGTAAGGAAATAAGGCAGCTTGGTTTGAGGCTGTTGGGCTTGATATCACTGAGCTTAGGTTTGGAGGAGTCCTACATTGAACAAGTCTTAGGAGAACAAGAACAACACATGGCCATAAACTACTACCCTATATGCCCAGAGCCTGATCTCACTTATGGCCTTCCTGCCCATACTGACCCCTAATGCTCTTACAATTCTTCTCCAAGACCCTCATGTTCCTGGTCTTCAGGTCTTTAAAGAAGGGCAATGGATTGCTGTCAATCCCCATCCCAATGCTTTTATTATCAACCTTGGTGATCAATTACAGGTGATTAAGTTAAAGTATTTGTTTAATTAACTGATTTCAGACTTTTGTCATTGTAATCATTATTATTATTATTATTATGTGATTGTAGGCATTGAGTAATGGGAAATATAGAAGTGTGTGGCATAGAGCAGTGGTAAATTCTGGGAAGGAGAGGATGTCAGTGGCATCATTCTTGTGTCCTTGTAACACTGCACTAATTAGCCCACCAAAAAAGCTCATTGAAGATGGATCTCCAGCTGTTTACCGGAGTTTCACTTATGATGAGTATTATAAGAAGTTTTGGAGCAGGAATTTGGATCAGGAACACTGCTTGGAACTCTTTAAAAACTAGCTTTAATTTAGGTGATCTCCCAATTCTTGCTTTTTTTTTTTTTTTTTTTTTTTTTTTAATGTGGTAGCTAGTATTATGCTATGGGATTGAATGAAGACAATTCAGACTAACTTATATCATATTAAATTGTCTAGGCATGGGGCTTTAGGACTTATATGTGTATTATATCTTGTATAATTATGTCCTAAATGATGTTTTTATTTATTTATTGTTGTTATTATTGTGATTATGGATCATGTGGACATGTACTCTATATTTAGACGGTGGACATGTACCCTACACTATAAATAAAGCTATTTTTAACAGTTTTTATAAACTGTTGTTTTAAATATTTATAAATTTAAAGTTATTTGTATTTTTTTTTTTTTGGAATAACTTTAAAGTAAAACTAAAACTAAAACAAAATTAGAATTTTTTTATTTATTAAAATGAAAATTAATAAAATGGAATGAATATATTTACACTTGTTTCCTAGGAAAGGGGTGGTGGACAATCATGAACGGAGTGAATTTGTGTGATTTTAGAATCATTCACTTTAGCTGCTTTTAGAGCTATCAAACTTGAAATCTTCACCATTGATTGTTTCTTTTGTTTTTTATTTGTTTTTTTGTGTGAGAAAGTTGTACTAGACAATCTTCTGCCTTTTAAGAATTCCAATACGAACGAGTCTTTGCCGTTCTTTTTAACGCTATGCATTCAACGAGTAGTGGTTTATCATAATTGGATTATGCTTTTCAGGTTGCCTTTACAAAGCTAAGAAATTCAATGACTTTGTCTATTAGCTTTTTTTTTTTTTTTTTTTTTTTTTTTTTTTTTTTTTTGACTAATAGGTGACAAGCGCTCCTCACTCAAGGGATTTGTCAAAGGAACAGATAAGTATGGAGGTGTATCAATTACAATGGCTTACAGACCTTTTAAAAAAATCCCCATGCCCTGTAATCCCAGATGGATGAAATCACTGTTTCTCATATAAGGGACCCACACCTAGACGGTAAATAATATAAAAATAGTACTGAATCCGGATGTACATTACATAAATAGTATATGAACAGTTACTCACTTTTTAGCCCACTCATGAAGATGCATTACCCTTCTTTCTCATTATTATTATCTCGGTAATCCAAGATGGAGATTCAACCTTTTTCTAATGAAAACAGTGGTTGATAGATATATACCAATAAATCTTTAACTGAAGATTTTTAGAGTTTCACAACATCCAATGGGCACAATCAAGGAAATAATCACTACTATGCTATACCCATCCTTGGCGTTGCTCCTTCTTTTCTAGAGTTTGGTTCAAGATTCTTTGCCACAGCACTAGATGAGGGCGATTACAAAAGGTGGTACTTGAATTTGTTTATGGGCTTTTTAGTTAAGTCATTTTATGGGTTCTCGATCATCATTGGATTGAAGCTAGAGATGTCGGGTGCCTCCCCGCATTTGGAAGTGTGCCTATCCCCTAAAAATAAACTTGCTCATGTGGTTGGCCTGAGATAACAAAATTCTCATTTTAAAAAATTAACCTAATAGTTAGAAGATACAATAGACTCCCAATTGCTACTTGCATTCTCTATCACTGTCCAATTGAATTAATTGATCATATTTTCCTTTGGTGCCTTTTTACTTGACAAATTTGGGCATATTACATCACCTTCTTGGGTTGTCTAATTCACCTAGCTCTTTTGGTGACCTTTAAGAACCTTGGAGAAAGAATCTTTAAAGCTTATTAAAGAAAACTAAAGACTTAGTTGCTAGAGTTATTATTTGAAATACATGGGTTGTTCGAAACAATTACATTTATAACTCCACAGTGGCATAAAAATCTACATCCTTACACATAATTAGTCATATATTTATATTGTGGGTTTCCGCAATTCTTGAATAAAAAAGAATCAAATTAGAAGATTCAATAAATATTCTTAAAGGCAATTTGGAGTTTTTGAGATCTAATGAAGCAGAGGCAAGAGATCCCGGAGAATCATCATCTTGGTCTAGCAAATCCATTGTTGTTTAGATTAATGCCACTTAGAGAAAAGACTATGTCTCATTTCCTCTTTAATGGCCCTTGTGTGTTGCTTTCTTTTGTTCTTTAGAGTTGTGTTTATTGTTGTTTTATAAATTTTAAATTTCCATAAGAGTTGTAGTTTTCTTTTTTTAAGCATTTATGAAGCATTTATGTTCTCATTTAATATATATGCATTATCTAAAAAATTTTAGAAAAAATTTACCTATAAATAAACATATGTTTTTTATTTTTCACGAACAATTATTACAAATATTTATAAATTTAAACTTATCTATAACATTTCTAAATAATTAAAAATAATTTTGCACTAAGTCTATTATTTAATTTTGAATCCATCCCAGGGCGACCATAGACTGCATAGAAACACTCCGCACTCCCCAATGCACATTGAGACTAAGTCCCTCTCAGACCTCGAAATGCAAACCCTAAAAAATGGCAACAAAAGAGCCGGTTAACTAGATCGATAAGAAAGCCAACCATCCTCTGGCAATCATTTAAAACCAAGCATTCCTTCCCAAAAATATACATATGCATACAACAAGGAGTGGCACACACTACTCTGCAGTCTGCACCGCTAACATGAGACGGATCATCACAGGTCTACAACCGCACCACTGTGGACCACTCTCCTCTCTCTCTATGTGTCTGGTTCCGTACTTGCACGTTCTCTTTTATCATCTCAACTGGTGTTTATGCAGCAAAAAATCTGGTGCACAGAACTTGCAATCTCATCCGCAGACCCAAGCCTGCACTCTTCTTCCATCTGTCCATGCAAACAATTACCAATCCTCACTCTGTAAAGACTGTAACTAATCCAAACTCTACATACATACATACATACATATGTAAAGAGTTTACCTTGAGGTTGAGAGAGTAGAACATGGAGTTTGAGCTGAGGGAAGTGACGTTGAGGTGTTGCACACTGAGCCTGAGCTCTTCAAGCGCTGCAATGGCTCTAACCAGTTGCCCAGGCCACCGAGGTGATAGAACCTTAAGGTTTACATGCCCCTGCACTAACGAAGCCTCCACTTCCACCCTATGATCACCTTCTCCGGTGAACTGGGGTGAGATGAAGAAGAACCCCGCCGGAGTTAAACTTGAGCTTGAACTCTTCTTCTCTGCATAGAGGGAGAGAAGGAGCTGCTCTAGTTCCTTCACAAACTCAATGGCACCAGCCACCACCGAGGCCTGGTCACCACGTCGCACGTACATGGGTGGCATGAGTGAGCGCAGTGCAGCGAGGTGGTCGTTCATCAGCCGGCGTCGGTTACGCTCCACAGTGATGTGTGTCTTTCTCTGGTTGTCAGTGCACGTCGTTGGACCTGACCTCTTCTTGCACTTCTTCTTCTTCTTCTCTTCATCTTCATCTTCATCTCCTCTTGTTTGCATTGCACTCTGTAGTAACTCAAGTAATTGTATTTCCTTATCCATGTCCTGGAATTCTCTCAGGAGCTTTAAATGCAGAACATTAATGTTGTGTTGCTCTGAGTGACAGGCAACAGTGAAAGAGCTAATGCTCACTCCTCCCAAGCATCATTACAGGCTGGCAAGACTTGTTCAGCAGCGCAGACAACCTCATCTGGGGATTGTCCCTCCTCTTTCTCTCTCTGGTCCCTATCTTACTTTCATGTAAATGTTGATATCTGGATTATAAAACTAAAAGCGTGTTTATTTACATCCATCATATGATTAAGTTTTTTCCTTAAAAGGTGAACATAATTATCAACTTTTTTTCATTAATTTCTAAATTGTATAAAATACAAAACCACATAAAAAAAAAATATCTAAAAGAAGATGCTACCCCATATCCGAAGAAGAACCATTCATGTTGGTTTGTGACCATAATACTATCACACAATATCCTGAAGGTACCCTAATGAGTGGTCAGCTGCCAACTTCCACTTTATCACAATCAGATAAGAGTGTCTAGCTCTCTCTCTCTCTGTGTGACAGATTTAAGTTGCAACCCTGTGATTTCTCTCTCCCAAGCTTCAATCCATGGCTTCAGCTGCTTGCACTCTCACTTCCCCAGCTCTGGCTGACAGCCGTGTCCCAGCCCGTTCCAAATCACCTATAGCCATTGGTCTCCCTTCTCTACCTCCACCTCCTAATGTGGCTTCTCAGGGGACCTCCAGAATCTCTGTTTTCTCTCGTATATGTTCTCTCTCTTTCTCTCCTTTTTATGCATTTATTAGTTGATGAGTTTATTATATCTTTTTATCATTTTGGTCATTGAAACAGCCAAAAGACTTGCACAGAATGTTGTTGCCATGGCCACTGGAGAAGCACCAGCTCAAGTTGCAACTCAGCTTCCAGAATTTGTTAAAACTATTCAAGAAGCTGTATACCATCTGTTTCATCTATTTGTTTGTTTTTTTTTTTTTTTTTTTATTTTATGGGAATTTAATGTTTTCTTTTTCCCTTTTCTTTTTGTGTTTGTTTAGTGGAATCAAGTTGAAGATAAATATGCAGTAAGTTCACTTGCATTTGCTGCTGCTGTTGGGCTCTGGGGCTCTGCTGGGATGATCTCGGTAAACTATTTGTCTGGCATTATGATCAAATAAGTATTGTGAAGTATTATTCATTTACTGAGAGAACAAATGGATGTATGAACTCACATTTTCATTTGGATTCTCTGCAGGCCATTGATAGGCTTCCTGTTGTTCCTGGAGTTCTTGAACTTGTAGGAATTGGATATTCAGGGGTGAGTCACTCATGCTTTGCTTTTGTTTAATTTTATTTATAATAATTATTATTATTTTTTAACAAAAACGACAAGCGCCGCTTCATAAAGAAATGTGAAGGATAGATAGATATGGCAGTACATCAATTTTGATTGCTTAATGATCTTCAACAGATTTTTTTATTAGACATTGTATAACATAACGTAAAGTGATTTTATTTTTTTAAAAGAAAATTGTTAAATCAAATGCATTAGTAACTAGATAAGGTAACCCCTACCTATTGCAATGATGAGTCACATAGGTAGTGGACCAATAGATGCAGGAATTTGACATTATGTGCATAGTATAACAGTACTGGTCATTCAATATTCTCGAACCTAGGTATTACTTATAGTACTTTTTAAACGATTGCCGTAAGTATTTTGTAAGAGAAATTATATATATTTTTTACTTTAAAGTTGAATGGCGGAGAGATTTATTAATTCTAGATAATTCTTATAAATCTTTTAGACATACAGATAGTGGTTTTTAATGTCTATGTGGTGTCTTATTAATAAATCTCTAAAAGGTTGATAAACTATTATAATTGTTGCATCTTTGTACTTGTCTATCTTTAAATAAACTCTTAAGTGGAGGTATTTATCGTCTATTGTAAAAAGTAATAAAAAAATTTCAAAATCTTTTTCTTAATATTATGACAACATTGTTGACTACCAACAATCCTATTTAAAAATAATTATGGCTTCTTTCTTAATTCATTTATGCAAGGCAATCCGTGCAAGTAACTTGTTATCCAAACTAAGAAGCACAACGTTTTGTGTTGCTGTTAGACTAAATTTTATTCTCAAATTCAGAATAAAATTCAATTCATTCACAGAATGTCTTTTTGACACTTTGTTCTTCTGTGTCCTGAACTTCAAAACATGTTCTTATCTGTTGTCTGTGGTAACTTGTTCTTATATGTTGTTTATGCAGTGGTTTGCATACCAGAATCTGGTTTACAAGCCTGACAGGTAAAACAGTAAACTTATGATCATCTAGTTATGTTGAGAATTATTGCAATTGTTCAAAGTAAGATACTCTATCTACTGCATTAAAGAGGTTTGTTGTGTGTGTACATATATATATTTCAGGGAAGCTTTGCTTGTGAAAATTAAGTGCCTCTACCGTGACATAATTGGGAGCAGCTGATAGAGTTATGCTATGCATTGGAATATTTGTTTACATTGATGTAAACTCTTCCGCACTTGGGAAACTATTTTCCAGAGGAGCATAGTAATGTGATCCCTCTTTCTTTTTTCTCCAAGTACTATACAAATATATAAGCTTCTAACCAAAGAATATCTTTCTTATGCATCAAATTGTCACCCTTCTTTGTCCATGCATATGATTATTTTCCAAGATCTGGAATGGATAACAAAAGAGAAGAAAAATAGGAAGATGCTGAAAACATGATAAAAAAAATCATGGTTTACAGAAACATCAGCAGAGCCCATGTCTATAAATTGGAAGAAGGGCGTGAGAAACAAACAAGTTTATTAATTTATTATTTGGAAAAGCAAACCAACTGAACCAACATAACAAATGAAAGACAATACTGTTACTAATAATAGTAGACACCAAACAATGCAACCTATGTTCTAATTATCTATGATGAGACAAGGAAGACCAGAATTAGAACATTTCACAGCCTTCAGCAAGTTTGGGGTGAGTGGAACACAGGTTGGAGGAAGCCATTGATCTCTATTGATGAAGTTCCTCACTGTAAATTGCATTACATCTCTTGCGGTCACATTCCTTTTGTACCCTTTCCAGTGGACACACTTTGCACTGCTTGATCCTGGACCTTGCATGATTGCCAAATTCTTTGTAATCCAAAGTATAGTTATAGCTTGCCAATCCAGGCCACTCAAGCCAACCAGATGGATCAATCACCTTGTCAATGTATGACTGCATGACAATTGTTCTGGAGAACTGCTTCCATGGTCTTCCAAGATAACACAGCACTACGGCCTGCAGTTATTTTGCAATCATGGATAACAATGGCCGTCTTCAAGTTTGAATTTGTCAGTCCTTGAGCCAGTCATCACATTGGTTTGCTTTCTGACCGGTTGATGAAAGTTAATGATGCATTTTTGTAACATCATTGCAGCATTTCCGAAGATGAAATCAATAGTTCCACTGCCGCTTTCTCAGACGAACCTTCCCCCCAGCCAGTGAAATCCCCGTTGGCGATGAATTGCTGATGGTGAAGCGCTGAAGCCTCTCCGGAACAAATGGTAAGCTATGAATGAAACTAACGAAGCAAAGCAAAATGATTTAAGTCAGTTAAGTGCTTAATTATTGATTAATTAATAGCTTTCATAGAGAAAAAAAAAATGCATGATTATTGTTGGAATGCTCCCATTTAAAGTATGACAGATTCAAATGGCCACACATGAGATGAGACAAACATCATTGATCCATTGTATTATAAACTTATAAATTATAATCACAATTGATTTATTTATTCAATGCCAAATTATATTTATAGTTAATATATCTTCATTATTGTAACAATAATGCATTTCATTATTGTCATAAAATCGAGTAGTTGCATCTTCATTATTCGGACAATAATTAATAAATCTTCATTATTGTGACAATGACGAGACAAAACAAAAAGCATTTTTATTATTATCCTAACTTTTTCACATGCTTACTCATATGTAAACAGTGAGGTAAGTTATATATATATATATATATATATATATATATATATATCACACACATGACACATGACACAATGACACACAGACAGAATATAACTTATAAGGACCAAGAAGAGTTGGGATTTAGGAAATCTGAGCAAGTCTTTAAATCCAAGGCTGTATGAATGAAACTAGTAGCTAAGAACTTTGTTGAAAATATATCGGCCATAAAAAACATTATAATCACAGAGGAGATGTTACCTTCTTTCAACAGGAAAAAGTGGCACTGAGGACATGACCAAAAACCTTTGATTCTTTTTGTTTATCAAATCATCATTAACTGTACTCTTTTTGCCTATCCATCTATCATGCATGCAATTGCTTCATGTATAGACTAAAAGAAGAATATACCTTAACTACAACAGACACCTTTTAAACCGAAAATGACATAGTGACCTCAAAAATAGTACATTATAGCTTGGATACAACCATCATCCAAAAAGAACTTATCTTGGTCCTATTGTTTTCTCTAAATTGGACACAACCCTCATCCAGCAAGAATGTGGCTTGCCATGAAATTAGATTACCAACCAGCAATTCTGGAGGGTTGGCAAGTGGTATCGGTGATATAAACCACAAGCAATCAACAAGCCCTAAACTAGGGAATATGCCCATGTAGGGGAACGAAATCTAATTTGGGAACCAACCATTGAACATCCATTTGTAAATGTAAGAGATTGAAACTGAAGTATTAAAAAAAAAAAAAATCACACTATTAAAGAAGTCATTCAAAAGCCTAATTGGGTAAGAAGAATTTTTGAGAACAGAGAAAATGAGGAAAGTGAAACGCAGAATCAAAATTGTTTTAGAAATTAATAGCAACCATACCCACAACTTTTCAGCCTCTTCCCTATCCGTTGTAAGCTGCTTTTGAAACTTGTATAGAGTAATCAACTTCCTGTCCCTGACAATAAAAGTAAGCTAAAAATTAAAATGACTGGATATATGATTACTCACTAGAAGGATAATATAACATAGGAAAAATGTATGAAATAATGACCATCATGTCTTAGTTGAACTTCTTGGCCTTCAAATTAGAGCATCCAACTCCCTGGTCTATAAGCAAAATCCTTTTAAAGACACAAGTAAACCAGAAGCGAAGTGAACCTGTTTGCAAACAACAATAATATATTTTTTAGTGGTATAGTATGTTCCCTGGACTGCAAAGCTGCTTGTCATTCACTCAAGACAAATTGTTCTTCAAAGCTTTTGAGTAAACCATCTGTGTTTTGCGCAAGATGGAAATATATTTTACATTATCTAGGCAAAGCCTTCTAATCCATGCAGTTGCTTTGTTCAGTGAGTTTTACCACATGCTTCAAATGTTGGACTAAAACAGTTCTTGAGCTGGATGATTGAAGGAAACAAAATAAAATGTTCTCTCAAATTTAGATAGTCTTGTAATAATAATGAAAGAAGTAAAAAAGGGTTAATAAATAATCTGTACTTGCCAAATCGTGTCTCAGACAACCACTTTATAATTAAAGGATTCGCATTGATGATTCTAAATCATGTACCTTCAAAGGCCGATTGCCATCTCATTCTAACCTTGAGCTCATAGGACTTTAGCTTTTTCAAGCTGTCAATTTTGGAAGAAAATGCTTATACTCAGTAAATACACCAGGTGACGCTCTTGATGATAGCTTGACTGGCATAGATGATGGTAGGGCAATCACCAAATTGAAGCAGCATAAAGAATAATATGCTAAATGCTAAGTATAAGCTCTATATTAATCATGTTTGTTGTCCAGGTTGCAAGCAGTAGTATCTCGTGATCATCATTGCACAACCAAGGGTAGGGGTATAGTCTATGCATACAATTCTAAAGGGCATCATCTGAGTTCTGTACTAAAGTATAAAAATGGAGAAAAATAATTAAATAGGAAGTTTCATATTATACCCTTCCAATAAGATAAGAATGGGATGTAGTACACTTTTTTGATTGACAAAAGTGTAAGTTGAGTACACTCAGAGCAGCAGCAGCCAGAGAAAACTGGGATACCTAAGCACCAAAAATAAGTCTCTTGAATGGTTGACAGAAGATCAGGATTCAGGGATAGCACAAAAATACTTGCCTTGCGAAGAGCGCATGCAGACTCCAGAAGGTGTTCCAAAGTGCATTCTTTGGGATACAAAATTCAAAGTGAAGGATGCCTGAATGCAATGAAAGGCCCCAAAGGTTCGTGTTGTGTTGCCTTGCATTCAAATGAAACTCCATTATATATTTAATGGCTCCATCTAAAAAACCGACATAAAACTTTTGTTAGTCATCACAACTGGAATTTAGGCATGTGAAACAACATGTAAAATATCTTCCACAATGAGGCCAAAACTTTAGGCTAAGAAACTAGAAGTCATACAATTATTAGGAAAGAATACGTCATGTATAATGACTTATATAAGGGGAACTTCAACTCATATACAGTTCTCACAGAAAGTTTTAATGTACATTTAGAAATTTCAGATGAATAAAATCCATTGTAAGTATTACTTAAATGTGTGTTTTTTCCGCCAATTAGAGGAAAAGCTTGACTAAATTGTAAACATGTAGGAATAAGATAATGAATCATTTCCAAGATAGTTGTATCAGGCAAATAAGAATACTTGGTGTCTAAAACAGTTGGATGTGTTTCGTTAATCAAACAAACTTCTAATGTGTATTTTAGGACGAGTAAATATGATGAGAAGCGCAAATAAAAAGCAACATAAAAATATCCAAGAGAGAATGTACTAATTTATATTTAAAAAATCAATTCATGATTCACAATGTAGAACTATCTCATATCTCCTATCCAACCCAGATGTTGGTACTCATGGCAGTATGTCACCTTATCATGCATGACAGGAAGCAGTTGAAGAAAAACCATTATAAGTAAATCAAATGAGTAGTTAAGAAGAAGCAGCATAACAATATCAATGAGAGCAAGTACTAACTACACTTGCAAATCAGTTCATGATTTGCAAAGTCACATTGCATACCATCGCTAATCCAAGTCAAATTCTGGCATTCAAGGCAATAAATATACGTCATATCATCTAGAATAACAGGAAAATAATTGAGTGAAAACCATTGATGGAAACACAACACATCACATGCTAAATATTAAGTAACTATGCATAGAAGACTGCAGAAAATGTAGGCAAAAACAACACCAGCTCAGGCAAAATTTTATTGACCTTGAAATGAGAGTTTCTTCCACTTGGTTCATATGCCCAACATAAATCCCAAGCAATGCCAAGTCAACATCAGGGATTCTATTAGACGAATGAAGAAAATAATAACAGAAGGAGCTCAATGAAATTATCAATAAGAGAAAAAAGGAGTCAACATGACAACTCCAGGTTATCATGCTTTTACTCCCAATTAACACAAGAAGACAAAGCAATTTATATTGGTAGAGAAAATAAGCATAGGAATAACAGATGGGCCCTCTAAAACAGAGAAAACATGATACCTTGGGTCAAAAGAAGAATCATAATGAAATTGATGTAGAATTTGTTAGAAGATATGAAAGAATAGATGAAAGAATAGATCTCTTCACATTGATGAACAACAACCCTTTAGGTCTACATATAGTCAACCAACAATACAAGTATTTATATATATATATATATAGTATACATACAAGTATGCATACACATCTAACACTGGCCCCCTCAAACTCAAGGCGGATAGTGCGTCTTGAGTTTGGATAGCATGAATAAATGTTAATCACGCGTCTGTGACTTAGTGAAGAAATCTGCCACTTGGACCACTGGAGGAAGATAATGAAGTGACATGATCCAAGCACGAACATGACATCGGGTGAAGTGTGCATCAACACTAATATGTTTGGTCAGCTCATGCTTAACTGGATCTACAGCAAGCTGAAAGGCCCCAGTACTATCACAGTGAATGGGAATAGGAGAAGTGATCGAACACCAAAATCTTGCAGAATTGAGTGAAACCATAGAACGTCCTGGACAATAGAAGCCAAAGCATGAACCTTAGCCTCAGCACTAGACTTGCAACGGTATGTTGTTTCTTGGTCTTCTAAACAAGCGAAGACCCAAGAAAGATACAGTAACCAGTGACAAAAACCAGATCATCAAGAAAACTGACCCAAGTAGCATCAGAATAGGCCTGCAGCTGAAGAATGGACTGACGTGGGTAAAACAGACCACGCGATGCGGTGCCACGAAGATAGTGCAACACCCGGAGAAGATGAGCATAATAAACAGAAGTGGGGGACGCAACAAATTGATTGAGAATGTGAACAACATGGGAAAATGTCAGGACGTGTGACGGCCAAGTAGACCAAACTCCCAACCAGATGTCGATACTGAGAAGGATCCGATAAGGGAACTCCATCAGAAGCAGGAAACTGTACATGAAGCTCCATCGGTGTAGCGGCGGTACGAGTGTTTGTCACACTAGAGCGAGTAAGGAGATCTAGAGTGTAACTCTGTTGAGAGAGATGAAATCCGTCAGGTGAGAGGAGATCTCTATACCCACGAAGTAACGAAATGGACTTAGATCAGTCATCAAGAAGGTCTCACACAGTTTCTGTTTCATAAAGGTAATGTGAGCAAAATCATTACCAATAAGGATCATGTTATCCACATATAGAAGAAGAATGGTCCGGCCTTGAGGAAAAGAATGTACGAAGACTACCGAAGCATACATCAGAGTAAAACCGGGAGTCTCAACAATTGTGATGAATCGCTCAAACCAGACAAGTGGAGTTTGTTTGAGACCATAGAGAGCACAGCGAAGACGACAAATAGATCCCTACGGCACCTGAAAACCAGGGGGAAGAATCATGTAAACCTCCTCCTTCAAGTCCACGTGAAAAAACGCATTCTTCACATCAAGTTGATGAAGGACCCACCCACGAATAACTGCAACAACAACTAATGTGCACACAGTATGCATGTGGGCCATTAAGGCAAAAGTCTCCTCATAGTCACCGCCATACTTATGCTGAAAACCACGAGCAACAAGACATCAAGCTCCCAAGAGAACCATCAAAACGGGTCTTCACACGGTAGATCCAGCGACATGTAATGGAAGTGGCATGGACAGGAAGAGGAACAAGATCCCACGTGTAGGTTCGAGACAAGGTATCAAGCTCCTCGCCCATGTCAGTCCGCCACTCAGACAACCAAACCGCTTCCCTGTAAGTACCTGGCTCAAAGACATCTGTAACACTAGTGCTAGCAAAGACATAATGGACAAAGGATGTAAAGTGGAACGATCATGTAAAAAGTAAGTGTGAGAGGGTATATCAGGAGCCATATCAGTAGATGCGTTAGAGAAGACCTATCGAGGGGGAGATGATGTGCGATCTCGACGATGGTAAAATAAGCGAACAGGTGGGTTAGTAGGAGGAAACGTAGAAAAAGGAGGGGACACTACAGAAGATTCAATAGAAAGGGATGGGGAGGGCTACAGAGAGGAATGAGTAAGTAGCTCTGGAGGAGGGTTGAGGACGGAAGGAGATGAAGACACAGGGGAAGCATCATTAGGAGATAGGGTAGGGGCAAGAAAGGATAGAGGAACTGAGGGAGAAGGAGATACAGTGAAAGAAGGTAAAGCATAGAAGAGGGTGGACTTATCAAAAGTGACATCATGGGAAATGTGTATACGACGAGTAAGAGGATCATAACAACGATAACCTTTATGCTCAAAGCTATACCCAAGAAAAACATAAGAGACTGACTAGGCTGTAAGTTTTGTCCGCTCCCGAGATATGAGCAAAACAAAACAGCAACAACAAAAAACATGGAGATAATCATAGCAGGGAAGTGTCCCATGGAGGCACTCACCTTAGCTACAACCATGAAGTTGAGACAAGGGTTGCAAGTTAATAAGATAAACAGCAGTGCTAACAGCATCTGACCAAAAATGTGGAGGAAGAAAGGCACCAAGAAGAAGGGCATGAGTCGTCTCTAAGATATAACGATGCTTGCGTTTAGCAACCCCATTCTAAGGGTGAGCCTTAGGATAGGATAATTAAGGCAAGATGCCCTCAAAGGATAAAAAGGCATGAAAAGGCTGAGAAGCGTACTCGCCGCCAGAGTCAGACCGAAGGATCTTGACAAAGAACAATAGATGGACAATAACTGACTACAATGATATATAAAATAAATCCAAGTGAAACAAGTATGGTCATCAATAAAAAAGAACATAATAACGATTACCGCCTTTAGAGACAAAGGGAGTAGGACCCCAAACATCAGAATAAATAAGCTCAAAAGGGGCAGTAATTTGAGACACACTCAAAGGATAAGGGCGTTGTAGCTGCTTACCAAGCTTACAGCTAAGACAAACTACATCAAAAGAAGGAGAGATAACTCCTAAGACACCAAGACGAACAAAAGACGATATGCAAGGACACAGATGACCAAGACGATGATGCCACATATGATGAGACAAAACTGCAGCATGACATTGATGAATAGATCCAGCGGAAGGTGGAAGATGAATGGAACCCAGCACAAAAACTCCACTATGATGGCAGGCGGCTCCAATTACTGTCTAGTGAAGAACTACTAGGGGGAGCTATACGTGGAATTCCACACCACTTCTTCCTGTAATCATGCTCAAGGTGTCCCAGTATGCCACAAAAGTAACAAGTCACAGGCCGTTTCAGCAGTGGAAGAGGCTGATAGGAGACAGGGGAAGGAGGCGGAGGATGAGTGAAGAATGCCGAAGATAGAAAAGGAAGTCGAGGGACAGCAAGAGCAATATCCCTGTGAAGGAAGCCCGGAGGCGGGTCTCCTCAGTACGAACAAAGGAGAAGGACTCATCCTAAGAGTATGCGGACGGAGTATAAAGCAGCTAGGCCCGTGTCGGCTCAAACTCGAGTCGGAGACACATGATGAACATATACATACGGCGTGTCTCATCATGACAACGGCGACGGGAGTAGGACTCAAAACAGGTAAGAATCTAAGTAGCATGTGTAGTGCAGTATGGAGGTGTGAGAGAATCAATCTATCACCATAGTGCACAATACCAGCGATAGAACTGGTCTACGGTGTCCTCCCACTACTGAAGACTACCGAGTGCCTGGTACAAGATGTATAGTTGTGCTTGACTAAACCCACAATAGTGGTGCTCAACATATTCCCACATCGCACGAGCTGTGGTAGATCCGCAATCTAGGTTCGGATCTCAAGAGTAATAGTCTAGCAGATAAGTATCTTGGCCATTGAGTCATTAGCGGCCCATGATAAGTTCCTAAATACACCATATTCTACTTGTAAACTTTTTACACTTTCATACCACTTATGCTTTTGTTTCGAAGTCACTTTGCGCATTTGATATATTTATTTTATTTCAGGACATCGAAGGACCATATTTGCAAGGATGAACCATATTTGTGTCGTTTCGCAGAAGATTGATGAAGAAATGAAGCTTACATAAGCTCCGAACGCAAACCATAAGCCTCTCACACATGAGAAGCCAGTTTAGGCCCTGTGCGGGCTTGTGTGGGCAACGTTTTCACCCGCATAGTTGTCCGCACACCTGCCCGAGTATTTATACCCTTTGTTAGGATTTTGAAGGAGAGCTTCATCACCCCCGACCTCCAAGCATACCTAAGCCTATTTGATCATCTTCGGAGGATATTTTAGCAAGAATTGAAGGAGAGAAGAAGAAGAGAGTCAAGAAGAGCATCAACGAACTCGGCGGCGCGAATTCGATGAGTTCTCATCACCGCTTTCTAGCCGACATTTCAAGGGGAGTTTATTCATCATTTGTGCTATAATATTCATGTATTGTGAACTCTTTTGTTTTGTTATGTCAAACTAGACTCCCAAGGCTACCGGGTTTCAGGTGAACCTTGGGAGAAGACTTTGTACAGATGACACTTTTATTTTGTAATTGAATGTGTAGCTTGTGTTGTTGGTTTTAATCTATCATTATCTTGTTCATTTTACAATGGATGGATTCCATAGAATTTATGTTGAAAAATACTTGTTTAGTGGAATACTAGCTTCTATTAGGTCCTGTGATGATTAAAGGAGGATTCATTGTATTAATACACCGGAGGTTCCGGGTATTGGTAGCTCCCCATGAGGTTAGGGTTGTTTTAGCTGAAAGCGTGCATTAGAATAACCCTAACCAAGACTCCCTGTTCCCAAACATATCGTAAGGGTATCGTCTAGATGAAGGAACCCATACTGGATTAGGGCTACATCACGGAGGTTCCGGAGTAGTCGACATCCGAGTCTAGCAGGCCAAAACCAAGCCAACCTTGTGCTTAAGTTGTTCTTGTCATCCGTACTTAATCTTCTCCCATGGGGATCCTCGCCCGGGGCCTTACTTAATATTTGGTTTCTTCACTCTTGTTTTTGTTTGAGATCGTGTTGTTAGCTTGTTTCACTTTCTTGTATGCTTTATTTACTTTAGTTTTTATATTTACAAACAACAATCCTGTTTCAATCGATTAGATAGTGACCCCCAAAAAGAAGTAATAGTAGATCTCGGAACCCTTGGGAATACAACCCTCTCGTGCTAGCGCGAGAGGTTATTACTTGACAACCCGTACACTTGTGGTCGGGGAGTCGCATGCTCGCTTTTTAGCGTGTTGCCCGCTCGCTCACCAAATTGTTAGCGCCATTGCCAGGGAACATCCGAGAATACTAGGAAATTTTTTGCTCAATAATCTAGTCATTTCATTTTTGTTAGTAATTATCCATCCTTTCTTTCGTTTTTCATCTTTTGTATATATTGACTAATCTATCCCTTTGTATTTTCTTTTGCAAGGTACTCTGTGTATGAAATTGAGCGCGCCCTACATTAAAAGTTGAGATAAGTTCAAGAAGGTTCACCCTCAAGATCAGTCGAAGTGGAAGAAAAGAACTCAGTTGTTATGGCAGAGGAAAGGAGAACCTTATCAGATTATGAGAAACCACAATTCAATAGGGATGAGTTCAGTGTGCAAGCACCTACTGTCAGTGCAGGCAACATTGATTTGGCTAGACCGATATGCATGATACAGAACACAATACAGTTTGATGGTTTAGCCGATAAGGATCTAAATGAGCACTTGTCTCAATTTCTGCAAATGTGCTCGGCATTCAAGGTTATTGGGTTGTCCAACGATGTCGTAAAACTTCGCCTATTCCCATTTAGTTTGCGGGGAGACGCTTATAGATAGCTCACATCAATTACCCTAGGTTCGATCAAGACTTGGGAAGACATGGTGAGCAAATTTCTTGGGAGATATTTTTCTCCCAGTAAAGTCACGAAACTGAGGCAGGAGATTTCGGCATTCAGTCAAAGAGAGTCTGAGACAATCTTTGAAGCTCATGAAAGATTCAAGGACCTCCTACGAAGATGCCCACATCATGACTTTGCTGCTTGGATGAGGATTCAGATATTATATAACGGGTTGAGCTACTAGACCCGTCAACTTATTAATGCCGCAGTTGGTGGCTCTTTAAGCAGCAAATATCCCGATAAAGTTAAAGAACTAATTGAAAACATGGCAAAGAATGAGTCTCATTGGGGTCCAAAGCAAAGATGACTCAAACTTGAGGGGTCCATGAGATGGATGACAAAAAAGCTTAGGATGCTAAGTACGAGGCATTGGCAAAACAAGTGAGTCTATTCATGTTTGAATTATCCGAATGGGCAAGCTCAAGTGCCAAGCAAGTTATGAACTATGAAACTTGTGGAGGAGGGTACAATGTTGCGCATTGCCCTATTTCAGTGTCCAAAGTTGCCCCAATAGAATATGTTGATTATGTGAATCAGGGACAGAAATTCCAAGAAAATCCATATGGTGGAACTTACAACCCTGGGTGGAGGAACTTGAACCAACAAAAATTCCCACAACCACCAAGGTTCCAAACACAACAACAACAAGAAGCATCACCAACAGAACGTAATTAAGTTCTCTACTGAAGACGTCCTAGCAAAATTCATGCAAATCACGGATTCCAGATTGACCACATTAGAGACAAAGGCGAGAAATATTCAAGCTTCAATTCAAAATATTGAGAAGCACGTGGGACAAATTGCAGCATCAATAGCGGAGAAACCACAAGCTAGTCTCCCTAGCAACACCGAGACTAATCCGCAGGAACACTTGCAAGCTATCACTTTACGGAGCGGCAAGGAAGTCAAGGTTCGGCCAAACACTAGGCCATCTAATGATAAAGTGAAGAACATGGTGAGAGGCACTACTTCCATTGATGGGGAAGAAGCTAATGATAGCCATAATAAAGAGAATGAACCACGAAATGGAGAAAGACAAGTGCGAGAACACCAACCAAAAGTCCCGTACTGGGCAAGACTCAAGAGAGACAAGGACACCCAATTCAAGAAGTTCTTGGAAATGATTAAGCAACTTCACATCAACCTCCCGCTCGTCGAAGTTTTTTCCCAAATGCCAACATAAGCAAAATTCATAAAGGAGTTGCTCACAAATAGAAAAAAAACTAGAGGAAACTTCCACGGTGTCTCTTAGAGAGAATTGTTTGGCAATCATACTGTTGGAAATATAGTCCCACATCGGTTGTGTAACAGAAGTGTAATGTGTTTATATATAGGTAGAGGGGTTGAGCCACTAAGTCTTGAGACTTTTAGGTGTAAGACCCCTAAGCGTATGTAGCACCCATATAGGGCCCCCTAGTACAAAATCTAAAATCTTAACATGGTATCAGAGAAATATAGTGGAGCCCAATATAAAAAAACAAAAAAAGAACCTCTGAGACACAAAGTGGTGTACAAGTCCATTTGAATAGGACCTCTGAAACACAAAGTAGTGTACAAGTCCATGTGTGTAGGACTTCTGAGACACAAAGTAGTGTACAAGTTCTGGTATAAACAGACCTCTAGTGTACAAGTCTGAGCAAGTTCGAACTGAAAAAAAAAATGACCCAATTGAACTTAAGGAAGAGTGTTGGAAATATAGTCCTACATTGGTTGTGTGATAGAAGTATAATGAGTTTATATATAGGTATAGGGGTTGAGCCACTAAGTTTTGAGACTTTTTGGTGTAAGACCCCTTACCTTATGTAGCACCCATATAGGGTCCACTAGTATAAAATATAAAATATTAACACATACAAAGCAAGCTGCCCAAAAAAATTGAAGACCCTAGGTAGTCTAATTGTGGAATGTCAATTTGGGGATTCGCTTGTAGAAAAGGCCCTTGCCGATTCCAGTGCAAGCATCAACGTAATGCCCTATAAGCTTTTTCTTAAATTGGGCCTCCAAGACTTGGAACTGACGAGAATCACTATCTAACTTGCTGATCGATATGTTAGACGCCTATGAGGTGTCGTAAGTGATGTCATTGTCAAGGTGGGTGGATAAGTCTTTCCGGCCGATTTTGTCATCCTAGATGGGGATGAAGATACTGAAGTTCCTTGCCACTTCCCGAGCTCTTTTGGATATCCAGGATGGGAAAATAACTTTGCGTGCCGGGAGTGAAGAAGCAACCTTCAAGATTCCCGATGCAATGAAACATCCAAAAAAGCTTGACGACACCTCTTATGCACTTGATGACACGGAATTGCAAGTTGAAGACTGTGTGCAAGAGGTGCTTATGATGAGCCAGTTAGATGAATACTTGCAAGATATTGATGATGGGTAAGAAGAAAGACCGGAGAAGCCACATGACAATCCGCCCTCAATACCACCAGACAAGCTGAAAGGAAAAAAAAGCAAAGGAGAGAGATAATGGAAATGATCATGGAAGAAATTAAGCCCTAAGGTCAACCGTGCAAGCAACAACTCTAACAACAAGGTACAAACGGCATGCTTCATCGACCTAGGTATGCATAACGTTGATTCTCTCCTCTCATTGAACCTACCGGCTGGGTCATCATTTAAACCCATGAATGCTTCAGATAAAATCTCTCCCTTTGAACCACCCTAATTTTGCAACACTTGAACGTTATACTCGTGACATTAAACAAGCACTCTTGGGAGGCAACCCAAGTTTTTACATTTTTGTATTCTTTTAATTCCGCATTTTAGTTGTTCGTGTGTTGTCACTTGAATTTTGGGCTCTTTCTCTCTTTCATTCATTTTGCTTTGCATGTGTTGTTATTGTTTCACTTTTGTTTTGGCAATTCTCTTGTGTGTTGTGGTTAAAGTTTCGTATTTTGTATCCAAGTTGAGCTTTGAATTGAATTTTCACCATTTTACTTGTCTGGGAGGCTGGTCACTGTAATTTTTGGGCACACCAACATGGTGTGCGGCCTGCTATATGTAGGGGTGTAAATGATACAACTCTACTCGCAAACTATTCGGGCTCAACTCGGTGAAAACTCGAACTCGACTCGATCATAGTCGAGCCGAGCTCGAGCTCGAGTATTTAAATACTTGGCTCGAGTGCTCGCGAGCCTAATCGAATAGTAACATATATATATATATATATATATATATATATATATATATATATATATATATATATATATATGATTACCATTATATCTTTTTAAAATTAAAATATTAATATTTTTTAACAAAAAAACTCTCTCATTCTCACGATTGAGAAAGAGAACTTTGTTGCTTATTATAATTCAAATCCCTGTCCCTCCTTAAGAATCAAAGCTTGCGTGAGATCTAAACTTTAGAGATATTCAGTGCTGATGCTTGTCTGGATGCTTGTGTGGAATCAAAGCTTGTGTGGATGCTTGTCTGGTGCTGTAGCTTTGATGCATGGTTGAGTTGCTGCTGTCCCAACTTGTCGGCCTTCTCTTGATGCTCATCAATAATATCCAGTGCTTGATTGAATTCAATTTCTTTCATTCGATTTTACTGATGCTCATCAACATGACCTAAGGTATATATTATTTACTGAATTTTTTTTACAATTTTGATTTTTTTTTCATACAATACAGCATCATCAAGCTCAGGAAAAGTACCTGAAAGATGGATAGAATGTAGATAGCAGAAGCCACGCACATCAAGAATATTTTCCTCTGAAACAAGTGCATCAAATATTTTCATAAGCCATTATCTCAAATAGCTAAGTTTATTGTATTGAATCATATTATTTATACTATGTTTAGTTTGAGTTGCAGAGGGACGCAAAATTTAGTAATTTTGCTTCAATATCAAATGAACAAATGAGACAATGTTTGTTTTCTTAGATGTTTATTAATTAGTATTACAAATTTTGGTGATTGTTTCTATGGATATTTATTTACTAGTTAAAAAGTTTTGCTAATTTCAGTCAACTATATCTTCTACAGAAATTATTAATTAATATTTGGCAATCTAATAATAATAGCCATGATGTTTATGATTATTTTCAATATTTTCGAGCTTAGTCGAGTGAGCTCAAGCAGCTCGAATTGTATATCGAGTTGAGCTCGGGCTACAAAATAGATACTCGGTCAAGTTCGAGCCGAGTATCGAGTACCGAGTTTTCAGTCGAGCTCGAGCTCAAGCTCGCTACTACTCGGCTCGAACTCGATCGATTACACCCCTAGCTGTGCAGGCCACACAGCAGACCGCACGAGGGTGTGCGGGTGGCACACCCGCACACCCTCGGGTGACAAGTGGCGAAATTCTTACCACTTGTCCCTCTTTCTCCTTCTAAAGACCTCCCATCTTGGTCTTCTCCCCTCCCATAGCACCATTTTCTCCTTCAAAACTCCTTCAAGCTCCCAAAATTTTAGATTTTCTTCTATCTTTCAAGTTATTTTCAAGGTTTTTCTCTTCTTGGCTACTTTGGAGTTTTTATCTACAATTTTCTCCTCTAAGTTTTACCAACTTCTTCTTGGTCATTTTCGTCCACTCTTGGTAAGCTTCTTTCTCTTATTTTCTTGTTTATCTTAACTTGGACGAGTTTGTACTCCTTGTTTGTGTGTTGTTTTGTGATGGGAGTTGGTAATTTGTAATTTTATCATTTTTTTTTTTTTTTTGTAAACAAGAAGTTCTCATGAAGCCTTGCTTGTATTTTCTTTGACTTATCTTTCAAATTGCTAGACCCTTTGTTAAGCCTTAGCTACTTGCATTATCTTCCTTTGGTTTCTTTAAAAGGTAATGACTTTCATGCTTCATTGGGTTGTAGACATGAGTGGGGCATATGGAAATTGTGGAAATGTTGTATAATGATTCATGATCATGTTGTTTTGTGCACCATTTATTCTTAAAACTTATCGCTTGATTCATGCCCATTTTGTAATTAAGAACTTTGTCATTGTTTGATTTTTGTTTATGTGGTTGTAGGACAAATGCTGATAAAAAATCTTTCAAGTAAACGTGCAAGAGCGGGAACGGGCTCTTTATTGGAAATTCACTTCAACGAGGAGACTTTTCAAGAGTGTTATGATATCCTAAAAACGAAGTCATTAGCCCAAACCCGTATCATCGATTAGGAGGTACTTGAGCAATTGGGTTTTGCCAATGAAGAGCAAAAGTTAGTCGGATTCCATCATTGGCTTGCAATTTTTGACATTAGTGAACCAGTGTATCGAGAGCTCAATTGGAAGTTCTGAGCACATTTGAAGTAAATCGGACCTACGCCCGCCTTCGCCGCCCGGGTGGTATCACTTTTCAATTCCATGGTGAGCCGAAGTCCATTAGCTATGGAGAGTTCGCTAACTACTTGGGCATCTATGATTATGGTTTCTTGAATGGCATGCTAATCCCGGGTTGCCACTCGACTTCCCCGCCCATGTCGAATGAAAATATTTTTGGCGCACTATCACACAAGCAGCTGGTGAAGACTCTAAAAAGCATCTCTTCTCCATAACCTGGCCCACCGTTACATCCATGCATTGATAAGCCAATCTTTGATGAGTTGGACTGACAGTACTGGGGTGGTGTCTCGTATGGATCTCTTGATCATGTATAGCATGATTCATTACTACCTCATCAACCTGGCTTATATTATAGCTAAATGCATTGCTCGCCAAAATCAGCATCCACCGATAGGGGTCATCTTCCTCGGGCTATACATCACATGATTAGTAAGCGGCATGAATACATTGGGTCGCATTCATTCAATGGAGAGGGTTGGTGGCACACTTTCACTCGGGATTAAAACCTTTCGATGCATTGGCCTTGTGAAATGCCGAGGGACCACCTACTTCCTCACTGCTCAGGAGGGGTCTTTATCAACTCTGATGAGGAACTTAATACACCGGTACCCCACAAGCAAGATGAGCAAGACCATGCACTAATCATTCAATGAACATTGTTGAACTGCATCAAGAACTTCAAGAGATTCAAGGCACACAACGACGCCAAAGGGAAGACATTGCCATGGTTATTAAGGGATACCAAGAACTTCTATGGGGCCAGCAGAGCATCATCGCCCTTATGTAGCGTCCCCGTTCCCCAAATACCTCGGCATCTCCTGCTTCATTTTTCTTCCTTTTTTCCTTTCTTTTCTTTGTTGCACTTTTCTTATTGTATGCTTGTTGTTGTAGTCGAGTTGGTTTGGGCTTATCCCTACCAATTTTGTATTATGTCATTTTATTTTGCAGTATGTGTTGGTTTGTCTTAAATTCTATGTTTTCTCTTCTTGGGAGTGATGGATGCTTGATACGACGTCTATTCTTCTTGCAAGTTGAATTGGATGTCACACTTTCTTTTTCTCCCCATTCTTTATTTGGCTTGTGCGAGATCATCCCGGACTCATAATCCACAAAAATCACATCTCGAGATTCGGGGAAGATCACGAACTCGCCTCCTTTATTTTCATTGTTTACTCTTTATTTGTTGCTGACTTAAGTACATTGCAGATAATGTACTACTCTAAGTGGGGGTAAGTGTGCTTTCATGAGTATTCATAATTTTCGTAAACTTAAATGGAGAAATTTGAAATTTTTGCATGATTGTTGAACCAAGGATGACATGTTTAATTGTAAGTGTATTATAGTGTACAACCATGATAGACACTTAGTTATTCGTGACCATGCAATCTTAAGAATTTCATATCATTATCAGCATTCTTTGCACTTACCCCCTGTGTAGAACCTTGGACACCTAAATGAGGAAAAGCAGTAACTTTTGTGACCCTTTTAGTTGCTAACCCATTTAAGTAGTTTTGTGCCTTGATTTGTTAGACATTTCTTCTAATAGACTCTCAAGGACTTTCTTCTTTGTTTTTTTTTTTCTCAACACGGTCATCGAGGTTAGCAACACAGTCAACAAAACAAAGTATTATGACCGGTGGTTGTTCGAACAAAAAAGTTCCACAACGAATATCTCTACCACTTCAAGGCCGAGTTCCACTAAGTGCCGTGACTAGCCTCAAGATGTGGTCCTTGGGGTTCTGCTTACCTGACTTGAACTACAGGGTTTCGAAATAGGGAGGTTACACACACACATCATAATACGGCCGCTGAATGCATGAAATATCTTGAGTGTCCTTGCTTAATGTTTTGAGTTTTACCTTTGCTGTGATGCACGTACTTTATAGCCTGAGATTGTGTATTTAGTCACTCATCAATCTCTCTTATTCTTCATGTCTATTTGCTTGGGATAAGCAAATGCTTAAGTGGAGAGTATTTGATTAGTGCCTAAATACACCGTATTCTACTTGCAAACTTTGTCCACTTTCATGCGACTTTTGCTTTTGTTTCGGCGTTATTTTGTGCATTTGATGTGTTTATTTTATTTCAGGGACATCAAAGAACCATATTTGTGTAGCTTACACGAGCTCCGAACGCAAACCAGACGGGCCTCGCCATTGAGAAGCCAATTCAGGCCCTATGCGGGTTGTGCAATGGCCGCACAACCCGGCCAGTGGGCTGTGCGGCCTGGTCTGCGGCCCGCACACAACGCCGCACAGCGTGGCCAAAAGCATGTGCGGGCCACACACAAGTCCGCACAGACCCTGGTTTTGCCTTTTTGAAGACTAATAATGTATGTGCGGCCTCGTTTTCACCCGCACAATTGCCCGCACATCTACCCGAGTATATACCCTTTGTTAGGGTTTTAAAGGAGAGCGTCATCACCCCTGACCTCCAAGCATACCTAAGCCTATTTGATCATCTTCAGAGGCTATTTTGGCAAGAATTAAAGGAGAGAAGAAGGGGAAAGTCAAGGAGAGTATCAAGGAACTTGACAACGTGGACCCAATGAGTTCTCATCACCACCTTCTAGCCGACATTTCAAGGGGAGTTTATTCATCATTTGTGCTATAATCTTCATGTATTGCAAACTCCTTTGTTTTGTTATGTCGAACTAGATTCCCAAGGCCACCGAGTTTCTAGTGAACATTGTGAGAAGACTTTGTATGGATGACACTTTTATTTTGTAATTGAATGTGTGGCTTGTGTTGTTGGTTTTAATCTATCATTATCTTGTTCATTCTACAATGGATGGATTCTGTAGAATTGATGTTGAAAAATACTTGTTTGGTGGGATGCTAGTTTGTATTAGGTCCTATGATGATTAAAGGAGGATTCATTGTATTAATACACCGGAGGTTCCAGGTATTGGTAGCCTCCAGCGAGGTTGGGGTTGTTTTAGCCGAAAGCGTGCATTAGAATAACTCTAACTAAGACTCCCTGTTCCCAAACAGATCGTAGGGGTATCTCCCGGATGGAGGAACCCGTACTAGATTAGGGCTACATCACGGAGGTGCCGAGATAGTCGACATCCGAGTCTAGCGGACCAAAACCAGCCAACATTGTGCTTAAATTGTTCTTGTCATCCATACTTAATATTCTCCCAGGGGGATCCTCGCACGGGGCCTTCCTTAATATTTGGTTTCTTCACTCTTGTTTTTGTTCGAGATCGTATTGTTAGCTTGTTTCATTTTCTTGTATGCCTTATTTGCTTTAGTTTTTATATTTACAAACAACAATTCTGCTTCGATCGATTAAATAGTGACCTCCAAAAGGAAGTAATAATAGATCCCGGGGCTCTTAGGAATACGACGCTCTTGTGCTCGCGCAAGAGGTTATTACTTGACAACCCGTGCACTTGCAGCTGGAAAGTTGCGTTCTTGCTTTTTAGTGTGTCACGCACTCGCTCGCTCACTAGTCTACTTCTCCAGCTGCTGCTCAAACACCTAGCTCCTTAAGCAATGACTGAATCTAGATTACTCTTGCCGTAGCATTTGCAATTGCTTTGTACTCTACCTCTGTACTTAATCTAGACACTGTAGGTTATTTTCTTGAGTTCCAGAACACAAGATTAGATCCCAAGAAAATGGCAAGTCCACCTGTAGAGCGTCGATCATCTGGGTAACCTGCCCAATCAGCATCTGAAAAGGCACTAATGGTTGTTGATGATGTCTTCCGAAGAAGTAGACCTTGAGTAGTTGTGCCCTTGATGTAGCGAAGTATACGTTTTAATGCTCTCCAACGAACATCAGTTGGATTTTGCAAAAATTGACATACTTTGTTTATTGCAAAAGATAAGTCCGATCGAGTAATTGTTAGATATTGCAAAGCCCCAACAATGCTTCTATACTGAAAACTTTCATCATCAGACAGTGGGTTTCCTTGTAACTTGGATGGCTTTTCCCCTACTGCCATTGGTGTTGAGATGACCTTGCACTTCTCCATTTTAGCTCGTTTGAGTAAGTCTTGAATATACCTTCCTTGAGATAGCTGAACACCATCTTTGATAGGCTTCACTTTAATCCCTAGAAAGTACTCTAAAGTGCCCAAGTCTTTGACAGTAAAATCAGTAGTCAGTTACTAAATTAGCTTCTCTGAAGCCTTAGGACATGAACTTACAATTATTATGTCATCAACATAGATAAGCATATAGATTGTAATACCACCTTAATTGAATACAAACAGAGAAGTATCTGCTTTAGAAGAAACAAAATGAAGTTCTTTGAGTTTGCAGGTTAGTCTAGAGTGCCAAGCTTTGGGAGCTTGTTTCAATCCATAGAGAGCTTTATCCAATTTGCAAACATAAGTTGAGGGATACTGGGTATCTTCATATCCAGGATGTTGCTTCATGTGTACCTCTTTTTCTAGAACTCCATAAAGAAAGGCATTTTGAATGTCAATCTACCTTAGTGTCCAGCCTCGAGAGATGGCAATTGATAGAATGATCCGTACAGTCGTAGGCTTAATAACAAGACTGTAGGTTTCTAAATAATCAATACCATACCTCTGTTTAAAGCCCTTTGCAACCAAACATACCTTGTATCTATCAATTGTACCATTGGCCTTCCTTTTAATTTTAAAAGTCCATTTGCATTCTATGACACTCATGTCTTTTCTTCTTGGAATTAACCTCCATATCTTGTTTTTTATCAATGCCTTAAATTCAGCATCCATCACTTATTTCCACTCTGGAAACTGCGAAACGTCAGTATAACTCGTCGATTCAGTAATGGAGATGAATGCTCTTCGATTTGTCAAATAAGGAATAGTGCCATCAGTGAACTACCTTGACCTTCGTATATTATTTTGTAGCCTTGTTCTCATTGGATTAGCATCAACCTGGGTACCTGCAGAGTCAAGTTCAACACAAAGATCATTGATTGCAGGGTTAGTACGACTATCACTCAATTGAACTTCTTCTGTTGCCAGATAAGATTCAAAGTCTGTAGGTATTTTGTCGGTTTGGTATTGCTGACTAGTCTGGTTTGGTAAAAGCAATGAAGGTAAGACAGTAGGATGAGAAGAATATGAGTTACTGATAGGAGTTTGTTTAGAAGATTTTGCAAAAAGAAACAGTCTCATCGAAGACTACATCACGAGAGATATACACCCTGTGGATCTGTCAAGGCATAAATATCCCTTGTGCATGCCACTATATCCTAGGAACACACATTGTTTTGTTCTAAATTCAAGTTTCCTGGAGTTATAAGGATGAAAGTTAGGCCACCAAGCACAACCGAAAATTCTAAGCAACGAATAGTTAGGGTCAGTGCCAAGAAGACGTTTAAGAGGAGTTTCATAAGAGATAACACGACTAGGCATCCTATGGATCAGAAAGCATACAGTTCGGAAAGCCTTATCCCTGTACGGTATTGGCAAATGAGATTGAGCAAGAAGAGCAAGACTCGTTTCAACAATGTGTCGGCGCTTGCGTTCGGCTGAACAATTTGGTTAATGAGTGTGAGGGCAAGAAACTTTGTGAGTAATCCCTACACTATTGAAATACTTGTGAAGTTTGTGATATTCACCACCCCAATCTGTTTGAACAGCGCAAATTTTACAATTAAGAATTCATTCTACATGAGTTTGAAATTGAAGAAAGATTTATTCAACATCAGACTTGTTTTTCAGAAAATAAATCCGGGAAAACTAGTTATAATCATCGATGAAGCTAACATAATATTTAAAACCTTCAGTTGATGGCGTAGCTGGTCCCCAGACATCAGAAAAGACCAGTTCTAAAGGAGAGGAAGACACATGTAAAGAAGTCGGAAAAGGAAATTGATGAATCTTGGCTTGCTAGCAAGCATCACAAATGGAGGTATGATTATTTGGATGGACAGCAAGCTTGTGAGTCTTCAAGATTTGTTGAACAATTGGAATGAAAGGATGGCCTAGTCTCTTGTGCCATTGCTCCTGGGTGATTCTGGCTGAGAGAAGAGCTTGACTAGGAAGATTATTTGGAAGAGCATAAAGGTCTCCTTTACACCTGCCTTTGAAGAGGATGTTCTTCGTGGCTCGATCCTTAACAAAGTAATAATGAGGATGAAACTCAACAAATATATTATTATCAAGAGCAAGTTTGTGAACAGAGAGCAAATGCCTATTAATTCTTGGTACATGAAGAACATTTTTGAGAGATAATGGTCTAGAGAAACTGGCAAGAGATGAATGTCCAATATGAGTAATAGGAAAACCTGCACCGTTGGCAACTTGAATCTTATCTCCACCAATGTATCGATCTCTTGTACTCAATATCTCAAGTTTATTGGTGATGTGATCAGACGCGCCTGTGTCAACATACCAATTGGGGTCAGCGTTGTATGAGTTTGTTGTTGCTGCTGCCACACGGTTCTCTTCTGGTTGGTAAGTGCGGTCAAAAAGATGATAACAACGGAGGGCATCATGCCCCACTTTCCCACAGACCTAGCAGATTGGTCGTGGTTTGTTTCCAGTTTGGGCAGCATTGTTCCTCCCATTTTGTGATCTTCCACATCCATGGCCCCTCCACGATTGTTGCGTCCTCCACCGCGCCCTTGATTTCGGGAGACATTGTTGATTGTAGTCATCTAGATATTGGAGTTATTGTGCTCAAGCCTCATCTCGAAGCTTTCCAAATGACCGTAGACATCACTTAAGGTGATAGCATCAATGCGGGCGGTGAGGCTTGTCACCAGGGGGTCATACTCTGAGCTGAGTCTGGCCAGCATATATGAGATGATCTCCTCCCCCTGAAGTGGATTTCCTATGGCAAAAAAGGAATCAGCAAGGCTCTTTACCTTGCGGAAATAGTCACTAATGGACATGTCCTTTTGCAGCGTTGAGAGCTACATGCAGATCTGCATAATCCAAGCTCTAGAGCTTGATAAAAACATTTTCTCAAGAGCAAGCCATACATCCCTAGAAGTTGATAGGAAGACAACATGAGAGAGGACTTCTTCGGTTAATGAGGACACTAGTTGATCCTATTGAAACCATATGCGATACTCTTAGTTCGGGACTATAGCAGTTTCTCCATCACCGGATTGTGTGATAGTTGCCGGAGGGCATTGGATGGTGCCTTCAACGTAGCCGAGCAACTGTTGGCTACGCAAGTATGGAAGGAATTGTGTCTTCCACAGTAGATAGTTGTCCCTTGTCAGCTTCACATTGATGATATGGTTGAAGGAGGATGTAGGAAGTAGGCTTGCTGAGGTAAAAGAATTGATGTTTATGGATGTAGGTGAGGACACATAACTTGAAAGAGATAGGAAAGTCATTGCAATGGATCCGCAAGCTCTAAAACCATTTAAAAAATCAATGAAGCTGAATTATGTTCAAGGTGCTGTCCTCTATAGATTGGTTCTGATATTTATATTAGTGATGTACAACAGCATTTGGAGAAGAAGTAAAACACTAGCCTACAAGGCACCACGTGTGGCACTAATGCAGTAACCACCCTACATGCATAGCATGACTAAGAATGAGTCAAAACTAATTAATTCTTCTAACACAATTCATTAATTGAATTCAATCAAACCAGTTTGGTAGACTAACCTCGGCCATTTTGTTCATCAAGCAACCAAGGGGCTTAAAATATTGCATCCAAACTCCAATAAATTATTTAGATGACACTAAATAATTATCATAACAAGATAAAATCTAATCACAATAAGATAATGAGACAATTTGAACATGATCTTAAAGGACAAGAAACACATTTCAAGAAGAACCTTTGCAAAGTCGATACGTATCAATCATTGACTTAAAGAAAACAACAATAGTAAGTTCAAGGAGCAACAACCAGTTTCAATTGATTAATTTCAATAAAATGGCATTAGATAGTGAAGAGAGCAACAGATTATCTCTAATTGCAAGCATGATCAAACTGAAATGGGCAACTAAAAGAATTCTGTTAAGACTTCACAATGAGGCACCCTCTAACAAGAAATGGTTACATGGATAAACAAATAACATACTTCACTTATAATAAACATGATATTAGGTATAATTATACAAGAACTCCATCTAACATAATGAAATATTAATATGATAAAGCAAAATAATCCAAGAACTCCCTATAGCATAATAACTCATTCACTGCTAAAAAGATTTAATCAAGGAAAATTTAGGCCAAAATAATTCAATAATATAACATTACCAATCAGTCAACAAAACTAAATGAGTTCAATCCCAGAGAAAACATTTTAGGTTCAAGAAGTTCAATTAAAGCATTCTCACAAGAAGTTCAATTAACATGTGATGTAAGAAATTCATAAAAATCATAAAGAGTTTCTCATAGCAGGCAGAAGCATTGAACACACATGCACAACTGCACATGCACAAGCATATGGGAAACAATGCCGAGTACATTTGCAGACTAGTATTAGATATGAGTTTTATTAGACATAAATGCAGTGTTAACAAATGGAACCAAGATAACAAAGACAATATATTCAACCATTCAAGTCTGAATACTTGGTGGGCAATACTTAAAGTACAGGTAAACAAGCCATACCTCATCATTATTGACCACTTCCTAAATGCATTGCTCGTCACGAGAATCGAAAGGAACAGAAGATTCCAATAAGGCACATGAAGAGGATCACATGCTGGCGTAACAATGGCCTAGATTGAACTGGTATCTATCCTCTTATTAATTAGATTAACCTACACAGAAACAAGTACATGAAGCGGATTATTAATAGAGAGATGACACATAGCTTCCATCACAAGTGATGTTCCAATATCTGAAGATTGGCTTAAATGTTTAATAAAATCATAAGAGGAAGTTCAAAGTACCAAGTTAGAAAGACAAAGATTGAATAGAACATGCCCTGCAACCTACTTGATGAGCAAAATTATCACAAAACATTAGTCACGCATTTGCCAAGATTGAAATTGAATAAGAAACACAACCCAAAGGTTATAACACCAAGATGAACTGACTTAATTATGGTTTTCCTTCGTCATGAGACCAAGCAAAACGTCCCATGTAAAGATAAGTAAAACAGGGGAAGAATGAGTTTATAAACTCTAAGTATTTAGGTGATAGAGAAATAACTGAAGTATCACTACTTCTAGTAGTCAAAACATCAGTATCTTTAGAATCATCAGTCACATCTAACTCCACATCAATAATCTGTGCAGTAGGACCCATGGAATAGAGAATTTGAGGCAAAAGCATAGTACATAGAGATACATTTGTGATATCAATTCTAAAACATCTGGAAACAGTTTGAGAGACCCAGCAATAGTTTCTCAATTGTTTGAAGAAGTCCTCCCAGTAGTTTATAGTTAACAGTCTTCTTATCTCTACAAGGTGGAAAAAGTGGACTAGGTAAAAAAGCCCTGAAAGGAGGACAAAGACAATCCACTGCATCTAAATCAAGCTTAAGCCAAGCCAAGGCAACTATTACCACAAATTTCACTATACTTCCCCAAAATGGATGCCATATGATCCGACAAATGTATAATATATTTTGACACCTCAGTAACAAAGAAAGGGGATTTCCCCTTATACCGCAAAGTAATGAAAACAAAAGGAATAAGCAAGACAGAGAATAAATAACAACAATTAACAATTAAAATCAAATACTAATTAAATGATTTAACCTATAGAAATTCAAGATTTGGCGCAACTTTCACAAGGTAAATATTAGCACAATCCTAGAGCTTCCGTGAGTCATCACCTCATTCCTGAACATATTCAACAAGATTAGAAAACAACAAAAGCCTTGTCACCAACGATGGAGAGCTGAATCCTCAAAAAAATAAAACATTTATAGAGAGAGATAAATGGACGCATGATTGCTTGTGTACGAGGCACACAAATTTCTTACATGCCTTCAATTACTTGAAAAATAAACAGCAATGTTTGATCTGATTAAAAAACAAAATGGTTTTTTTAAAATTAAAAAAAAAAAAAAAAACCCTCCAATGCAAATGTGCTCGAGATAAAACAGTAGAAAAAAAAGAATTTTAAATTTCAAGATAACCAAATGCATCTCATCAGCCTTGATCTTGCCATTATTTCCACTGAGAATCAACCTCCAACCAGCTAGTCACAGGCCTCCCTCTCACCTGGACGCCATTGACACACAAGAACCGGTGAAGATCGTTAAAAAGGCATCAGAAAACAACAGAGAAATCAAAGGGTATGGAGAGAAAAGCATAGAACCTCTGGAGCTGGCCATGGATCTTCGATCGAGCTCCAGCGATGATGACATTGGAGGAAAGGGTTTCCAACGAGAAGAGAAGCGAGAGAGGAGCGGGAAGAGAGGGGAGAAGAAAGACTTGAGAAGAAGCGAAGAGAATGGTTGCTTAAATAGTGAGCTAGCGGATCCGGTATAATTACTTCTCGGATTTGAATTGGTTTTGAGGATCCGAAATCGGATTGCCCTGACTGACTAATAAGAGAACATAGTCAACATACATGGAAAGGGCTAACGGTTATATATACATACACGGAAATGGATCTGGAACTTGACAATGTAGATCCGAGACCCGTTAGGCCTAACGGCTAATATATATATAATGGAAATGGATTCGGATTCTTAGTAATGAAGATCCAAGAACCATTATGTCTAAAAGAAATATTAATAGTAGTTAAATATATGTGGAAACGGATTCGGGTTCTTAACAATGAGAAGATCCGAGAGTATATATATGTGTGTGTATGGAAATGGATTTGGATTCTTAATAATGAAGATCCAAAAACCATGATATCTAAAGTATATATTTAAAAACAGTTAAATATGTATGGAAATGTATCCGAGTTTTTAACAATGAAGATCCCAGAACTATCATGCCGAAGAGCTATTTTTTTATAATTACTATTCCATCATGCCTGAGAGCTACATTTATGATATATTGATATATATATATTATTACATGACAATCTTACTTTCTAGTATAAATCTAATGCATGACATAAATAAGCATTCCATCAAATATTTAAATAGAAAACAAATAAATCATAATACATTTGTGTGTGTAATATTAATTTAAACAAATTAATCCTATAAATTATAATTATACATGAAATTATTTTTACAGCCACATGTTGGTAATTTTTTTTTTTTAATATTTTAGTGTATGAATCCTACAAAACTTATTAAAACAAATATCAACTATTAGATCCAAATCCAAAAATAAAAATTACGCATAATTTCAAGCAAGTCAAAACCCTTGATTCCCTCACCCACCATCATTAGTCCTACTAAGAAAAATCTTTTAGAGTATATATATATATATAAAGATAAAGTTTACAAATTTAATAATTATATTCATAAATAAAAATAGTATGATAATCTGAAATTTCACTCTGTTTCTGATATTATATAAAAATATTTTATTATAATGTGAAGGTTGGGTTTAAGCTTAAAAGTATAATTTTTGAGAATAATACTAACGTTACTCTCTCACTCAAAATATATCTTTTGGCTGATTTATTAGTAATTTTACTTTATTTTTACTATTTATACTATAATTTTGATACCAAAAAGTAAATTAAAAAAAAAACATGCATATGCCAATTATAAATTAGATAAATTTGGATTTGTAATTCTAGTCCAAAAGGATGAAATTTCAATCACATAAAACCATATGTTTTATATGTAAATATAAATTTGCAAATATGAATCCTATATATAAGGTATAATATCTTTGTATATCAACGGTAAATTGTGCATATTAATAGATATAAATTTATTACCTTTTAATGCAATGTACTTATTTATTGTATTACCACGCATTTTTAAATTGAAATCTCATCAAAATGTTACTTTATTATCCAAACAATTAAAACCATTTTGGTAGTTTCCTTTTTTACCATTCATAGAATAGTATTGTTACCTAACAAAATCCAATGTTATATTAGTAAATTTTAATTAATATACAAACTTGATAAATTTAGATACATCATGCATGCAAATATAAAAGCAGATAATCAATATAATTAAGTTGTCAATTGATTTATTTCTATGTTAATCCAAACAATTAGTATCATTATGCTAGTTTCCTTTATTTTCATTCGTAGAATAATATTGTTACCAAATGAAATCCAATGTTGTATTAGTAAATTTCAATATACAAACTTGATAAATTTGGATTTATTATGCATGCAAAATATTACTTTATATTACTTTGTAAACATGGATAATCAAGATAACTAAGTTGTCAATTGATTTATTTCTAAGTTTATCCAAGTAATTAATATCGTTATGCTAGTTTCTTTTATTACTATTCATATCATAGTATTGTTACCAAACGAAATCCAATGTTACCAATAAAAAACAAAGACAATTTTAATTATATTAAGTATACATACTTCTTTTATCAAACAAACATCAAGATGTAAATAAGGAGATTTGATTACAATGGTAACAATGCCAAACATGGGAATCATGCATGATAAGGAGCACAATAAAATAAAATAAAACTAAATTTGGTATGTTTAGAATTGTTGTGGGATGGAAAGAAGAGATTCACCATCTATAAATATAGCATTGATATTCATGCAGAACTCAATCAAAGCTATCCAAGAATTCCAACAAATTGTTCCTGTGAAAAATGGCAGCCAATGTTGTTGTCTCCAAACAAGGAGATGGGCAATACACCACTCTTGCTGATGCCGTGAAAAATATTCCCATCAATCATCAAGGAACTTACATCATACAGATCAAGGCTGGCGTTTACGACGAAAATGTGATTATCAATAACTCTAATATCACTCTTCTCGGTGATGGCATGGGCAAGACTATCTTTCGTAGCAGTCGAAACAAAAGAGGTGGTTACGGTATATCAGTGTCTGGTGCAGTTGGTAATAGTTTCTGTTTTTCGTATTCTTGAATTTGATTTCATTTTCATATCTTTGATTTGTTGTTTCATGTGTTTATTTTGGTTAGTTCTATTGGGAGATAACTTCATTGTTAAAAACATTACTTTCGAGAACACATCAGACCCGGCGAATGGTCAAGCTGTGGCTCTGTATAGCAATGGTGACAAATCTGTGTTTTATCTCTGTGAATTCATCAGTCACCAAGACACATTGTATGTGAACGGTAACAGACAGTTCTTCAGAGAATGCGACATAAGTGGAACTATTGATTTCATCTTTGGAGATGCTGCAATGATCTTACAGAAATGCAACATTAAGTTTCGACAACCGATCGGTAAGCAAACCAATACGATGACGGCTCAAGGACGGACTGATCCAAACTCGAAGACTGCCATTGTTGTCCATGATTGCAAAATAATTGCAGACAATGGTTTTGTGCCAGGATCAGTACTGTGTTATCTTGGAAGACCATGGAAGCAGTTCTCCAGAACAATTGTCATGCAATCAGACATTGACAAGGTGATTGATCCTGCTGGCTGGATTCAGTGGCCTGGACATTCAGACTATATCAATACTTTGGATTACGAGGAATTTTGCAATATAGGTCCAGGATCAAGCACTGGAAATCGTGTGAAATTATGGCCTGGGTACAAACAGAAGGTGACTGCAAATGATGTAAGGCAATTTACGGTGACAGACTTCATCAATGGAGATCAATGGCTTCCTGCAATAGGTGTTCCATTCACCCCAGGCTTACTGGAGGATATGAACTGCACTTAATATTACTAGTGTTCGTTGTCTCATCTTAAATAAATCAGAGTCAGTCTTAGAACAATAGTTAGTTTGGTGTCTATTATTAGTAGTGCCAGTATTGTCCGTTCATTTGTTATGTTAGTTCAGTTGGTTTGCTTTCCAAAATAAATAAGTAAACTCGTTTGTTTTCTCATGGCTTGGTTTTAATTCATAAATACGAGTTCGCAGACCGAAGTGAAATGTTAGTTCTTGATCGATAATTATATATTGGATGTGTATGCACATTATATGAAATTTTACATACTACAGGGGTAATAAATGCAAACACCTTCCAAAAAAAAAACAAAGCAGAATAGGAAGTCTTGCTTTTATTATTATTATTATTATTATTATTATTATTTTGATAAAAATGACAAAGATGCCAAGAAACATGTAAATTTAGATAGTATCACAGTGACTTAATGACCTCTAAAAATTTATTTACTCGGTCAGATATTAAATGTGACGATTAAAGTACTATCATGCGCACTTTCAAAAGATATTTCAGAAACCAAACGAAATTAATAAATCTTTTTGCCGTGCAACTATGGAGAAGAAGAGTCTAACATTCTATACACAATAACATATAGTATTATCGACCTCAAAATTCAATTATGTGTCTGTCTATTTACTGTTTTCATAACATTTCATTATACTTGTAGTGGTGTGTGTATATATATATTTGATATTGGGCAAGCCACAGGAGTTATGGGACCCAAAATTCAATTATGTGTCTACCTATATATTATTTTCATAACATGTCACTATACTTGTAGTGGTGTATATATATATTTTTTTGACATTGGACAAGCCACAGGAGTTATGGACATGCACAGGACTAAGAAATGGATATCTAATCCTACACCCTCACTCGGGATGTGGGGCACAAGTTACAAGCCCAAGCCCAAGCCCAAGCCCATGCCCATGCTAGGGACTGTTATCACCACTTTGCTACCGGGGGATTCAAACTCAGGGGTGGGGAAAAAAGATTATTCAAAAAAGCCCCTGAAATTATAAAAAATTTCAGTTTACCGACATGCCCTTGCCTCGTTCGCGCGCATCCAGGCCTCGTCTTCTTCCCCCTTCCCTCACTCCTATGTACTCCTGCACCCCCCTCTCCTTCTCTTCAAATCCTCTTCTTCTCTCCATCAATGGCCTTCTCCTTCTCCTCCTTCTCCAATGGCGTCTCTTCTCCTCCATCTCTTCCTCCTCTTCTCAATCCCCCTCTCCTCTCCTTGCTCCGACCTCTGCGCCGACCTCCAGATCCCCTCCCCTTTCCGCCTTAACGCCTCCTGCGGCCCTCCCATCGACGCCTTCCTCCTTTCCTGCCCCCCTAACTCCACCTCTCCTTTCCTCTCCCTCGCCTCCGCTCTCCTCCGCGTTATCGATTTCCGATCTTCAGGTACTCTTCTCCTTGATTACTCCTCGAATTCATCTTCCTCTTCTTGCGATCGCTGGTATTCCGATCTCGACGCGTCCGCCGTCTTCTCCCGGAGCTCCTTCTTCGCGATCACCGCCAACAATGTCCTACGCCTCTACGACTGCGAGGATTCGTCTGTCTGCAAGACGGGTTGCGAGGAGATCAATGGTGGCCGGTGCGAGCGGAATGGGACTAGCTTTGGGTGTTGCTATCCCTTGTCCGATGGTAGTGTTTGGAAGACTGGGGATGGATTTGGGGTTTTCTCGGAGTTTGGGTGTCGAGGGTTTTCGAGCTGGGTTGTTGGAAGGGGACAAGCGGCGCAGCGTGGGATTGAGGTTGAGTGGGCGGTGCCGAGAGGTTATTCGGAGGGAGAGGTTTGCTCGGTGGGGGCGACAGTGGTCAATGCTACTGCGGTTCCTGGTGGGGTTCGCTGTAGCTGCAACGCCGGGATGGTTGGAGATGGATTCAAACACGGCACTGGTTGTTCCAAACGTGAGTAGACTTCTTCTTTGATGTTATGTTTGCATGGGATCTTTATCTTTTACATCTATCTTCATGCAAAGTTTTTGGATTTAGAGGTGCACCTTTTTTTTTTTTTTTTTTTTGTGATGATTAGTTTTAGATTTTTATTCTATCATTGTTTCTTGAAAATATTTTGGTATGTCATTTTATCATTAGATTTGAGGAAAGCTATGATTTTTAGTTGAAATTATAAATTTTACAGATGTGGATTGGAACAGGGGATTGCTTTTGTTGTAGCTGATGACATTCTCTCTCTCTCTCTCTCTCTCTCTTTTTGGTTAATGGCGTGAAACCTATGGTTGACTGCTTCATGGCATGATAAAATGGTTTATAAATTAATACAAAATGTGAATAAATGAATATTGGAAAGTAGGTATTTTTTTTTTTTTTTTTTTTTATGAGAATGCTTAGTTGAGGAATTGAGTGGTAGCGTTTTTCTCCTTGGAGGACATAAACATGGGTTCACTGAAAGACACGCATGTTGTAAGTGATAATAAATATCTGTATACAAAAACCTGTCTTTGCAGACATCAGGTTTGTAAGTTTATTACC
Organism: Dioscorea alata; assembly: GCA_020875875.1. Taxonomy (NCBI): domain Eukaryota; kingdom Viridiplantae; phylum Streptophyta; class Magnoliopsida; order Dioscoreales; family Dioscoreaceae; genus Dioscorea; species Dioscorea alata. The sequence continues at coordinate 20,051,870 of CM037024.1, forward strand.
TAATGGTTTTTCATCAAAATAAATTGTAGGACAAAAGAGTGAATGCTCATATGGAAAGATCATGAACTGTTTGCGGTAATTGCACCAATCCTAATGCATAAAGTGAGGTATTATCTTAAATGAAGGATCAAGAAATTTATAGTGTTTCGTGCATTTAATGAATAAATGGCAAGTCAGCATGAAACAAACTTCAGACCATTCGTATCAAACTTCTGCTCAAGCATGGACACAAACCTTCACTGGTACATTTGTATCAATCCCTGCACTTTTTCCTTTGGGTCACTACTGTATCAATCTTGTTGTATATTAGACAATTTCCCTGTGCTTTATGCTTCATCATGTCTTTCTGAGAGATACCTCTCTTGGTGTCTTGGAATACCTTTTATCTGTACTTTTTAAGTCTTTGATGTTTGAAATAATTCCCTCCAAGCTTTTGTGCAGATTTACATTTCTGTAATCTAGTTTATAAAAAATAGATTGTTAAGAATTCTTTTTGAATTGGGGAAGACAGCTTACTCTGATCTTGAATTTACAGCTTCCAACAGTGATGGGAGAGATGGCTGCAACGGAAAGCATAGCAGGAAAAGAGTTACTATTCTTGCTGGTATAAATTTTAGTCCTTAACATGATACTCTCTTCCTTGAAATATGTAGGATACTTGTTTTGCCTCTGTTTACTTTATGACCTTTATCTTTAGTGCACTGCAGGATTTGTTTTCATGCTTTTATATGCACTGGACTGTTGAGGATGAATGATTTGATTTAAGTTCCAAACATTTGCATATTCTAAATTCTCATCTTGTTTTGTTTTTTTATTAAGTTGTTCTTTATGTTTTTTGCTTGATATGTTAGTGGTACTTGGCTGCGGATTGCTTCTTACCGCAACGGTTGCATTTCTGTGGTTTGTACTAAGACAATCTTCTAAGGGCAAGAGGTGGGATCTTGACCCAGCCTGCCTACCAAAGATCCTTGGCAATGCATGCAGGACTCGGCTATTCACTTATGAAGAACTTAAAGAAGCTACAAAGGGTTTTGAAGATCACAAGGTAGTAGCTGCCGTTGATGGAACAGTTCATACTGGAGTTCTTGATGATGGGTCGCTTGTGGCTGTCCAGAAAGTAAGATGTGAGACTCAACAAAACCTGAGGCAAGTCTTGGAGAGAGTAGAACTCCTGTCTCAAATCTCTCACAGGAACATTGCCCGAATTATCGGATGCTCCATTGGTTCAGGTTACACACTCCTGCTTGTTCATGAGTTCTTCTCAAGCAGGACTTTGGAAGAGCTCCTGCAGCAAGGGAAAGGAAATGGCCTTAACTGGTACAATAGAATCAGCATTGCGACTGAGATTGCAAGTGCTGTCGCTTATCTTCAATATGAGATCTCTCCTCCTATCTACATTCAAGACCTCAATTCTCATGACATCTTTGTGGAAATCAACTACTCAGTTAAAGTCGCTAGCTTTAAATTCCTATCCTCTGTTGGAACCTCTTCCGATGCAAATGTTATTGCCAACTTTGGTTTGATTCTCCTGGAGCTTGTTGTTGGCTCAAAATGTGGAGACATGTTGGGAATTGTCTTGCCTAAAATAGAAGACAGGAAGTTCCGTGAGATTGTCGATCCATGTCTTGGATACGCTGAAGAACTCCCAGTTCAACGTGAACAAATTGAAACAGTGGCATGCCTCGCTCTTAAATGCTTATCGAGCAGAGAGAACGAAGGTGTTTGTATTGTTGGAATTGCAAAGGAACTCATGAACATTCTCAATGGATTTCCTGGTAGCAGCAGCAGCAGAATGCGGCCTTCATTGGAAGAAACATTCTCAAACTCAAGTCTTCTGCAGATGATTTCAATGTCCCCAGACTCTTTACATGTTCCTTAATGAGATGAACAAAAAAAAAAGAAGCAGAATTCCCTCGTTTTAAAGATAATGTAATAGAGGTAAGTAATCCTTTGCTTTGACTGTAGAATGACTCAGCTCTTGTATGGATATGGTTGCTTTAACTTAAATGAATGCTTCCTTTGCTTACATTGGGTCCACACTAATGTGATAATAGCAAGTGTTTTGTTTTGTTTTCTTTGAACTTTTCAATTGGTTTGTTTCTGCAGATGGTTTTGTTGATATTGGTGTCAGATCATGAGATACCCAGGTCAGGCGACACATGAGAGGTGAGGAATGTATTAGTGGGAGTTGGTGGTGTTATTCTTTTGCTTTATGTGACCCACTTGTTATTTCCGGATTATAACTTATGATTTCAGTTTATGATATAAACTGCCAAGGCAATTAGGTGACCCATTTTGTGTGATAGTTATAGTATTAATTAATTATAAGCTTTGCATTTGTTTATCTTGTAAAAGATCTACATTACCTCATTGTCCATCAATGTCACACATTGAAGACAGTGCATTAGTCCCTGATAATTAGGATCTTTGAAGATTTGCAAGCATAGTTTATTGTTATTATTATTGTGAATATCCTACTTATTCTCAAGGTAAAACTTATGAAAACAAACATAGCCGGTTGAAATTGGATTGTTATGCATGCATGTCACATCAACTAGCAAGAAAGCAACATTTGTCCTGTACGGCATTTGAAGTTGAAGAAACCATTGTGTTCCAGCTAAGTTGATTGGGAGAAGACAAGTGGAGGCTATCAAAAGTTTTGTAAATAAATTGGCAATCCTTGGTGGAATGACAACACTAGTGAAACTTTACAATGTCAACAAAGCAACCTCACATACATATATATTTTATTATTTCATCTCAAATTTATGAGATGAATTATCGATTTTTTACATGAGAGTCAAATATTTTATGAAAAACAAGAATGTGAGAAGCTGAAAATATTTTGACAATTATATCATATTTGCTCATGCTAAGTTTTTAAGTAGAAAATACTCTAGATTTTGTATTATGGTTGAACTAGAGAAAGATGCTAAGCTAATTTGATGCTATAATCAAGTCTTTTTGCTTTGTAGGGTGTGTTCCTCTTTAAATGATGAGAAAGGAGGACACTAACAACACATCCAATGGGTCCAGTCCTCCTTTCCCTTTCTCTGCATCTCTAATTTATGATGGTTTGCATGTGACCTTTTAGCCATTATATTTTCCGTTGTCAGTGGATGCCTGGCTTATTCAATGCATTGTGTTTTTTATGAGCTTCACATAACTAAATTTGTTATTATTTAAGTCTGAATTTACTACATTTACTGATGTGTAATTATAAATTATAAATTCTCTAATATGGTACCTTAATACATGGTTACATGTTGTAATTGTGCATCATAAATAAACCAATCAAATAAGCTCTCATACTATTGTTTTTGCTTAGACTAATTTAATCTAAAAATCATATTAACAAATTACAAATGAAAATCGGAGGTACGGGTTTTTGATAAATTTGTGATTGATCCACTTTGAAAAATTATTGGACTTATTTAAAAGAAAATTTAAAAGTAAAATTTTAATCATCAAATAAGAACTCATCACTTATGTACGTACGCATTACATCTATGTTTATAAAAACCATGTCAAACAAATGTCAGATGTTTTTAATTCTCTTTTAAACATATTTATAATAAAAAAATTAAAATTTTAAATTTTAAAAATATGAACCATGGATTAGCCATAGAAAACTATCAAGGCATGTAATTGAGAGATCTCAAGTTCGAACATCTCAAATTACAATTTATTTTTTAGGTCCGTTGTGAGAGTTCTATATTTTTAAGTCATTGTGTTTATTTTTTATTTTATCGTTGTCGTTTTTATTAAAAAAATTAAAAAATAAAAAATAAAATCCTGACCTGAGTCTGGGCGTCCTACGGCCTGTAAAGTCACTGGCATGGCAGTGGCAGGTGTAAGGCCTGTCCTAATCCGACAGACATCCTTAAATTGACTTCAAATCAGCTACTCGATCCCAAACATCATTCAATTCTTGACATCCTTATCCAAGACAAACATGTGTGCGTTGTAAGCTAACTATTGGTCAAGAGTTATTGTTTGCTGTCCGTAACTTGATATCCTTTATTTAATATCATTTCACATTGAATGCAATCTCACCGTACATCGTTCAGTCATGTCTATCATGACCGTCAAATGTGGCTTAATTTGTGTAAATTGATTCTGCATCTTAATCATGATTAGTCGTCAGATTAAGCCTCTATTTATTTATTTACTATTTATTTTATTATTTATATATTGGTAATGCATGGATTGGATTGGAGTTCTATTTATTTTGGTACAGTCTTTAATTGTCATGAGAATATTTGTCAGATAAATGATTAAAATAAATTTAGATACCAATAACGTTATAAAATTATTATTTGTGTGGTGCATTGAGACCGGACAATTTTTATTTATGATGTATTAAATGAAATAAAAATATCAAAGGTATAACATATTACTAAAAAAATAAAAAATATGATATTGGTAATGTAAACTATCAAAAATATCAAAAATAAAACAAAAAGGATATTTAAAGAAGTTATGCTTTCTATATTTCAACATAAAATCCCCTCCATTGTAAAATAGTGAAATTAAAGCTTTTTTACCGCAATTAAAAATATAGGCAAGATTTTATTTCCCTTTTAAATTAAATATATAGGATTTGAATCTCTTCCAAACTCAAAAATTACGAATTCGATTATGTGATTTTGTCTAAATTTAATAATAATAATAATAATATTATTATTATTATTATTATATTTTTGAAAACACTGTGTTGAATTCATGATTTAAATATTAAGAAAGTAATGGTTTTGATAAGCAAATGCAAAAAGTAGAGAAAAGCAAAAATTCCAATGGATTCAATGGAAGCAAATGAAAATGAAAGTGATAAACTTTTCCAATAAGAATATTTGTTTCAATTATCTTAGCTTTAAAATCTAGTGGAATATTTATTAAAAAAATAATTTAGCGGAATATTCACTGAAAATAAATTTTACTTCATTTGTTTTATTTTATTATTATAATAATTCCACCACATGTATTAAAACCCCGCGTAATGGCCAACAGCGCATAAAAAAGTGAAAAAAAAAACATATTTAATATTTTAATGCTAATTCTCACTAAAAATAAAACAAACAAAGAAAAAAAATCAAAGAAATCAAGACAAAAGAAATGTGAAAAACATCTCCAGAGCATCAGCTACTCCATCTCTTTTCTCTGTTCTAACCATCTTTTCAAACTAAAAGAATAAAAAAAAACATCAATTCAAAGTTATTTCAAACTAATCCTAGCCCAACTTTTTTTTAAACTATAATAAAAGAAAATCAAATAAATCTTATCATCAACCCATAATTTTTTTTTAAAGAAAAAAAAAATCACAATCATAAAGCCCAGAAAAGGTCAAAATACCATTACCAACAAATTACACCCACAGAATCATATCAACATTTTCAATCTTTTCCTTCATTCCATTCCCCCACTTCAAGTTGCAACCCAACCCTTTTTTGTTTGTTTTTTCTTTTTTACAAATGCTACAACCATGACCGAATATATAGCTAGTGGCGTGCACAGGAACAATAACAATTCATTCATGAGTTTTTATCAGTGATATAAAAAATAGGTTGTAATTTATAAATTCACTCACACAATCAGAAAAAGTTTTTGACATTGCTATATTTGATATATTTCAAACTCAAACAATAAAAATACTGTAATTCAAGTTTCACAGTATTACTTGATCAAAACTCATTACTAGCCCAACTATATGTAAACCAAACCCAAACCATCCCTTTTGTTAATAATAATATATTAATTAATTAATTAGTTTAGTAATTATATACTAAAAAAGAAAAATGAAAGTTTCAAAACATCCTAAATAGACTTTTTGACATTTGAATTTCCTAAATAAACCATTATTTTCAATACACTTTATAGTTTAACATATATATATATACTCATCGCTTAATATTTATAATTTTGTTTAACATTACATGTTTACGTGTAATAACATAATTTTTCATTAAATATGTTATCTTTTCCTATTTACTATTAATAAGTTTCTGCTTACAATCTGATTCTCATATTTAAAATAATGATTTAAAAAACTGAGAATCAATCATATTAACATTAGTTAAACCACATTTTTATTAGAAGGTCTGAAAAGTAACTTGTTTGAAAAAAAAATAATTTTTAAAAATATTCAAAATTATAGAGTTTTTTTTTTTGTGTGAAATGTGAATAACTTACTTCATAGGCCTATTTGTTGATTACCAATTTTTTTAATTAAATAAAAAAAATGGAAAATTAGAGTGAATATTGAAATTCCCATATTAGCCTTGAGCCCCCAAGGCTCCACGTAGTCAAAGAGCTGAAGACCCGGTAGTCAAAGAAAAGGCATTATAGGCCCAGACCCAGAATAAAAATCCTCACAAGCCTCGCGTTCATACACCGCCGAATCTCAGCATCCACAGCACAATCCCTCCTCTTGCTTGCTTCTCCACTTCTCCTCCTCCTCCTCCTCCTCCTCCTCCTCCTCCGTCTTCTAGCTATGGCCGGCGAGCCTGCATTGCCACCGCCCTCCTCGTACTGGTTCGACGCCTGTGAGGACGACGATGCGCTCTGTGGTATCGACTTCGCGGACTTGGACGCTGCTATGCTGCCTGCTATCCCTTTTGATCAGGATGAGGATGAGGATGGATTTTTAGGTGAGATCGATCGGATTCTTGAGAGTATTAACAGGGAGAGTGATGAACCGCAGCAGCAGCAGGCGCCGCCGCCTGTGATTGGTGTGGGGGAGAGTGTTTGTGAGGTGAAGGTTGATGTTTGTCGAGTGGAGAACGGTGGCGGTGTGGGGGATGGGGATAATCGTTGCCAGATGGAGGTAAAGAGGGAGCGAGGAGGAGATCAGATGGAGGAGAAGAGGTATGCGTCTGGTCGGCATGAACGGTGCCGTGAGCCCAGAAGGTGGGGGCGTGAGTGGCAAGAGGGTGATCGCCGGAGGTGGGATGGTGATCGGGGGCGGAAGAGAGATAGGGATGGGAGGGATGGGGAGTGGAGGGATAGGGAGAGTCGAGGGTACTGGGAAAGGGACAAGAGTGGTAAAGCAGTGTATAAACCTGGGAATTGGGAGCCTGAGTGCAATCGGGAAGTCAAGAAGGTGAAACTGGAGAGCCCGGAGAATGGGAGGAGCCCTGAGAAGAAGCAGGAGGAGAAGAAGGAGAAGCCTGCTGAAGAGCAAGCCCGAAAATATCAACTTGACGTTCTTGATCAGGCCAAGAAGAAGAACACCATTGCTTTTCTTGAGACTGGGGCCGGGAAGACGCTTATTGCTGTGCTTTTAATCAAGAGCATTTGTGCTGAGATGCTTAAAGAGAACAAGAAAATGTTGGCCATCTTTTTAGTGCCTAAAGTCCCGCTTGTCTATCAGGTAAGACAATGATCATTTCTTTGATGAGGGATTTTGGTTCAACTTTGGATTTTGGTCTCAGTAATTTGGACTTGGTTGTTGCAGCAAGCGGAAGTGATACGGGAGAGAACTGGATACAGAGTTGGTCATTATTGTGGGGAGATGGGTCAGGATTTCTGGGATGCCCGGAGGTGGCAGCGTGAATTCGAGTCGAAGCAGGTATAAACGCTATCTTCTTTCGGTGTAACGTCATTCTTCCCTGTCAAATGATGTCTGTTATTCTCCGATGCTTGAGCCACAGCCCTTTTCTAAACACTTTCTTTAGTGAATCCTCTACAAATAATACTTGGTGTAGTAGCTGTTGATTGTAGAAACAAAATTTAGCTCGCCATAAATTTACCTACAAGCATCTACCTTTGCTAACTAGGTGTGATTCTTCTTTACAAGCAGCATCTATGTCATTCATCTTCAATGCTTTCTCTTAATTGTTCTTTTAAAACAATCAGGATCTTCTCATATACAGTAGGAATGAGAATTGATTGTTTCACTGTGAAGCACAGAAAATATTACCCATGCAACCAATTTAGATGCATGGTATCAAGGTTCTGTTAGGGTTTGAGTGCAGGGAACTGTATCTGAACAATGGAACTTCAGGTTCAAATATTTTAAGGTGCTTTACTAGGTCAGATATTGATATTAGATTCTCGGGGTAACCTAAAAGCAGTTTGGTGTGTTGAACAGGAACTTTTAGTTCTGGGTACATATATCCAATAAAGTCAGTTAAAGTCATTCATGTCTTGGCATGCTATGCATGTGCCATACTGTCTTGGGCAGCAGAATATAGTCAGAGTCATACTTCATGATCATGCCTAACCAGAAACTGGCAAGGTTACACTAATATAACTCAGGGATTTTTTTTTTTTTAACTGACAGTTGAGTGTCTAGAACAATCAGTCAGTAGAAACATCTGATGATCAGATATCATGATTTCACCTGTTCTTTGATTTGTGTGCCTCCAAAGCTGAATGTGTTGAGTGAGTTGTTTTCACATTTTCTCTCGCTTAAAAAAATTGAGCAACTTTTGTTACAAGTTGACAACATAAGCTTCTTTTTTCTCTGAAGTTAGTGATTTCATACAGCAGGACCTGCTATTGTTGCTTGATAATTTCAACTTTCTAACATGTTGAGAAAAACTTAATTTGTTGGCATTGATGATTAAAGTCTTTGGCATAAAAAATGTAACTTGGGAAAATTCCATGGAATTGTTTTTGATGCAACAGCACAGGTGTCGAAACTGATATTACTGACTGTATGTGTACTCCAATCTCTAGTTTGCTACATCTTATTTGTTGAAAATTAGATGTTGAAGCATGTTGACCTTTTATTTCTTTCACACTTTAATTCTGTATGATTGTACCATTTTGCTTTAATTGAGAATGACTTACTTGAATTGCAGGTGCTTGTTATGACAGCACAAATTTTATTGAATATTCTCAGGCACAGCATAATAAAAATGGATGCCATTCATCTTCTCATTTTGGATGAATGCCACCATGCTGTGAAAAAACATCCGTATTCTTTAGTGATGTCTGAATTTTACCATACAACTCCCAAAGATAAAAGACCAGCTGTTTTCGGAATGACTGCTTCTCCTGTCAATCTTAAGGGTACATGTAGTTTCAATTTCTGGCTCTTGCTTTTTGCTACCTAATTTTTTTTTCGACCTATTCTGATGGTATTCTTTTATGTATTCTATTATGATAAACATTTATATCATTAAGTCTATGTTTATCCATTCTCTGCAGGAGTTTCTAGTCAAGAAGACTGTGCTATTAAAATTCGGAATCTTGAAACCAAACTTGATTCCATTGTATGTACAATAAAAGATAGAAGAGAGTTGGAGAAACATGTTCCTATGCCTTTAGAAATTATTGTAGAATATGATAAAGCAGCTATGTTGTGTACCCTTCATGAACAAATTAAGCAAATGGAAACTGCAGTTGAAGAAGCTGCAAATTCTAGCTCTAGAAGAAGCAAATGGCAATTCATGGGCGCAAGAGATGCTGGATCAAAAGAAGAACTACGCCTTGTTTATGGTGTTTCTGAAAGAACAGAAAGTGATGGTGCTGCAAATCTAATCCAGAAATTGAGGGCTATCAACTATGCTTTGGGTGAACTTGGACAGTGGTGTGCTTACAAGGTAAAAATAGTTTTTTTTTCTTCCTAATTTCCTTCGTGTCATTTTCACCACTGGCAGTGTTGTTTCACAACTGAGATTGTATTCTTCTTTACAGGTGGCGCATTCGTTTTTAACTGCTTTACAGAATGATGAAAGGGCAAACTACCAGCTTGATGTGAAGTTCCAAGAATCTTACTTGAAGAAGGTTGTTGCTTTATTGCAATGCCAATTATCTGAGGGAGCTGCTGTTAGTGAAAAAGATACAGGAATGGATTTGGACATAAATAATAACCATACCATAGATGAGATTGAGGAAGGAGAGCTGCCTAACAGTCATGGTTAGTGCTTCACTATGCCCTCTTAGAACAGATATTATCTATGTAGATATGTATATATATATATTCATTTGTCAGAATTAAAATAAGACTGTCCTCTTATTGTCTACTGGCTTATAAGAGTCAATCATATGAAGGGCCAGAAAGATGTTTTGTGATGCTAGCCTCATGATTTAAAATGGCAGCATTTTAAATCACGAAACCAGCATCACAAAATGGATTATCCTAGATGTGCCTAGTGGTCTGTTGTATTTATGGTGAAGTTTTGCACTCACTGTTTCTGCTTTAAGATCTACCCAGGTACGGACTTTGGTCATCTGTTGCATCTTGTGTATCTCATGATGTTCCATCTGGTTCTTCCTTTCTGTGCCTGAATATTCCTCTTCCTAGAGGTCATCCTCAAATGCTTGATCATCAGTGAAATTAACCAATTGTTATTGACCACTGCAAGCCTGGATTGTTGCTTAGGGATGCAGTGTATTGATTCTATGCCTTGATGGCTGAGGATCATCTAGTTTAGTGAGAAACATATTCAATCATGTCTTTTTTGACTATGGTCTCTTGTACACTAATCTATCAGTATGCTGTCTGATGGTGATGGATGAAATGCTTTGGGTCTCTCCCTTTGTCTTGTCAGATGATTGTAGAGGCAAGGATTCTCATTTAGGATGTGAGTGATGGTTAACTTCACCTTCTTGATCTAATAGGAAGGATGATTTGTGATCATAAAAGTAATTACTTAAATGTTGTTTTTCAGCAATAAAATTACACATTTTGGTTGTAACTGGTTTCTTCCATGGCACTCATATGACTGCCTCTCTGATTAGTTGTCTTTCTTTTGATCTTTCACATGTCTTTCTTTAATAATTAATACTTTCACAGTCCATTCTTTGAATTTTTTCTGCATGTAAATTCTAGCTAGCCTTTTTAGCATCTCTAGTCATTGTGCATGCGCACTATTTAATTCTTTTATTTAGAACTGAGACCATCAAATGATCAATGGACTTCTAAGTTTTAATATGTGCACACATTGACATGCTTTTTCCAGCTGTTTCTGGTGGTGAGCATGTCGATGTAATAATTGGAGCTGCTGTGGCGGATGGAAAAGTCACCCCAAAAGTGCAGGCATTAATTAAAATACTTCTAAAGTACCAACAAACGGAAGATTTCCGTGCAATAATCTTTGTGGAGCGAGTTGTTGCTGCTTTGGTTCTTCCGAAGGTTGATTAGTTTCCAGTTTTCTTATATGTGATTAAGTGGATTTAACATTGTTAACATCCACTAATATTCTCTATTACCTGCAGGTTTTTGCTGATCTTCCATCCCTTAGCTTCATCAAGTGTGCAAGCTTGATTGGGCACAACAATAATCAGGAAATGCGCACATGTCAAATGCAAGACACCATTGCTAAATTTCGTGATGGTCGAGTATGTTCCTCCAACTTCTTCTTCTCAGCATATAGGTCAGGGATGTTGGTTTTTGTTTGCGAAAATCAATTTATGGATCAGTGGTCTAGTGCAGTTGTTTATACTCTTTGTTTCTAATTGAAGTCATCCTTCATTGAACCATTGCTAGCATTTACACTTTTGCCAAGATTTATTAGCTTATGATTGATAAAAAAGAGCAGACACATTGTTATACTTATTCGAAAGCTGCCTATGAGGAAGTGGCCAATATTGATTTTCAGGTTAATTTATTAGTAGCTACCAGTGTTGCTGAAGAAGGGCTTGATATTCGTCAATGCAATGTTGTCATTCGCTTTGACCTTGCTAAAACTGTCTTGGCATATATTCAATCTAGAGGCCGTGCAAGGAAGCCTGGATCTGATTACATATTGATGCTTGAGAGGTACTTATGTATATATATATATACATACATATTATATTAGTGTTTTATGTTCTATAAGCTAATCATCTGAATCCTGATTAAACTGGTTTCAGAGGTAATTTGTCACATGAAACATTCTTGAGGAATGCTCGTAATAGTGAGGAGACACTGAGAAAAGAAGCTATTGAGAGGACTGATCTGAGTCATCTGAAGGGTACTTCAAAGTTAACTCTAACTGAGGCTTTACCGACTTCAGTTTACCAGGTGCAGTCAACTGGTGCAATTGTGAGCTTGAATTCTGCGGTGGGGCTGATCCATTTTTACTGTTCCCAGTTACCAAGTGACAGGTGCCAGTTTGTTTTTGTATGTTCTATCTGTAACTACTAGCAATAAAACTGAATTTGACATGAATTGCTCATTTAGGTACTCAATACTCCGTCCCGAGTTTATCATGGAACGACATGAGAGACCTGCAGTTTCTACCGAGTATTCATGCAAACTTCAGCTCCCATGTAATGCTCCATTTGAAAAGCTTGAGGGTCCTGTTTGCAGTTCTATGCGCCTCGCACAACAGGCATGGCATTTTTTATTTTATTTTTACTATGCATTTATTTATTTTTTCCTTTAGCATGTAGAATTGACTTTGTATGCTACACAGGATAGACTGAAATCAGCTTATATGATATTTGACTTGTAGGCCGTATGCTTGGCTGCTTGCAAGAAACTGCATGAGATGGGAGCATTTACTGACATGCTTTTGCCAGATAAAGGAAATAGGGAGGAAGGTGATAAAATTGAACAGAAGGATGGTGGAGATCCTCTCCCTGGAACAGCACGGCATAGAGAGTTCTACCCTGAAGGTGTTGGAGAAATTCTTCGGGTGAGTTTCTTCTAACTTGTGTGAAATTTTTTTGCTTCAATATCTGTATTGCCATGGGGTTGAATGTGCTGCATGGTTTTATGACTCTCACCACTACAGCTATATATGATTGCTGGATCAAATAATCTAACTGCTATAATTGCATACGGTTGACTTTTTCCTTCTGATCTCTGCATGTGTATGTGTTATTTTGCTTGTAATAATAGAATTCACCTCTACTATGACTAATAGGTAAGACACGCTACTGACCTCACTAGTTAAAATCAAGCCATGATACTTGCTAATAAATTGTGCTTGCCAAAATTGCCAGCAACTTAGGTTGTTGCTGCTGTTGAAGAACTTCTATCTTTATGTCTTGGACAAAGGCCATCTGATGTTCAGTGTGTCTGGTGTATGATCATTAATATACCCTAGTTAGTGAGGTGCATGGAACCATGATTGAAAAGGAGTTGTTTTCTCTTGAACTGATTTAATTCAAATTGTAAAAATTTTATGAAGGCTGTTACTTATCTAATGCACTTCATCTAGAGGATAGAAAAAGCTTTGTTGTTTGTGATTCCTTAGTTGGTTTCAAGAATTAAATACATATATGCAACAAATTGATTGCAGATTACATGTGATGGTTGTTCAGTTTTCACCTCTGGCGGATTGTCTGCAATGATTGGTAGTCTTTTCTAATCTCTAGCTTACGTATGGTTGTACATGTAGATGGTGTTAACTAAAAACTTCCTTCTTCACTCAATACTGAATTTGTTGTCAGCTCAACTCAGGGACAGCTGTTCTTGCCATAGTCATGGAAAATTTTTTCAGGACTGAAATGCTTTAAAGACTTCATGATCTAGCTTTATGTGAATGACCTTAAAGTCCTCAGTGATAACTTCCCACTGACCAGTTAAAGACTGGTAGAGCTACTAGATGTTGTCACTTGTCATAGGCCTTTTTACTATTTTTTTTTTTGCCCTATTCATGATGCTGGAACTCCTCTGCTGCCTGGTTAACCTGTCATAGCCTGTTGTATCTTTCAGATCCTCTGCTTATGCAACATAATCTTTCCTACAATATGCTTCTGAAATTTCCAATACTAGGAACTTTAAAGTTCATGGTGATTTTATATAAAGTTAATGTGCTTTAGCAAGATGCACATTTGCATTGTTCCAAATCTTGTTGTCGTGGTACTTTAGTTTATTGCTATTTTCTTCACTAATATGAATGCTTTGGCATCATTTTAGGGGGATTGGATTTTATGTGGCAGAGATGACTGTCACAGCTCCAAGATATTTCAATTGTACATGTATTCTGTTAAATGCGCTAACTCTGGAGTTTCTAAAGATCCATTCCTTACACAAGTTTCAGAATTTGCTGTGCTTTTTGGCAATGAACTGGATGCAGAGGTATGATTTTTAATATAACATTCAATCCAAGACATTCTAGATTTTATGGTCTACATAATCACTGTAATGCTATCTTTCTAGGTATTATCGATTTCGATGGATCTCTTTGTAGCTAGAACAATGATAACAAAGGCATCTCTTGTTTTCCGAGGGCCCATAAGTATCACTGAAACCCAGGTAAGTAGAAAGATGCTGAACTATTTCTGATTAGGTAAAAGCTGTAGATGAAATGCTTTGTGCTTATTCTCAAAGCTTCAACTATGTTTTTGCAGCTGGTTTCACTGAAGAGCTTTCATGTTAGACTTATGAGCATTGTGCTTGATGTTGATGTAGATCCCATGACTACTCCATGGGATCCTTCAAAAGCATATCTATTTGTCCCTGTGGTTGGTGGGAAGTGCCTTGATGCTTTAAAAGAGATCGACTGGGGCCTTATTGAAAACATAATAGAGACTGATGCGTGGAGCAATCCCCTTCAGAGGGCTCGCCCAGATGTCTACCTTGGTACCAATGAACGGACCCTTGGTGGAGATAGAAGGGAGTATGGGTTTGGAAAGCTGCGTCATGGCTTAGCAACTGGGCCAAAAGTTCATCCAACGTATGGCATCAGAGGAGCTGTGGCGCAGTTTGATATAGTGAAAGCGTCTGGATTGGTTCCTAAGCGAGACGCTATGGAATGCCTTGATGTGGACTGGACTCGAGGCATATTGATGATGGCAGATTCTTGTATTGATGTGAAGGATCTAATTGGGAGGGTTGTAACAGCTGTGCACTCAGGAAAGAGGTTTTATGTGGATTCTGTGCGCTATGAAATGAATGCAGAGAACTCATTCCCTCGAAAGGAGGGATATCTAGGACCTTTGGAGTACAGTTCCTATGCTGATTACTACAGGCAAAAGTAAGCAATAGTGCTACTTTTTATGGTTTGACAGATTTATGTTGATGGTATTCTGTTTTTCTGATGTTGTGTGCTTGTTATCTAATCATATAAACTACTTTAAGTGGACATCAATGATTGTAAAGTTGTTTTACTGCATGAAACTGATTACATGTCTTTCTAATAAGCTGTTACTACTATTTGAAATATATGTGCTTCATGTATCAACTTCCTCATATTTCCTGATAGTGAAATAACTGCTTGTTTCTGGGGGAGATTGTGAAGCCTTCTCTTTTATTCTGCAGAATTGATTAAGGTGAATCTATTTATGTAATTATTCCACCATGTTGCAGGTATGGAGTTGAGTTGATTTATAAGAAACAGCCTCTTATACGTGGACGAGGTGTCTCATATTGCAAGAATCTCCTTTCCCCTAGATTTGAACATTCTGAAGGTTTGACATTAGTGTGATTTGATGTTTATGTTCATATTTTATTTTACTACTTTTTGAATTTCTAGATTCTCAACTTAATTATTTGTGTTGCAGCAGCAGAAGGAGAATTTGATGGGAACTTAGACAAAACCTACTATGTTTTCTTACCTCCTGAGCTGTGTCTTGTCCATCCACTCCCTGGGGCCCTTGTTCGAGGTGCTCAGAGGTTGCCTTCAATAATGAGGCGAGTGGAGAGTATGCTTCTTGCCGTTCAGCTTAAGGATATGATCAATTATCCTGTTCCAGCTGCCAAGGTACGTTATATCTACTTACTGGTGTGTTGTTCCAAGTTTTTGATATATCGTCACAAGCTCGTCAAATTAGTAAGTTTTATTTCAGATCTTGGAAGCGTTGACTGCCGCCTCATGTCAGGAGACTTTCTGCTATGAAAGAGCAGAACTTCTGGGTGATGCATATCTGAAGTGGGTTGTTAGTAGATATCTTTT
Source organism: Dioscorea alata (assembly GCA_020875875.1). NCBI lineage: Eukaryota > Viridiplantae > Streptophyta > Magnoliopsida > Dioscoreales > Dioscoreaceae > Dioscorea > Dioscorea alata. Next base: position 20,067,646 of record CM037024.1, read on the forward strand.
TCTTAAATACCCACAGAAACATGAGGGCCAGCTTACTCGGATGCGGCAACAGATGGTGAGCAACATGGTATTATACCAGTATGCACTTAATAAAGAACTTCAGTCCTACATCCAAGCCGACAGATTTTCCCCATCCCGATGGGCTGCACCTGGTGTGCTTCCTGTTTTTGATGAAGATAGTAAAGAATCAGAGGCAACCTTATTTAGTAATGATGAATCCACTGCTGTTGTCATTGAGCCACAAAGTGATTTTTATGACGATTGTGTGGAAAATGCAAGGGAAGATGGGGAGCTGGAAAGTGATTCTAGTTGCTACAGAGTTCTTTCTAGCAAAACTTTGGCTGATGTTGTTGAAGCTTTAATTGGGGTGTATTATGTCGAAGGTGGGAAGAATGCTGCAAACCATCTAATGAACTGGATAGGGATTCAGGTGGAGTCTGACCCTCAAGAAATGGAGTATGTGAAGCCTTATAACATACCAGAAAGTGTTATGAGAAGTGTAGACTTTGACTCATTGGAAGGTGCATTAAATGTGAAGTTTAAAGACAGAGGCCTGTTATTAGAGGCAATAACCCATGCTTCGAGGCCTTCCTCTGGTGTTTCTTGTTATCAAAGGCTGGAATTTGTTGGTGACGCTGTCTTGGATCATTTAATCACCCGACATTTGTTCTTCACATACACTGATTTGCCTCCTGGGCGCCTCACTGACTTACGAGCTGCTGCTGTTAATAATGAAAACTTTGCTCGTGTTGCCGTCAAGCACAAGCTGCATTTACATCTTCGTCACGGATCAAGTGCCCTGGAAACCCAGGTTCATCTATGTCACTTTATTAGGCAGAGGATAAAGGCTTAATTTCTCACCCTGATACAAAAGAAAACAAGTATTTATGATATGTTCTTGTTGCTTTCTGCAGATTCGAGACTTTGTAAAGGATGTTCAGGATGAACTGTCAAAGCCAGGTTTTAATTCTTTTGGCCTTGGAGATTGCAAAGCTCCAAAAGTTTTGGGAGATATAGTTGAATCTATTGCCGGTGCCATTTTTCTTGACAATGACCGTGATACTTCGGTGGTCTGGAAGGTGATTCCTGATCTTCTTGTTATTAACACTACACTCATTGTCTGTTGTTGCGTATTGATAAACCATCTGACTTATGCCATCGACTCAAGACTAACCTTGCATGATATCTGCTAGGTCTTCCAACCTTTGCTTCATCCCATGGTGACCCCCGACACTCTGCCGATGCATCCAGTGAGAGAACTCCAAGAGCGGTGTCAGCAGCAAGCGGAGGGCCTGGAATACAAGGCAACACGAGCTGGAAATCTGGCTACAGTCGAGGTTTTCATCGATGGTGTTCAGATTGGAATAGCTCAGAACCCGCAGAAGAAAATGGCACAAAAATTGGCAGCCAGAAATGCCCTTGTTGTTTTAAAGGAGAAGGAGAAGGAGAAGGAGAAGGAGAAGGAGAAGGCATCAAAGATAGAAGCTGAAAATGGAGACAAGAAAAATGGGGTTCAGGTCTTCACCAGACAAACCCTTAACGACATATGCTTACGAAGACAGTGGCCGATGCCTCAATATCGTTGTATCAATGAAGGAGGTCCGGCTCATGCGAAAAGGTTCGTGTACTCTGTGCGTGTGAATACAACAGATCGAGGCTGGACTGATGAGTGCATTGGAGAGCCAATGCCCAGCGTCAAGAAGGCGAAAGACTCGGCTGCTGTTCTCCTCTTAGAGCTTCTCAATCGATGTTATCCGGAAACCAAGTGATTTTAATCTTAAATCTTCATATTGTTTAGGTGAAGGTGAACCCAACAGGTTCTGCTTCATCAATTAAATTCCTAAGTTAAATTAATTTTCTTACCATCATTTTTTCATAGGTCTGTTGTTGTAACCTATATATTTATATACACCCAGAGGATGGGGAGTTCAATCAACAGATCTTAGAATGTGTGCTCTAAGAAATTGACATACAGCCTGTTCTAGATTGACCATCAAAAACTACCAACCAGGGTAAGAAAATTACAGAGATGTTCATGAGAATCACAACCACATGCAAGTGTGATAAAAGAAAAGTAAAGAACAAGATAAGTGATAAATGGCAGAGGACAACTCAAGCTGTAAATGTTTGTACATGAATAGAGTCCAAATTGTGTATGGATTTGGTTTGGTGAATGAAAGGACCTGATCAAGTGGAACCTAAGTCCAGGGCAAATTTCCATGTCTATTTAAAATCCTCCTCTTATTTCTCATCTATTGTCCGTGTGCAAATAAATGATAATTATTATTCCCTTCAATTTTTTTTTTTTACTTGTCATGTTTTAGAACTTTTTTTATTTTTTTATTTGTCATATTAGAAATTTTGTACAACATTAAATAATGTTTCCAAATTTACCCTTTTAATTTAATATATTTATATAATTTTCAATAAATCACATTCAGCTAAATATTAAATTATATACTCTACTTAGTGAAGTTTTAAATAAGATTAGTTTTAGAAATTAATAGAATTTTTTATAAAATATTGATAATTAACTAATTTCAACTAATTTTTTTAATCAATGTAAATTAAGTAAATGTAATAAATAAAAAAAAGGGAGAAAAAAAGTATAATTTTTCCTTCAAAACATTAACTAATTAATCAGTCTTTTGTACCCCAATTTTTGCACAGTAATCTCTATCAATTTTCGGAATTGGTACCAAGTTCATATATTTTGACATTTTGAAAAAGTATGAAAAAATAATAAAATTTTCAAGTTAGCTGTCGGGACTTGTCTTTTATATATATATATATATATAGTTTATTTTTTTTAAAAAGTTATGTATTAGAGTGTTGGATTTGCATCTCAAAAGACTGATCTGATTAGGAGTTATCCAATCCCTTATAAATCCAAAGATCATCCAACACACGGCCAATGCCAAACTAAATTTGGCCGTGGCCTCATGACAACAGGCATGCACATATTAATTAAATATAAGATTATAATAATTGGATGCTGACAATGGTTTGCAATCACATTATTAGGCGCATGTAAGAAAATTCTCAACAAAATAAAATACTGATAAACATGGATAAACCACTTGCTCTCTCACTGGACATATAAAATAAAAAGAATATTCACAGATTTGTGTCAGCTTATGTACAAGTCAAAGTGTCAAACTTGGCAGCCAACTTCCAATTAATCTCCCCCCCTAAAGTCTTGAAACTATATACCCGGACAAATAATTAAATCTTTATTTGCATGATCTAATATTCCACAATGAATTAATCTTCTAAACTTTTCATGCAAGCTCTCAAAAGTCAAAGTTCACGAGCACATCTAGCTCCACATTTGTCTTCTTCAATTCCTCTTCTTGATCCTCAATCTCTCATTGGTTCATCCCAACTATTAATGTATACCAAACTTCTCATTCATTATTATATATTATATATTAATACTCCACCACTTGGCCTAAGTGTGACCTCCACCAGCACTGATATGTCTTTCTTTTAATTTCCACATTACCAAACTATTACCCTCGTGGGACATTGTTAATATTATATATATATGCACACATACTTCATCTCTTGTTTATAATTTAATATAACTACCAGAGTGACCTTAATTTCCATTGTCCTATCAATCCCAATGCCCGTGCTATCCAACGTGTCCCTCATATGGTTCTTTGTAACTTAGAAAACATGTCCAAATGCCTTCAACTTTTCATCTATAAATAGGTTATGGCCTCTGCCCAACCTTGCAAATAGTTCATATATAGTAGTATAGAGAGCCAGAGATCAGTTAGAAACTATAGAGAGATGGGGTTAAGAATAAGGTTGGTCTTGTGTGGTTTGTTTATGGTTCTCATGATGTGTTGTATTGGCGTTCAGGCTGATCAACTTCAAGTGGGATTCTATCAGAAGACATGTCCTCAAGCAGAGTACATTGTGAGGGAAGAAGTGTTCAAGGCTTTGAATAAGATTATTGGCCTGGCTGCTGGCCTTGTTAGAATGCATTTCCATGATTGTTTTGTTAGGGTGAGCATCACTAGGATTAATTTCTCTTTCTTTATATATGTTCATGAATAAAGTTTACTGTTGATGTAATTTTAATTATTAATCATACGTGCATGCATGCGTCATGAACTCTAAAATGAATCTATATATGTTTGTGCAGGGATGTGATGGGTCTGTGCTCATTGACTCAACCCCTGGAAATAAAGCAGAAAAGGATTCACCAATCAACAATCCTAGTCTCCGTGGCTTTGAAGTTATTGACAGTGCTAAGACAAGACTTGAAGCTCAATGCAAAGGAGTCGTTTCATGCGCTGATATCCTTGCTTTTGCAGCTAGAGACAGCCTTGCTTTTGTAATTAATTAATTAATCATGATTAATCTCTCCATGTTAATTATTCTCAATTTTTTGTTTAATTATAAGCTTTTAACTTTCCCTGATAAATTTGTTGTATGTTTGCATAGACTGAAATGAATATCCCATACAAAGTCCCAGCTGGAAGAAGAGATGGAAGAGTTTCATTGTCTTCAGAAACATTCGCCAACTTACCAAGCCCCAACTCTAATGTCAGCCAGCTCACTCAAAGCTTCCAAAACCAAAACCTCACTCAAGAAGACATGGTTACACTCTCTGGTACCAATATTAATCTAACTAAACTTACAAACAAAATCACACACACACACACACACACATGCACTATGTAACTATACTAATCTTTTTCACGTATGCATGTTCTGCATGCATGCAGGAGCACACACCATTGGTCGATCCCACTGCGGATCGTTCCAGAACAGGCTGTATAATTTCAACTCAACAGTGAGCCAAGATCCAAGCTTGGATGCTAACTATGCAGCAGAGCTAAAGTCACAGTGTCCACAAGGGAGCACTAACACAAGCTTGGTAGTACCAATGGATCCACCTAGTCCCAACACTGTGGATTCAAGCTATTATAAAAACATTCTTATGAACCGTGGGCTCTTCATCTCCGACCAGACACTCATCTCCGAGACGGCGACAGCTCCTCTGGTTAGGGCAAACGCTGCCTATGGTGGAATCTGGAAGGCCAAGTTCTATGATGCCATGGTGAAGATGGGGCGTATTGGTGTGCTCACTGGAACTGATGGAGAGATACGTTTGAATTGTAGTGTTATCAACTGATTTTTTTCTTTTCCTTGTTGTTGTTGTTGTTTTAAAGGTCTCCAGTTAATTACTAGTTAGGTTTTGTGTCTTGAATAAGATTGATAAGCCCCAAGTGAGAACTATCTTTTGTTTGTCAGATTAAAAGACATGTTTTAGTGATAATAATAATAATAATAATAATAATAATAATAATAATAATAATAATAATAATAATAATTAATGATAAGAATAAGCTTATGTAAGTCTCATGTGGATATGCTTCAACTTATGAGCTTCTTCTATATAAGACTACGTACTACTATATATACATAGCTATTAATGCATATTGATGAACCACTCATTTTTTTTCAAAATATCTTTATGCAAACAGTTTTTATTTATTGAATACAATCATATTTTTAATATTGTTATATAGTTAGTTATTGTAAATTTTCCAAAAATAAATGCATGGGAATATTAACCTAGATCTATATATAGATACTAATATTTATTAATTTAATTACTCGAGATGGAATTAGTAGAGGAATGATTTTTGCTTGAACGTTAACAAGATAGTAAAAATATTATATGCTTACAATTAGAGCATGCACAATCTCATACTTGTGTGTATGTGTGTGTTTTGATCATAAATGTGTGATATTTATTTTTATATATCAACGAAAAAGGTTTTCCATTTCAAGGGTGATATCATGTTGATGAGTTGTACCGTATGCACAGCAAATAAGACTTGCCTTGCCAATAAAATTGAACTTCCATTGGGGAATCAAGATATATTTAAGATATAGTTGGAGTATTATTATATTGAAAAAAATAATATTTAGAAGTCAAAAAAAAAATTTTGCCTTTTTTTTTATCACTAATATCTTAAAAATTTTCGATTTCTAGATATTAGTTGAATTATTATTATTATTATTATTTATTTTTATTTATTTTTATTTATTTTTTTTATTTTGAGGTCTCTAGGAGTTGTCCTCTCTCCCCGGTAGAGTTGTTTGCCATTATCTTTTGTTGTCACTATTTTGTATTTGTTGAGTTGCTCCACTACTTTTGGATATATTTTTAAATGATATTTTTTATATTGTTATTTTACTTAATTTTTTAATAGATAGATAAATCAGGATTTTGTGATTTAATCATTTATTTTATAAAGTTAAAATGGAAAATAAAAATTAATGCAAATAATTCATATTGATTGTTTTTATATTTATAAAAATTATATGTTTTACAAATATGTTTATTTAATTTTTTTTTTTTCAAATTTTATGATGTAAATCTAGCCAAGATTGGTTTGCTTATAGTGTCACATGGGTGGTCACGGCCTGGCATATATATATATATACACACAATTACTTAATTATATTTTTTTAATTTTAAACAATGTACCGTAATATACAGAAGGAGTGGATAATCATGATCAATGAAAGGAAGAGGTCAAACCCAAATTAACATCCATCTAGAAAAATTAATTAAAATACAATTAATTAGAGTGCGCGTAATTTAGTTTCAAGAGTTAATAACCCGCAATTGAAAACATATAATGGAGTGGATAAACATGGTCAACTCAAGGAAGAGGTCAAGCTATCTGGATGATGCTTTGCATAAGCTTGAACAAAGAGTTCACTTATTGAATTGTCAATAAAAAGGGGAAAAAAAGTCAACAACAGCATTAATTATCTGATATATTCTATATAAATTTCAAGAAAAATCATCTACTTTTCCATGAAAGAAAAATCAATAAAGGTATTATGAAAAAGTAAATATTCAACAACTTCAAACATGAAAGAATAGACCACTATACATTTTCAAACTAGTTTGAACATTCTAATTGGTCTGATATCTCTTTCACACTAATCATCAAATTATATGCATATTGTTATGAAATTCCCACACGTTTCAAGAGTTGAGATTATCATTAATCAATAATTTATTAACTTAGCAAGTTTTAACCGGAAGTTATAATAAATTTTTTAAAGAAACCGACATATTGCATGAATTACACAAGCGAATCACATCCTTGACACGCAAATTCAATCAATCACAAACTTTATTTAATTTTAATTAGCACTAATTAAAACTATATATATATATATATATCTTCATTAAAAATGAACATGTCTTTATATAAAAGACAGAGTAAGAGATTACAAGGGACAAAGATTAATAATTTTTTTCAATAAAATGGATAAGTCATAACTTTATTAAAAAGAAGAAAAAAAAACAGTACAAACACAAGAAATAAAGAATAACATACACTAACGACCATTTGGTCTATTGGCACCGGGTCCCTTGCGTAGGGTGTTCGTTTCGGGGAGGACCCGAGATCGAATCCCCAAGCCCACGCAAGGTGAGGGTACGGGTGTATTGAGGGCAGTGGCACTCCACACACGTGCACGTCCCTGACTGACGCTTGTCGTCTTGTGTCAAAAAAAAAAAAAAAAAAAAAAAAGGAATAACATACACAACAACAACACACAAAGAGCAAAGAGACTTTCGCCAGTGATGAGGAGCTCAAAACCAAAAAAAGATTAATAAATTTTTTCAACATTATTTTTATGTTGGCTATTAACTATCATAGATAAATGTATAAATAATTTAAAGACAAGGTGGCTGTAACGAGTAGTCCAATTTTTCCAGAAGAAGAGGCACATGGGTTTTGACGAGCAGAGTTGTGAGGATAAACCAACCCAACATCGTTCACATACATAAATCTATAATTATTATTTACTCATTCATGGCCTTTGAACAAGCTTCACGTCAACCAATATTTATTTATTTATTTCAGACCATTATAATTTACAAGGCACGTTCACTTGCCCAACTGCTTTGAACCTTCTTCTCTTTCCCAACTCTTCTTTTTGTTATCATGCATTTACTATTTATGTATCTTTTGCATAGCCAATACTAGAATACAGAGAAGTGCACACACACACACATCTGTGAATCAGTGATCATGGAGAAGGCTGTGCCCATGAACAGGTTGAACAAAGACATGCTGATTGAGATACTGGCTCGTGCTGATGGCCCTGCAATTGTATCGGCCTCTTGCGCAAGCACCGGCCTCCGGGAGGCCTCACAGGAGAAGAACCTTTGGGAGAATCTTTGCCAAACAACCTGGCCTTCTACAAAGGAACAGAGAGTTCATGATATCATCTGCTCTTCAAGTGGCTTTGCTAAGTTCTACTCAAACTCTCTTCCACTTGTCCTTTATAATCCAGAACAACAACAGCAACAGCAACAGCAGCAGGGATTCATTAGTACACCTTCAGAGCTTGTCTCTCTGGTTGATGTGTTCTATGGAGAAGTTTGTGTGTTTTCTAACGTAGTGCATGGCATCCCCATGCATAACACAGGGAGCTGGTTCCTTGACTGCCCATTCAGATTGGATGCACTTGATGATGGTGCATCTCCTCCTCTAATGGCTGAAGGGGAGGAGGCTGTGAAGGAGGTGTACAAGAGGCTTGATGAATTGAGGTTGAGCTGGGTGTTGCTGGATTCTAGGAACGGTGCTGCTGTGAATCTCTCGAGCTGGCGGCCTACATTGGTAGAGAAGAACTGGCCATCAGAAGGCAATCTGCTTGTGAGGTTCAGCTGCCCTCTGCCAGTTGATCAACAGTTGCTTGGTGGCGCTGGTGGGGTGGAGTGCGTGATCGACTTGAGGTTCCGTGTCTTGGAGAGGCCGATGGCAAAGACTGAGCTGAGGATGGTGGAGGTGACGCTGCAGGTGGAGGATGTGGATGGTATGCATGTCAACGGGCGGGGGAGCTTGATGGTCCTCTACTGGGCATTGAGCTGTTCGACAAGGAGCAGAGACCGGCGTGCCATTGAGGAGGGATACCTCAAGTACCAGAGCAAGCAGATGGCTGCCCTTGACGTGAAGAACAGGAAGGAAAGGTTGGTAGATAAGATGTGTGCTTTAAGTGGAGCTGCATTATTTGCATTCTTTTGCTTGTCTGGTTATCACTTCTTGATGTAGAGATTGTCTAGTCCATCAAAAATCATTCTGTACAAACAATTCAAAACAGAACAAATGCAAACCAAACAAATTAACCTCTATTTCAGAATCAATGCAGTAACAGAGTTGAATGAGAAATATTTGTCATTTAATTTTAGGAAATTGACAGAAAGAAGTTCAATCAGAATTGCAATTCACCAGGTATATGCCAAAGTAGTATTGTAAATTTCATACACAAATCTGACAAGGGAAACATGGGCCTGCTTACCTAACATATGTTGTATTCAAACACCAAATCTCCAGGTTTGATACTTGGTGGAAATAAATATTTTGGTGATATTACTATATCTCGACATTTTGAAAACATTTGGTCGTAAGTTATGAGAAGAATAGTTCTATGCCTCCAGATACAAATCGATTTCATAGAGAGCTCAAATAATAACAAGCCCCAAAAGTTGCTCCAATCTTCCTTTTTTTTTTTTCTTTTTCTTTTCAGAATAACCATGTAAACAAGGCAATCTTATGAGATGAACTGAAAGGAGCATGGCCAACAATACCAGAAGTTTCATGGTATCATTATACAAGCCACCAAATGCAACTGGCTTCACCACTGGTCAAGCTTGTTGCAGGCTCTGTTCTTTCAGGCCCTCTTGTGCACTAGGTGGTGCAAATGGTCCTTAGTGCCTATCATATGATATTGAGAATATGCCATTGAATAGCACAAAGAAAATTTCCAGTCAACAACATATTATGCAGAGAAGAAATTTCCAATTAGTGGCCATAGTCCAAATGAATAATAGCATGCCATATGGCAACTGCTTTCGTAGCATGGAATTCTTTTTTTCTTCAAATTAACCTCACCATTTGCTGTCATATTCTTTGTGATATGCACCCAACATCAGAATTGTTCGTTGAATAGAAAGCTCCAAAACAACAAAATAAGTAAATGGCCTCAAACAGCTCAGTGTTTGTTATGGTGTAGAGGATTAACAATAGTTGTTTTCGATTGAAAGGCCAAAATGTCTGAAACTTACACACGGTCAACAAAATTGGTACTCAAGAAAATATCCACTATTACATAGTGTTGAACACATATATACAGCAATGGCAATCTAAAGAATGAAATCAGGAAGTTGAGCAGAGTATCAAACAGACAGGAATACAAAGTTACATGCCAAGAATTTGCCAATTTTAGTAACCACACTAACTTCGGAATCAGAACTAGCATGGTATGAACATACATCATGAAAAATTCACCACAGAAATGATCAGTAACATTTGGAATTGACCAACGCCTACATTTTGAATTAGCAATTAGAGATTCCATTTGGCCTTTGACCAAAAACAAGATAAATTTTAAATGTCTGCTAGATTTGATAAGTTTTTTTTTTTTTGAAAAGGTGGAAAGAGCACAACTTACCAATTCGAAACAGATTTGAATTGGATGAACCACTTAAATGTCTGCTAGATTTGATAAGTCAAAACTCAGATTTTGAAAAAAATATTATCAATAAAAGCCTCAAATTCGAAACAGATAGCAAAAACGCTCAGATCGAAAGAAGAAAAATAGAAACTTATCAATTAAAAGAAGTCAACATTGCAGCTACATCATCAAATCTGTTAATAAAAATACCAAAAAAAAAAAAACCCTTTTTTTCTCCTTTTTCTCTGATTCCATACAGCTCAAGCATAAAAAATTAAAAAAAAACAATTTTTATTAAACAGAAATAGTAACGCAAATCATTTCTCCGAAAAAAGAAAAGAAATAAAGAAAGGAAACAAAGAAAACATGGAGTTCTCTGAAAATTCAGTGAAGGAAGAGGAACCAAAGAGAAAAAACCAAGTACCTAAGCAAGCTATTCCAAAAAGGCCTGTGAGAGCTGAGCAATGAGCTGGTCTAACAGTAGCAGAGCCTCCATTGAGAATCCGAAGACGATGATGGAGAGCTCGATGAAGAAGAATCCATTACCGCTTTCCTCCTCGAAGCACAGGCTAAGTTTGAAGAGAGGGAAGAGATTAAAAAATAAAAATTAAAAATTAAAAAAAAAAAAAACTCCTATTGTTGTAACTAGAGGCCCATTACAGGCCTGACAGGCCCATTATAGACCAATGCCCAGTTCCATATAGAAGCCCAGCCCAGGATAAACTCATGGATGCCCATGTATGTAGCTCAATTCTTCCCATTGATGGATTCCTACTTGTGGCATGTCCACAATTATTAAAAAATAATAAATAAAATAAAGCACCTGTAGTATTTTTTTTTTACAGGGAAAATCTTTTACTTCTTTGAATCTCTTATGTCTACTGTTGTACTTGTTATATTTTGTACTCATTTTTATCGGTTTTAGTTTATTCATTTTATAAAAAACTATATATTTTTACTTATTTCTTTAAGAAAGAACATTTCTCATAAGACAAGATTTATCACATTGCTTGGTTTTTGTGTGGTGTTGAGAGAGATAGTTTATTATAATGTGCAATGTTATTATTCAATATTTTGTTTTGTTTTGTTTGTAAGTTTGAAAAGTCATGTCTTATTTCCTTTATTTTTTTTTCTTTATCATTTATATAGTTCTAAATGCGGTTCACTCATAAGGGAAAGACCAATGATTTGCTTTTTTGTTAAAAAAATTATTTTTATTATCAAATCAAGTCATGTTATATTATGAATAAATTTTTATAATATATTTTATTTATTTATTTTCAATAATTTAGTAATTTATTCACATTTATATATAAAAAAACTTTGTGTATGTTACAATAAATGGTAGGCTTCCATAATGAAGTTGATGGCACAAAGTCTTGCTTTCATCTAAGAGAAAATAATCACTAAGAATGTGAACATGCGGAAGAAAATGACAATGTTGATGTATATTTTTGACTAAGGTGATGCAATCATTAAAGTTTATCCAAAACAGTATTAAAGGATTAGTTGTTTTTAAAACATCAGCAACTAGCTAGTCTTTTTCAAATGGCATTTTCATCATGGACGATTTTGTCAAGATTTCACTTGATCGTCTACAACTCAATTGCTTGATTATTTTTTTTCACTGAAAAGTATGTGAACAATTTTTCTTATCAGGCTAAAGTTGGGCTAGCCCAAAGGATATAGCATTCATTCCCATGCCGGGATCATGTGTTCATACATCATCCAATGCATGCACTATGAGGAAGGATACCTTGTGCACAGATTGATAGGGTCCATAGTGTGTACACTGTCATAAGGATTCCTAGTGTAGGAGCGGGTTTGCAGTCTAATCCACGTATACTAGCAGATGAGGACGCATGGCTAGATGATCAATTCCGGGCTATTCACACACCTGATAGTTGCGCTTGTGTCATTTGTAAAAGAAAAAATCCTTATTAATCCCACAGATAAGACTTGATGATATGGTTCAACTTGAGTAAAAGATGAACAGTTACAACAATTCCCTTCTTATTTTCTCAGCAGAACAATGAAGTTGTAGATTGAGTTGTTTTACATCAAGGATGAAACACTTCATTGTTATTCAACTCCAAATCCAAGGAAACCATCCTTCACAAAAAATTAGATTAAAACTCATCCACCTTGCATATAAAGGATGTTGTATATATTGCATGGACATATAATTAACTAGTAGTAGTTATGCACATTGAAGATAATCATATATAAATTAATCATGCATGCCCTCATATTTCTGGATTTATAGTGCAAACAAAGCATTATTCAAGTGCGTATATATGTCAACCACGCCCTCATATATATATATATATACAAGATAATCTTATATAATCACACTAGTGTCAGTTTCAGCAAACAAAGCTTCTTTTCTCCTCTTGTCCCTTCTGCTGTTTCGTCCTTCATTACTAGCATCACGTGGAGCATTATTCATACTGTGACTTCATTCTAAAACTTTCAAGCATTTTGATGGGGATGGACATAAGGTTTCATTGGTTGTTACAATGAAAATAAATCATGATAAAGTTGAAGCTGACACGTATAGAATAGAGCTGCAGGAATAAATTAGAGTAGCCATCAATTTGCTCTACATGCCAAACATGTGAATCTGGTTTTCTGATATTTATAATTCACGTGAATACTGTAGTTTGGATTTGGATCTAAACCTATCAATTAAAGGGTCATTTTGATAATCAACAACTGGATATATAAGATACTTAAAAAGGACAAATTAACGAAAACACACACATATATTTAGATCCAAAATTCAAGTAGATTCAAATCTAAATCAGATGCATAATAACAATTTGAAAAGCTTGATCATATGTAGTCTTTTCTCTGATATTAGCTTCAAATTCCAAATCCCCTTATATAACAAAGATCAACTCCAAATTCCATGACATAACATTCAGTTAAAAGTTATTGTCATGAGCTTTCTTGTGATGGCTTATTTATATCTATTATAGTGAGTAAACTAAAAAAATACAGAAATAATATGAATATTAAATCCAATTACAATAAACAAGCTAAATTAAACAAAGCAACAAATTGCCATTTAATTTCCTTAGTATGATTTGATACTTACATATGAAATATCATGATTCCTTAAGCCATTAATCTATTCCCTTAAAAAGAATAGTATACCTAAAATGTAATAATATCAAGAAATTTCTTTTAAAAAGAGACCAGAATAATCAACTTGTTTCTTAATTTGTACATCACATGCAGTTCCATCAAATCATTCATTTAAGATCATTTCTCCTCCCAAACTTGATCACTGCTTAACCCTAACAAAAAATAGATATATATTTATACAGAAAATTTTAAGTAGATATATGCAAATCTAAATCAGATGCTTTTACAGCAACATGATCAAAACTTTGTTCATAGTTATATGTTAAGTAGTTAGCTGAAACTTTCATTAATATTTATTCTCTTCTGGCTAAAAACCTTATTGATATTAACCATTGCTAACATACAGTTAATAATATGTAAGCACAAACATATCATAAAAATCACTTGAATGCTTTATTCATAAGCTTGAATATTAGCTATCATGCACTTACATGATAAATAATCCAAAATGAAAACTTAGCAAAGAGACAGTAATCTTTTTATTTCCTATTTTAATTTGATATTTTTTTACATATGAAATATGTAGATTAAGTGAACCATAAATCTTTCCTCCTGGGTTATTTTGTGTAAACTACTAAGATAGCAATTTACATTTAGCTTACAATTTAGTAAACATTAACTGAAAATATATCATACATATATATATACACCTTTAAAGTCCTTAAAATGGACAAGTAAGAAATTTCCAATGAACAAAGAGGAATAATGTACTTTTTATCTCCATTTGTTATGAAATTCTATACATATACTACTATCTTTATATGTGGTTTTTGTTTTCTCATTAAAAATGGTTAACCTGATGTGAGTTCTATGATGCTATCCTATATTTTTAAACCACTTTCAGAAAAAAAAAAAACCAAAGGGTGAAATCTTTGATGCATGCTGATATATATGTTTGAGAATTAAAGCAAACCTTTATCAATTATAATTGACATTAGTGGATTTAGTACTCCTAATAAAAGATGAAAATGCAAATCAAATGCCTAATAAAATAGATTTATTGATCCAGTTATATATTTAACTATTAATTAGTATTGTTATCTGAAACATAAATAGAAAGAGAGAATAAGCAAACAGTCAATAACAAAGTCCTCTAGAGTTAATTATCTCTTGAGCAAATCTATGACCCTTAATTTCAAAATTAATGTGGACATTAAACATTATCATATCATATAGAAATATATCTCAATGCAGTTAATTAAACTGTATGTGCATCAAAATAAATGAATGCAACACTGTTCCCACTACTATAACTGCATGAACTTCTGGTGTACATTTATGATATACATTGTCTTGTTCAGTAAACTATATATTATGTATAAGAATTCTAATTAATCCTTTGAGCTAGGCATCAAGAAAAGAATTTATGAGAAGTTGGTAAGACTTTTGCCCAATTGAAAAATGCAATATATCCAGTCTCCAATTTAAGAGGAAGAGGGAAAATTAACACACTGATTTAATCACTAAGAATTTATGAGAAAAATAGAGTTTCTAACCTCTGTTGGTCCACAATTATCTGATCCAAGGCTGGTAGACCGTCCATGATGATAGAAAACTCAGCTGCAAGAACTAGCAGAAAATATTTGACAGTAATATTGGAGTCCAAATTAAGTAAAATCGACAAGTTTCATTCATACAAATCAGTATGATATTTTAAAAACTAAACTAGAGTTACTAGATATGGAAATTACAATAATTATTTGCAAGACGAAGAGGCTTTATATACCTTTGAATTTCTTTACAATTGAAACGAGAGTTCCAAGACAAGAAAAGAATAAACCTACTTTAGCAGCATCATCCTTTCATCCTTCAACACCTCCAAAACCAAACTCATCAAAGTGACCACAAAAAGGAAAGTATCTTGGGACCTTTCTCTTCAACGATCAATCCCAATTGTAATCTGAGCCTGTCAAATATGAATTATGAAGTGGCAACATGAAGCAATGATATCTATATATATATATCACACTTAGTTCTCATACATTCTTCCTCTAAATATCGAGATCCAGAGATGGTGGCTGGTCCTGAGGAGAAGAAGAAGAAGATGGCTCTAAAGATTCGGTGCGTCGACCGAGCTGTAAATGGAGAGGCAAGAGAGGAATTGTAGAATGACTGTTTTCTGCAATAACATCTTGAGGGCAATCTAAGTTGACACCGAAAAGCCGAACACGCTTAGCAGTGGCCTTACCATGGACCACTGGAACAGACTCTAGGACCATCGGCGAGGCCACTGTAGGGTCCCCACCTACATGGCCAACTTGCACCGGAGTTTGAGATAAGGCTCCTGCCGATCTGAACAGCAGGTACTGTCCGGCACCACTGCTCGGGCTCCCCACATTGTATGTGTAGCTCTGCCGGTGATCATACACCATAGAAGAAGTTGCAATAGATGATGGTGTCAGATACCCATAGCTCCATGGGGACAAGGATCTGCTGCTGCTGCTGCTGCTGCTTGTGCTGCTAAAGGGATGTTGGGGGTTTTGCCCTCTGTCTGGCCTTCTCTTCCAGTCGATGAAAAGACGATCACGGGCAGCTTCACCGACACCACGACCAAAGGAGATGGTGTCACCGGCATCTAATCTTTTCTCTTTGACAAAACGACTCCAGCCTTTAGTCATGACATAGCTCTGACTGCTGTTCCAATAGGAATATCTAAAACGCCATGGCTTGCCGGACCTATCTTCAAAACTTAGCAAAAGGCCTTTCTCGTTGCTGGACGTGTCCAAAGGAAAGTACTTCTCGGCATGTTGCTTGGGGATCACTAGCCTGTTCAACTTGCCAACGTCACTGGGAGTGACCACCTTGTCAAACATGTGCTCCTTCTCAATGATCACCGAGGTTGCTTGATTTGTTGACTCATGATCATGATCTTGATCTTCTTGATCTCTTTCTTGGTTGAGAGATCTCTCTCTTCTTCCACTTGAGAACTCCATGATGAGGTTGATATAAGATAAAGATTAGATAGTACAAACTCCTTATTACGTTTCAACTAATTAGGTTGCCATTACTGCTAGTACTTCTTCTCCTTCTTCTTCTTCTTCTTCTTCTTCTTCTTCTTCTTCTTCTGGTGATAGATACTGCTAACTGGCAGTACGAACGAGCATATGGTATGAATTTTCTTGAGGACTTTTCAAAGTGTGAATGGTCTTGGTTTATGAAAGGAAGAAGTAGGCAACAAAGAAAGGGGAGGAGAAGAAGAAGGGGAAGACAAGCAGCTGAGATGTATTAGGCAGGTGGTCATTGACTCAAGAAAAGATGGGAAGAAAGAGAGAGATAAGGGCGTGCATGGTTAGATTTCTTTTTAGGGTTGGCTCTCATCTTGTTTTTCCTCTCCTTTTTCACCTCCCCTAGTTCTGTTTTATTTCCTGCTTGGAAGATTCCAAGAACCAGGGTTTAAAGTCTTGTCTCTCTTCTTTTATGTGTGTGTCTATATGTGTGTGTTTCAATTCTATGGCAATAAATAATAGTTTTAAAATGTAAATGAGAGAGAAAAAAGTGACTTGGTAGTATGAGTTTGGTGGGAGCTCTTTTGACTTTTATAAGGATATATATATAAAGAGTATTTACATCATTATTTATTTATTTTTGTGGTTTATGAGGTGATGGTTGATATGGTATTGTGTTTGCTCACGTTAGTTAAGGGAGTGGAGGGGAAAAAACCTAAAAAGGAAGAGAGAATATATGGAAAAGTAGGAGAGGCTTATAAGAAAATCCACTTGAGCAATGAGCACCAAGGTGGTATGAAAGATTCCAAAGCCTTTTTTGTGCTCTTTGTGATGCAATTCACAAAACATGTGACTAGAGACGCGCACCACGCAACCATTTTGGACTTGAAAGAAATAATATGAAAAAAAAGGTTGGATAGATGTGGACCACCCTTCTATTTAGGGTTTGCTCCTTCCTGTTTCTTCCTCGCGTGCCTTCATTCATTGAAAATAAATAAATAAATTTTATATATATATATATTTGTTTGGTTTTGGATTATTAGTATTATATTAAGAGAATTGGATAAGGACATCAAACATCTCAAAATTGAAGACTCTAAGTCCTTCTATTATCCTATAAAGTTTTGTTTTCACCATTTAATATGTGACAAAAGTGAAAATAATCTTTGATGTGAACCATGTTTTGAAAAAGAGTCAAATATTCAATTTTCTATATAAAAGTCGATAATACTAGATGATAAATATAATCACACTGCCACTCGTAGAGAAAATTATTTTTTTCTATTAGATGAATATAATTTATTTATTTTATAAAAATTTAAAAATAAAATCATCTTTAAAATATTAGTGTTGATATATAAATATATGAGAATTTTTTTAGTATATATATATATATATATATGAGGACCCATCATCTAAGGACGTCCCTAGATTTGAAATCTAGAGATGTCCACAGTAGCCATCGGATGATAATCTGACGGCAATTATCATTATAAACAGTAGAAACTGCGTTCTACAGTGTTGTACAGTAATCATGAACAGTAAAAAAATACAGTGTTTATATAAACAAACAACCATTGGATGATGATCCAATGGTTTAGATTTAAACATCAATAGATTTCAAATCTATAGACTTACCTAGATGATGTTTATATATATATATATATATATATATATATATATATATATATATAGTCATTTTATAAAAAATCTAGTATATATTGTCTGGAGAGAAAATTAAAATTTCCATATATATAGGTTAAAGCGAAATCTCTCCCGCACAGGAAAATAGATAGATAAGTTACACAAACTGTCAAGGGGTCCCCAAAAAAGTAATTAAATTAGACTAGACTTTTAAACAATTATGGATATATTAATTTTATTTGGCATCCATGTAATTATGCTCTTTGACCATGGGCCTTTTCTTATATTTTGAGGTACATGATGTGTTAATTTTGTTTGTAACAAGGCGAGTAAAACAAGATTGGAAATGCTTCCATCTGTTTAGTTTCTTTTCTCTTGTAAACTGTTGCATTATCTTAATTTTTATTGATTAAGTTATGATTTATATAACCGCTACTTTATAAAATAAAATGACAATAACAATAAAAAATAATGAAAAGATATGTTAGGTCAGGAAGTCTAAAATTGGCATTATGTGACAAGCAAGATGACAAAGATGGTGATATGGAAAAGATTATTAATGAGGCGACGTATCAATATATGAAGGTAGAAGAACTTGGTAATTCTCTCACTAATCCATATGAAGAAAATCTATTTTTAGCAAAAGCATCAAGGTAAGAGGATCTCTCTTGAAGAGCAAGTTTATGTTAGATATGATTTAATCTATCTTTGGTAAGATCCAAGATAATAAATCTATCTTTGGTAAACTCTTTTCATGATAGGTCTATTTCTAAATAAAGGATTAATTAATCAATTGGCAAAATTATCATGAAGATTGCATGGAGTTTAAGTTGGTATGAATGCTAATTATGGGCAGGGCTATTTAAGGATACGAGTCACATATGGTGAGATTTAATTGAAGATTTGAAGACCCAAGCATTGATGATTGAAGATCATGCTTGGATTTTATTGAAGGCCAAACTTGAATAAGAAGAGATCAAGTTTAGTAACAAAAGATTGATGAATCAAATAAAGATCTCAATTGAAGACCAAACTTGGACCAAGTTTGGAAAGAAGATCGGGAGATCATTGGTGGCCATCTTTGGAGAGATGGTATTCGCGCCTTGGTGGGTGCGACCCTCGGGAGAGGGACTTGCTGAGATGATGTGAGGAAGGAAGCAGTTGCAGGCAGGAGGAGCTTAGGATGAGTCAACTGCTACAAAGTGAACTGAAGGAACCGGGAGGGTTGAAGGTGTCGCAAGTTCGGTTGCAATTGGGCTATAACTCAATCAGGTTCAACAAGGTGGGCAGTGTTGCAAGTCCGGTTGCAACATTTAACTTAGGAAGATGTCCAAGTTAGAAAGCCGCGGAGAAGTCTAAAATAGGAGAGTGGGTGTCGGGCAATCTTAAGAGAGCTTTCTTTGTCATTGTGTGAGTGAAGAGTGTATTGTGCTGTTCATTCTTTTACCTCTTTTAGTAGATTGTTTTCTCCGGGCTTGACCCCCCAAATGTAGGCAAGGTTGTGCCGAACTGGGTAACCATTTTGTGTGTCTCTTTCTCTTGCATGTTTGTTGTGTGCGGTTTTATTACTTATGAGATTAATCGAATATTTATCACACTCCTACCACTCCGGAACTAACAAGATATAACATAATTTAATCGTCATGTTTTATCCATTAGGCGTCATAGTGAAAGCAACATAAAGACTGCCCACATAGGTAGAGCAGATACACCAAACAGGATTAACCGTTGCCTAGATTGTTTGTTAATTCACTAAAGTCGATCTACCCAGACTAAAGGAACTCAAGGCTTCTCTTGATACTATCAATCGAGTCTTTTAATTTTGCCTTTTTGTTTTGGGAGCAGTAGAAGTTAACAGAAAAAAAAATTGATTAATTTTAATAATAATCAAGATAGGTGATTAGGCATGAGTAATTTGTAAACCAAAATATTTCAAATTATAGCTCTAGCCAGGAGATTCTAAGCTCTTTTGGCGAAGACTGGATATGACATCTTAAGTCTTTCCATTATTGTTGCTAAATATCTTTGGTTAATTAGTAAAAATCTCCACACCTTTGCTATTATTACAAATATTTGCCATGTGTATATATATATATACCTATAAAACTTTAAAATTAAATATACATACATATACAATTCGAGTGCAGTTTACAGGGCTCCAATGTTCTTGTTAAGCACAGTTTGGAGTTCTTAAGGAACTGTGCGAGTGATCAATGTCCCGTTTTCCTCGTGTTTCCTCGTGCAGATGCTATATGATTGTTCCTCAGTTTCAAACCCAGTATTCTTCTAAGGATATTCACCATCCTTAAAAGGGCATCAAGTGGATCCTTTCATACTTTGTTTCATGTTTTTATTATTGTTGTCTTTCCCACTCCCAGTGGATTGTTGTCTTCTAGAAAAGCATATTAAGCTGCCAACATGCTTTCCTCCAAGGAGTTGTCTCTGTGTTAAAGGATGGGAAAACTACTATGTTCTGGTTGATAGATGGCTTAAGGAAACAGTGCTAATAAACACTTGGCCAAACCTCTTTTAAGTGAGGGAGAATCCTTTCCTTACAATCCACAAAGTTTGTTTGATTTCAGTAACCTATCTTGACAACATCCTCCTCGACCTTCAAGTTCGAGTTAACTCATTATTATTCAAAGGGTTGTATCTTAAAACCTGGCGGTTTAACAAAAATAGGGCCCTCACAATTAAATCTTTCTACACATTTCTAAAGGACAGAGGTCTGTGATGCTTTTAATTTCAGCAAACCCTTTTGCGTAGGTGCTAGCCTCCCTTAAAATTAAAATTTTCAATTATCTAACCTAGGACAAAAAGATCTTGACCATGAAAAACCTAACAAAACATGGGTGTAATAGAATCACTACGATTACGTGTACACTCTACCATGATGTAGAGGAAACAATGGACCACTTGTTGGTAGTCTGTCAATTTGCCGTTTGCCACAATGATCCGGATGCACTTTGCGAGCCTTTTAACACCCCACATATCCCTCCCACCCTGAAAGAGATCTGGTACGCATAGAAATGGGCTATCTGACTAGAAAGAAATAACCATATATGCAATTGCATATTGCTTTTATACCTTTGCATTATTTGTAAAAAAGATCAAATTGTCTATGTTAATGTAGCTCCAAAAAAAAAAAACAACAACAACAAATAAACAAAAAAAACCAAGCTTGAGAAGATGCCACGGACAAATCAAAAGAAGTCTCATCTTCTTGCAACATTCGTTGGCGTCGCAAGAGATCCAGAGCAATCCAAATGAATCTAACACCAAAGGAGAGATTGCCCACTTCATCTAACTCCCGTTTTGCTTAGTTTTTTTATTTTATTTTATTTTATTTATATTTAATGTTTTAATTTTTACCTCTATTGGACTTTCAGTTATTGTTTTGTGTCCTTTCTTCTTCTATGTGTACTATTATTTTTTTTAATCTATAATTTATCCATTTTTTTTAAACTTGAATTTCTATACTTTAAATATTTGTATATGTTAATTATTTGGCAAAATGCCTCATTGTTGAGGCATTGTCCAAAACTAATTGCTTTATTAGTTAACTAGTGAACCACATCTCTTGAAATGATAATGTACTTTATATTTTAAGATAAGATTTTAGTCACATGGAAAATTCACATTTTCATTTCTAAGAGAGAGTGTAATGTGTACTAACATTCACTTATTTTGAAATAAGCATCTAACATCATCACAAGCATTATTTGTACGAATTATTTCTTGTTTTGAATTTGCTACTAACTAAGCTATTTTTGACAATAAAATAAATAATTTAATTAATATTGTAATCATGATATAGAAAAGTCTTACACGCAAATAGAACAACCGCAAATAAAATAAATTGCTTAATTAACAGAAAAAATAAAAAATAACCTATCTAATCCATGGTATTATTATAAAATTTTCATTTGATCAATTTTTATTACAGTAAAAACGATTATTATAACAATTAAAATATCTATTAGATGTTATTATGTCATCTCTTTAATTCATTTTTTTAATAGATAAATTACAATTTTATTAAAAGAATCCCTATACTTCACATACTCAATTTCTTTTCCAACATTTTTTTTTATATGTACAACTTCAATATTTGTGAAAATATCACCTTGAATGCTTCCAAAGACAATTATTTTTTTATTTTGTTATGATAAATTATGAGCCTGCCATTTTTTTATGTGTTGGCAGCTTCAGTTCTAGCCTAACTACATTTATATTTATTCCTAAAATAATGAATATGAACATCTAAATTGAACTTCAAAATTTAAAGTATTTTAGAGTAGGGATATCACACACACCATTTTGTTATTTGATAGGTATTAATTAAATTAAATTTACACGGTAGTTATATAATTATTTTTTCATAAAAATTATTTAAAATAATAATCTCATATAAAATTTGAACATACCTTAATTTCATATTACTTGTTTTATATAAAAATTGAATAAATCACTTATAATACATTAAAATAAGAGAAAAAAGAATCGATACAGTCTGGAGACTATACAAAACAAAGATTAAACATGAAGGATAATAAGAGAGCTAGATTACCTCTATAAACAATGGTTGGGTAGCCATATAGAATAACAAGAGAATAAAAGACATGGGAGATAGATAAAACATATAGTCATTGATAATAGTATAGGATCATACACCTGCATGGTTACTGATCAGTGGATTATAAGAATGCCTCTCTAAGGGTGACTCTGTCAAATTGTCAATTACACAAGAACTAGTAGAGATGCATGGAAAATCAAAGCTACATTTGATTGGGGAGTGGATATCAAGTCTCCTAACTTGTTCCTCTTTGAGTCTTGGGCTAAGAAAGGTCGAGCAATTGTGCGCATGAAATTGAAGCATTCAAGCTTGCGATCGGACTGATCTAGTTGCTTGCTTTACTTACGTACCCTAATTCATACTTAATTTAGAATTCACTTAAATATATATATAGTTCTATTTATTCGTCTCTTGATATTCCAACAGAAGTTTTGTACATGGAGGTTGTGTAACTTAGTTAGGTGCTTAATATGAAAAAAAGTTAGTTTTTCCCTCATAAAATGTTACTAGATTGTGCTTGAAGAAGTTACTGAAATTTTCTTCATAAAAATTATTATTAGAACACTGTTAATTTTGCTAGTTTCAAGTTCCATTGCTGTTTTCCCACTTCAAATGGCTATTAATATATACCAATATATTTATGTACATCCAAGCTCTAAGCTTGAAGTCCTAAATGAGCCACATCACTCCAATTATATCTGTCAATTGTTTATAAATATTTCACTGTTCCTTCAGTACCACCCATTCAGCCAGTTGTATCGATTATTATTAATTAATCTTAACCAAAGAAGTATAAGCAATCAAGCAAGATCTTTTGGCTTATATATTGACAGACAGCTTCTCAAGGTACCACAATATGATAAATAATATTTCCTTAGTTGCCTAACATCAATGTTCAGAGGGACCAATGCACATTCAATTGAAAGCATATACGGTCAATGAAAGCTGATAACTTTACTGAAAAGAAAAAATAAAGAATTGAAGTAATTAGTTATCACTTGCATTAATAAACTCATATTTATTAACGTCACCTTCCCAAATGGATCTGACGTTAGTTTATGGATCTAATCAAAGAAAACGTGGGAGGTACTGTTAATCTTAATCAACATTTATTAATTTATATTAACTAAAACCAGACAACCACGGACAACCTTTTTAATTCCAACTTGGTTTTCCCTCTCTCCTAGAAGAGACCAAGCACCAATTAATGCACTTATTTCTAACCAGCTAACATAGATGTTGTCATTTTTATTTATTTCTTTGAGGAAAACACTGTTTAATTTTGAATTTTAATATGAAAGAATGGGCATTTGATGAAGTTTGGTGGGAGGTTTAAATAGAGGAATCAATGGAGTGAAATGCATAGCCTGATTTATAGCTGATGATGTAGAAGTTGCACTATGAACGAATAATAAAGGAGTCTTAAGTATGGGAAATTTATTCTTATGTACCACTATTATAATTTGTTTAATTAGTTAGAGTATGAAGGTTTTAAGATGACTGCAGTTTTACTTCTTTGTATGATCTTCTTAGACATAATTTTGCAGAAATTGTTGAATATATATATAATTATTATTTGTGTGATTGTCTTTCTCAAACCTTTTATTTTATTTTATCTTCATATCTCATTGAGCTTAATTCCAAAGTTCTATTTTGATGTACATCATGACAAGATGGTGATGTTTTAATAAAAGAAGAGATAGGATTTCTTTTCATTTTTATCATGTTGCTAGTAGTGTGAATAGTAGATGGTATGGTCTAGTGATGCGTGCCATGAAGGAGAAGTTAATGGAGATGGTGATCAAGGAGAGGCAATGCGTGGAGGGGACCAAGAAGGGAATATGACAGCTGAATTGGCCTGTCTTGAGACTTTACTGATCATATCCACCACTCTATGCATCACTGTATTATATCTGCATTCAAGGAATAAAGTTAATTTACATGTATATGTAGCTTCCTAGGCGGTGTTACAAGGCATGCATATATGCATGTGGACCTCCATTGTTGTGCATGCCATGCATACCCCATGCATGCGTACATAAATCTATATATATATATACATATATATACCTGATATATAATTAAGGGCCCTATATATTGTTGCATGGGGAGACGTGGATATTCCCTATCCTCATGAGAACAGTTAAGAAGAGGCAGAGATGGAGATGGAGATGGGTCTTCATATATAGAGCTCTCTTCCAAAGAGAATAGCTATGGACCAGGTGGGGGACTGAGGATGGTGGCCTTGAAGATGATAAGGGCTGGCACCTGCTGGTTGGGAGGGTGGGGGACCTTTCTCTTCTCTCAAGTCCCTACCTAGCTACTCTTATCTATTTCTCTTTCTCTTTCTTGTTACCTCTCTCACATCATTCATTCAGATGACTAATTAAGCAATGAACTTACATTATGATAAGTGTATGGATTTATTAAATATGCATTTAATATATATATATACTACATGGGATGTAACTTAATTGAGTTATAAATCTGTTATGTGGATTAATTAGTATATTGAGTTTCCTCCTGATTTAATTAGTTAGCCCAAATTGTTTTCAATATTTGGATTAGACCTGGGTTGATCCACAATCTTGTAATTCTTTTTCATATTTGGATTTTATTGGATTCCGTGCACCTATTAAACAAAAACTAAGTTTAAACAATAATCATACATCAGGGAAAAAACCATAAAAACTAAGATAGAAGATAAGCGCTACAATAAGGACAAATAATATCAGTGGAGTCAAAATTGTCAGTTTATTAGCATGGCCCAGTTCAATCAACATATATATATATATATACACACTAATTATCCAACTACGGTACATTCATATATAATATTAAATAAAATTAAACAATAATTATACATAATATTCTACATATTATTAATTTATATTAATAATAACTGTTAAATAATGATCTAATAATTATTAAAAAATATCCTTATGAAATAGTACATATGTGGATTCATATATATATATATATATATATATATATATATATAATAAAATTCTAGCATCATATATTAGATAACAAACGCAAAATATATATATATATATATATATATATATAATCATATCCAAGTATCTTCATTGTCAATAGGATTACATCATCTTAGAATAACAAAATCAATGACAATTCATCCCATATAAAAACAGTCTGAATTATTGTAAAATTAAAATCACCACAAATTCTCAACAGTAAGAAGTAATGACGCCAACCCTATAACCAAACAAAACCATGTACATAACAAGAGCTGGAAGTAGACACCTACCTACAAAACATTATCACAAAGATGCACAAATAAATACATACATACAATAAAGAAAAGCCTGCTAACCCAACCTGAAAATTAACTGACTGCATGTGTCCTATAATACATACAGTTCATGCCACATAATTGATAAGAGAGAGAGAGAGAAAGAAAGACACAAAAAAGAGAGACAGCGAAAAGAGAAGGTATGAGTACTGTGTTTTGTTTGAAACGTTGCAAGGGCCCCCCCACCCACCACTTCTCCTGCAAACTCTGAGAATACCGTTGAGGCATCACTGTTGTGTCTCTTTCCATCCTCATGGGATGTGAGAGAGAGAAAAAAAAAAGAAACATACATTGATATAATAACATGTAACAAAGTAACAATTAAGATGATCACTTTGTTGTTGTTTCTTTTAATTATTTTTTATATGTTTTCTTTATTAACTGTTCTTGTGTATGTGTGGTGTAGCAGAGAGTATGATGTTTCATTTGGAAGCTAACTCATCCTCATTGTTGCTCACCCTGCTGCTGCTCTGTTCTTCTCTGATGCTGCTACTGTGTCCTAAATTTACAGTACTGAGATATATATATATATATATATATATATATATATATATTTGCTGAAAGGAGCCAAAGCTAAGCAGAGAAGAAAACATAAAATACAAAAACTAAAACTAAAAAGCTAGCTTAGAGGAAGCACAAAGGTTACAGTACTGAGATTTGCCAGCTGTGACCTGAATGCACAACACTATTTTGGCAGCTTACGGGGAGTTTTTTTATTTTTTTTTGGTGGGGCCTTGTATAAGTCTTCTTTTACCAATTAACCCTTACATTTGAGGGACTGTCAGTTACTTTCACTTTTTAACTATATGAAGCATAGAACATATCCCAAAGACTTAAGACTATTCAACACAACATGCTTACGTTATTTATTTATTTATTTATTTTTATATAATGTGGATAAATCATTTCAAAGACATACACAAGAGATCTTGTCTTATTTGATATCTTTAATGTTTTTGTCCCCACTGCTGGTAGGTTTGTAGTTATCCTTTATATTTTTCTTTCCTTATCTCCTTTCTGTACTCTATTGTGTTGTTTTATGTCAATCTTGTGAGTTTTTATTCTGTTTCTATTTTCAGTTTAATATTATGAGTTTTATTCTTTCTGTTAAAAAAAAAACCTCTCTTAAGTCATTGGTTTTTTTTTTCTTCACCAGTTACATATAAATCGATGTTCGAGGTTATTTATTTATGATAAATCTTTTTTAAAAAATAGTGAGTGACCGGATCTGATTGTGATCCATTCTTTTCCCGTTTGAGAAATTCAAAAAGTTAATCAAAGAAAAGGTAGGGATGACACAATGGCTAATTCATTATTTATTTATTTATCCTCAATAAAACCATATAAAAAAAAACTTAGTATATTGTAAGTACTCATTGAGAAAGACATACTTGACACTGCTTTCCAAGAACGTGCGCTTGTGAGAGAAAAAAATTGAATCCAAACTGGCCCAGAACCCAACTTAAGTCCAAAAGAAAAACTGATTCCTTTTTCATTTCTTTATTAGTTGGGTTCAGGCTGGTCCCCGGCGGCCGGCTAAATTGCCAACCTTAGGACATATCATGTGATTTTCTAATCTATGTAAACAGGTTGTATCATGGGCCTTAAAGAACTCAATAACTAATGGGCCCGACTTGTTGGGTTCTGGGCCCAGAGCAAAATACGATTACGTAATTTTTAGAAAGTAAATTGATTAAATTTGAATTTGATTTTAGTTTAATAAATTAAGATGATAGACATGGTTTTTATAAATTGAAGATCAAAGTACATGTATATATTAGAGTTAAAGTTGCTACTAAGTAGATATTATCTCTGATTTTGATTATTAAGAAAATAATAATAATTATTATTATTATTATTGTTATTTTCCAATTATTTTATAATGCAAAGATTATGATAAAAGAAGTGTTTGTATATATATAGATACAAGTGAATAAACTATCTAATGTATATTAAAATAAGAGAAAAGAGAACCGAAGAAATCATGTATAGAGATTAAACATGAAAAGCAAGGGGAGAACTAGATTATCTCAACAAGTAGTGGTTAGATAACTATATAAAAATAACAAAAGATGAGAAGACACTGAGGATAGATAAAGCAAAGCAAAGCAAAAGTTGATGACAACCGTGTAGAATCATATATATTAGTTTTGTTAAATATTTGGGGTTGCACAACTTAACTAGAGGCCTAAAGCTAAATTTCAAAATAGATCTTTAACTTATTTAATACAAATTAATTTTAATTTTAATTTTAATTTTTAACAAAATGCCTATATAGATGTCAAATCTTTTATATGGCTAGTAGGATTTGTTATTATTAAAATAGATATATTTTAAATTTACAAGCAAAAGTTGAGAAATAGAGATAAAATATACCAGTATAAATAAGTTTAATTATTTGTAATTATTAAAAAAATTATAGATTATCTTGGAGTTGGAAGTGCCTTGTATATGAAATAGGCAATGAAAAGGATAGAAAAAAAAAATAGTTGAAAAAGTATATAGAATTGATTAAACATCCTAATTACCCTCCATATTAATCCATTACACATAGTAAATTTATAAAGGGTTGTTAAACCATCAAAATTGTTGCACCTCCATACCTACCTAAGATTGTCTTTTTGTTAAAATAAAAAAATAATTAAACATTAAATTAAAATATTTTAATACCTTAATTTATTATTTTAAATTTTTAAAAAATAGTTGAAATTATATTGTATTATATTAATTAAGAATTAATTTAACATATTCATTTATCATAATAAATAATTTATTATTTAGAGACATCTCAAAATGAACCTGAGCTCAACTCAACTCCCAAGTTCCAACCAAAATGATGAATGTTACTATCCATTCCTTACAGAATCCAAAATACAGTTTTACCTCTTTTGACCCAGCCATCATGTGCAACTGTGCTTTCTCGCTACTCAAACTTAAAAAAAAAAAGTGGTTAAACAACATTCAATGCTCTTCAGAATTAAAGGCAACAAAACAAAGCAAAAAAAAAAAAAAAACACAGACACACTCCGCAAATAACTCATATAAAATAAAGCAGCCCTGCATTTCAGTCTTCATAATAGTACTATTAAAAGTGTTCACAAGGCTGTTGAACAGAGTACACAATTAACTATTCCCCTTGTCTGCTGCAACGCCATAAACTTATTAATGACCAGCACCCTTTAACAGAGTGGACCCTGACTCCATTACAACACTTGTCCTCATCTTTTAAACATGCACTGCAGCTACCATAATTCCCTAACATGAATGAAACAACACTCCTGAAAAGTCACACACATAACAACAACCCATGTCATAATTAAACCCTGCTTGCAACCATGCATATTGCATTCTTCACAACCCCCATGAACTTGTTTCAGCTTCTTATCATCTTAATTCAACTTATTTTTATACTCACATAACACTGCAAGCATTCACATCATCATCATTAAACATATTACTAACAGGGTCTTCACCACGGTGTGGCACTGGCACGTTACCATGTTTGTCACCATTGTAGCCATGCCTATAGTAGTTATAACTCTCTCTGAATGATTCCTCATCTCTCCAGTAGTTCTTTGCTGAGGTGAAGTAGAGTGGAATATCAGGGTTTGGCCAGAACTCAGCCTTCTTGCCACTCCGTCGCACAGCCTTCAATATTTTGTTCCTGTCTATGTAACCGGTCACGGTCACTTTCTCCATGGCCAGGTCTACTTCCACAGAATCAACACCTGAGAGATTTCCAATCCGGTGTAAAAATTAATTTGTTTTAACTTTTAACAATGTTGTCATTGGGTTTTGAAATACCTCGGAGATGGAGTATTGCGTTCTTGACAACCCTTTCGCAGCCAGCACAACACATCCTCACTTTGAGGACGGTGGTCTGCATGCATGCAACCATGAAGAAGAGTTACAGAAAGATTAGAAATACAAACATGCATGCATCCATGCAAACATGAAGAAGAGTTACAGAAAGATTAAAAATACAAACATGCATGCATGTATGGCATGATGAGAGAATTACCTGCAAAGAGAGAGGACGTCCTTTAGGCATGTCGAAGCTGCTTCTTTGATAATAGTTGATGTAGCTGGTGGTAGGGTGGTGTTTAGAGGGTTTGATAGTGAAACAATGCTCAATGGTGGAAAAGAAAGAGTTTATGGTCCTTCCTAAAGGTGTGGGCATGGTTCACAAGGTCGCTATAAGTTTATAAAAGGATGGTTGGACGAGGATGGGAGTAAAACAAGGCAAGTTGTACAAGATATTCCTGGCAAAGCATTGCTTGATCTCTGGTTCATAAAAAAATCTCTCAATCTCTTTGTGATATATAATTCCAGGGCTCTTACTTAACTTCTAAACTTGGAGCTGGTTTACTTGTGGGCTTTGAACTTAAGCATGTGGGTCACCTTCTTGAAATAATTTAATCTTTGGGAAAAGAATGGTATCTAATAATCTAAAACTCTCTTCCGAGTATTAATGCTTGGATTGTGGACCAAGATCCCCCACTTTTGGACATGGATGACACCTAGGAGAATATGTTTTACTTCATTTTTGAATTTCTAGAGCAAAAGAAGCAATGGATTTGAGAGGGCTTGATGCAAAGTAAATGATATTCTTTAAAAGTGAAAAAAAACAAAGACAGATCTCCTTTTCCCTTGCTCTTTGAAGACTTTTTCCTCACGTTTGATTACATTCTACTTGCAAAGTTATTCCTTCTTGAGTTTATATATAGTACTTAATTCCACTCATGCGCATCATTTTCTTAACTACTAAGTGATTGCATGTGCCATCCATTGCATGCAAACATTTAAGTACATACACTTGTCTTAAATACAAAATATTTGACCACCTGTACAATATTGCAAGAGGCTTAGCTAGGCAGACAAACTAAAAGTAAAATTTTATCTAAATGAGATCTTATGTATAGGATGCTATATTTGCAAAAGGTTAATTTTATATATGACAACTTTCAAGGCATCTCTACAAGATGGCATCTGAATTTTGGAGGGGCTTCTTCAATCTCTCTTCTAGGTTTTCGATGCCAAAAGTCTCAATATTCTTCATGTATAAAATTTTCTTGAATAAATTCTTCATGAATAATTGAACTGAATAAAGTGATGGATTTAATAGAACAGCGAATCACGTTAATGCTAATCTGCACAGTAAACCACCATACAAGAAATATAATATATATATATATATATATCTATATGATCTACCTAGCCAGCTAATTAAGTTCCTCACAGACACGGTACTTGAGAATATATGTGGAGATGTTACGCTTTATCCTGCAGCATTAGTCCTTTCTGACAAAATAATAAACAAGCACCAAGAAGCTAGATGCTTACATTCTCCTTGTCACCTCTTCTTCAGAAATATACATATCTAATTAGATCTTTCATTATATATATATATCCTTTACTTCCATGCTAAGAAATATATACTTTCTTTGATATTCCTCCAAGTTGGTACATGAGAGTTCAGAAGTAGGAAAGTCCTATAAAAAGAGTGGGGTATCCTAAAGAACCTTATAAAATGTTTGCTAAAAGGAATTTTGGAATGTGATCAACTTTTAGCTGAAGGCTTGGAATTAAGATAAGTATGATGACATGCATGCATGTCTAAGTACACAATTTTATGCTTTCAAGAGTTCATTTGTATTTTATGTAATTGTAGGATGTTCTTTGGTGCTCAAGGGAATAAACCACATCAACTTGTGTTGTCAAAGCGATTGATGAAAGCTCAATATGAGGCCTGAATTAATTGATCAAAGGACTAGCTTTTACATCAAAAGATTTCTTTGTGATGTTTAATGCTGGAATATTAAAACTTAATCTTATCTTTTGAATGGTGCGATTTGTTTAGATAAGATAAATGTTTTGTGTGATTCTAGAGGCACTGAAATACCTTGTGTTATCTACAAGCTAGGTAGCTTATTGAGTTAATATTTAATGATGCAAGAGTATATATATATAGAGTTAGGTTCTTTTTTTTATTGTTATTAATTTTCTTTTTATGATGCACTAACAAGTTTTATATGTTTTTATATGTCGACTGCATTGCTCATATAGGAGATTAGAGAACCTTTGTATACCATTTTTAGTGTTTGGAAGCATCACTTTAATTAGTTCCTCCATGAAAGAATTCATTAATTGATTGAAAGTAGGCAATGGTTATTTTAGTGCTGAATTATTCTTGTAGGAGGCATACTAGCAAACATTGGAAAATTATTAAAGAATATTTTATCCAAATCCAATATGCATTCCAGATGGAAAAAACAGTGATTGTTATTTTCAATTTGATGTGACACTGTTATATCTGAAAGAGATATACTTAAACACCTCCTAGAACATATACCATATAAATGAGATTCCTTATGCTAATATACTTGTTGAAATATACTCTATTATTATTAATAAAATATCACGTTGGAATAAATTAGCAGTGAAACATATATAATTAATATATATTGTCCACAAAAAAAAACTTTATTAAATAGCACAAAATTATTGAATTATTTATAGTACTTTTACCATCCAAAAAAAAAAACTTTATTAAATAGCACAAAATTATTGAATTATTTATAGTACTTTTACCATCCATTATGATGCTATGCTTCTATCAAAGATGGAGACCAGAAACCATAATAAATCATAGAATTGATTCACCAGCAAACCAAGAATATTCTCAATAGATATATATATATATACATATATACATCAACCATCACATTAACACTTAGCTTTGCTTTTGTCCTTCTCTTCTTTATTTCTTTTCCACTCTGATTACAAATCTAAAAACAAGACACTTTCAAGTCACTGATGTGGTCCATCAAAATGTTGATATACAGTACAACCCACTCAAGGATAGTACAACAAAGTTCGGTATTGATCTTTATACATAATTTTAAGATGTGGACTCCGTCCAGCAAGAAAGAATTATACCATCAGAATTTGAAGGTAAATTAAACTTAGAAAAATTAACAAAGCAAAAAAAGATGATTAATTTAGATATCTCATTGGATCTGTACAGAACCAAAACAAGAATGGCACAAAGTTCCTCAAGCGCTCATTTACAAAGACTCCAACAAATTACAATCTAATTAGTAATTATAATCACAGCACTGATTCATATAAACACATGCACTAACTAATTATGTATAATGAAGAGAAAGAGAAGCAAGACAAAAAGAGTCAGCGGGCGGCAGCGATGGCCAGGGCGGCAGCAGTCGGAGAAGCAGGCAAGAGAGCTCGTGGAGGGGAAGCAAAAGGCAAGCTTCGGAGCATGAGGAAGCGCATGCGGCGTGGAAACGGTGCTTCACGGAGCAACTGCTCCAGCACCCTGGCCACCAGCACTGTGTACTCTTCCAATAACTCAGCAACAATGGACACAAGTATCATCCTTAATTTGTTTTAGATCTTCTTCTTCTTCAATTCTTCTGCTTCTTCACTTGAAGTAGTATGTGTTTATATGGTGAAGATTAAGGTAGAGAAATTTGTGAGGGAGGGCTGTGTTGAAGAATGGAGATGAAGGTGATTGGGAATCAAGTGAAGATGGTAAAGGAGAAGGTGGATTTCGGCGGCTCGTTGGATTGATTGATTGTTTAGGAGTTGTTGGGTTTTGGTAGGAGCCAAAGGTTTTTGTTTTGTTTTGTTTTGTTTTGGGGACGCGTGGCGGGAATACCTCGATCTTATCCACTGCTGTTTGATTGATATTTTAAATATCTATTTTGATGAGGGTTGGGTAAGTCAAATTTTAAAGGTGGGATGTGAGACATGCCACCGCTTCTCTCCAATGGGCTCTTCTTGGATACGGGAACCAAAATTAATTTTTTATTTTTTATGTTTTTAATAAATATGAACAAATCTTTACCTTCCTATCAAGGTTAATAAACAGGGTTGAACTCTTTACATCAAACTCACTTTGGAAGGAAAAAACTAGGGGTAGCAAAAATTCGGGTCAGGATAAAACCGGATCTGGATAACTATTACTATAAATATATAAATTTATTGTCTTGGATCATACTCGGTTTTAAATCCGGATAAACCTAACTTGTTCAGATTTGTTTTAAATCGGGTTGTTTGGATGTCCTAATTTTGTCGAATACTATAAACTATATTTAACTTTACTCAACTATTAAATTATCAAAAATAATTTAATTCACAATATATGCAAAAAAATAATAATAATAATTCAACAATCCAAAACCAAATCAAGTCATACAAAATTCCAAGTCTTAATAAAAAAAAATCAATATAAGTTTGAAGTTTTTTGAAAATTAGGCTTAAAACAATTGGGTTTATAATTTTAGGCTTTTAAAATTTTAGAGGTACTTTATTCACGACCTGGATTAACACAATTTTTGTCAAAATCCTTTTCATTCGGGTAAAACCGGACCGACGAGCCCGGACAAAGTATTGCCACCCAAGACAAAACCATCACTCTTATGTGGATGTGGTTAGAATTTCCCCTGATATTGTTATTTTAAAAATAGATTAATTATTAGTCATATACTTTCAATCATTATATGTTTTGATAAAATGTTAAATTAAATAAAAATATTCTTCACAAAATAGTTAATTCCTTCGTTTTTCTATCAACTCAGAAATTTATAAATTTGACCTTACAGGATAACATGTTGATGGTGGTTTGCCCACTGTTTTAAATAAAAACCGCTTGGTTCATCAAATCTGTTTCAGTTAGGATGGAACAGTCTGATAATACTGTACAATACTACAATTATTTTTTAAAATTTTTTTATATAATTATTTTTTAATAATTAATTTCAACAAATTATTACCATAAGTACATAATTATTATAATTATAATTTTAATATTAAATATTTAATTTTTATTAATATAATTATGTCAAATTTTCATGGGCTCATATAAAAATTTTTTCTTGGATGGAAAAAAATATTCCTCGTGTATATTTAGTTGGGGGAGATTGATTTTAAAAAAAAATTAGGTTGGAGAAAAATTTTCACATAAGCTAACAAAAGTATAACTTAACTAATACTAAAAAACCAAATGATTTTAAAATTAATTTTTTTACTATTTAAAATAATATAAATATTATATTAATATTAAGAAATTTAAAAATAATTTTTAAGTATATCTATTTGAAAAACTAAAATTAAAAATAAAATAATCATTATATTAAGTTGTTTTGTTGTTTGGTTATAATATTTATCCCCCAAGCAAACATGGGTTTAGCTTCATATTCTTATCCCTTGGCATCATCCCAAGATGAGATGAATACCCTATCATTTTTTAAAAAATAAAAAATTTAAACATATGTATATATTTGGAATATCGTTATTTTGTTAATGGTTGCATTCAGAATTAATATGGAAACAAGAACATATGAATAATAAATAGATTAGCCACATAGTTATGCTAATGGTTAAAGATGCATGTATGAAAGATATTAAACATTTTACATATTTAACATTTATTATTAACTGATTATTATTATTATTTTAACGAAAAATGGATAAACCATTTATGCACTACCTCAATACACATGCACCATCATCTTGAATGGGCTAAGGTCCGTCTAACATGCATCTTCAATAGAATACAAACAAGAATTAAGAGAATTTGTGTACATAAACCAAAAGTTTTATTGGTAAATAATTACAAATTAGTAAAGTAACATATACATGAGGGAAAAAAACATTATAACGTTGTAAGTAAAATTTTAAGGTTTCACAAAAAAAAAAAACTTTTAAATTAGCTGTATTTAAAATTTTATATAAACTATTTTCATCTTCCTTTTATTCTGATTAATTTATAAAAATCCTAAAAAGTTTTAATTTAGAAAAGTAATAAATCTAGTTCATTAATTTCCTCTCATTCATGTTTTCTCAAAACTATTATAACCATATTAGTCTCATGATGATAAACTAAATTAATTATACTCTTTCCAGGCTTTCAGCCTTTTTTTTACTTGTTTCATTTTAAAAACTTTTTAATTTTTTACATATTTATTTAGACAATCTATATAGTATTAAATAGTTTTATCCAACTTTATCTCTACATTTTACAATATTTTTTAAAAAAACTAAAACACTATGTTGAGAGAATAAAAGATATCAGTAAATTATAAAAAATAATTGATGGAACTTTGATGTGTTTTTAAATAAAGGTCATTTTGAAAACTTAATAGATTTTTTATAAATTTATGACAATAATTAATTTCAATTGATTTTTTTTAATAACGGTGAATATATAATATAATCGGAGGGAGTATTACTTTTGTGATGTGTATCTGTGCAAAGCTTAGAAGGGATGAAGTGTGTTTGGTTGGGGGAGTAAGCCAGAGAAAAAAGAGTTTGGAGGAGTGTTTCACCTTTACAAGCCCCTCATATTTCACCCCTCCAAATTGTGTTTTTTTTAGGGGTGGAACTATTTAATAATAATTTTGAATTTAAATATCTATAAAAGACCAAATTGCCCTTACTAATTTGAGAAATTACCATAATATCTTTTTAAACCAAATATTATCTCTCATATTATTTTTATTTTCTTTTTTTAATATCAAATTAAAATTATTAATAATACAATTTTTTAGATAATAATAATAATATAAAAATTATAAAAAATTAGTGATTATAGTATTAATTTAATAACAATATTATACAAATAATATTATTACTAATATTAATATTAATATTAACAAAGTTTGTACAAAATAATCTTAGATGTATAAAAAAAATTATTACGATCAATTTTATATAAAAGAGGTAAATTAGTAAAATGCACATCACATCACACCGTTGAAACTTATTTGGTTAAGGTGTAAGGAGGAGTTTGGAGGGGGGTGTTTTACCCCTCCAAACCCCTCACATCCCACCCCTCCAAATCGGGTCTTTTAAAACAAAATTTAATGTTTAAACTTTTATGAAAAGACCAAATTATCATTTATCAATTTGAGAAATTACCATAATATTTTAAAAAAAATAAATTACCCCTCCACACTCCTCTCCATTGAATCAAATATAAAATTTTTTCAAACCCTCTATCCCTCTCCTCCTTACTCCCCATCCTCCTTTGAACCAAATAAGGAGTAATTATTTAACCCATGTGATTTTATTTTTATAATTTACAACAACGGTATTTAGAAGGTTGATATTTTATATTTTTTTAAATTAAAAGTAAAAAAAATTGAGTCGGTGACAAGTCCATATAAAAAATTAATGTCTTTTAAATGAAAATAAATAAATCACACCATAAATGTCATGAAGGTGGGCTTATTAATAAAGGAGTTTCTAATAACAAATATTATTTAGTTTTCAAAATTATTTTTGATATTTTATTATTTTCTCTTAGGGTTAATGGCCCCTTGCATGTGAAATATCTGGATCTCGCTGTTGGATTGGGTCCCCCTCACATGGTGGATTGAATTCAAATTTAAATTAATATAAAAAAAAAAATTGATTTGAGTTTTCTTTTAGCCTTGAGTGGGTTTGCTTTACTTAGATTTAGGTGGGGTTTACGGATGTGAAAGTGACTGCTTGTCCAATTATTTTGTTTTATTTTTTTATGCAGAAAATGACCTCAAGATCTAGATAAGATTTTTTTTTATATATAAGTTATGTTTTATAGATAAACGTGGGCAACCCCTGAACCCCCACTTTTGGTTACACTTTTGGTTCGGGGTGAGGAATAAAATACCACACTCATATTATGGGGATAATAAGGTTTAGACAAGTTTTAAAGGACATTAATTTTTTTTAAAAAAATGAATAAATTATATGCATTAAAACGAAAACATCAAACTACAGATGGCAACAGACATGATGACAAACCCAACAGGAGTGAGAGAGGTACATGACATTAAAATTTCTCTACTTTACTTATATTAATTTAGTTTGTTTTCCCCCACAAAGACGGTGAATAATAAATGCAAATATAACCATTCCCATATCAAGAGAGTTGATATTTTAATTTGTTGTTAAGTTTAAAAAATTGATGATTGAATCCCTTATACGTTTATATAAAAAAAATATAGGTATAACATGATTTGAATGTTATCCTTGTTAGTTTGAATTCTATTTTGAATTAACTTCATGATGATATTAATTCAATCTGAATTCAAATTAACTGTATAAAGTGGTCCATGATTTTATTTTATGAATCCTAAATTAACTCTAATTGGCACTTTAGATAATGATCTATTTAAGTTTTAAGTGGAGTTAATCCTTTAACGGTAAGTATTATATATAGGACAACACCAGGGTCTCCAATCTATCGTTTTTGCAAATATCTAGCTCAATTAGTGGAAGAAAGCGAGATAGATTGGAAGAGTATGGGGTTATTTTAAACGTGGACTTAAAGACTCTCATCGTCTTCAACTACTTACTATGGTTGAAGGTAAGTGATCATGTTTTCGCATATGATAGTACGACATAGATGTCGTAATTAAGATTTGATGAAATCTAATAGTTGGTATCATAGCCAAATTTCATACCTCTTCCTAACATTATTAAATTTTAACATGTATGTATTTTTTAGAAATTACATATCATTTGAATCTAGTGCATTATTTCATGTAGATTATAATAAACATGCATGAATTAGGGTTTGTATAAACTGAATCCCTTGATGTTTATGCATGTTTTACAATTCAATAAAGAATGCTAATTAAGAGTTTTAAAGAATTGGTCATTAGGACCAAAACTAAACCCATCATGGACAAGGTGTGCAAACACCCTTGTCAAACCGCGGATGGGCCGCCCGTGGCCAGGGCCTGCGTTCGGCCAACTAGCCCAGCGGCCAATGTTGCACGCATGCGGCCCATCCGCGGTCTGTGTTTGCACACCTTGTCCATGATGGGTTCAGTTTTGGTCTTAATACCTAATTCTTTCAAACCCTCAATTAGCATAATTTATTTCATTGTAAAACATGCGTAAACATCAAGGGATTCAGTTTATACAAACCCTAATTCATGCATGTTTATTATAATCTACATGAAATAATGCACTAGATTCAAACGATATGTAATTTCTAAAAAATAGATACATGTTATTTTAGGAAAAGGTATGAAATTTGGCTATGATATCAACTATTAGATTTCATCAAATCTTAATTACGACATCTATGTCGTACTATCATATGCGTAAGCAGGATCACTTACCTCCAGCCATAACAAGTTGTTGAAGATGAGGAGAGTCTTTTAAGTCCACGCTTGAAGAAACCAGAGACTCTTCCAATCTATCCCGTCCTCTCCCACCGATGGAGTTAGGCATTTCAAAGAAAGATATATTGGGGACCCCTAATGGTGTCCTATATATAATCCTTCACTCTCTTGATTTTACCGACTTTCAAACTTATGTGGATTGCATAAAAGGAAAACAAACCAACAAATCTAAGAAATGTACAAATAAAGATACATAAAGCATGAATAATCATCAATGAAAAAGATGAAATATCTCTGACCATACGAGTCCATTTCCGGACTACAAGTGTCTGTATGTATGATCTCTAATAAGCATGAACTCTTGCACTTCTTTTCTCTGGACAGCACCATATAAGTCCAATCTATCGTTCTTGCAAATATCTAGCTCTATTGGTTGTAGAGGACGGGATAGATTGGAAAAATCTCTGGTTAATTCAAACGTTGACTTAAAGACTCTCGTCGTTTTCAACAACTTGCTATGACTGGAGGTAAGTGATCCTGATTCCGCATATGATAGTACGACATAGATGTCGTAATTAAGATTTGATGAAATCTAACAATCCTACCATCATATAGAAGAAGATTTTTTTTTATTACCCTTATTTGTTTTTTTTAATAAGAATGTATTTCATCATATTTTTTTTCTTACTTGTTTTCTTGCTTTTATATATATATATATATATATATATATATATATATATATATATATTTTCTTGTTTGGATACTAAGATTGTGGAGCAATAAATAAATTAAATAAATATTTGAACATTTTAGTTATAAAATAGTGACAAAAAGTAAAGTTTCAGAGAAAAAAAAGCATGATTGTGGAGCAATAAATAAATTAAATAAATATTTGAACATTTTAGTTATAAAGTAGTGACAAAAAGTAAAGTTTCAGAGAAAAAAAAGCATAATTTAAAAAAAAATAGATAAATCACAGTTAAATTAAATTCATACAAACATGAAAAAATTTAAACAACAATTCTAATATTTAGATTTTTCTTATAAACTACCTAAGGCTTTTCTCTTATATAGTGTTTTTTTTCTTCCAGTGTGTTTATTTTCCATTTGTTTAAGTTTTTTACTCCCAACTGATTGAGTAAGTGCTAAAGTGCTTGGTGTTTTCTCCCATAAATATGTGTATATATGTATATATATAGTTTCTCCCAACAGCTATCTCAATTATCATGTCTAAATTAATTTTTTTATATATTTCAACATCTACGGCCTTCATTCTTTTAGTGTTTTTTTTCTTCCAACACTTGTTTAATATTTAATTTCCATATGTTTATATTTTTTTTCTCCAAATTTTTGTGTTTAATATTTAATTTCCATATGCTTTTATTTTTTGCTATTAAGAAACTTGATAATATTTTATTGATAAATATTGAGTTATTTAAAAATAATAATAATAAAATGGTGGTTTCCCATAATGCTGTAGTAGCTATTGGCCAATTACCCTATTGATGGCCTTGATCCTTAAAACTTCTTTAGTAACAAATGTTTAACTCTTATCTTATGATCAAATCATGCAATGAAAACACACTCTATATACAAAACATAACAATTCATGCGGCACACACATGCACACATACACACAAATTAACACTGACTTATTAACACATGAACACATGAAAAGTCAAGGGCAAGGATTACAAATTTACAGTGCAAGTCAGGTGGATAAGTCCTACGAGATACAACAAGCATTTGGATTCTCATCACTGAAGATCTGTGGTGGAGGCAATCTCTCAATCATGTAAAATGGACTCCAGTTCATCGTCTTTTTAACCATGTCTTCTTCACTAACAGCAGTAGTATTATTATTGCCACCTTCTGCATCACCTTCTTTCTTTTTCTCATCTCCATCAACACCACTCTCTTGTTCCTGTGCTACTGTTGGTTCTTTCTCATCCTTCTTTTCCTCTGTGTCATCTTCTTTCTTCATCCCCTCCTCATCATGCTTCTCTTCCTTCTTCTCTTCAGGAGGTTTGTCATCCTCTTTCTTAACTTCTTCTTTTGGTGGAGTTATGGGTTTAGCTATCTTTCCAGTACGCCGATGAATGTAGTCTAAAAGTTTCTCAGTCTCTATTGTCCCAGTTACTGTCACCTTACCGGACTTTAGCTCAGCCTCTACTCTCTGAACACCTGAATAAAATTATAGCATGCACATGTTCATTAATTCAATCAAATGGTGAAGTAATGATCTTCAAATTTGCTAATTAGTACCTCTCATCTCTAGTATCTTTTTCTGCAACGTTTGAGCACAGGCATCACAATGCATGTTGACAAGTAGCTCAACTGTTGGTACTGTTCCATTCACCTGTTTATATTTTCAAAATGGTTATTATAAGATAAAACATACTTGCATGCATTGACATCTGAAACTTAAGAGCTAGAAATTTGATACCTGGGATTCAACCACTATGTCGGGTTTGTTGGTGTCTCCCTGATCAACTGGTGGAACTGGAGATATGATCTTGGCTTTCCTTCTTGTCTTCTTTTGTATTCTGGAGCATAAAGTTTGAGGATCCAGTATTCCTTTTACTGTCACTTGGTTTTGCACCATGTTTATCTCCACCTCTTCAACACCTGACCATTATATACATATATATTGTATAAGAAACGAGAGTTTTAATTGAGATTGAGAAAGAGATGGAGATATAGAGAGACCTCTGTACTTCAGGATGGTTCTCTCTATCTTCTTGGCACACCCTACACAGTGTAAGTCCACAAACAAGATAACTTGGTTTGGAGGGGCTGTCTTAGCTTCCACATTCTTCTCTTCAGTTTTCTCTTCTTTCTTCTCCTGATCTTTTGTCTCTTCTTTCTTCTCTTCTGGCTTTGCTTCGCCCATTGGTTCACTCTGCTAATTTCTTGTTCAAGCCAAAAGAATGAACAAAAGTGAGAGGCTAAAAGGAGGGAATGAAGAAGAGGA
Source organism: Dioscorea alata (assembly GCA_020875875.1). NCBI lineage: Eukaryota > Viridiplantae > Streptophyta > Magnoliopsida > Dioscoreales > Dioscoreaceae > Dioscorea > Dioscorea alata. Next base: position 20,109,899 of record CM037024.1, read on the forward strand.
AGGTGAGGGGGTTTTATATAAATGATGGAGAGAAAGGTTGTTTAATCAATGGACTATAGATTCAAAAGAAAATAAAGAAAAACAATTTTTTTAAAGTGAGCAAGAGGAATGTCAAATAACTTTGGTTTTTGTTTTCCCTCTCTTTGTTTCTGAAAGAAAACTGGGAGGCCATGAGAAAGTGGAGAGGACTTTTATGCCCCCATGTGAAGATTTATGCAAGAGAAGAGAAGATCACATGGGTGGCCATATAGTTTGTTAAGCTTGTCATCATCCTTCTTAGCTTTCAATATAAACAAGAGTTGCATGCATTTAGGAAGAAATGGAGTTATGAGCCAAGAACCTTTCATTAGGAAATGATGGGTTTCTTGAAACTTGGAATTATTTGATTTAAACAAAAAGAAAAATAAAATAACTTTGAGAAAGGTAGCACACATGGTGGGCTCATGCATGTTATGATTACTTGTTTGTGCTGATTTAAGTTACAGTTACAGAGGGTGTTGGTTTGCCTTCATAATAAATATTAACATAAGGAGGATATATGTTCAATTTATGTTAACAAAACATGAATATAAGTTATGGATTTTACGGAATAAGCTACTATTTATGTTTTTCAACCTATTCAAAGTATGTAGTTAATTATATTACCAACGACCAAACGATCTATTGATAGCTAGACCCGTTAGGAACTTTCACAATTGGTGAGAGTTCAAATCTCTGATGATGGCACATTCTTGGGAGAGTGAGCCATGATTATATGCAAGTGATTCTAATGCCTACATATGAGCAGACTCAACTCCTACTTGCTACGCCAAAATTTGTGTACGTCTCTACCTTTATTAGCGGCCTAACCACTCATGTTTGCGCAAAAATAACTAAATAAATAAATACATATAGTCATATTCCACCCAAACTAGAAGTAGATAACAACATGATTGCATTCACAAGCACTTTTTTTATTAGCAGGAAAAGAAATTACTTGTCCACAAAAGTTATCCAATTTTGTACCCTACTTTGGAATTATTTTTGGGGATAAATGGCTCCCATATTCCAATTACAAGGCTATGAAAAAGAAATAAAGTTTACAAAATGACAGGCTAATACATCTCAGCCAGTTGCATGTCAAAATTGAACATTGATTTTTCTCTGTCCTCAAGTTACAGTCCCCCAGTCTTATACTTGAGAGATATCCCTTGATTCACAATCTCTCCACCTACTTCTTTCTGTACTTCCTGGCAACATCAAAATCATCGCCAAACTTTCGGATGAAAAACAAAAGAATCACTGCTTGAAAAAACCACACACACACACACACCACACACACAAAAAAAAGGGTCACAGATGAAGCAAAGGGAGTAGCAGTATCTAAACTAAAGTTTCAATGTGTATTGAAATTTCCAATGTCCTACTTCTGGCTTATTAGATAAAGCATAAGCAGCAAAAGGCTGGCAAGAAACGTGGCAATGAGTCAGCTTTCGCACCCAATGAAAGCAACACAACTAGAGTTCCTTGTCACAAAGACTGCAACCATTTGCAAGGGCACATCACGCATAGAAAGATTGGACATGACAATTGCTCCATGCTTTACAACCAGATTCAACCTCTTTCCAGTTCTCTAACATGATAGCTCCACTCACCATCAAAAGCATAACTCAATTGTTTTGAGTAAAGGATTCCTGGCTGGTGAGGACTTGGAAAGAATCTAAGTTTTAAAACATTATCCTTACTGAAAAGAGAAAAGAATTTTCATCTGCAGTTATCTACTATCTTTTGCATTAACACCTAACTCTTCTAAATACACATGGCCTATGCAAAATCATTTACGTATACTCTAAGTCTGTTTAAGAATCCATGGAGTTATACATGCATATGAAACCTTGTTGTAGGAATATGAGTGGAAAATCTAACCTCCATCGCTTAGTTCTAGATGTAACTAAAACATAATTCATGATTTGGAGAACCACAAAAGTCTGGAACTAAGTATGAAGAAATCAGGTTAAAGCATGAGACTTATCCGGATGAAAAGTGGTTTATCGGCATGTCTTTATCCTACTATGCTTTAGTCATTTCACATAGACTATGTGCTTGCTTTTGTTTGTGGAAGGTTGTGGAAATGACAAGAAACAAGTTATCAGAGATTAGAAGTACCTTCAACAAGAACCCTCCTGGACGGTTGAGAGAAAACCTATGAAATATGGCAGTATGCAGTGTGTTAGCATCAGAGAGTGGAGTTTTTTTTATCACTATTCACACCCAAATAATGGTTATCTAGGAAGGAAAATGATTTTCAGAACTCAATTTTCTGTGACATGATTTTTTTTTTAATCAAAGTTTGATAACTGGATAAATAACAAAACTACTTAACAAAAAGGCTAATATGTCACAATTGGCACAATATTTGCACTCTGCATGTTCAACAATATGCCGAGGAAGTTTTTCTCTTTGTTTTTTAACAGAAAGACCATGCCATGCTTGAATCATGTTACGAATATCACCAACAACAATTACAGGTACTCAGATAACCTTAACTGTATATAAACAAGGCAATGGGATGTTATTATAAGCAACCCTCGATCAGAAAACAGAGAAGAAAAATCAGATCAATCAATGAATATAGGCCAAGCCAAGTTGTCAGGAGAATTATTGCAATTATCATAATTAAAATTCATAAATTGAAGTTTGTTGTGTACTATACTTATACTGTTTATCAGTTGATGCTAAAGGTCCTTGGAAATTGAAGGAAATATGCTACTACAAGAGAGTCTCATGAACAAATGGAAGGGGAACATATTCCTTTTATTTTCACTTTTTGGAAACCAACTAGCAACAGGAGGCTCCTTATCTGTTTTGAATTTTCAGTCACATAACAGAAATCAGCCAAACTTATCTTCCCATAACCAATGAATAAGTTTTCAATGCCCACTAGTAATTTCAGAACTTCACACACATCAGATATAAGACAAGTGAAGATAATAACTAGCAATGAAGCTTCACCACTTTGTCAATTGATAGTGGACGCTAGTTATTTTCATATTTTACATTCACCTATCAATGAAGCTTCTCCAGCCTTTGAAAAAGAAATGCATTGTATAAAGTATGAACCCAACATCAGACAACTAAACTTACCCTCCCGGCCTCAACCCCCAAGGGTGATACCTTGCAGACCAACAGATGATAATACCGCAACACCTCTTCCTTGATTAATGAAAGAGTTATTTCTTCTTTTCATTTTAGCATATTGGGAAGCTAAAGGGTCCAAGTAAAAGCAGCTAAATGATACTAAACATATGCAATAAGATGTCACCAGTTCTCCTATTATGTGAATAATCCACTTTTTTCATGCCCTTGCACACTGCCCCTGAGGTCTCTATAGGAAAGCAAGTGCATTTTAACTATCCATGACTAGAAGATGCCACCAATTAAATTTTGTATTACAACGCATTAGCCTGAAATGGCTTGGTAGCCTGAAACATAAATATTTGCACAAGGAAGCAAAGATTTATAATGAGAAAGTAGGAAAGCAGCATGTAGCAGTTTGTGAAGAAATTCATAACTCAGAAAATAGCGTATTGCCGTTAATAAAGGGCTTTACTCGGGTTTTTATTCAATATCAGAGATACAAACAAAGACAACTATATCACTACATCAGCAAAAGAACCTATGGAAAAAAATAATCCTTTCTTATATGGCATGCATCTATAATTTCACAGCACGCTTCTATGGATTTAAATGACAAGTATGCCATTTAATGACTTTACCAAAACATTACATGAAAGAATAGGAGAAAGAACCAAGTCAAAACAAATGTGACAAGAGAAAACAAAAACCTGTCCCTCAGATTTGCAAGCCCTCAAAGGGCATAGAAGTTCAATAGAATCAGACATCGTGATGCACATCATAACCATGAAGGAGAAGTGTATCGGCTATAACATTTCTAGCTTCGTTGCATAATGCATCTGCATTTGATCCTTCTATAGGCTTGTGAATTACAACTTTAGCTGAAGCTGAATTCACTACACCCTCCATTCCCGCAGGCATAAGTTCTCCAGTTCCCATTAGTGTAATAGGTACAACTGGTGCTCCAGTCTTCGCAGCAACAGAAAATGCACCTTTCTATAAAATCATACACAGTTTATCCTTAAATAAACAGTAAAGCATGCAATTCGAAACTAGAAAAAAGAAAAAAGAAAAATATGGTGACTCACCTTAAAGGCCCCTAATTTTCCATCTTTACTACGAGTTCCCTCTGGAAAGAAAAACACAGAGGCACCTTTCTTTATCAATTCCATACATCGTTTGAGACAATCCTACATTTAACAGAATTACATGATATCATTGATATGCATCTCGCTAAACCTCAAATATAGTGACAATACCATTAGAAATGATTTCTTGCCCACATGAGAAAAAAAATGCCAACTTATATATTGCAGTTCAAACAAACCATTCGCTTCTTCAGAACATCCAAAACCGAATACTATCTTGTATCTACTTTCTATAAAACTTGAAAGATGACCACATGAGAAATCCAAATAACATTGTTATTTCTTTAACTAATACAATTCATATGGTTTCTAGCAAACAAGATGCAATTTTGCAGGCAATAAACACAGCATGTCATCTAAAAAGAAACATAACAATCAGAGGAGAAGAAGAGATACCAGCTGACTCCTGCTATCCATTCGCCGCAATGGAATCACACCTAGGAGGTACATCGCCCACCCAATAATAGGAAACAAGAAAATGCCCCTTTTGCTGATGAACTTAAAACACCTTCCAAGAGTCAACAGCGTATATATGTCCAAGAAGCTCAGATGGTTGGAGACATAGACAGCCGGAGCATCACCGGCGGGCAGATTCTCAAGCCCCTCAAACTCAATCTCATAGAACGGAGCTATAGTCAATGCTGCCCATAACTTCGCAATGAAATGATGGATCTTTCGTCGGTGCCGATCAAAGAGGAGCACGAACGGGTGCGCCAACACCATCGTCACAAACAAGAAGATCGCAACTACAGCAGTCACCATATAGAAGCAAATCCCCCTGATTCTTGAACCAATTTGGAACCCTAATGGATTGATCGATCAGCAAAAATCCAAACAAGAAGGAACGAAATGCGAGACGCATACCTGATAAAGGATAAGCGGCGGCGCCGCCCTGGGAGGACCAAACCACGGTGCTCCTGCGCGGGATCGTGTGCTTCAGAGCAGCGAATTGGAACTTGCGATCGAATTGGGACGTTCTCCGAGTAAGAGCAAGAGGCAAGACGAAAAGATTACCATTCAGTGAGCGGCGGGGGAGGTTGGAGAATCGGATGGATGGAGAGGGAGAGGAGATGAGGGGAGAGCGAGCGAAGGAGAAGCAGGGCTTCCGCCATGGAAGCGTCTCCATAGCTCTGAAGCTTGAGTTCCAGAAAGAGTTGGAAATTGGAAGTGATGATCGATTAGCGGGAAGTCGGGAGTTCCAAGAGTTCCATGAGACCCGCGGAAGTGGGGAACTGTGATGATCTTTGTTAATGGGCCGAAGTGGGCTTAAGGCCCAGCCCATTAAAGGGTTGTTTTTTATTTTATTTGGATTTAAATTATTAATTGAATTGTATACATGTAATTTTAATAATTTTATTTTGTTTCTTATGCTTTTTGTTTGGAATTATGGAATTATGGACAGACTTTATTGCTAGCATCTTTGGAAATATCTCTTGAGTAATTGATTTATTAATGGAGGTAAACTATAAAGGGGATGAGGTTATGAAATTATTTAGGTGGGATCATTGTCACATTTATTTGTTCTATGGATCACATCACATGGACACTTTAATTGACCAAGTTGGTGTCTAGTGTTTGCTATTAAATGCAAAACTGAGAATTTGTTGTGGATATTGTTTTCCTTTATAAATGAGAGAGATTTTTTATAATATAAAAGTTGATAAAACAATAATTATATTTAAAAAACTTGTTTTTAAAATAAAAATTCAAATACGGAGTTTAGTCTTTAGGAGATCGATTGACTTTTAGAAAGGATAATTCGGCCTCTCCCTAACAATTGTCTTTTTAGTACCACCAATTCCCCTAACTTACTTATGTTCATTTAAGGTAGTCTTTCATTACTGTTGGATTACATGGTATGCTTCTAATATTGTTATTATTATATTTTTATTTTTTAATGAAACAATAATTTGTTCATTTTTATTAAAAAATAATAAATAAATAAAATAGAATTAAAAAAAATTAGAAGAATGTCAAAAGGCTAATAACCCCGCTGCTCTTGTGAAAATGTAGTATAGGATTTAAAAGCCCAGAGTAAAAATTCCATTTGACACAATGGTAATAATGGGTCTATGATTGTGGGTTTTTTGGATTTATTGTCTAAATTCCATGTTGTGGAGTGAGGCGCACCGCTAGATGATCAATTCCTTACCCGCACTCATGCCTTGACTAACATGTGTTTGTCACATTTATTATATATATATATATATATATATATATATATATATATATATATATATATATATAGTAGTACCTATGTTAAAGGAAAGAGTCCAATACATGTGCATGTATATTCAATTAAATATGTGAAACGTTCTCACAAAAAAGTTTTTTTTTTTTTTTAATTTATGCTAACTACTAAACACTGCTTAACACACAAAATAAAATTGAACCCCTCCCAGTAAGGGTTTCTGGCTTATTAAAAATGAACGGTAATGCACAATTCCTTGGATTGGATGTCCTATATATATATATATATAATGCTTGAGTTCTCTCAAAATATACTTCTTCAAAAGACAGGTTAATGAAATGATCCAAGATTGCCAGACCTTTTTCCTGCCTGCATGTTTCATTAAGTTTTGATACATGTTCTCCAGACATATTAGATTCTAAATATAAAAATTAAGCTCAATCAAATGACCTAATTAATACTAATATTTGCTTATGGCATCAACTTTAGAAGGCAATAGCTTCTTTACACAGCACACTATCACATGGGAGCAACCTTATCTGCTCCTCCTTAAAGCAAGAACAAATTAAACCTTAAACTACAAGACCAAGTGATGCTACATCCCACTCACAAACACAAATATAACAAGGAATCTAAGAAACCAACAAACCTAAACCACCTTAACTAGACCTTCTTGAAGAACACATGGATAAAGGGACAGTCAGCACAAACTAAAGGAAGGATAAAGAGGATGAAAACATGATCAATCCACGCAAGCCTAACCCCCCATTCTTTTTATATACAAACCTTAATCTATTTATCAACCTCTCTTTATATACAATTGGATAAATTTTCAAAGAGAACAACAATGGCAAACTTGCAGATAGTTCCAGCAGGCAAGAAGGTTGAGGCTCAGTATGTGGAGATGATGGTTCCATTATATTCATATGGTTGTGAAAAGAAGGTGAAGAAAGCCTTAGCACACTTGAGAGGTAAACTAAAACTTAAAACTTATCTATTTTTAATTCTAACTTTAAGATTATAAACAACATGCATGCATGCAGGGATTCATTCAGTTCATGTAGATTATGAGCTTCAGAAGGTGACAGTGTGGGGGATATGCAACAAAGAGGATGTTCTTGCCACCATTAAGAAGAAGAGAAGAGAAGCAAGGTTTTGGGAACAAAAAGAAGTCAATGAGAGTGCTGAGATTGAGGCAAAGAATGACATGGATGAAGATCAAGAAGCTTCTCAGGGTACTATTAATGTTGCAGTGCCTTCACGTAGCTTTAAGTTTAGGAAATCATGGAAGAGGCTTCTTCCAACTCTGGTTCTCTACTAAATTAATAACTTCAACTTTCAGGAATGATATATATATATATATATATATATATATATATATATGAAGTGGATATATATATGAAGTGGATAAGCAAAGCAAGTGTTAATTATTGTTATGGCATGATATCCCATGAGAACGTTCATGTCCATTTATTTGGTTATCAAAGCCATTCTGTTAATTAAATAGAGCCAAAACAACTCTCCCTTTTCTTTTTTGTTTCTATTCTTGTTTACACATTTGCACTGTTAATTAAGATTGCTGAAGGTGGAAGATTGAATTATTATTATTTCTAATTAAAAATAGACTATGCTTATTAAAATAATATAGTTTCAAAAATAAATTATTTTAAAAAATTGAAACTAATTAAGAGAACTGAACAGAGACGAGCAAATTAAAGGTGGTTGTTGTTTATTTATTTTTATTAAAAAAATTAGAACACTTCATCTTATTTTTCTCGAATATTGGAGTGGTTGCATTGGTCTCCAATGAAAGTCAAATTACACTTTATTAAAAATTTCTTCTCACATAATTAATAAACTAAAATAATTAGTAGCTCCATCATTTCCATAATTCCATGACAAAGAAAGACAACCAACCATATTTGGAAAGGTTGGTGGTGCACTTTCTCCCTCAAAACTAAAGGGCAGTGTTCAAATGAGTTAAAAAACACATATTGATTGAGGGCGATTATTTATCCACAAGATCACTATGTGACACCTTTTTCTCATTAATTACTTGTGTTTTTTTCCCATAAAAATGTCCTCTTCTTCCATTAGATTTTATACTTTCAGTGCATTAATTAATGGTCAATTTATTTATTTATTTTATAAATGCAACAAGCGTTATTACGCATAAAATTTCACATCTAGTCTGTGTCGCTCACTCAATGACATAGTGTCCGGGTTACAAATCCACATCTACAGCTAAAGATCTGTTACACCCACTATATTGAGTGGGACTTAAACTCAAGACTTTTTGAATATTTTACACCAATATCTTTTTATAGTGGGGCAAATTAATGCTGTTAACCCTTCTTAATCACTTATTGTCATCATTTTTTTCTCTTATTCATAATTTTGTTAATAATTAAGAGTGTATTAGAAGTGATGAAAATGTGTAAATGGCCTAAAACTTCATTCCTAAGTACTAATTAAACATAATTCATGTATCCACACAAACAAGAAAAATTTTAAAAAAAAAAGAAAAAAAAGAAAAAGAAAAAGGAAATCCATTTTGAGTCATATTAACAGCCATGTACAATTAGAATGTATATTAATTTCCTTCCAGAAAGAAATTAAAATCATGATTAAGTTGATCTCAATTTCCTCATCATGCAATCTCAACATCCAAATGATTGAAATCTTTCATCTTCTTCATTGGATAGACTGCTCTTCTTAGCCAAACCAGGAAACATCCAACCTTTTTGAAAACATTAAGAAAAATCAAGAAGCAAATCCCTCCATAAACACCCAAACTAAGAACTCCACTCTGTGGAATACCAATGGTCAAGTACATTGCATCCCATGCAATGAAAATCCAACTCATAACTTGTGCCATTTGTTTGATCAACAAAGCAACCTTCTCCCCCCCACAAATCCTACACAACATTCTTGAACAAAGAGTGCCAACAACTGCCCATGTTGTCCTTGACCACCCTCTGTAAAAAACCAGCTTTCCTCCCACCACCAGAGCCTCTCTCCTGCACACACATGTCGAACACTCACCGGAAAACGTCGACTTTGTTAGAGCTTCCAATCCTGTGTAGTAAGGCAAGATGACAGAATCCAAATACAAGCTAGCATGCAGAATTCCAGAAACTGTTGAAGCTTCAAGTATTGCATACTGCAAACTGTTGTCAACTTGGTTTTGGAAGGCAAGAGCTGAGAGATGAACAAGTTGGAGAAGTGCAGGACCAGTGTGCATGAGAGGAAATACAGTGTTAATCCTGTAACCTTTTGAGAGAATCAACAGCATTAATGGAAGACATATTGGACCTGAAGGTAAGAGATATCTTCTTTTCTGGTTTGTCCTACTTCCTCTGAACTCCATTGCTGTGAAGATTGCAGTTGAGGCATAGGAAACAAGGGAGAACAAAAGCACTGCATAGTCCACAAGAGAAGAGTAGTTTCCAGGATAAGTACTGCTGCAGAAGTAGTGGTAAGGACAGTTGATGATGTCTGTGGTTTCCTCAACTTGCCATCTGGTACATTTGAAGAAGGTTGTGGTGGTGTTCTTCAAATCCCATTCATGCTGGAAAGCTGCATGCAAAGGTGGCAATGTGAACCAGCTATGCATCATCCTCATCATCTCTAGATTCATCTCTCTGATGTTCTTTTCCAGTGTTTATTGTACCTTATTTTTGTCTCCATTGGGTGGTTGGGAGATTATTGTAGCTTGTGGATGGAGAGAGACAAGATGGAGATGGAGAAGGTTCAACTGATGTTTGTTCAGAAGGATTGAAGATTAAGATGGAGTGGAGTTGAGTTGAAGTGAAGGTTGGGGTTAAGTTGGATTAGAAGCAGAGTGATGGAGGATTTGAGAAAGGGATGGTGGAATGGTAATGGTAATGCTCTGCAAAATAGTTTTGAGGTTGGTTGGAGTTTGGTGGCAAGGGAATTTCATATTGAATTTAAGCATCTTTTTATAGTTCATTGTAGGTCAAATGTCTCAAGTTCTGTTCTATTTAAAGATTCCTTCGGAAAACTAAGAATTAGTCAACTGTATGTTGGTGCTCATCTTAATATTCAATACATACATATATATATATATATATATATATATAGAGAGAGAGAGAGAGAGAGAGAGAGAGAGAGAGAGAGAGCTTTTTGTGTTATAATTCTTGAGTTTTGTTTAATTGTGTATGGACCCTCCAACCTGAAGGGCTGGCCTTGTTTTGGGAAATTTATTTATATAATACAAAGAATAAAAATCTTTTGGTAAGCTGGAGCTAGCTCATGATTAATAGCTACAAAACTTTGTTTTAATATTATCTTATAATAATACAAAACTAAAAAGTTAAGTCATTAATCTGAATCAAACTCAACCCACTTGTTAATTAAAACTATAAATAAGTTAAAACTAAGCCAAACTCAAGCCGTCTCTAAGAAACATTCTTTGCTTAAGAAGTCAAAAGAAGATTAAGAATAAAAAATGTCATCTGTTAAGTCGTTATATAAATTTTTAATAAATGGAGAAAACCACAGTCCGCTTTATCCTAAATTCTGGAAAACCAAATCTCCAAGCAAAATCACTTTATTCTATTAACTTGTTTGGGATAACAAAATTCTCACTCTTGTTAACATATTAAAAAAAAATTGTAATTTAAATGCAACGAATACTTACATACTCTGTCACAAAGGTATAAAAACTGTAGAACATCTTTTTTTTTATTGTGACTTCTCGAAACGAATTTGGTCCTTCTTCAAGCAAATCTTTCCTATAGATTCACTTTTGTACTCAATATCTAATATTTAGACCTCCTGAATCCCTTTTTTAAATTCTACCCTCCAGAACCTGTGGGATCTCAGCTCTAGAGCTATTATTTGGAACATCTGACTGAAACGGAATAATCACATCTTTAACTTAAATTTCCTTCTAATTTACTCTATTTTCTCTAAAACTGCTAATATGCTTCCCTCCTGGCTCTCTGCAGACACAAAGTCACATCAAGAGATTAATATTGAAGCTTCCCTGAGGATCAAACGCTCCATCAGCTTCATGAGAGCAAGACTTGCAGATCACTCAAGCAACCCAGAGCATATTTCAGATAATGAGTAATTCACTACCCGCAGACTGGACAAATCTGTATCTCCAGTAGAAAGCCTCCACTTTTCTCATGTTGTTTTTTTTACTTTCTTTGTACTCCTCACCCTTGATGAGGTCTTTGGTGAAATCTCTTTCCTTGTTTTCGTGTGATCACATTTTTTATTGAGTCAATCCTGTTTTCTGGAACTTTTTCTTCGATAAATTGGTGGTTTATCCACTTTATTCAAAAAAAAAAAAAAATGTCATCTATTAATTTCACGTAAATTCCAGTAAATTTGATAAATAAAACATTATAATTTACCAAGCCAATAGATAATAATTCCGAAGGCAACAACATTCACAGGGACATAAGAGCATTCTTAACAGGTATTTCTGTTACTTGGAAGATTATAAGATAGTCTTCCTGTCTACAACAATACATGCTATCTTCTTCCTAATTTCTACTTCCTTACATTGATCTCTATTTCTTGAGCTATCAGTATTTGATCGTATCGACCAACTACTTCCAACTATACAACTTTGTCAACAACAACACAAAAACTACAAAATCAAAGAAAATTCTGGACCTCGTACTTGTTCGATGTTTCAGCAAATAGGTTGAGAACAAGGCATCTTCACCGGGGAAAACACTACAGTAAGTGGAGCGTGATCAGAAAGAGAGTAGTTCTCCGGCCACATTCCTTTCTCGACTTCTGGTGGGAAGAGAACAGCATCCTTCACATTGAAACCAAACACCGGTCCCTCGATGCCCTTTCCTAAGTTCACTTGGTTACTTTCTTCAGGATTTTGCTCAGGTTGCTCTGTGTCCACTGGACTCCATATCCGCTGCTGAAAACATCATTGAAGCATCTATCAAGCCTGGAAATCATTCGAACTGTGGTTCAAAGAAACAGATGGGAAATATACCTGAAATTCTTCATAGTCAACAACACCATTTCCATCAATATCCGCTTGGATCCACAAAGATTCTATCTCTTGTGCGGTAAGACCAGTTAGCTGGTTGGTTAAGCCTAACTGTTCCATATTCCAAGCATTAATATCTGACTTTCGATAAAAAAGTGCATAATTCATTTACTTGCAAGTTGTAACCCAGAAGTACCTGGCAGAGTGCTTGGTAAAAACTTTGGTAGGTAATGTAATCACCAGGGATGTCCGCTTTAAGCATTGCAAATGCATTATCACCGGTAAGAGAAGCTTGGCACAGAAGATACTGTAGGAAAATACAAAAAATAATTAGTTGACTGAACTAGAAAAAATAACTACTAAATTAGCTGAAGAACAAAAAAAGCCCATACATTTCATAGTCATAGCAATGCTTTATGAAGCCTGCACAACCACGAAAAGGACAAATTTTCATAGCATGTAGCAAACATGTGAATAGATCAAATGCACGTTAACATAACCACCATCTACACCTAAGCATCAATAAAGCATTTAAAGTAAATACATAAAGCATGTGAATATAAATCAATGATGTTACGTGCCCATGTGAAGCTGGTTTTTCAGAAACCACAAAAATGTCTACCTGTTAAAAAAAATTCAGCCAAAGCATGAGGGTGACATTTTCTGGTGGCCACAAAAAGGGGATATCATGTGCCATGTGTCAATTACCATCTTATCTAAATAACCACAGATTACTTTTGGAAACCAGATCCACCCAATGATTTTGAAATTGGTAGCTGTGGTCAGACAAAGTTTATCACTGGTAGACAGACCACTAAAAATATCTACATAAACCGCCTGTCATAAGCAGATAATGTAACATCTTATGCACTTCATAAGAGTATTTATTTGTAACTAAAATATGCAAATTAAAAAAAAAAAAAAAAAATTCCAATGCATTGTTTACTGCAAGCAGTTGCATTGCAGAAAATCAACACTTTCTATAGGTAGATCAATAAATATGATACCTGAAGTCCTGGATGAATCCATGGATACTCCATTCCTCCATCTATATTACTAGGCATAAAATATTCTTCCTATATCTTATGTAATATAACGGAAGAGAACCAATAGTGAGATTTCCTTAGTAAGGTTTTAAGTAAACTACCATGACAACCAAGATCGTCTGACTCAAGAAATAAGTGCTGTACAAATCATGAAAATGAAAAAGCACCTTGATGATCCCAAATACGGCTTCATTCCAAGTAGTTTTCAAGGGCTTCCGATGCTTATTAGGATTGAGAAGCCATATAAAATCAACCCCACAGATGTTGCCACGGTGATTCCGATGACTAACCCACTGCAAAATACAACTTAAATTTGTAAATGCTGCAACTTGGTAAGGACAAACTAGAGAAAAGTAAAAAATAAATAAACAATATACTCAAAATTATCACCCTATGTGCATCAGCATCACTGTCGGTATAGCAATGTGCAGTATCATATGACGATACAAATCCTTGCGACCTCAAGAACTTGTACACATGTCCACGTTTACTACCATTCCAATCGCTGATAAGTGCAAAAGGAAAGTTATCACCCTCTTCATTAAAAAAAACCAACCATCATAGCATAAAAAAATATTGCTTTTACTTCACTAGGAGGAAGTACAGTGGAAAAGAACTGACCCACAGAGCATGATTGGCATGGGTGTAAGATTGTGCTCTTGCTGATATGCTTCTACATACTGAAGAATCTTGTACACCTATGCAATGAAATGAAAAGAAAATTTAAGTGCGTGATAGTAGAAGCACCATTGGTCATTAAAGCAACACAAAAAAGATAAGAAAGGTGCTAAATGGAAACATATTACCTGCCGCAGTCGGACAATACAATAGCTGCAATCATGCGGAAATAGAAGGTGTGTATTAACTATGAGAATTTGTTGATGAATGTTGTTCTTTCGACTTTGCCGAGAGGAAACAACTAATTCAACATGCAGCAGCTGAGCAACTCTATCTCCAAAATCATGAAAAAGCAGATCACGATAGTTTAGAACACTAAAGTAGTCCTTATGCACTGCAGTCAGTAGACCTGAAAACATGAAGATAAGTATTCTAGTCAAGCATCAATACAGAACTTTCACAATTAAAATCTATAATTTAATGAAGTGCTTCACCAATGTAAATTATGATGCTAACCTGTGGGTCTTCAGATAAAATAAAGGTTTTTGTACGAAAATAGCTGGAGATAAATGTCTATTCAACAACTTAATATATGATAAAAGATAATTAAAAGCAAAGTTCTCCCCTCCAAAGGATCTAATTAAGGCCAACTAGATTTCTGGAGGCGCAAAGGTCCTGTTTCTCCAAAAGGAATAAGCATACTATTGATCATTTTATGTTGTTTTGAAATTAGAAAATTTCTCAGAGAAATAATTGGAACACCTTGGAACAAATCCTTCTTCAGAATAAATTTTCCCATGCACACCAAATTTATATATCCATATGATATAAGTGGATAAACCATCATTAATTTTTCCATGCCCACCATTTACCGCCATCAATTTGCCAGAAGGATTTCACAAGATTGTGCAACATCAAAGTCCAAGCACCATGACCATCATAGTAAATGGGATTTTGTAAGCATGATGGTACCTAAAGCATCTATTCTTTTCTATAACTGATCTTTCTTATTTGGTATCTACAAAAGTCCATGCCCCATTCTCATTGTAAAGTAGATTTTTTGAGAACTAATGACCCTCCCCCTTTATTAATCTAAAACAAAAGAATCTTTCATTACTTTACACGTATGAAAGTATGATAATTGAGTGGCATATAGAAATCATAAACAAACACCCAGCAAGCAATTTCATTGCTTTTACAAAAACAGAGAAGGAGGATTCCTTCTAGGATTGATAAGGTTCTCATTGGCAACGTTAGGACCACAGACTCAAGATGACGAAACCATCTTCCCACATGCAAAGATAAGGCTACAAAAAGTTAAGCTAAATGGTATCTTAATTCTCCATGAATAATCACGCAGTAATGCCAGGATAATATAGCAAACGAAATTCATAAAATAATTACCTCTTGGAAAATCACAAAATCACGCAGATTTATGAAGCTTCACCGATCATTGAAAACATAACAAAAGAAAAAAAAAAAAAAAAAAACTAATCTTTGAGACCTAAAGAGGAAAACGAGATGAAAATGTTATCAAAATCCATACCATCTCCGCGATTGTTCGTGCGAGCGAGTTTGAAGCTAACGTACCCAGCATCCCCCAACCTCTTCTCATACATATCAACGAGTTCTTCATTCCCCAACCAAACCTCCTACACCACCATCAACAACATAGAATCACAACAACAATCAAGCATCTAAAACCTCATCCCAAAACCAACCTCAGCCACTCACCTGAAGACAAATAATGGAAGATCGATCACAGAGCAACCTATCAATGATGCTCTCATTCCTACTAAGCCAATACGCCCGGTGCTCACTCTCCCTGAGGCTCTGATCCTGGAAAAACCCCTAACACTTAACAAAAACCAATCAAATCAAACAAAAACCCAAAAAAACCAATCCATACCTCAGTATCAAGCCTTTTATAGATCGGCGCAAGGATGTTGAAGGTCGTACAAGAGACACAGCGCTCCCCACCTCCCATCGTCCTCTTCCTCCGCTGCCTCACCGCCCCGTCATTGCCTTCCTTCCTCTGCATTCAATATACCAATCCAATCACCGGAACACTGAGCACGAAACTATCGGAATTCTCAATACTTACCATTTTCGAGCCGGAGAATTGAACCAGAAACAGAGACAGATATATATATAAAAATCGAATTTTTATTTTTCCCTTTTTTTGGTTTCGAAGATGTCTCGTTTGTAATCTCTCCGCTAAAATTTAAAGAACCGACGCGACGAAAATTTCAAATAAGTCCTTCACTGAGTTAAATTTTACGACGAAATCCTTGATGGCATATTTTCTCAAAATATTCCACAATTGGTCTCAAATTATATCCGTAAAATATTAATTTTAAATTGTACACACGTATTTATTCTTTCTAATGACGTAAATATGTTTGCTGTCTTTTATTTTAATTTAAAATATTATTTTTGGGTATTTTAATATTTAATAAGTCCCCGCCAATTATCGTTATGGATTAGAAAATAATTTACTGTAAAGCATCATAGCCATTGGATTTCTATCGGACGGTTGAGATCGGGTTTGAGTCAAGATTAAATCATGGATCACATCGTGGACGTAAGAAGACCGAGTCGTGCGCTGTCCATTAATTCAACGGTGAAGATGAGTTGGCAGCGCCGACGACAACAGACGGATGGATTTCGGCGTGACCTCGGGATTGGTTCACACTTTGACACGTGTCCGGCTGGCTGGAACTGTCCGTTTATTTTAATAGTGGTTTTAACCAGTGAGATGGTGACACGTTTCACTGGCTTTGCGAAACTTGAACAGACGGTGCTTGGATTGAGGAGGATGTCTTTTGCGAATGGGCCCTCTATTTATTTAATTATTATATATAAATTAAATTGAGATTTCTTATATTAATTGCTTGAAATTTTGATTTTTATATTTCACGGAGGTGTTATTTGAAAAAAGAAAAAAAAAAATCGTGTCGGTGGATTTGCTTTGCTTGTGGAGCAGGTGAAGTTATGATTTTGATTGACGGCTGTGATTTGCGTGGAACTATCGCTTTGGGCCCCTCGTTTTTTTTTTTTTTTTTTTTAAGATATTCCGCGGAACAACTATCCTTCTTTTAGGGTGTTTTTGTTTGTATCCGGTATGCCCCTATAAAAAATAAATAATTATTATATCTTTATGAAACTTATAATTATTATTTCTTTGTATATTCCGATCCCTTCGCATTATAAAAGCAATGGTATGATACATAGTAAATCGATAAAACTTATGAAATTTAAACTGTCTTTTAATCATGAAAGAGCTTTAAATAAATAGAACTATTTACCAATTACCTCTTAATCTATTAATACCGAGTTTTCTAGGTAGGATGTTTATTTTTTTTGGTAAAAAATTGAATTTAAATCTCAGCTCAGAGTAAAATAAAAGTATAAGCATATTAAAAGATTAACTCCATACTTGTGCACATCTAATAATTTTTACAAGATATGAAAATAATAAGAGAAATATTAGTATTTATTAAAGATCCGAATCATAATAATTAGCCTAAAATGAACTAACATCGCATAGTAAACCTCCAATAAGACAAGTTAAATGATAAAAAAAATAAGTATAATTAACTAGCATATAAAAGCAGTAATATGACAGATATTCCATAATCCATTATGTACCAAGGCTTAATTATTTTAACTTTTTTAAGAACAACCTTTTAAAGTGGAAAGCAACATTGCTTAATATATACATTGCCACTTGTTTTGCATGTGTTTTATGATTGTAGGAAAATGAAAGGCAATGATAGATGAGACATTTTGTCTATAGCCTCCTCTTGCTTCCTACTTGGTATTAAAAGAGTGGCCATAAGGTACCATATGAAAACCTCTTGTCCAAACCACTAGCTCAAATGCCACTGTTTATTACGTACATATATGGCTGTAAATAATGGTGAAGGGGGACCATTTTGGATCAGGACAAGGACCAGAATTTTGTATCATTGGGTGTAGTATCACATCTGTTTTGACGTCAAGCAACCAAGTCCAGTAACATGACAGGATGGATTTGAAAATGTGAACCAAATTTTCATGCACTTGGACCTACCATGCAAAGGATGCTTATCAAAAGGTCTACATTGATATCAAAACTTTATTTTTAATAGTTTATTATTTCTTACATAATTCAGTCATTTCAATTTATTCCAATTCTTTATCTAGTTTGGATATTGGCATCATTCAATATACAAGTTGGACAATGGTTCAAGTTCTTTAGATTTGCAGTAAAGGGAATTCTGAAAGCAATGTTAAAGCATAGGCATAAATACAAGTGTGAAATGAAAGCTGCATTTGGATTTATGTCAATAATTTTGTGAAATTCACAATTTTAGGATAAGAACTGACGGTGCAAGAACTAAAAAAAATGGCACATGTATATAAATTTTTTTTCTGTAGGATATATACAGAGGTGTTTATACAGCAGGAGGGTACCCGAGGTTTATGTTCATTTCTGGATGCTGAATGTTTCTTCTTGAACCCCATTCATGGCAGCATTCCAGCGCGAGACGAAGTGCCGTTCCTAGTCCCAGCACAATGAGAACACCTGCATTTTTAGTTTTTGACAGAGCTTTAGTTGCAATGTAAATCATAAAGATATTTGATGATGAGAGAAAATAATGGAATATTGACATACAAATGATATGGGGAGTATTGTGAGGATTTAAAGAAGTAAAAGCTTGACTCTCACTCTTGTGAACTGAAATCAGAGATTGACTCGAATTCATGAAAAGAACATGATGCTCTATTTGCAGAGTTGCATTATTGTGACCGGGTTAACCGCTCGACAATCTCCAAACCAATCAAATTAATGGAATCCAAAGCAACACAAATAAAATCTTCTGGACACTAGGTGACTCATATTGACAAAATTTTAAGATTAAAGAGCCAAAATGAGAATCTCAATTGACAAATTTAGCATCATGCTTGGATTTGAGATCCACTAGTATGATGCCTGCTGTGAACCACAAATATATGATGACATGGTAATTGTGAACTAACAACCATCAGGGCACCAAGAATCTTATCTAATCACAAAAATTTTGCATTATGTATATATATACTGAGCAACTAAAAGCATAATTGTATAGATGATGATAAGGTTCAAGTGTTTCATGGCCAGCAAGCCACCAAATGTCTTACTCTTATCTTTACCAATCTGACAAACAAATCAACTTCAACCAGGATCCTTTAACATTGAATATCAAAGGAGTGACATCTCAACCATGGCAACCTTGATTTTCCATTTGAGTGGACAAATTCCAGGCATGCTTCCACAACTGGGTCAATAATGATCAAGTTTAAATCTAAAAGAATTTATCAAGGATATATTACATAATTTCAGACCGAATTAACTAAATATTTAGTTACAAATAGATTTCAGTAATTTTTCAATTAAATCATAGTCATCAGGCTCTCAATCTACAGCACTTCATTGAGGTTTCTATAAAAATTCCATTGCCTAATACAGGCATTTGGACATCCATAGTTCTTGAGATAAGGTCTGTAACCTCAAGAATCACGGGTGTGCTTTAATTGATAATGAAAAGCATATTGGAAGGGAAACATACCCTTACAAAGAGCAATAACCGAGGAAAAAATTCTGACAAAAACTCCCACAAACAATTGATCTTGCCAATGGGATTGCCATCACTGGTTATAGTCCCCATCATTTGATTAATAAAAGTTACCCAAGTTGACAAGAATATTCATTGAAATATGTTGTTTTGTATGCTCAAAGAATAATGTTATTGCAGAAAGTTTGTGGGATATATGCCTTTTCATTTGTGTGGATGAAGAATTGTCCCTGTAGCTCATATGAGACAGAAAGAAGGTACAGTTGCCTAGGAAGAATAAATGCTGAAGTTCCTAACCATTAGCATTTGCTAGGAATCAGAATTAAGACATAACAAACCGTGGAGCCTGATGGAGGAAAGCAAAAAATTCAATAGCAACGATATTTTTAATGGAACCTTGAGATATGCTCTTGCTACAGGTTTCTAACAGTTCCTCTGTTTACTGATCATAACACATTTATTGAAATTAATCAATTGGGAAAGCATTCATGGGTTATATGATTTCACCATGCCATTCATGCGATAAATCAAATTTAAAAAAACTACACAGATTCATAAAAGAAGGGGCAGCATGTCTTCCAATAAAAGTATAGACAAGCATTACCTATTATGATGTTCACAGGAAGTGCAGAAACTCCGAGAGAAACAGATATTAATACATCCAATAAGAGCCCTCCAATTAGAATGGCAAATGCAACCCAAAGTGGGCTGAAGCACCCCTGTTACAAATAAAAGGCAATGTTAAAGACAGAAATTAATGTAATTGAAGTTTCATTGGCATCCATGAGGTGTAATGCTAAGGTCAACAAATTCGTCATCCATCAAGCAAATAATTGAAGTTGAAAATTAGTTTGTCGTGTTTCAGTCATATCAATATGATGTGTACCCTTTCTCGTTCTCCTCGTCCAAAAGTAGACCCTCCATGTGCTGGATCAATCCTCCAAACCCAATAATTTGACTGCTTCATGAAACGCGGGAGAAGATACAAAAATTAGAATTAGCAGGTAGGTGAATTCAGTTATATTGCAGCATGAAATATGAAATTACTTGGACAACATCACTATCATTTTGAGTCATATTTCAAATATACACATATTATTTTGTATTTTGCTACTCCAAACATTATGCTCCATTAGAGGAACAAAGCTGCACCAAGTCATCCAATGGATATGCATATAAGCTAATATTTCACTTGCACAATCAATATCAACTTGAATAGCACAATATCAAACAAATCCTGTTAGCAAATTATTATTATTATTATTATTATTATTATTATTATTATTATTATTATTATTAAATAAATAAATAAAGTGCCCTGGTTTCTGTGTACAACTTCAAAAATGTCACCAAGCATACAGGATCAATTAGAAAATCCTGCCTAATCAAAGATAAACTTACTCTTGATTGGGGCTCTGGTGCTGGAATATTTACAGCTACCTGTCTGCAAAGAAAATACTTAGCGACTGGCACTACATTTTCAAGATTTTAGCATGAGAAATAATCTCACAAGGTTAAGACTTACTGGCATATTTCACACTTGTTTGAACCTCTAGTCCGGAACCAAATCTCAATGCAGGACTTGTGTGTTTTAGCGAGTTCACCTCGACATCCACATCCTAGATCAAGCAATGGTTCTTCAGTTTGTTGCTGGCAAACTCTGTCAAAATTATGACAAGAATCACCAATAGCCAAAGGGCGGGCACGCAAAATGGAAAGAAAATTATATTTACGTACATAGGAAGTTAGCCACGCAAACAAGCGCGCACACACACAATGTGTATCAAAACTGTCAAGAGGAATAGCATCATCCCTTGTTTACAGCAGAGTAATTACTAAAACAAATTCTACATAAGTAATCATCACTGATTTCTATAAATTTAAAGAACCGAACACGTCATCGAAATAAAACTATGGAGCATGAGGTTTACCACACATACAACTCGAGAACAGGGCAGAAAGCGCCACAGGAGGGTTTAAAGCTAAAGAAAATACCTTACCAGTTACCATAAAGAATCAGTATATTTTACAGAATGTGTTGATAACAGAGAATAAAATCAAGGTGACAACTTTTGCACAATCAATCCATGAACTGTCAACAGAACTTTGTCAGGTGGTTTTGCTTGCACTGAGAGAAGATATAGATAGTCCAAGTTAATGCATAGAAAATGTAGCCTGTAATTTCAAGAGTCAAGGTACCTATCCCAGATCAAGAAGCCATTTATTGGAACTTAGCTGAAGCCTTGGAGGGAAAAAATCAGAAGAATTGCATCCAGGCAAGCTTCCTAATAGTCTAATACGAACCAAAAAGGTTGCTGATTTCATTACCAACTAAATCATCCTAACAATCAAAACCCTCGGCAAAATGCTTCATCCACAACAATAATTTGACAACACACCTCCTCAACATTTCACAAACAACACAAGTATACAAATTCCATAACCAATCAAGTGAAAAAAGAAATCTATCTCTACTAAAGATCCGATTTTTATCTCACCTGCACTGCTCGTGCTCACTCTCACTCCTCGTCAAAAACCCTTTCTTAGCCAAGGCCACCGCGGCGGCAACCTTCTCCGGGCTGGCACTCTTCGACACAGTCCCCTTGACATCCAGCACCTCCTCCGGCTGCGCTATCACAATACTAAGCACCGAAAGTGTCTCCCCACTTCCAGATTCCACCTTCGGACCCTCCGCAACATGCTGCATCGGATTACCCTCAAGGTGTTCACTATATTGCCCGTCTCTTTTCCCACGCTCTCTTCTCCCCAGCCAACTCCCTCACCAACTCAAAACCCTGAGAAATCAATCCAAACAACACCTAAGCTTTTCCCACCCAAAAAAATCACAACTTTCACAGATCTAAACATAAAAAATTGCAAACAGAATCCAAAAAACTCTACCTGAAAACCACTAAGGATTGCAGGAAGCTTAGTGGGGCAACAGAAAGCGCAAGCTTCATTGATAAACAAGGGCACACGGCGCTTCAAATGCGGAGGCGTGGAGAGAGACTCGCATCCATCTACTGATCCTCCCTCTCTTTGTATTGAGAGTTTCTACGAAAGAGAAGGACAATGGCGATACTAATCCATACGGATAAACCAATGCACTCAAAAAACCGACCCATTGTTTTGACTCTTTAATCTTATTGGCGGAAAATTTGGTTGGGCCAGGGTGTGAGCATAATAAGTGAAGTTTCTTTTTAGGTTTTTGTAAGTTCGCTGGTAGGTGAGACTTTGGTGTATTTTGAGTTTAATAAAAGAAAGTAATTTTATTTTTTTAAGTATTTTAGAAAATGATTGAAAAGGCGAGGGAGAAACAGAGAGAGAGTTTGGTATTGGCCGACCAACTACTTATTAATAATTTTTTATATATATAATAAAAAGAAATAAATAAATATTGGGAAAAGGTTAGTTTTGGTGATCCGCCGGAAGAGGGTAAGGATAGACAGGGACATGTTCGTTGAACCCTCATAAGAGGACATTAGTGGCGGTTTATACAAAATATTGAAGTACAATGAGTAATAGTTGCTTTAATAATGAATTATTTTTCTACTAAGAATTGAGAAGGAATGGTTCAAAAGAGCATAGAATAATTGGGGAAGAATCACATTAGGACCCATTAAATATTAATAGGAATAAAACAATTCATTTTTGTAGCTCTTTCTTATTGGTGGTTTTTTTTTAATAAAAATTGATAAACTACTAAATTTATTATAAAAGGGAATATATATACAAGAATAAATAAGACATTTATGATGTGAATTGTCTATCATTCACCCCGAGTAAAGAAATGTGTCATGATAAAATTCAAACAGTTACTGATGGAAACATGTATCACCTAGATGATAGTAACCAGAACCTGAATATTCAATATAGGAAATCATATAGTATAATTGTAGTAATTTTACCGTAGACAATTGTTGGTGGTCGGCTCATCGGGAACAGCTAAGGATAAGTCAAAAAAATTAAAAAATAAAGGCTTCATTTGACATTTAGTATGAATTTTTTCAACAAAATAAAGGCTTCATTCAATAAAGGTATGGAATTGTAAATTTTCAACAAAAAAAAAAACTATAATATCAATTTTGATTAAAGGTGAAAATACGGTTATTTTACGCAAATTAAAGTGATATTGACTTCAATGTTACTCTAAAATAGTGGAATATGATAATCGCTTTAATATATTCAAAATATTGGTATCATTTACATATTTATAATTTTATTATGAGTTATTTTAAATGTTAATTAAAAAATAAATAAATAATGTGATGTGGGTGTTGAAATGAAAAAATGCCACAAGCATGTATAATGCGCATCACCTTCCAAATTAACTCTAGTTTTCACAATTGTTAAAAAAATAAAACAAAATAATTAGATATTTCCTATTATGTTTTATATTCACGCTCATCACAAAAATGAAAATGAACAAAATAAAGACATAAAATATAATGTGATTATATTAAACATTTTAACAGGAGAAAACATAGCCAACAAGGCTTTCTCATGAGCCTCGTAAAAGGAATTTATGGTTACGATAAAGAGGTATCATTTTTCACTATTTTTATTTGATGCTAATCAAGAGTATACTATTATTATTAAAGCATAACCCTGGTTGAAAATATATCCTTTCTTTTATTGAGTTTATCATAATCCATTATTTTTTAATCATAATTTTAGAAAATGTAATTTAATTACCAATATATATATATATATAAACTACGTTAAGACTGGGCGGGCACATGTATAGAATTAATATCTTAACATCCTTTCTCCTTTAATTTGTGTGAATTAAAGCTCAAATACGTCTATCTTCAACAAGAACACGAACATTCTGCACATTATCGCGGTACAATAGACAAAAAAATCATTAGCCTGATATTTTTTTCACATATAAAAAAATTTTATTGAAACTAATAAATAAACATCATTACATTAAAATATAAAAAATGATTATAAAAATACAAAAACTCTAGTAAATACATGTTTAAAAATAATCAAAATGAATTACAATCAATATAATGATTATGAAAAAAAACCAACAACATTTTAGTCATGTCATTAGTCACAGATCCAACAGAAAAGAAGATCATTATTGCAATAATCTAAGCTTTCAAAACACCAATTTTTAATTAACATATCTCAGCATCACTATTAATTAAATATTTGTTGATCAAGGTCCAAGGAAAGGAAGCCACATCTTGGACCACAACGACCATAAAAGTAAGGGTGACGTTTAGTTTATATCAATGAAAAAGATGGCCAAAGACAGCAACATCTACCTGCCAAAGACTTACAAATTTAATTCTCTTGATTGTATTTATTGAAGCAATGTTCTATCTTTTATTAATTTTATATTCAACTGCTTCATTTCTTGTCTTAAATCACTTCATTAGGTCCCATATGTGAGCTTTTAGAATACAAGCCAAAAATTAAGTGTCATTAAAGGACAATGAAATGAATGATAAGACTTAAAAAGTTAAATTTGCATAAAAGGAAAAGTCTGCTTGATAATAAATAATAAACTTTTTTAACATTGAAGGAAGTTTAGTGACCTTGATTTCAAGGCAAAGAAAATAATAAGAGAAGTGATAAAAAGGAAAGAAGAGTAACTTGCATGTAATTTTTTGTCAAAAGATAAGCAATATTAATATTTGAAAAATAATTGTTTATTAACATAAGTTTTTATTATTTATTTGGGGAAGAAAAAAAAAAAAAATTGGGGTGAGAGAGGCTCGAACTCTCGACCTCAGGATTACTCAGAAAGCTATGAGACCTACGCGCTAGCCAACTGCGCCACCACCCCAAGTTGTTTGGTAGTCTGATTTAACTGAATATATCTATTATCTATTATTGAAATCATTATTTATTCCAATTTTTATAATTAAAATAAAAGTTGTGACATATATTTTACCTATAAACTATTAATAAATATAAAACACGTTTCCCTAATATCAACATTTTGAGCAATTAATTTTAATTAAAAAATTATATTTTTTTAAAAACAAATCCCTAATAAACTGCTCTCTGATAAAGATGAATCTTCAGTTTTCCACTGACAAGACCCCACTAACAAGCACTGCTACAGTGAATAAGTGCACCACAAAAAGTAGTGCGCACGATTGATTTTTTTTTTTTTTGATAAATAAGGATAACCCTAATATTAACTGATCCGCAAGCTGTAGGTATGCCTCTGATATAAATACTTTAATCTCATTCTCACAACAAAAGAATGAAGTTTTTATAGGGTACATATGGAGACAGTAAAGAACCCTACAATAATTGAAAAACAAGGACACTTCTCAGAGCAAAACCAGGTGACTCCAAAATTTTCCCTTAAGATTGGGCAACAATAATAGATAAGGAAACAGCTTTTCCAGTTGATCCAGAGCATGGCAAGAATTAGGCCATCTGTGCAGAAGGACAGTAGATGTTTTGGCATTTGTGATGTCCAGGTCCCAGGAACAAAGGCAAGTTGACTGCACATCAATAAGAGGAGATCAACATCAGGTCCATCTCAACCTTAATACAAAACAGCAGTCTCTGGCTTTAAGTTGCAAGATAAAGAAATAAGTAGCACTATAGTGTTGAGCAATTAGCATTTTAACTACAAATTGCAAGCTATTCCTTTTCTTTTATATAATTAAGATCATAAGTCTAGCTCTTCCACTTAGCCAGTTGAGGGTGCATGAAGTGTAATAACACAGTAAGTTTTTGCTCTTCTTGTCTAGTAGCATGTACACATAAATAAAGGAAAGAAGAGTTCTGGTGAGATGAGCAATGTTCCTCACTTAATACCATACTTTACAGATTAGTGTGGAGAACATAATAAGGTTAATCTGGTAAACATATGACCAAATATCACAGAATGTATAGGAATCATGTGAAAATGTTTTAGTTGAAAGAAAGAATTCTGGAGTCTAGCTTCAATAGATCAGAAGTAAAAATCACATGTACCTTATAGAACAGAGGATTTTGTTATTCCTCATCTGAGGAACTATCCATATGCCTGCTTTCTGGTTCATCTATTGAAGCAGGATCCTGGACAAGTAAATAAAGAAGCAATAATTTACAGTTAGTTTAACAGATCCCCAGAACTGTAGAAGTAGTACGTCATTAAAAATTGATGATGAGCCTTACTGCCATTTTATCCCAATCCTTCAATTTTGAACTGGTGAGCATGTAAGTGTCACGCAAAGGAGCCCATCCAGATTCTTCATTATCCTCTTTGTTTGTAGGTATACAGAACTGTTTGAAGCCACAACACTAGTAAGTTATGTGATCAAGGGATACAATATGTCGAGCATAGGCATAGAAATATTTGATTCTAGCAAGATAAAAAAAGGAAAAATGAATTTGATTCATCAAAAGACAGATCCACCTGCTTGTTTAGTTTGTCCTAGTACAGTAACTACGGCCATGGTATTGAACACACTTCTGCTTTGCGTAATTTGTATAACAAGAACAGAAAGAATGATGCATGCTGAAAGACTTGCTAGTTATTATCACTATAACAAATAAATGTCATCATAAAAAAATAATATGCATGTTTCTATATTGTTTCTTCTTAAGAAATAATGGAACAAAAGATTATATATGTACATGTGTGTATATATACATAGGTAGATAAGCAATTTAGGCACATCAAGGTCAGTAAAGAATTATGACCATCAGGACTGAAATCATTTGAAATTTCTGAATAAGAAGAATATGCAATGCCCCAAACTACTGAATTGCAACAGACTATATACATAATTTAAAAGGGCTGCCAATCAAACAATGAAATGAGCAAAGTCAATATAGATGGAGCTAGAAGGATAAATCAGAAACACACAGGCAGATTCTTTATTCTGTCATTTCAGGTTGAAAGCAAATAGAGAGGTAACAGATTCTGACATATAGAAAGCAACAACATTCAGAGGACATCAATGTGAATACCTTGGAAGAGTTCAATTTTGAAGTGTTGTCATAAGATTGAGTAGATGGCTTCTGAATCTCTGATAGGAAAGCTTGCTTCCTTCGCTTTGCCAGCTCTGAAATAATTAAAACATGTTAAACAAGAACATTGAAATTGGTCAAAAACTCTAACAACAATAGAGATTATTACTAGTTAAAAACAGAAGTAAATATATATATATATATATATATTCTTCTGACTTGTCTGACAGAAGACTAATAGTTGTTCACCTATTTATTTTCATGGCAGACGATATAGCAATGCTGGACAATTGCAATGCAAGAAATATATTTGCTTCTTAGAGCTTCCTATGGAAGGCAATCCAACCAAACTCACATACATGAAAAATGAAAGGTTGGAAGCGGCTGGCCCTGTGATTAGATGCATTTTTCAGGAAAGAAAATCCATATTTGTCACAAGTACAAAGAAGAACAATGATGACAAAGAAGGCTGCCAAAAACGATGGCTAAAATTAAGCTATAAACCAACTGATGCGTTGTTAAATTGCATGCCTAGCACTATATTTGGCAAACAAAGATATGATTAACTCTATTACCCCCAATTTGTGTATTGTTAAATTCTTTCTTATATCACTCTCGAGCTATGACTAGCAATACTGGCATTGATGTAGAAGTAACTAAATATTAGAGCCAAGGATGAATGCAAGTTCACAGATAGTAGTGAATTTTGCACAGCTATTACTATAGTAAAAGAATGCCCAATCCAGGTAGCTACAGGGGCAATTGTAAAGACACCAAAGTCCAAAAAAGAAGTTAAGGTTTGAATTTCAGAATGTGTGAGCTCAAAAAATCAGCTCAAAGTGGATGTTTTCTGCTTAATACTGCTCCTGCAAAACCGTCCCAATGTATAACACGAATAAATGAACATTTGGTTATTGATATAAATTGTATAGATAGACAAGATAGAAAAGAATCTGATCTTCCTTTTTCAGTAATTTTCTCACCACATTAACAAGAATTTAAGGACAGTACAGTTACAGAAAACAAACCTTTTGCATCTTTAGCCCTTGAAGGATTCAAACCTTTTTGAGGATTCTGTGCTTTATTCACCTGCAAAGACCAACATCTAAAAACATAAGTCCGATCTTCCTCTATAAGAATTAGACCTGTTCTAAACAAGATAAAAAAAAATTCCAAACAATTGCTATTAATCATACCGCATTAAATAATTTCACCACTGAAAGTCCAACATCAGACATGCACATTGGAAATTAGTTAGTAAGCAAGCTTCCAATCAAAAGACAAAACCTCTTGCAAATGTTGGCTATCAAAACCAGCCAATACAACACTTCTTTCGGAATAGTAAAAACCAAAGTTACCTCCTTTTGTGGCAACACTAATCAAAAACTTCTCCTTTGCATCCAGGAAATTAGCAGGCATCACATGACCCTTTTCTCCTGCCTAAAACAAGACTAGTAAGATCATAACATCAATCTTAGTAACAAAAATAAACAAGTAGGCAAAGAGCAGAATACAAACCAAACGCTTCTCTTTCTTAGCCTCCCCCTTCACCTTCTGGTCTTCAACCTCCTCAGCAAGCTTCTCTGCAACAAGTTTCTTGTTCGCGGACAATATGGGACCCTGAAAACAAAGAGAAACATCAAAATCCAGGTAAAAAATCAATAAATTGGTCTCAAACAACACAAAATCAGAAACACCAACAAGTGGATCATTGGAGAGATGCTTCTTCATAATCTTCCTGAAAGCCGTCCTAAAAGCTCTACAACCCTCAGTGAACTTGGTAATCCCTTGCTGAGCTCCATCCACTTCATCATCACTCCCAGAAAACTCATCTTCATGTCCAGCATCATCCGAATCCTCCTGCGCTTCCTCCTCCTCGCCAGAACTCTCCTCCAAACTCTTCTTATCTCCCGTTTCGTCGAGATCCTCCTCCTCATCGGAATGGTAATCCCTAGCCCTTTTGCGGAAGAGCTTCAACATCTTCTGGCTAGGTTTCTTGGGTTTCTTCGAGGCCATTGAGATCGGTTTTCGTTTCTTGTTCGACTTCTGAGGCTTTCCACGCTTCAGCTTCCTCTTCCTCCCCGTCGAACCCATGACTGACGGCGGAGGCGCGGCATCGGCGGTGGCGGCGTCGGCCATGGGAGGAACTCCAAAGCCCTGGACGATAACGGGTTTCCAATCACTCGCGGATTCGCAATATACTTGTGCTTGGATCCGACCCGCCGTTTTTTTTTTTACCAAATATATGAAAAAATTTTAATTTATGGTATAAAAAAAAGTAAACTAAATAAGTATATCATCTTTTCTTTTTTCTTTTACGCTTAACTATTTTAAAATCAGGAAAATTATTATTATTAATCTAGGAATAATTTATCAGCCATTTTTTTTTTTTGAGGGTATTTCCAGCCCTTGCATTGTTTATTTTTTTTAATAAATCTTTGAAGAATTATTTATATTTTCTTAATCAACTTGTTTTATCCAAATAATTAAATAAAAAACCCCATTGCCTCTCTCATAAGCAATATCAGGGTGTTCGCCTGTTGCTCTTAATCCCATCACGCGTAAAGTGAGTGCATAGTTTGGCGGTGAGCGTTGCTCCTCCACATATATGTCCTTGACTACCCTTAAATGGGGGCGCTTATTGTCTAGTGTCAAAACAAAAAAAATGTCACAAACAAAGAAAAATTTAAAGACTTGAATATGATGGTAAAATATAGTTTAGAATTTATTAATCAGCACTCCAATATCAGTGATCCAAAAAATAACTCTTTATTGGATTGATTCAACTTCTAGTTTATCTAAATATGTTTGGTGGTGTTTTCTCCGCTTTTTTGTTATGTGATTTTATGTGTTGATTTTTTAATTATCTGTTAGTACTCTGATGTATATGTTGTTTTATAATTTTTCTGTTATATTTTGTTTGTTTTTTTTGTTTTTTTTTGTTTTTTTTTTTTGTATGTGTTATTCTTGGACTTTATTTTTCTTTTTTTTTTTTTTACTAGATTTCTTATTTTAATTTTGATTAAGAAATTTACAAATTTGTCCTCCATGATTGCCATCTATTTCACATCATACCATCTCATGATGGACGGCTGAGATTGTGCTCTCGCACAAAACCCTAATTTCACCTTCCCGTATATAAAACCGGGTTCTAGGGCTTCCTTTTCCCTCCCACCAAGCACCAGTGCACCCGGCGGCCGAGACCTCCATTGATCCAGCGATCGCATCGCCGAGAAGATGAAGACCATCTTGTCTTCTCAGACCATGGACATCCCTGAGGGCGTGAAGGTGAAGGTCCACGCCAAGAAGGTCGAGGTTGAGGGCCCTCGCGGGAAGCTCACCCGGAATTTCAAGCATCTCAACCTTGACTTTGAGCTTGTGGATGGTGGTCGCAAGCTCAAGGTTGATGCTTGGTTTGGATCTCGCAAGACCATGGCCGCCATTCGCACTGCCCTTAGTCACGTCCAGAACCTCATAACCGGCGTCACCAAGGGCTACCGCTATAAGATGCGCTTTGTCTACGCTCACTTTCCCATCAACGCTTCCATCTCCAACTCCAACAGCTCCATCGAGATCCGTAATTTCCTTGGCGAGAAGAAGGTCCTCCCTTTTCGATTTCGTTTTTATAAAATCATCTGTTTGGGAAATGATTTCTTAGATTGAGAAAGGTTTTATCTTTACATGTTTAGATTCCTGTTAAATCATGTTTATTCAAATCGCTGATCTATAGTTTGATTTTGAGATTTGAAAGTTGGACCCTTAGCGTAGTGCATTGATAGATGTTGTTTAACTGATTGGTTTGTGCTGTTTTAGAATAGTTAAATACTATGCTGAGGTTGATGTCTAATCCTGGCCTTTCTGTTATGCCTAAATGCTTCATGTTTGCGAATGGGTACCTGCTTCCTTTTTATTTTTGATGAATATGTAGATTATTTACTAGAAATGTGCTGTTTTTCTAATTATTTGACTGTATTTTGGAGGTGGAAAATGTTCTGTTGTTCAATGATCTTTTTTATTGGCGCCATTCGTTTTTCATGACTTTCTGATTAACTCATTGGATCAGGGTTAAAGAATTGGATTTTTTTTTCTTGTGCTTCGTCTTATGGATAAACTAGATGGTTAATAAAACATTTCTTTTTGCCATATTTTCCATTTATGTTAAAAAATCAGCTTCACCTCAGTCTAGCAATTCTTGTCTTCTTTGGATCGTGCCATGCATTACCCACATTTGTTTTTCATGACTTTCTGATTAACTCATTGTATCAGGATTAAAGGATTGGTTTTTTTATTTCTTGTGCTTAATCTTATGGATAAACTAGATGGGTAATAAAACATTTCTTTTTTGCCATCTTTTACACTTATGCTGAAAAATCGGCATAACCTCAGTCTAGCAATGCTCGTCTTCTTTGGATCGTGCCATACATTACCCACATTGTTTATTCAGTCAAATGCATGTTGTAATTGCTGGACCCTTGCAGGCTAGTTAAGACTGTTTCTTGTCAATAAAAGGATTTCACTTTTGAATCATTGGAAAAATCCTTTTGTGCCAGATAGTGCTTCAAGTAACCCAATTTCTTTGAAACACACATGGTTGATTACCCATATAGAATATGTTCACTCTTTTTCACTGGTTCTGATAGTGGTCTTTTGCTTTGCTATGCTAACCTTACTTACGCTTAGTGCATCTCACAAATAAAATTGAGCACAAAATAGTACATTGTGCTAATTCACCAGGCATCATATAACATGCAGGTAAGGAAAGTAGATATGCTTGAAGGTGTGACAATTACTCGTTCCGAGAAGGTCAAGGATGAGCTTGTTCTTGATGGTAATGATGTTGAGCTTGTCTCTCGCTCTGCTGCTTTGATAAACCAGGTCAGAGAAACAATTTTTGTATTAGAAACTTGAACTGATTTTGTTCTCAATCAAATGCTCGTTATGAAAAAATTTTTCTTCTTTTACCTGAGACTATGATCTTTTCATATGACAGAAATGCCATGTGAAGAACAAGGATATCCGGAAGTTTTTGGATGGTATCTACGTCAGTGAGAAGGGAACCATGGCTGATGAGTAAAAAGGGTTGCATGAGCTTCTCAATAGGCATAATTTGTTCTGGTGTCTTAAGCTTGAGTTTCATTGGTGTTCAGCTTAATGTACTTCATGGAGGAAACAGGAATTTTGAGATTTTGCCTTGTTTGTTTGACTGTTTAAGTTTATTTTCATCTTATTTCCCAATTGGAACACTTGATTTAGAAATGAATTTGCTTTGTTGCTACCAATTTTAGTTCGTTTTCTTAATCTGCCATGACTTGTTTATATCACTCAGCAGTTCAAGTTTATAATGCTGAGGTGTGCATTTGTTCTTAGTCTTCTAATATGCATGCTAGAGAAGTGATTTGATGATTATAATTCATATTATCATTAATATAATTAAATATTATTACACATGTATACAACTGTGGTTAATATTAGTATATATATTCATCAAATTGTGTTATACATGTGTAACACATTTACGTAAATACATATATACATATTTATACAAATATATACACACACAAAAAGATTGTGTTGAGGTGACAATTATAATTTTCACTCTAATTTTGTAATTTAAAACAAACAAATCTTGAAGTGATTTGGGAATAGCTTATTTCCACTTAAAGTTTGTTTTTTTTTTATAAAATGAACAAATACACTATTTATACTGTGTAGTTGGACTATACCAATGTTGGTGGGTGGCTTAAAGGCTTAAAGCTTTTTATTCTTGATGTGGCTTTTATTCTTGATGAATACTGGCATCAAGAGCGTTTGGTAAAATTTAGAAAAATAAGATAATATAATAAAGCCTTCATCCGCCCCCTTAGTTGCTCTATGCAAAGAGCCCAATGTGTTGCTTGTTTTGTCCTTGATGAATAAGCTCAAAACAAGCAAAACCAAACAATTGGCATCCTCCACTTGCCCATCCTCTTTCACAGAACAAAACAACACAAGTTTGTTGGTTGTTGCTTTAGTGAATCTGATCTCCACTCCACCTTCACATAACCATTCTTTTATAAAACCCATACTCAGCATTCCAACATTGCTAGCCAAAAACACACCCCAAAGAAGAGAACAAAAAAAAAAAAAAATACAAACAAAGCTCCATGAAAGCTTGTGCTCCCTATATTGGCATGCTCATTGTACAGTTTGCTTATGGAGGTTCCAACATCCTCTGCAAGCTTGCACTTGAGAATGGCCTCAGTTATCTTGTCTTTATAGTATACCGCCATCTCATCGCCATGGTTATTCTTGCTCCTCTTGCTTATCTTTTTGAAAGGTAACTTTTATACCTTAAGTTTCTAATTTAACTTCAGAATTTAAGTTCATCATGTTGGTACTTAAATGTTTTTTACAGAAAGAACAGACATTCACTCTCACTTGCAATCCTTGCAAAGATCTTCGTTTTGGCTCTGTTTGGGACTACTATTCACCAGAACTTATATTATGCTGGTTTAGATTACACTTCTCCTACTGTAGCCAGCGCTCTGGCCAGTGTCATCCCTGTTCTCACCTTCATCTTGGCAACTCTTTTAAGGTGTTAATATAATCACACATCTTTGGTTAACATTGTTTGAGTTTTTTTTATAACTGTTCTTTATATATATATATAATTCCTCAAAGGATGGAGAGGATTAGTATGAAGAGCAAGAAAGGAAGAGCCAAACTCTTAGGCACAACAATATGCATAAATGGAGCTCTAATATTTACATTTTGGAAAGGTCATCAGTTTAGAGGATTTGTTGAGAAACCTTTGATTGTAGTGAATGGTAATGTTCATGCTCATGAAGCAGAGCATGAAAGGCATGATTGGATCAAAGGCTCTGTTCTTATCCTGACAAGCTATATTGCTTTCAGTGTTTGGCTTATTCTTCAGGTAATGAAACATAGACATGAAAAACTTGTTTAGTTATAAGAAACCTGCATTGTTAATCAGATTTATCATTGTTAAAATTTTCAGGGGATTGTTTATAAGGTGTATCCTGCTGGACTGTCAATGAACACCATCATCTGTTTCTTTGCTGCATTGCAATCTTCAGTACTTGTCTTAATCTTTGAAAGGAACAGTTCATCTTGGCATTTGAGTTGGAACATTCAGCTTGTGACAATCATATACTGTGTAACAATCTTATTTCATCTCTCTGTTTTTTTATTTTTTTTTATTTTTATTGAATCAATCTTTGATTATGTTTGGTTTGCAGGGGACTTTTATATCTTGTCTGGCTTATTACCTACAAACAATTTGTGTTCGTGAAAAGGGACCTGTATTTGTGGCCTTGTTCATGCCACTGCTTCTGGTCATTGTGGGAGTTTTTTCTGCTATTTGTTTTGCAGAAAGACTTCATTTAGGAAGGTGAGAGAAACCAGTTTAATTCAATAGATTAACTGATGACACTGACAAAGTTTTTTTTATTAATTAATTAATTCTGTGCAGCTTAATTGGTGCTTTTATGATCATATTTGGTCTATACTGTTATCTGTGGGGCAAGAACAGAGATACTGTCAAAGATGAAGAGGATAAAGACATTGAAGAACAGGATGAAAGGTTCAGCAAGATAGGTTTGCAAACACAAAACTAAAGTGATATATGGTGTTCAGAAACAAAAGGTTTAATGGCCTTTTTTTTATTACAAAAGTTGTAGATGTTTTCATGTGTTAAACTTACTTTAATGCTGATTAATCATGAACTTTTAGAAAGTTGATATTTTAAAATCAGTTACTAATTCTTTTAACAAGTGGGGAAAACTACTGCCTCTTGTCCACTGTGATAATAGTATAATACTCATCAGCATCCACCTCTGGGACTAGTTCCTGCAACTGTTTGAATGTTAAGTTTACCGAACAAAAGTAAGAACTTTGGTCTCATTTGATAATGTGGTGATTTGATTGTTAGTGCAGTGTGTTGGTCTGTTTGGCATGAAAGCAATTACAAGATTTCATATGTTTTCAGTTTATAGCTAATTATTATTTATTAATATTTGTGAAGCATTCAAGAAAAGATGAGCAAAAAGCATGAAACAGGTGGTTCTCAGTAAAATTGAATCATTAACTGTTTCATGAACAGTTATTTAACTGCATTTATAAGGAAAAAAACACAAAATACAAACAACCATCATTAAATCTTCTAAAAGAACACAGACTAAATCAACAAACTCCGATCTGATACGGATCTTTAATATAAAATATTCATATTTTTATTTTAAAAATTGATTAAAATCTCAGTTCATATAGAATGAAAGCATTAAAATATCAACTCTTTTGTGCACATGGCTCAAAAAATGAATTAATAAATAGTGAATTTTTTTAAAAAAGCACACCACTCCTAAATCATTGGAAGAGAAACCACCAACCTATAATAGAGATTCTTGAAATTCGTGCAAAAAAGTGATGGACGGTCCTGATCTGATAGATCTAAAATTAGAGGGCTCCCCCTTCTTTTGTGCACATGGCTCAAAAAATGAATTAATAAATAGTGAATTTTTTTAAAAAAGCACACCACTCCTAAATCATTGGAAGAGAAACCACCAACCTATAATAGAGATTCTTGAAATTCGTGCAAAAAAGTGATGGACGGTCCTGATCTGATAGATCTAAAATTAGAGGGCTCCCCCTTCTGACGCTTTGAGGAGAGAGCTACTCTGCGTGCGTGCATGCATACATGAATCACCAACACCCAAACTATGATTATTTAATTCTCTGATTTTTCATACGTTGGCATGCATTGCATGCACAGCCATGCATGCATGGCTTGCTATTTATTGCCACCGGAATGGGAAAAGGTCTTTATGTTGGTTCCATTAACAAGCTACGACGTCTCATTGTGCCAAGATTATGTATTAATGTGCATGCATTAATTGATCAATACCTCAGACTCCAAATGAAGTATTCTTTTTCCTTGATATGCCACGTGGCTCATTTTCATAAGATCTGATTAAAGTTTCATGGTACGATAACCACAATTGGTCGGTGGCTTCCTTCTTTGGAGAAAGACTTGGGTCAATACTCTACTTCCTTATGCACTAAGGCTAAGCATACAAGCCACAAGCAATATATATAGAGAGAGAGCTAAGAGAGAGAGAGATAGTCATATAGATATGATCCTTAATTTGTTGTGATCTAATATTATAGAATTAAGGATGTCAAGGAAGCAGATAAAGGAAGGAAATGATGATTTGGAGAGCATCATCTTCTCTTGGTCTGTGGATGATGTATTTAATGAAGACCTTTTCAAGGAGAAGGTTTGGCTTTCAAGTCTTTTTTTCATATTTATGCCATTGCTTGTTTGTATCTTTTCCTTCACATTGGGTTAACAGAATGTCAATCTAAGCAATACTGCTTTTAATTTGAGAGTAGGATAACTTCATTCTAACTGTTAGAATATGTTTAGTAGTATTTGAGCTATTTTAATTTGGCGGATTTACATGACAGAATATATATATGGTTGTTGTTAAAATAGTTTATGGTTGAAAGTAGACAAATCTATGTTTTTTATTAACTTAATGCAACTGCACAGGTGGTGAAAAATACTGAAACTTTTGATTCTGTAGAGAATTATCTGAGTTCATTTGTGTTTCCATTGCTTGAAGAAGTACGTTTAGAAATGTGTTCTTCTCTGAAAGGTATCTCAAGAGCTCCGTTCATCCATATTTCTTAAATTGAATATGTTGATCAAAGTGACAGTAAAAGCAAGTACAGAATGACAGTTTTCTTGGAAAATGCTTCATTTGGAGGTGGAAAACAAGTTTATAAACCAAAAAAAGGAGACATATTAATCTTGTCAGATATAAAACCAAAGCACATATCTGATTTAAATAACAAAGGGAGAACTTATTGCATTGCTCTGGTTACTAAAGGAGGAGATGAAGATGCAGAGATGCCACCAAATACATTTATTATCAAAACATCAAGCAGGATTGATGGGAAATATCATGACAGAATCAAAGGCAGAGAAGTCTCTTTACTTGCAATTTACTTGCTTAATGTTACACCATACAGAAATATCTTCAGGGCTCTTAACATTGAGCGGGCTAAACAAAGGGATTCTGTTCTTGTGAAGGAGCTTTTAAATCCCAGCCCTATGGTAAGTATATATGATGCTAAAACATTTTAATTTAAATTTATATTATGAGTTTTTAGCTGTTTGATGATGATGATTAATAATCATGGCAGGTCCATCAACATGATCAAGCAGTTGATGATCATTTGAAGGAGAGTTTGTGTTCTTTTAACCTGAATGAATCTCAGAACAATGCAGTGTTGAACTGTATTTCAGCAACACAAGGTTCTAACAAGTGTTCAATTAACCTTATTTGGGGGCCACCTGGAACTGGAAAGACTAAAACTACTGGTGCTTTGCTCTGGATGTTGAGAAAAATGAAATGCAGAACACTGACTTGTGCACCAACAAATACTGCAGTGATCGAAGTTGCTTCACGGTATATGAAATTGTTAAATGAGAATGCTGCAGGAAGTAGTATTCAATCACTTGGACATATGGTCTTGTTTGGTAATAAGGATCGCTTGCACATTGATGGTGGAAATCTATCAGAAGTGTTTTTGGATAATCGTGTGAGAAAGCTTTTGATGTGTTTCTCACCCCACAGAGGTTGGCAGCATTGCCTGAAATCAATGGTGCTTTTCTTTGAAGACTGTCTCTCGTCGTATGAGGAAAGTCTGAAAGATAAGAATAAGAAATTCGAAACTCTTCTAGTTTTTGCCAGGAGAAACTTTTCTGCCACTGCAAAAAGTTTAAGAGAATGTCTTAGAACAATGGTCATGCATCTGCCCAGTGCTTCTTTTTCTAAAGAAAGCTCAGAAGACATTGTATTGCTTCTTGATTTGCTACAAGAATTCGATACACTTCTCCGAAGAGGTGTTACTTCCAGTGATCAGCTCGAGGAAGCTTTCAAATCTGCTAACCATGCTGTAGATGAAAGTATCAGAAATTTCACAGCTTATACTTTGCAAAAGATCAGGGTCAACTGCCTGGAGGTTTTGCAATGACTTCCGGAGGGACTGCATCTTCCAAATATTTGTTCAAGGAAAGATATTGGAGAATTTTGCTTGCAGAATGCATTGCTTTTGTTTTCTACAGCATCATCTTCATCCAGATTGTGTTATGTGGAGAAAATGAGAGCTCTGGACATGTTGGTGATCGATGAAGCCGCACAGTTAAAAGAATGCGAAACACTGATTCCCCTACAGCTCTCTGGAATACGACACATTATTCTTATCGGCGATGAATGCCAATTGCCTGCACTGGTGAAGAGCAAGGTCCTGCTATTCCCTTTTATATATATATATATATATTTGAATGTCTTTGTTTCCAATTAACAGAGTTTTATTGCTCTCAGGTTTCAGAGAATGCACTGTTTGGAAGAAGTTTATTTGAGAGGCTAGTTTCATTGGGATATGAGAAGCAGCTACTCAATGTTCAGTATAGGATGCATCCTTCAATAAGCAGGTTCCCGAATGCTAATTTTTACGATAATCAAATTTCCGATGGTCCAAATGTTATCGACAAGAAGCACACTAGATGTTTTCTCCCTGGCCCCATGTTTGCTCCATATGCTTTCATCAATGTTGAGTTTGGAAAAGAGGCTTCTAATAAATCAGAATATAGCAAGAAAAATTTGGTTGAAGCTGCAGTTATTTCAGAAATAATCAGCAGACTTTTTAATGGTCAGTAACTGATCTTAATTCAGGGAAAAAAATTCAAGCACCAGTAGATAACAATGCAATTAACAAACTATTACAATTGCTCCTTGTTTATCTGCAGAATGTAAGAGAACTAATGAGAGAGTTAGCGTCAGAGTCATATGTCCTTACAATGCACAAGTTTTTGCAATCCAAGATAAACTTGATAGAGCATATAACATGCATGATTATTTTTCTGTAAGAGTTAATTCAGTTGATGGATTTCAGGGTAGTGAGAAAGATATCATTATATTTTCTGCTGTAAGGTCCAATACTGATGGATCAGTTGGATTCTTGTCAAATCTTCAGCGAACTAATGTTGCATTGACAAGAGCAAGGTACCTTGTTTCTGTTTACTCATGATGTACATATATATGTAAATATGTACATTTTCTTCTGTGAATTCTTCATCACATCTTTTCATGAATTTGTAGGCATTGTCTTTGGATTATAGGGAATGCGGCAACATTAAGAAGCAGTGGCAAGGTGTGGAGTAAAGTAGTTCGTGATGCACAAAACCGTCATTGCTTCTTTAATGCACAGAAAGACAAGGGTATCATGGATGCTATAATTGAACATTTCACTGAGATTGGCCAATTAGCTGATTTGGTTGACATCGATTCCTTGAATATCAGTGGGGTACAAGCAGGTATTATGAACTTCCATCTTTTAAGTTTATTTTTTAAATACGTAATAATTCAATTAGTTTCATCATGATACCTTGGCAAAGTTTCTTTAATTAGTTGGCATTTCAGTATAAATTCTAGTTTGATTTTCTCCTTTGTCTTCAGGATCTTAAGAATGAAGGTGAAGTTTTGGGGTGATATTTCTGAATTCTCTGTATCAGATGAAAGGTTTGTGATGCCAAATTGGTATTTCTTCATTAAATCTTAGCAACTAGATTTTGATGATTCAAATCCCTTTTCTTCTTTCATCCAGTGTACTTTTTAAAATTACTATCTTTACAGAACTATGTATTCTAAACATGTCATAGCCCACAGATGACATTTTCTCTTCCCCTGTTGTTGCAGTTTCAACTGAACTGAAGCTGAATTTGATGCCGGGAAAGAATTTTGATCTCTGTGCTGCTTCCTCTGCTTTTTTTTTACTATTTTGGCATTATCAGTCATTGTTGCTGATGTTTATACAACTCTTTTTTATTGTAATGAATATGGTTTATCCACTATTAAACAATATATATATCTAAGAACTGAAGATTATATCTGTTCTGATAAACATATGAGAACAATATTGCATTCAAATCAATATACGAGAGCCCAACAAACAAAAGTGCCCAACATGAACAAATAATATAACAAAGGAAATAATCAAGCTAATTATATATAAATCAATCAGTTAATGTTCAGGAAGGTGGTGATGTGTTGAAAGCACAGCAGTTTTTCCTGATTTCTCCTCCACCGCTTCCCTCCAGAACCTCAACGTTCCCCAGTTTCACCAAAGCATTAGCAAACTTGTGAAGAAAACCAGCAGCTGCATCCGAAGCCAAAGAGTTAGCTTCTCAGGTTGGCGTCCATGGTGGAGCCCATGGACGCAAAGCAATGCATGCAAACTTGTAATGCTATCATGCATTCATGCAATGCATGGCATGCATAGAGAGAGTTACGTACTCTAACGAAGCAGTCATGGAAATGCATGCGAAGCAAGGCAGCGTTGATGGAATGGACTCTGTTTGTGGCCATGTTGTATTGTAGAAATTCACTTTCAGATCACCAAAGACAGAACTGGTACTAAGAAAGAGACACAGCAAGGAGATGTTCATGAAAAGCTTCATCATGTTGGCAGGCAAAGAGTGTGTTTATGTTATCTCAGATTGATTGTTTGATTGATTGATTGATGAATGCTGCTGGTATACATAAACAAGGAGAGTGTATATTTACAGAGAGATTGAGGGGAGAGACATTTTATTCACTTGTATTGGTTTACATTAAATTAAATTGACTTGGAATTAAGGTGCTATGTAAGAACTGGTTAATTATGCATATGATTACTAAGGAATTAAGGTCAGACACTAAAAGCGCACTTCCCCTTGTTCTAAGGGTTTTTCGAAAAGCAATTGGGATTTAGGCACGGTGTGAAGAGGAGGAATTCTGAATGAATTAAGTTAGTCTGGTTTATTATATTCACTTATTTAATTTATTAGTGCATTGATGGTTGATAGGGAACAAAATAATACATGGGGTGGCAACTGTAGTAGCATACATTGCAACAGCTTTTCTTCTAGTTTAATTCATTGTTTTCCCTCTGAACATAGTGATCGCCCTTAATGTTTAAGTCATTGATACATCAAATGTTTGTATTTTTTTTAATAAAGTGAATAAATCATTGATTTATTGAAAAGAAGAGAATAAGTATAGAACAAATAAAGAATAACCAAACAAAAAAATAGAGAAAAAAAAAACAACCACGACAACATGTTGAAGTACACCAAACACAACAACAAAAAGACCCAAGAGAGACAACTGAAAGAACGAAGTCTACCAATAAGTATCTAAAGCCTCCTTAAGCTGAATGGAGCTAGATCATTTATGGTTCGAAGGCAGTGTCCTCATGCCAGCGGGGTCATCCGAACTAACGTTTAGGAAATCGAGGGAGCGCCTAAAGATCATAGTGGAGTTTTCTGGCAAACAAAAGCCCCAGTATGTAGCTGCAGAAATCCAAACAATAAACATATGAATAATTTGGAGACAACTAAGTATGGATTAAGGGCATGTAAGTTAAAAATAGGAAATTTTTTTTTCTAACCATAAATTCTAGAAAATAGCTAGTCCTCTAGAGTAGATCTTAGAGGTGATGGTGATGAGGTTGTAAGAAAGGGATTCAAGAGGTCCAGACCTCAGGAATGGTCTGAGGGGCGGGTGGGAAGACAACCCTAGATATATCAAATGTTTTTTTCTAATTTAAGTTTGTCATGGTATTCTAAATTCATTGCTTTTTCTATACTCAACAAAAAAATTTAAAAAAATATATTACAAATATAATAAAAAGTACATCATATGTTCCATTAATTGTCCATTATTATGGCTAAGTTTGATGAAACTGTCAAATTAATTAATAGTCTTATGTCAATTAATCAAAAAAAAATTCAATATATAGATAAATATTTTGTCATATTATTAGTTTAAGTTTTTAGATTAAATTAGGCATAATATATTTAGTTCACTTTTAACATATTTAATTAAAATAAATTAACACATATTCACATAAGAACAAAAAGACAGCGATGTGCATGCACGCCTCCATTTTCATTTTCCATCATGCTCTTGGCTAGCGTGCCCACAAATGTGAACTCAACGACTCCATGACACCAACTTGTTCCCTCTGAGTCTCATATGACCGGAGAACTTTCCTAGTGGGTAAGAAACCGAGTGGAACCATGAAAGTCTAAGATTCCTTTTCTAGCTAATTTACTAAACATTATATATATATATATATATATATATATAATATCATATTCAAGAGTCAAATCTCTTGCCTCCAAAGTTGGCCACATGTTATATGCATATCCATCCAAATATTATTCACTATCAACGTTGCTGAAATTTCAAAGCACAACTCAGACCAGCTCAATCTCACTTCATCCAAATCTCTATATAAACAGCTTCTCAACTCCAAACTCAAATCACAAACACAAAACAAGCAAGATCATCATCACTTGCTGAAGAATTCAATCAAAATGAAGCTTTTCTTCATCCTTCTCCTCTGCATTCCACTCATCACTGCTGATCTTCAAATTGGCTTCTATAACTCCTCATGCCCTCAAGCTGAGTCCATTGTCCTCTCTGTTGTCAAGAAACACTTCTCCGGTGACCGCTCCATTACTGCCGCCTTCCTTCGCATGCATTTCCATGATTGTTTTGTCAAGGTAATGACACACTAACACAAATATATATACACACACATTTTACATTGCATGCATGGGAGATATATATGTTTGGTTTGCATTTAACATCAGGTGCTTGCTTCAGGGTTGTGATGCTTCCATACTCATAGACTCGACGAAGAAGAAGAAGTCCGAGAAGGCGGCAGGGCCAAACCTCACTGTCCGGGGGTTCAACATCATTGATGAAGTCAAGACTAGTCTTGAAGCTTCATGTCCATCAACAGTATCATGTGCTGATATAATAGCTCTAGCCACCAGAGATGCGGTGGCCCTCGCCGGAGGACTCAACTACAGCGTGCCGACAGGGAGACAAGACGGTCTCATATCGAATGCAGCGGATGTCAACCTCCCCGGCCCTT
The DNA here is from genome assembly GCA_020875875.1 of Dioscorea alata. NCBI lineage: Eukaryota > Viridiplantae > Streptophyta > Magnoliopsida > Dioscoreales > Dioscoreaceae > Dioscorea > Dioscorea alata. Next base: position 20,153,533 of record CM037024.1, read on the forward strand.
CGCTCTCCGTCAACCAAGCATTCCAGTTCTTTGCAGCCAAAGGCTTAACTCTTGATGACATGGTTGTTCTCTTAGGAGGGCACACTGTAGGTGTAGCACATTGTAGCTTCTTCAGAGATAGACTTGATAACTTTCAAGGAAGTGGCGTTTCAGACTCCACCATGGATCCTTCTCTCAGAGCTCAGCTGGTTAAAACATGTGGATCAAGGGCAAACAGTGATCCCACTGCCTTCTTGGATCAGAATACATCTTTTTTGGTGGATAATCAGTATTATAAACAGATTCTTGGGAACAAAGGTGTGCTGCAAATTGATCAGGAACTAGCTTTGGATAGTTCCAGTTCTGGTATTGTTGCTGCTCTTGCTTCTGATGGGATTGGATTTATGAAGAAGTTTGCTGATGCATTGGCTAAGCTTGGGAGAATTGAGGTTCTGGTTGGTGGTGCAGGAGAGATTAGGAAGAATTGCAGAGCTTTCAATGCACCATCTTTAACATCATCAAGGAAGCAACTTGGATGATTTCATTTGTTGCTGTTATTATTATATATATATTCATTAATTTGTCATTCTGTTGGTTTGAACATTGAAGAATGTAATATTGTGCACAAAGATGTCAGTAGAAATCAGGAAAATTCTTGTGCCTGTTTTATAATTGTCAATTTTTAATTTTTAAGATTAATGATTTTTTTTTTTTTTTTTTTTTTTTTTTTTTTTTGAGAAAAGTGGATAAACCATTGATTTATTGAAATAGAAAGAGACAGAACAAGAAAGACTCAAAGACGAAGTACAATCGAATAAGAAGGAAAAAACTAAGAACTCATCAGAGGTGAGAGACACAACAAACAGGAAAAAAAACAAAACAAAATAAACAAAAGAAAGACAGAAAGAGTTAGGTCTACGAAGGATTAATGATTCAAATACATGTTTTTATAAGTTTAAACAATGATTTTATGTAAGAATTAATGTAAAAATTACTTCTTTTAAGATAGATAATATTGAAAATTAAAGAATAGATGAGATACAAACAACAGGATATTGAGGAAGAAATACATTTTTTGCTTTTTAAAATGAGCATTTTTTAATCAATATATATATAAGGAACAATACTGTAGAATTATGTCTCTTGTTACAATACTGTAGAACTATGTCTTTTCTCTTATTTTTATTTGTTTTTCAGCTTGTTAGTTTAGGCTAGTATCACTTCTGGTGGCTGCTTCCCAGTTTTATTTTGTTTTTTATTTTATTTGTAATTTTTTATTATTTATTTTAATAAATTAGTAGTTATAAACGAACAAATATTTAGTATTTTTGTGTTTTAAAAAAAAGATTTAAAATTTATATTTGTTATCTTGTTCAACAATATTGACAATTTTTTTTATAGGAGACTGAGATTTTAGTTGCGTAAAATAACTTGGAATATATATTAGTCAAAAAATAATTTGGAATATATACTTTTCTTAAAAGAAGGGTTATAAACCAGTAAAAAAAATCACAAAACAATTTAAAGCATTGAAAAGGGCAAAAAAAAAAAAAAAACAACATAATACAATTTTTTTTTTTTGAAATAAATGTGGATAAACCACAGCTTTATTAAAAAAGAACAGAAAAGTACATAAAATTAGTTCTCTCGCCAAAGTGAGAAAAAAACAAGAAACATATGAACAAAGAGGTATGAAAGATAAGTACTGGGTAGACGAAAAACACCATCTGGAGTTTCAAGTCTACCCAGACAAACTGGTAGGAGATTACTCATGTGCTAAATTGTTCTCTAGATCGCCAGAATACAATTGTTCTAAAAAATAATTATATCGAATTTAGATATTTTATAATAATATTTAAAATCCAGATATCATACCCACAATGGTAAATATCAGTATTTAACGGGTTTATTTGCAAAACTTTGTTACCTAATTCAGAATAAAGTTCCCGTTGTCATAGAATCATAGAAATCCACACTTGCCCCTAAAAAATCGATCTTTTCTCCATCCTCTCTCCCCGAGAAGAAGAATTCGAAAGAAGAAAGAAATCTTTTAACTTTGAATTTTGATCAGTTCTCGGATCTTGTTAGCTCATCAGAATCACGCTTGTTTGTGCTTCTTCAGGTATGCAATTTGTTTGTTTGTTTTGTTTTGGTTTGTTTATCTCCTCTTCTGTTGAAATTTCGGGGTCTTTTTTAGCCCCTGTATGGTGTTTCTTGATTGATTTTAGTACTGCATTATGGGAATTGACCTGATTTATGTGATTTCTTGATGTTCTTTTAGTGTTTCTCTAGATCTACTCGCATTACTTAGAATTCTTGATCTAGGGTTTATGGATCTAGTTAGTTATGCATTTGCTGCAGTAGTTGCTGTCTTTCTTGATTGATACTTATCTTTACATCTTTTTTTTTTCTTGGTTGCAGTGTCGCGTGAAAAGTATCTTGGAAATGGAAGAGTAGGTCTCTTTTGATAAATTTTTGGATTTTCTTCTACGTTGATGTATTGGTGGGTTGTGATTCATGGGCTTCACTTGATCCAGGGACAATGCTCTAGAGCTTCTGCAAAGATACAGGCGTGATCGGCGTGTGCTTCTCAGTTTCATATTGTCTGGTAGTCTGGTGAAAAAAGTGATTTTGCCACCGGGTGCTGTTTCTTTGGAGGATGTTGATATTGATCAAGTCAGTATTGATTATGTTCTCAACTGTGTAAAAAAAGGTAACACAATGAGTTTGCTTTATAAATAATAGGGAGTTGTTTTTATTGCGATGTCAGCTTAAAGAATGTGTCAGCTTAAAGAATGTTTGCTGGTGTAGGTGAAATGCTTGATCTTTCGGAGGCCATTAGACTTTATCATGATAGCCTGGACTATCCTTCAATGGTAAAATGCTTTCTGTTTCGTGGTTAATGTTAATCTCCTAGGCTAAATGTTAAAGGGGTATATGCCAACATTTGAACTCCTCGAGAATGTATATTCTTATGTGCAATTCTTGGAGTTCATCCATTATTCTTCATCATTGCGACCACGTAGGATATGGATGTTTGTTAACATCAACTTGAAAAAATTATCTCACCAGTTAGCTTCTTACTGATTATTTTTGGTGCTAACACATCTTGGAGTCCTGTATTAGTGAGAGCGTTAAGTAGTAGGTGATTCACCTTATCTTGGATTCACTTTTTGCTTAGTCCATCAGGTGATAAGCTGGTTACCACTTGAATTCCTTATTAATCACTCTCTTGGGCAACTCACTGGTTATGATATTGCTGATTCACTTATTAGTTAGTGCATTATGTGATACTTCAAGGACCTTGGCCTTGCTGTTGGTCTTATTGTATAAGTGGATGTTGGAGGCCAAATTGCACTGGTGTTGACTAAACATGGCTTATGAGGGGATTTGTGAACTTCTTTCCACACTGAACTAGGAGCACTTTTCATGAGATGAGTGCGTTCCATAAAAAATGTTGATTTTCCCATGTACTCCTACTTGAATATGTGTTTTCACTTCTAACATATAATATGGTTTGCATATCATTCTGTATTGTTTTTCTCCGGGATGGTCATTGCTGTGACTGAGAGTTGCCCTAGTAATAGGTCATGGCTAGTGTTGCTGGACAATTCACGTTTTGATGATTCTCCTATTCATCATGCTCTTTGATCAGGGTACATATGAATTGTTTATATATAATTCTTCTCAGTGCCTTGCTTGATATTTTGGGTTTGCATTAAGCATGGAATTTCAGCTTATTAGGCTCCATTGCCACAAGAAATGATGGGTGTTCCCTTATGGGCCTCATTACACCAGTCTCCTTTTGCCTTGTTCTCTTTATCTGGATCATCTTGCATTGCAAATGTTGTTCTCCAGTTCCACTGTCTTCTCTTAGCTGTTATCTTCCATCTTCATGTGTCCACACCAATGCTTAAGCAGTTTTAGCTAGAAAGTTGTATAAAAGTAGAGATGATAGAAGTTCAGAAAAATCCTACTGAGTTATCCCAATGAGTCACAAGAACAGGAACTACAGATTGCTCTTCCAAACTTACATTTTTTCCATTCAGTGTAGGATTTTCTTTTTTACTTATGAAGAGTAAGTACTATGTTAGATAACTTATGTTAAGCTCAAATTATTGCTATATTTTGGTTCTCATAGATTAGTTATGGATTACTAATAGTTTAATGGAAAGCATGAGATCCTAAAAATTACAGGCGGAAAAGAAAGTGGGAGTGTTTGACACCAGCAGATTTTTTATTCTTTCGGATGAGAGTATGCTGATCAGGCAATCTCACATACTTTTTAGTCCATACCTTTCAAGGATTTATAAAACATATTGAGACATGTGAAATTATTTGTAATGTTTTATCTTGTTGTACTTATGATGTGAGGAATGGATTTCATCACAGATGTATCGGCATCCAAAAATGAAGCTGTGTTTTGATTTCTGCAACTTTGTTGATTCTTGGTCTTCTCACTTATAATTCGATGATGGCCCAGTCTCTTGCATTGCATGTGAACTATTGCCTATTTTGTGCATAAGTTTGTGCTTGATGGATTTTTTTTTATTGTGCACAAAAACCATGAGAACCTGTTACCAATTTTGTCTGATACCTTCAAGTTATTTGTTTATCAGAGTAATACAGGTCTCTGGGGAGACTTTTTTTTGGTGACAAGGCCTGTAACTTCAGGATTGGCACCTACTAGGGCACCACCACCTGTTCCGATTTCGACTATGTCACCCATTATATCTAATTTGTCTAGATCAGAGTCTCTGCACTCTCCACCTCATCAGGAGTTAACTGTGGATGATATTGAAGATTTTGAGGATGACGAGGAAGATGATGAAGCGGTTAGTAGCTTGAGGAGTTCAAGACAACAGTCAAGTGAAGCTGCTGAGCTGTCCTTGCTTTTGCCTTTGTTTTCAACAGGTAGGCTGAAGAAAGATGCATCATAGAAAGGGTTCTGCCTCCTTTTAAGTTTGCAATAACTAATAAGTTTAAGCCACTATAATGTACCACAGTTCATCCAATGCATAATATTGTCTCCTCCATAAAATGCCCTTTCTCAAAAATTCAGTCTTCTTCTCCTTTGCGATCTGATTACATTAATTTAGGATGATACGCGGCATCAGAATTCACTCTAAGCCTTATGTAATATGGCAACCTTCAGGTGTTACAGATGATGATCTTCGTGAAACAGCTTATGAAATCCTTGTGGCTTGTGCGGGAGCTGCAGGGTAACCTTCTAAATTTTTGATGCCATTTTTGTTTTTGCTTTTCAATTATTATACACATGTGTTCTTCAACATAAAAGTCTAAAACTACGGATATCCATGCCATCTTAGTCATTATTATGCTGAATTCCTTCTTGAGCAGGGGTCTTATAGTGCCATCTAAAGAAAAGAAGAAGGAAAGGAGATCTAGATTGATGAGGAAACTTGCACGTGTTAAAGGTGAAAATGCAACATCCTCATCTGGGCATGTCTCTGGAATGATTGGTTTGCTGGAGACAATGCGTGCTCAGCTAGAGGCAGGCTTCTTCTCCTTTGCTCTCATAGAAACATTCTGCTGTCTTCTTATTATCATTTTCTATAATCTTTACTTTTTATTATATATTGTAGACAATTATTACCATCAATATTACAATCAAGAACAATCAAGAATAGAATCATAGTTTTTGTTAGTCTCTCCCTCTTCCTTGTTATTGGTCCCTTTGGTAGTCTACTATTGTTTAAAATTGTATGTCATCTCTGGCCCTATTTAGACAATGCCAAGGAAGAATGAGAAATGTAATTCCATACAGAATAGCAATAGCAAAAATGTTATTTTGTGGTGACTTTTCTTATTTCAAAGTATTATTACCTAAATGTATTTTCAGAGGCATTAGTCACTGAATTTGTGGAACTATTTTGCCCATAATAATGGGAATAATTCAATTTGACCGGAATGGTTAGTCTTGCTATTTTTATGGATATTAATTTGGTGTTTGTTTGGTATAACACTTATAAAATGAGGTGTTATTTACTAGAGTGTTGGTGCTAGTCAGTAAAATTTCTTATGTTCCCAATCTTGGAATTGGTAAAATTTTAAGTTTTTAAATACGTGACTGCCCTTGAAATTAGATTCTTTACCTTATGTTTAATAGATTCCTTTACTTTTCATTTTAATAATTTATCCTTTTACAGATATCAGAGTCGATGGATATTAGGACAAGGCAAGGTTTACTTAATGCTCTTGTAGGTCGAGTGGGAAAAAGGATGGATAACCTCTTGGTTCCATTAGAACTGCTATGTTGTGTTGCTCGAACAGAATTTTCTGACAAAAAAGCATATATTAGGTGGCAAAAGAGGCAGGTAAATTGTCATCTTTTAGTGTTAATTCGACTACGCTTTGATTGGCAGTGATCCCATCCTCTTTATTTCTACTCAGCTGAATCTACTGGAAGAAGGTCTTATTAATCATCCTGTGTCTGGGTTTGCTGAATTGGGACAAAAATCTAATGAGTTCAGAAATCTTTTACGAAAGATTGAGGAATCTGAGGTATCTATTGCACAGAATTACTTTATTATATGATTATAAATTTTCACTGCATGATAATCATTAAGACATGCTTCTTTGCTCTAATTCATCTTCAAATATTAACTTGAGTAATAAACGTTGTCCATACTTGTGCTTATTTTTATTGCCTTGTTCTGATAATTCTTTTACTATAGTCTCTTCCACCGGCAGCTTGTGAAATGCAACGGACAGAATGCCTTAGATCACTCAGAGAACTTGCTGCTGCACTTGCTGAGAGGCCAGCTCGTGGTGATCTGACTGGTGAAGTATGCCACTGGGCTGATGGTTATCACCTTAACATCAGACTCTATGAGAAAATGCTTTGGAGTGTATTTGATGTCCTGGATGAGGGAAAACTTACGGAGGTTGTTATTCACTATTTAAGCTTTAAACTAGTTATGATCAGATTTATGTACTCTCCATTATTTAACCAACCTGATAAATATTTTGGCATGTTTCACTTTATTCTAGGAAGTGGAAGAGATTCTTGAACTACTTAGGTCAACCTGGCGTATTTTGGGAGTTACAGAAACCATCCATGATACATGCTATTCATGGGTATTGTTTCGTCAGGTACAAGTTTATGCCTGTGATACTGGAAGGTTTTATTGATTTACTTCCAATACACGCATAATGGCAAATTGAAAGACCTCACAGTGTGTGCAAATGCAGAACAACCTTTTATCTTTTCTAAGGATTTTAAAAACCAATGCTCTTCATGGATAATTATCTATGAGATATTTTCTGGTTGCTTATGTAAGCAGGCATTTGTTCATTGTAATTGTGTTTACTTTTTAAAATGATGCTTCCAGCCCAAATACACCACATGACTGTCTTTTTCTTTTGTAAATAACTGATGTAGCAAACCTTTGATATGATATATCATATGTGGACCTCTTTTGGAACAACATATTTCGAGTTCACATTTGCCTAGGCAGCGAACTTCTTGCTGAGATATTTTCTGGTTGCTTATGTAAGCAGGCATTTGTTCATTGTAATTGTGTTTACTTTTTAAAATGATGCTTCCAGCCCAAATACACCACATGACTGTCTTTTTCTTTTGTAAATAACTGATATAGCAAACCTTTGATATGAAATATCATATGTGGACCTCTTTTGGAACAACATATTTCGAGTTCACATTTGCCTAGGCAGTGAACTTCTTGAAAAATCATGTCTGAATTATGTCAGCTATTTACCTGTATTACTGGTTTTGTGCCACCTTACAGTTTTCTCCTGTTACGTGCACATACTGTTGTTAACACATTTGCATGGTTCTAAAAGATTTTTCTTATTATAAAAATGTGATGTTTACATTAGATGTAGAACATATCCATGCCTGGATCTTTTACTTGATAACTAATATCATAATCTACATTTTCTTGCAAGTAGTGGAAAATTTGGTCATCTTCTACTATAAAAACAAACCATTTACCATACTGTTGCTTTTTTGCCTTATTATTCTCACTTTAATTTCATCAATCTAATCATGTGCCCTGGGAGCTCTTGCTGGTGCTCTCTTATTGGTAGAAGAAACTAGAAAGCACTCGATAAAACTTAACTTTCTTAATGTAAATTAAGTTATGTCTGTAGTTTGATCCTATACAGGATGCTTGATCCTAGGCATAATTCTTATTGTGTGTTTTAGTTAATTGACCTGCAATTTTCAAATTTTTCACAAAATTAGTTGCTCATGTTCTAATAGCTATTCATTTTTCGGAAGTAGGTTTGGCATTGTCAGCCAGCTTAATGAGAATTAAATATATCTGCATTTCAGTTTTAATAAGGTCAAATTTCTTATAAGATTACTGCAGAATTACATTCTAATCAGAATTGTATTCCACAATTAGTTTGTTATCACAGGTGAACATAATCTCATCCAATATGCAATTGAGCACCTAAGGAAAATACCCCTCAAGGAACAACGTGGTCCGCAAGAGAACTTACATTTGAAGGGACTACGATGCTCTGTGGAAAGTGAAGGAAGGGCTCAATCACTTACATTCTTGCAATCTTTTCTTATGCCCATCCAGAAATGGGCTGACAAGAAGCTTAAGGACTATCACCTGCACTTCTCTGAGGTTTGTTTAATAATCTGAGGCACTGAATTACAGCTGCCTCTTTTTACTATTCTTAACCAGTGCTTAACTGCAAATCCTATTAATTTTACATGATTTTCTTTATATGCCACTTGACATGTGCTCCTGTGAGAATTCAAGCAAAAAATTGTGAAATTTGGACATGCCAATTGTTGGGTTATTGCTTGATGCTTTCTTTTTAAATATTTAGCTGCTATGGATGCTCTTGGTAAGATCATCAGTGCTTTCTATGATAGACTTGTAGGTGTTGGTAATATCAACCTTGCTTTCTATGATAGACTTGTGGCCATTGATAATATCATCCTTGCCTTCTATGATAGACTTGTGGCCAGCCAGCACTGCCCTAGGATGTGCAATATAAATCTTTGTTCACCAGTCCTTTTTTCTTAAGGATTGTATGAGGCAGATACTGCAAGCCGTCTAGTTATCTGTTGCCATAAAGCTTTTCTCCTCACCAAAATGTTCTTGCTCTGTTTTGCTGCATAGGGCCAGATCATGTCACCATTTGTTCCATTTTTCTCTAATTGGCACTGCTTTCCTTTTTCGCATGTACTCATCTCATACCTCATCTTGTATAATGCAACTAATTTGATGATTTTTTAATGTAAAATTTCATATCCTGTTTGCTTTTGACCCATTTGGTGAATGCAATGACCTTTAAATTCACAATGGTGCTTGAAATTTCTTGTGGTGAGTAATTTGCATCAAATGAAATAGTGAGGGCATGCTCAATGGGCAACTTTCTTTGCCCTTTGATGGTGGACTTTATGAGCTAATTGACCTCTCCCTAATTACCCACTTTTCCTTGCTCTTTGTAGGTTGTTACCTTTTAAGCACCTCTAAAGCACTCCAACCACCCAACCGTATTTGTATCAGGAATAATTTGGTAAAATCTCCGTCTTGCATTTTGTACTCACGTGTGCTCCAGCCCAGTGTGCGCTTGCGTACACACACACACCCCTTTTGGGCACGTATGCATATCTAAATCACTCCAACCACAAAACCATATTTATATGAAGAATAATTTGGTAAAAACTCCATCTTGAATTTTGTATACTGGTGCTGGATTGCTTGATCCTTGATGGCTTTGGTTGTCCTATAGTATTAGTTGTGGTTGCTTGCCCTCTGTATAATAAGAAACCTTGATGCTTATGCTTCTTATGTCTGCTAACCTTCAAAACCATTGTCCTTGAAATTTTCCTTACCGTTCTGTTTTTATGACTAACTTGATTTTGTCTTTTCTACTAATGTTATTGTGTCTCCAAATTGTGTGCATCTGGTATAATATTATCTAATTTCCTTACTTAATTCCAAGTGTAATCCAAGAAATTACCTTCTACACCCTGATAAACTTTGAAGGGTGATTGTGCAGAAGCTCTTATTGGTAAATTATGTTCTGTGTTGGTATTAATAAGTTTGGTTCTGTCTTTGCTGGCCATCCATGTGCATTTTTGAAATGTATGTGCTTTGAACCTTGAAATTTGCCCCGTAATTTAATGATGCTAATGAAAAACATGGGTCTATTTGCTTGCTCTCTGGTCCTGCACTGTGTTTTATTTTGATCAAGCTATTTGATCTTGTGGTTTTCTAATATTTTTTATTGTTCCATGTGAGCTCAGGGTTCGACAATGGTGGGTGAGATAGTAACTGTGGCAATGATTACTAGAAGGCTTTTACTTGAAGAATCCGAAAAAGTATGTTGTCTTCTATTATTTCTGTTATTCTGGGTAGAATTATTGACAATTTCAGCATGAATGTGTTTTCTAGATCCTTCTTGTCTACAACTTCATGCAATTCTATATTGCTCTATTTCCAAATATTTTTACTTGTGCGAAGTCAATAAGTTGGTACTTTCTCATAAATTCAGGTTCATGATAATGATTTTTTGATGGCGCAGGCTACATTCCTTACGGATGAAGATCAGATTGAAGCTTATGTATCATCTTCTATTAAAAGTGCTTTTGCAAGGGTGAGCCTACACAAGGATACAGATCCTTTGGGTTAAATTTCATTGCATAATCAATTTATACTTTTATAGTACCAGTCAGAGTCTTTCACTAGGAAAGGAAGCATGATACATGACAAACCATCTGCAGCATGATTTAGGGTCATCATTTTAATGAATTATTTTTTCCCTGAAGCACCAGTCATCTTTGGGTATTTTAAACACAAAACCATATTAAAAAAAGTTTCAGCAATATACCCTTATTTCAAACATTGGCTTCTTATGATAAGTTAAGGGAGAGGATGAAGCTGGTGTTTCATTCTGTCTCGCATTTATTTAGATTAAAAATTAAACAATGAACCCATGTTTCAAACACCATCTTCATAGATATTTTTTAGAGTAAAATGTAAAAACATGAACAGGTGTTTCAAATGCTAGGTTGTTAGCTTTTCTTTTTAAAATAGTAAAAATATGAAGGCGGTGTTTCAAATGCCAGTTTGATAGTTTTTGAGAGGAATATCCATGTGTGAACAATTTAATAAATCGTAGGCTTCAGAGTTTATCGTTTAAATTTTTTAAATCACTTGAAGTTTATCGTTTAAATTTTTTAAGTGAAGATGCCATTTCAAACTCTGCCTTTATGTTTTTATTATTGAAAAATAAATAAAAGCATGAAGCTGGCGTTTGCTTCATGCTGAGTCACCAAGCTGCTCTACATGATTGTGAACCCGGCGTTTCAAATGCCGCATTCATGCAAAACAATGGTGGATTGCTAATATTATTTGAAATAAGGGTAATTTTCTGATATTTTGTCTGTTTTTTAAAAAATTGCACTCATTTTTATTTTCTTTTTTTGACTCTCAAATTTTTTTTTATTGTATATAGACGTGGTGAATGTATTTGATTATTTGTCATGTTGAGCTTTTTCACATTTATCTTTTGAATTTTAATAATTATTTAGTGGTTCATCTAGAGGATTTAAAACTGCAAAATGTTAGAAACTTCTATGGTCTGCTTATCTGAAAGTTAGATAAATGATCATGTGGTTCATCTACTATGTACAGATCATGCATGCAACTGATGCTAAGTCAGAGTCAACACATGAGCACATGTTAGCATTATTAGCAGAAGAGACAAAGAAGCTTCTAAAGAAAGACTCAACCATTTTCTTGCCTATTCTATCAAAGTGGCATTCACAAGCAGCTGTTACTTCTTCTTCACTTTTGCATAAACTTTATGGGAACAAGTTGGTATGTTAACAGTTAATTCTTTATTCTGTCATGCAATTAGTTAGTATTTTGTCCTGTCCATGTTATGCTTTATTTCTTTGTTTGGCTTATGCAAAAATTTTCTGCAGAGACCATTCCTTGATCATGCTGAACATCTTACCGAGGATGTGGTATCTGTGTTTCCAGCCGCTGATAGTCTTGAACAATACATATTTGCAGTAATTGCAAATGCATGTGGAGAGGATGTTCTTGATGATTACTGTAGAGGGAAAATAATATCATACCAGGTAATACTCTTTACTTTTTTAGGTTTAAATTACTATAGGATCTATGTTATTTTTTAAGCTAGAGTTTGAGATCTGACTATGCATCTCATGAATTTTTGGGGATCCTGCGTAAACTACAGTGTGAACAGACGTCAATCTTTTGGTCAAAGCAAGTTTTGAGCATTTGTTGCACCAGTAAATTGTTGACAAATATTTGCTTGTATTGATTAATCTGTGTTTTTTGCATTTAAGAAGGGTGAGTGCCTTGATGCATTTTCAACATGATCATGCCTCTTTTATGCCCTAGCAATCTACCTAATGAAGGATTCTTGCTTGCCAGTCCTCAACTTCTAGCCATAGTATAGCTTATTTAAACTTGAAAACAGCACTCTGTAACTGATTCAGGTGATATGATGTGGCCTTCTAATTCTGTTTTATTGTTGTATTTTGGTTCTATTTGATGTATCTTTATCTCATTTTTCAGGTTGAAAATAAATCTGGTGAATTAGTTATACGTTGGGTCAATGCTCAATTAAGAAGAATCGAAGACTGGGTTAAACGGACTATTCAACAAGAGGTAATTTCTTCACCAATGTTGTCTGTGGTTATGTGAGTGGATTATAGAAATCTTTGGGGTGGAAATCCTAGTCCCACTGTCGGTTCAAGATTTTGGATGGCCACTAGATTCCCATCTGATTCAAGATACTTAAAGTATATAAGATTCTGATTCCCAACTTAAACTATGTGTGAATATTTGATGATATTATTTATTGAATAAATCATGATTTATTATTTGAAAATTTAAATGTTTTAATCTAGTCAATGTATTAAGGTATTGTATCTAATGCCTATACAATATCATCAACTCATAATTAAATGATTACTGATTATAATTGCATATTAAGGTTATTTGGTTTGATGTATTTCAGAAAACTGCATTTCAAAGTATCAACCAAACATAGGAAGTGTGTATTTTTCCAATGTTCTCATCAAAATCTAACATGGGTGTCTCTAGCGCCAGTTGTCCAGAATCATATTTATGTTAATCAAATTTGATCCTTCCCAAATTGAATGCAGATCTTCTCATGAATGCTTCATGAGTTCATAATAAAGATCAAGGATATTTTATTATCTCAAGCATCAGTTTCTTGGGAATTATATTTCTGTGCATCAAATGTGATCCTCAAATTGAATGCTGATTTTACTCTATGCATGCTTCATAAGTTCATGATCAGAAACTTAGATTGTCATGCAAATTTAGATGGCCTAATTTTTCGTTCTGATTAAGCAAAATTGAAATATGTTTTTCCTATGAATTTCACCCTAAACTGTTATTTCCCTGTCCAATTAACATGGTAAGATGCATGTTTTTTTTTCATCCTATGATTTTTGTATAAATTATATATGTAGCTTTTATAAAATTTGTTCCATTTAGCTTTTATGTGGAAGGTTTAACTTTATGGTTTTTCTTTGAGTTACACTAGCAAGATAACCACTTGTAATTTTTGTTATCATTTCCCTTTAAGTTGTCCTGCTGGGCTTTGGGCAGTCCCATCAAATCAACCATGAATAGGGATTTATTCAGCTACTAAAGGTTTTTTTGGCTTTGCAAATAATTTTTCCCAAGCACTGGGAGATCTGCACCTAGTATCTTTTTATTGTTTCCAGTCAAATTAATACTTATTAAAACTCTCTGGTTCAACATCCTTGGAAAATTGTTGACAGACTTGGGATGCTATATCGCCTCAGCAACGGCACGGGATTTCAATTGTTGAAGTTTATAGGATCATAGAAGAGGTACATCTTAGCTGCACAATTTCTGGTCTTCTTGAATGGTTATTTCTTGTACTTATTGGCAAACCTTTTGCTATATTTTTTTAGGTAATTTTGTTACTATAATTTTTCGCAGCATGTCAAAGTTGTTGTTAGAAGTCATGTTTTGAGATAATAATATGTATTCTCTATGTATTCTTTATCGCAGACGGTTGATCAATTTTTTGCCCTTAGAGTGCCAATGAGGGTTGGAGAGCTACAATGGCTCCATCAAGGCTTGGATAAAGCATTCCAAGTTTATACTCTGGGTGTTGTTGCCAAAATAGGTGAGGATCCCTTATTATTTTTGACTTGAAGAATACACATTAATGCAAATTTAAAATTTAATGTATTATTTAAATTTTAAATTAAGCTATCTTATTTTATAAATGATGGATAAACGTTTTAATCTTTGTGAAATATGTATCTAAACTATAATGTCACAGTGTTTGGAGAGGCTAATTTCCTATCAACAGGATTTGGGGATAAATACTTGGTCATTTTCTATTGTAGATTCTTCACATTGAAATTCCATTACTCTTAACTTGAGCAGCATAATTTCAACATGCAGATTTAGTCTTTCTGGCCTTCTTTTAATGAGATTATCTTTGGGCTCTCCTTGGTGTTCTCTTAAGGGTCTATTTCTAGGCTCTTCCTTTCCCAAATGGATGATTTCTAGGTTATTTCCGGCGTTTCTAACAAGACTATTTTTAGACTAACGTGGCTTTTTTTAACAATATTTATTCTCTTCCCAGCTTCTCAAACATAATTATTCCTATGCTCCCTCCAACTTTTGTAATTAAATGATTTCTATGCTGTGTCAAAAATCTTTAACAGTAGGGTTCTTGTATGCCCAACATGAACTTTTTAAGGGGGTGATTTCAAGGCTACCTAAATTTTTTGTATGGGATTGATCATCTTCAAATGATTCAAGGCCTTTTCTTTTACTGATTTTGACCTTTATTGGCTTCACTTTCTATATCTACTTTGCCTACTGGGGTGTTAATGGTTACCTCTTTATTGTGCAAGTTGGGCATTACAAACCTTCATGCTCCAACAAAGGTCTTTGTTAACATGTTAATGATCTTTGCCTTTGTTAGTTTGATTTTTTCATATGCCATTCCTTTTGCATCTCACATGTCTTCGCGCATTCAATTTGAAAATTTATTAATGTGTGGTGTTCACAGTTAGCAAAGAAGATCTGATACCACCTGTGCCTCCTCTCACTCGTTATAGAAAGGAACTTGGAATCAGGGCTTTTGTAGCAGATCTCAGATCAACTGAGGAGAGGAGATCTCATCAAGCAGTGGATCTTAGATTGAGTGATGAACGATTTCATCAAATTGATGCGCTTTCTACTCAAAGCCTTTGTGTGCGCTTAAACACACTATATGTGAGTTACCTTTGCAAATGATTGTTTTATTGTTTAGTCTTGAAGAAATGATTTTGCAAAACTATAAACTTATGCTGTTCTGATTCTATTGGTTCACCTACCATTAGTCTTCAGGAAGGAAATGAGGATAACTGTGTATTTCTTGTAAAATGTACTATATTTCATATTCATTTTTTATTGGCTACATGTATAAGCAGCACCCAACCTAACTAGAACTTATTTCTATTTGTTGTATCTGTTAATCTAATCTTGTTATCATGCATTATAATGTAAATACTTCCTTCAGGTCAGTTACAATGTTTGGAATGAGCTGTCATATATTATTTAAGAATTGATTGCCATAATACATAATTCTAGACCATCAACTGAGGCATTCCTGATTGCAAAATCAAATGAATAAGAATTAGTTCTGACTTGGGAAGAACTTGTAAAATATATGGTATTAGGATACTTAACAGGTGCATGTCTGGCTTGTATGGACAAAAGCTTTTGTTAACTCATGGATTTGAACAACAAACTCATGCTTTGTGGATCTATACAAGGAAGGGGGTAAATTGTGTATACAGGTTCTGCAATTAGTTATCATCTTGGAAATGCTTGTAAGATATGATTGGATGGTTATGTATGTTCATTAGCTTTTGATACTTAACGGTACTTTTTTCATTCTGCAGTATGCCATTACTCATCTAAGCAAGTTGGAAGACAGCATTCATGAGCGATGGATAAGGAAAAAACATGAGAATTCCAACATTAGTAAATTTCTAAACTCAGCGTACTTTTTTAAAGCTTGGATAGTTGTTTGCAGTTTTTACCTTTTGCTTAGTCGAGCTTTTTATCATAAGCTAAGCCATCAGATTGCAGACTGTCTTGTTTTAAACTATTTAACCACGTAATAAATGAAGTTTATCCTTGATCAATGCAATACTTTACCACTATTAATTATTCATACTTGAAAATTAATCTGAAAATTGTCATCCAATGTACGCAATTGAAGTGAGCTCCAATCCTTCCATTAGCAATAGACAGTAATGACCCTTCACTGTGTGGATTAACAACATTGGTACGTCATTCTCCATGAATTTAATTATTAGACTGCATGGGGTTGGCATAGTTGGCATGGCCCTTTGCAATAATAGACCCAGAACAAAGCATCTTGTCGTTAGCCCTGCATATAGTTCTTACTTCTGACCAAATAGAGATATTGTGGTACATTTTTCAAACTAATGTAACTGTCATATAGATTTGTATGGTATAAAGCCTTCACCTTTTTCACCTGAGTCTGTTATACCGGTTCAGGTGACTGGTGAAATTTCTTTTATCCATATTGGGCAGATCTTTGAATACCTATGAGATCCTGCATTTGGAGTTTCTATATAAACTTTTGCCTCTTGTAAACTTGCTTATTCTGCCATGGCTGGAAGAACATAAATATTATGCATGTTTTAATCCTGCTATCAACCAATTGACTTTCAATGGTAAATTGTTCATTCTACAAGGCAAGCATGAGCTTTTCCTGGCTGTTTCTATGTTCCACTCTAGGGCATTCTGTATCTTTTGTCATATTTCCCTCATCTTTTATAAACCCAATGTTACTTTTGTGTGACTAGTTTACCTCTGTCTGGTCTATATCATACTGAAGGATTTCGAGCTCTCACATGAGCATTTTCTATTTATTAATTAAGTCTTTTGGTCAGTTTTGGACAAAGCTTTCCTTCTAAGTTATTGACTACAAAGTTTGTGGTTCAATGCTTCAAGATCGGTCAATGAGTGGAAAATCGAGAAGTAATGTTGCACAGCAGAAGATTGCATTTGATGGTAGTAGAAAAGATATAAATGCTGCCATTGATAGAATCTGTGAATTTACAGGTAACCTCTTTTGATAGACAAACTATAGATATATCAACCTGTATTTATCTAATCTTGTCTTTATAGGTACAAAAATCATCTTCTGGGATCTAAGGGGGCCAATTATAGACAATCTCTACAAGCCTAATGTTTCTGAATCTCGGTTGGAGGTGCTTATGGATGCTTTTGATGAGGTATGTTCTGTTACAGAATCTATGAAAATTGAACTGTGTGAAAGTGAGTAGAAATTATGCCATTAAGATCCAATCATGGATGATTGCGCATACCTAGGCCCTTTCCAATTGTTAATCCAATTCCTCATGGCCTTGCTGTATGAGTCATTTCTGTCATAACTTGATGAGTAAAATTACTTGTAGACACAGCATGCTTTGAATATTCATTTTCTAAGAAATTTATTCATTTTTTTTTTTGGGGAAAGAGCTACCAGGGTAGCTAGTTTATTGATAAACAGTAAAAGGTTCACAACAACCTGAACAAACAAGCCACATTACATAAACCAAACAAAAACCAGACACTCAAATCAAAACATAACAAAGGAAAAAGAAAGATAAAATACTCAACTTAGAAACTAAATCCCGCCTGATTGACCATCTTCATGAGCCATTTCGGCTTCTCCATGCCCTTATGAAATAAAGATATTTGAGTTGAGCGGATGCCATGCCCAGCAAGAGCACCAGCAATTCTGTTCCAAATAGATGGGATGAGTTCAAGCTTGGGTTGGTTCAGCCGACAGAACAACCGCTTCAAGTTTTCCAGAACTTCATTGTGTCTCCAATTAAGCAGGTCACCATCGAGAGTAATCAACTTCCAAATATCCTCTGAGCTAACATATACATTAGAGCATTTCTCCCTAGCATCAAAGCCAAATTGGAGAGCCGTGTGCAGAGCAAGTAAACCAGTTGTCAATGTACCAGTATAAGAGCTAGGCCCCATTCCTGCATAACAAACATTACCATTAGCTTCAATCATTATAAAACCATATCCAGCTTTACCTGTAGCTTCATTCCATGCCGCAGCAGCAAATAAACCCATATGCCCAGGTTTTGGTCTGTTCTGCATGAAATAGCTATACATTCTAAAATTGTTAGGTCTTATGGAAAACTCATTCACATGTTGAACAGCCAAGTTTGCACATTTAACAATATCAAGATTGTCCTGATGAAACACACAGTTGCATCTGAATTTCCAAATCTGCCACAAGGTTGCAGCAATTAAAGAAGCAGCATACTTAGAGTTACCATAATTATAAAAATCCAGCCATTGGCCTTGAGACAGGAGATGCAATAGGTTAACTCTAATGTTGGTAAGAGATTCCACCAATTGCCAAATCCTAGCACTAAAAGTACATTGACAGAAGAGATGATTAGCAGTTTCCAGAACTAGACCACAGAAAACACAATGATCAGGAGGTCCAAGCTTCAGAAGATATAGAAAATCAAAGGTTTTGATCTTACCATGGTTCAGCATCCAAATGAATGTTTTGACTTTGGGAGCAACAAGGAGCTTCCAAATATTAGTCCAACCTTTACACTTTTCATTCACAGAATGAGAGATATTCAGAAACTTATAGATAGTAGAAGAAATTTTGTTACCAGTCGGAGTTGGATACCAAATCCAGTTGTTACCTTCATCACTAGTAATTTTGCCATGTGAAATAATGGGAGACTCCCAGTTGCAACCAAAAAGAAAATTAAAAGCATTCATGTTCCAGATATTATCAATAATTAAATCATGAAAAGTTATCTCATCCACATTCAGATCCATATTCAAATAAACAGGTTTAAAGGCAATGGGAGTATCAAATAACCAAGAGTGATGCAAAAAGGAGGTAATGTTTGGATTAAGATTATTAATCCAGAGATGAGGCTTGATAACATTTGCATTCATGCAAAGACCTTTGAAAAACATGGAACAGTTAGGAGGCGGTTTCTGAGTCCAGAAATTATGCATTCCATATTTTAAGTAAAGCAAATCCACCCAAAATTCCATATTTTAAGTAAAGCAAATCCACCCAAAAAGTGTTCTGCTTATTAAGATAAGTTAACAGATTCTTTGCCATAAGGGAGTGCTTGACTATCAATAGATTTCTAATGCCTAATCCCCCCTCAGTCTTACAAGAAGTAATGGTATCCCAATTGATTAAAGGCATACCCTTACCATGATCATGATTAGTCCAAAGGAATTTCCTAGCAATTTTGGACAACTTATTAAGCACAGAGTCAGGAATAGGATACACCGACAGGTAATAGATAGGAGTGGCTAACAAAATGCTATTGATAATGACAGATTTGGCAGCTTTAGAGAGTTTGGCTTTACCCCAATCAGCAACAGCACTGTTCAGACGATTGATCATGGAATCAAAGTGAGACACAGCAAGACGCTTGGGAGATATGAGAACACCTAAATAGGTAAAAGGGGTTTTACCAGGTTTAACACTGAGGATATTACAAATTCTAGCAGAGACCTTACTATTGAACCACGTCGGAAAATACACCTCAGACTTTTTCTGATTTGGAAATTGGCCAGCAATAAAAGCATACAGCTTTAAGCAAAAACAAATATTCCTAGCAGCAAGTCTAAAAGCTGTTGTAACAAGAATAAGGTCGTCAGCGTACATAAGGTGATTAAAATTGTGTTGTAAGCTGTTTGAGAAGCCAGGGATCAGACCAAGGGATCTGGCCTTATTCAAAATAGCAGTAAGATTTTGGGCAACCAAGATAAAAAGATAAGGGGATAAAGGATCCCCTTGTCTGACGCCCCTAGTAGACTGAAACCAGTCTGAAGGCTTACCATTGATAATAATTGAAAAAGAAGTAGCTTCCAGACAAGCTTTAACATATTTAACCCAAATGCTAGGAAAATTCATGTTCGTGAGGGTAGCTAGAATGGCATTCCAGTCAAGAGTATCATAGGCCTTTTCGATGTCTACTTTGATTAGCATCCTAGGGGGATGGATTTCTCCTGATTAATCGAATGAACCATTTCCTGGACAGCAATTATATTATCAACAGGAGAGCGACCTGGCACAAAGCCACACTGTTCTCTACCAACCAGACAGTCAAGCACATCTTTAATACGATTAGCAAGAATCTTTGTAATTATCTTATAAGCCACATTGCATAAAGATATAGGTCTGAAATCCGAAGCTAACTTAGGGTGATCTTTTTTAGGAATTAATGTGATATAAGTTCTGCCCCAAGCTCTAGGCATCACAGCATTTTGAAAGAAAAAAGTAATGGCATGGACTAAATGAATCTCCAAATCAGTCCAAAAAAATTTAAAAAATTCAACATTCATGCCATCAGGACCCGGGGGCTTTCCCTCAGATAGTGATAATAAAGTAGTGTAAATTTCATCTCTGGAAACAGGCCTGATCAGAGATAACTGTTGATTTAAAGAAAGAGTAGGCAAATCAGAAGGAAGTGCATTTGTGAACCACTCGAGAGGTCTAGGATCAGGATTCTTCCACAAATTAGCAAAGTGCCCAACAAGATTTTGGTCGATTAGGTGAGAATCATTCAAGCACCTGCCATTATCATCGTAAAGACAAGAAATGGAATTATGGTGTCTACGAATTCTTACACTTCTGTGAAAAAAGGAAGAATTCATATCCCCACCCATAATCCAAGCCAGTCTAGATTTCTGGGCCCATCTACTATGATGTTGTCTCAATAAAGCTCTGTATCTGTTCTGGAGAATCCTGATATTATCCAGGTTACAATTTGAGCTTAATCTATCATCAACCTCTAGAGCTTGGAGCTGAACCTCCAGATTTTTAATTTCTTTATCTAAATCACTCAAACCTTGTTGTCTAATAGATCTAACACCTTTCCTAACACGAGCAAGAACATGGTAGAAAGCATGCATAGGATTAGAATGAGCATGCCCAACAATGGCTTTACGAATTTCAAAAATATAATTAGCATGCTCCAACCAATAATTTTCGAAACGAAATATGCCACGAGCAATGTTACTAACTTTAGCAATGTTGATAAGCATAGGCGAGTGATCAGAGAAAATCTTATTAAGGTACCTCGTATGGATAGAATAGGATCCAGTTAGCCACATGTCGTTGACAGGTTTGTTTGCACACCACCTTCCATCCTCAAGGAAACACCGTCTTTGCTGTGCAAACCCATAAAACTTGGGGTTGGCATGTCTCACTGTTCCTGTGCATTCAAGACTTTCAGCATCAATCTCACACTAGCTGTTCAATTGTTTTATCAATGATAATAAAATCTGTTTCTATTATTGTTTTTGATGAATATTTTACTGTGAACACTTTGGTTAATGTGTTATTATAAATTGCTAAAAAAAGACAGAAATGCTGAACAAAATGCTTAAAGCCGAACCTTTAAAAAGAAATGGACTCTACTAATCTAAGCCGCGAAAGGTATGAATCAAAATTCTGGAAACTGACACTTTATGGCACCAAGCTTTATATGCCGCCTTCAACTTCAGTTGCACTCTTTTCATTTTATGTATAGCTTTCAGTTGGAACTGTTTCATGCTTGTATGTTTTATTTATTTTATTTTATTTTATTTAGGTGCTGAATATTCTTTGCGGTGTCATTGTTGAACCACTCAGAGACCGCATTGTGACAGGCCTCCTTCAAGCATCAGTGGTAGTGTTCTGTTGCTTTTATTTAATTTTGTCCACCACTTACATTGATTCTTCTTATATTTGGCAAATATTTCCTCTGGCAGGATGCCCTGTTGCGTGTTATATTAGATGGAGGTCCTTCACGGGTCTTCACCCCTAATGATGCCAAACCACTAGAAGAAGATCTTGAAATATTAAAGGTTCGAACATCTTACCTGTTAAGTGAGAAATTTCTTTTATGTTGGGCTTTGGAATCATTGTGAATTATTTTAACAGTATCCTAGATGAGACTACTCAGTTTTGACTTAATAACTTCTCTTTGGTTGATGAATTGGTATGGCTGTAAATGTCAAAAACCAGAAAATTTCCTTGTAAGCAATGCAACCATGCTAGTTTATGTTGCTTATCCCAAAACTGAGCGTTTGTTTTCCACATTACTTTTATCTTTCCCCCCTGGATCCCTGACTGTGTGAGGGCTACCATGTCTTTAGTATCACATTTTTTTGCCAAGGTTGACCATATATCTGGAATTTGGACTGCAGGAATTCTTTATATCAGGTGGAGATGGTTTGCCCCGAGGAACTGTGGAGAATTCAGTGGCACATGTTCGTCCTGTAATAAACCTGCACAGCTTTGAGGTATGAAATCTCGCTAACTATGATGCTGAATGCTTACAAAACCAGATTTTATTAGTTATAAACCTCATGCAAATAGTTTAAGTCAATGAGAAGCAAGAATGAAACTCCATTTGCTGAACAAAACTTTTCTAGGACCAATTTTCTTCTGTTAAGCTTGTTCTTTTCAGGTTGTTGTAAACTGTCTCAGGGAGTTCTTTGTCATTTCCTTTGCTAGTATTTGGTGCATCTGGTGTGTGTCATTTTATTTCTTTCCTCCATAACCTCTGTTCTCCTATGCTATTTTCTTTTTAATATCACTATATTTATTATGGTTCTCTTTTAGGTGCTGGTGCAATCCTTGCTGCAAAAACTCCCATTAATCAGGCTTATATTTATTTACTTTCCATGAATGTTCAGCATTGATCAATGGCACTCATTTGACAAAAAATCAGCCAATGTTTGATCTGCCCATTTTTAACAATTCTATTATTATTTCTTAATGCATCTTTATCTGATCAGATATCCCTATGTTTTTGCAGACTCGAGTATTAGTCGACGACTTGAGAGCTGTAACTCAAGGAAGTAAGAGTAGATTCGGAGCTGATTCTAAAACTCTACTGAGAATTTTGTGCCATAGAGCTGATTCAGAGGCTTCTCAGTTCCTTAAGAAGCAGTTCAAGATTCCCAAGTCAGCTGGTTGAAAGACGGAAATTATTTATTTATTTATTGAAGTTTTGTTATGTATATTGTACACTTTTTGTATCATTATGTATCATATCCATTCTTTGTTATCCGATTATCTGCATTTATTGTTTGGAAATACTGATTGCTTATGAACAGTATGTTTGACTCTGCAAATTTGGTTTTAAATTTTAAGTAGATTCTGTGTATATATTGAACTCCAAAAAACAGTATTTACAAGGGTTGGATAAAATAGTACTGTTTCGAAAGTTTTAAGTGTTTTCTAAATAATTCAAATTTTGAGGACCTTCCCGGTAAGAGTTGGAAAAACCTATAATTTTTATGTGGGAAGGTCAGAATTTTAGGGGCCGTTTGGTTCGTGGTAATAACATATTATTACATGATCAAATTACCATGATAATATGAGTGTGAATGTTATATGATTGGGAATATTGTGGTAATTTGATATAACAATGTATGGTTGTGAACTCTTATTACTGAAAATAATTTATTATCTTGTTTGGTTCGTGGTAATCAATTTGATAAAATATAAAAAGTTATGAGATTATCATGGTAATCCAATATAGATACTAAATTTGACTTTTTTGGTAATATTTTCATGTTGTTAATGTGATATTATCATTTAGATTATCACGTAACAAATGGTAATCTGTCTTAGTGCAAATTCAAACGTGGTAATATTTTTAGAGTACCACGTAACACATGGTAATCTTTCTACGTTAACACGAACCAAATGACCTACTATTTTTTTAATTTCCCTGAACATGCTTGCCAATCCTGACTGTGTTTTTTGTGGTATGCGTTGGAAAACATCAACCATCTCTTCAATCAATGCATCTCGATTGCTGCCAGTGCCTGGTTCATTTGGAAAAGTTGTTGCAACTTAATTTTTAAAAATGAGCGCCCTAATGTTTCTATCATTGCCTGTAGGGCCATTGCTCATGTCAAAGAGTTCACTTGCTGTTTGAATGACCCATTTGGCAAAAAGTTGATCCTGTCCAACTTTACTCCTGCTGATGGCCAATTCCTATTCACTCATGCCTACTCCAACATTGCTACTCAGGTAATGGCCACTGGTTTCTTCATTACGGATTCTCACTGTCGCATTACTTGTGCAGGTTGTTTTTCTCAGCCTCTGTTTGAAAATTCAACTGAAAGTCTATTAGCTCTTGATGTCGCTCTGCTGTCGGCATTGAATGTCAATGCTTCGGTGAGTAATGTCTTCATCGGCCATTGCAGTGCTCTGGAGATCCTTGATAACCCTAACCTGCAGATTCACTGGCGCGTTCATGAACAAATATCTAATGTTAACTTTCTACTGGATATGCTCAACCGCCCCAAGATTCAGCTCATTCCTCTCAATTGGATGAGGCCGGCAATTAACCTTGCTACTCTGGGTTTTCACCACAGGCATCTAAATCTTTTCCTTTTAGGCAGAGAGCTGCCTTACTGGATTATGAAATCCTTTATAGTGGACGGCTATACTTTCTATTAGTTTGCTTCTTTGTATCCTCTCTTTCAGTTTGCTTGTATTTGCTTTCTGTTTTCTTTGTATTTTTATTGTTTTGTTTTCATCAGTATTGTAATCTATCAGACTCTGTATTTTCTTTTTCATATCAATAAATTAGCTCTATGAGCTCTTCCTTAAAAAAAAAAAAAAAAATGCATCTCAAGTTCTTAACTGCTGTGTTCCTAAAACTAAATGGGTTGCATCTACTTAATGCTACTTTATTTTCAAGGGTTTACAACTAGGCCCACATTGGATTGCTATTTCCTCTATAGATCATGTGAAAAAGTATTCAAACAGAGCTAACCATAACTATCAAACGGAGGTTTACTTTCTTAACAGCTTTAACTTATACTCCTCTCAATGTTATCTTTATACTGATGGTTCTTGGATTTCAGGAAGTCAGACAGGAGGTAGTCGTTTTTTATCGTGAATTCTTATAGAAAAATTATGGTGGCAGGATGTACGAGAATAAATGCTGTTTCTGCACTCGAAGCTGAAATACATGCAATCAACAGTGGGTTAAAGGTGGCTGCAGAATGGAGGGTGAACATTGCCATAATCTTCATGGACAGCATCAGAGCAAAGCAAATTCTTGATCAAGATATTCAAGACAATATATGGAGAACCAACAGTTAAATTGTTGAACTAAAGCAGAATCACAATTTAAACAGTATCAACATTGAAGTCATTCCTCGCGAATGTAATATTCTAGCTGACAAACTCGCCTTAAAAAGAAGCAACTGTCATACGATTTCTTTGTATCATCAGGGACTGAATCTTTTGAGATGGTTGATGAAGAATGCCAGACATTCAGGATTTTATATTTGAGTTTTTCATCTCTGTTAATTGCATTTCTGTTTTGTTATTTTCTTTTTCAGTTTGTATCAGCCTATCCTCAGGTTGTTTGTTTCCTTTTTTCAATAAATAGCTACTAAGTTGCTCTTAATCTTAAAAAAAAAAAACAATGTAAGCATTACCATTCACTATAATCAAATGTTCATCTATAATCATTTGACATTAAGTTTTCTCATTTAATGATTTTGATACTCAAGTACTAGATGTTCATAAGACAATGTCCAAGCTTTCAGGCTTTGATCAAATAGCAGATAATGTCCTGAAGACTTACTGCAGAGGTATATATGTTATCAAATTACAGTAGATTAAACTAAGAAATCAACTTTAATTCTGATTAAAACAGTGAAATATCAGAAAAACAGCTGAGCCAATGACTGCAACAGCAACTGAAGTGAGGATGGTAGCACTGCAAGGAAAGAAAACACAGCATTTATTACTTGTGATTTATAGCAAGTTGCTTAAGATAACATGATAAACATAAATAAATTCTTTGTGAATTAATAGAAAAAAAAAGAAAAAAACACTTACTTTAACAAACATAAGTGTTATATTCAAACATAAAACTTAAAAGTCATATGGTACCTTATATTACTTGGTTCCTCTTTTTCCTCTTCATTAATCTTGTTAGTGCAAATGCACTTTAATGATTGGCATAATTTGACACCTAGTCAAGGTGACATGGCAAGCATGATGACGTGGCATGGATGAAGACATGGAATGAAGGATGACATGGCAAATACACTTGGCTAGGTGGAAAATATCATGAGAGATCTTGTAGAAGCTATTTTTGGAAAGAAGGAGCAACTCTCATGAAAATTGAATGAAGATCTTGTGAAAACTATTTTAGGCAAGATGATCAAGCAAGCATCAAGTTGAAGACAAGATCCCAATCAAGACCATATTTAGAAGATTGATTGAAGACTAAATATGGGTGAAGCTAAATGAAGAGAATCCTATCAATGGAATGATTCTTGAAGACTATTGAAGGCAAGATTTGAAGATTCTTGTTGAAGATTTGAAGAACCATAATAGAGAAGATATGAAGTCTATTATGGGTATGTTTGAAGATGCGCCTATTGATGGCAAGATTTGGATGATGGATTGAAGATCCTTGAAGACCAAATTTGGGTGATGTGAAGACCAAGTTTGGCAAGTTCAATGAAGACGCACATAGGACGTGCGCCCCTTGCGAGGGGGCTGTGTGGTGAGGAGCTGAAGAGGGAGGTTAGTTGCTGGTAGGTTCGGATCAGGTGATCGAGCTACATCGACTCAGATAGGGTGTCTTGAGGTCGCTTAGCAATGGAGCCAGAATTCAGCCAAGCCAACAGCCAGGGCCAATGTCGCAACAAATGTTACAACATAAGTTACGACATCTAATTTCGGAAGGTTCCAAAGTTAGAAGCCGCGGAGATTCTAAAAAGGGTATGTGCTATTTTTGGGACGTTGAGGCGTCTATATATACAACCTTGGTCTAGGATTGGGTACGACTCTTGAAAGAGGGAGTAGGGAGGTACCGGACAATCTAGAGAGGGTAGTATTCTTTGTATGTGAGAGAGTGACAAGTGTGTTTTGTACTCTTCTATCTTTTACCCCTTTTTAGTGGATTGTTGATCTCCGGGCATGGCCCCCCAGATGTAGGCAAGTGGATGCCGAACTGGGTTACCAACGTCTTGTGTCTCCTCTTTGTGGTTTGTGTTTATTCTTCTTGAGTGCTTAAGTGAGTGAGTGTTCCTTTAAGTTCACAAACCCTAACCGGCGGAACTAACAAATCTGCTTTGGTTTTGGTGCTGTTTCCATCCTGCATTTGAGGAATTAAATTGGAGTTTTTCAAGATTTTTTATTTAAGAATCTAATGATATCTAATCCACAAACGCACTAATTTTTTTTTCAATAGTTTAGCTTACTTTATGGTTGAGCTTGATGCATCATTATTTTGATTACCCCAATTTCGTGAAGTACCAGTTTGCATATATCCTTCAGATTTGATTATTTTTGGATGTTTGTACTGATGCAGAACTTTAGAACTACAAGATAACATTTTGTGAAAATAAGAACATAATTGACTGATCAATAACTAACAGGAAACTATAGTTATAGATTCATATAAGAATTTACAATGTTTGATAGAAATTAATGCAAACTGGAAAACATACCTCAAATTGCTTAACTTCTCATGTTTCACTACATTCTTTTGTTTTGGATTTGTTTCTACTCTGCATTTAACAAGTAAGAATCATTTATATGAATAAAAATCTATGAATTTAACATCAAAGAACAATTTCACAACAAACAATAAAAAATAAGGCATTTGGAAAAGAAATTACCTTGTGGTTGAGCATGGTGCAACATTAGAAATATAAATTGGCACATGATCTTCAGATTTGCTTGTTGAAGGATAATATTTCGGTTTATACATCACTTCAGAAACATGATTCTCCTTAGTTTGCCATTTTCTGCAGTTAAAATGCAGAATAGGCACTAGACAGTATGAAAAATTTATGGTCCACGCAGTATGAACTAAATAAATCATTCAATGTATTAATTTGTGTTTTTATTATCTTGATTTTCTCTCATAAATTAAATATGTAGACAATTCTTCGACCACGCAAAACCATGCAACACTGCCAAATACTTGCCTTTTATCCTCCATTTTTGTGTTGTTCTCCATCCTTTTCCCTACAGAAGTATTGATTTTCCTGCATCCAGGAATTGCTATTGTTCAATAGGAGTGATGTTCAGTTTTTTAAATCTAACAACGATTTCATGATTTTGATAAGCAACTTATAATTGGAATCAACACATACCTCGAATCACATTTTGGAGCTTCAGAAGTATTATCCATACTGAGCTGTAGGAACTGATTTGAAAGTGTGTGCATTTCTCCAGATTTCTGGAATAATGTTGACAGAAGAGAATAAGATATTTGAAGTAAAAGAGAAGCAGTGAAATAGATACATTTGTTGTTGTTCCATATGAACAAGCAGTGTATTTATATATACCTTCTCTTGTGTTTTACTGATATCCAAGGAATTCATATTATAAATCTGATCATTTATTTTACCAAAACCATTGCAGCTTTTCATCATGGCATTCATGATGCTCTTATCATCCTTTCCATCAAAGAAGCAACCTCGATTTTTTGCGTCACAAACTAATTTACTCCAGATAGTACCACTGCTAGATAATGTCGGTGCATTTCCTAAAACCCAAAGACAATGCCTGCAATTCACTGAAGTATGTCAAAGGGTACTCATTGAAAAAAACAGCAGGAGTACTTCATGAATGTTCAGAAGTATTTATACCTTGCTCTGGTCAATGCGACATTTGTTCGTTGATGATTGAACAGAAATCCAACTGTTCCAGAAGTATTCGACCTCACAGCAGAAAATATTATGATGTCTTCCTCACTACCTTGAAATCCGTCAACAGAATTAACTCTGACGGAAAAAAATCTATGCCAATTATATGCTTTGCCAAGTTTCTCTTGAATTGCCAAAACTTGTGCAGTGTATGGACAGATGATACCAACACTACATCTCTGTTTAGTCCTCACACATTCTACACAGGAAAAAAATGCAGAGTAATTAGTTTAGCAAAGTGCAGTAAAAGGACAAGAAAGAAACTAATGTTTATTTACAAACCACTAGAAAGTCTGCTGATTATGTCTGAAATAACTGCTACTTCAACCAAATTTTTCTTGCTATGTGCCAAATTATCAGCAACCTCATTTCCGAATTCAATATTAATAAATGAATATGGACCGAACATGTGTCCGGGAAGAAAACATCGAGTGTGCTTCTTGTCAACAACATTCGGACCATCTGAAATTTGATTATTATAAAAGCTAGCGTTTGGGAATCGGCTTATTGAAGGGTGCATCCTGTACTGTACATTTAGAAGTTGCTTCTTGTATCCCAGTAAACTTAGCCTCTCAAACAGACTTCTTCCAAACAGTGCATTCTCTGAGGCCTGAGAGCAATGAAACAGTGTTAAATTACAGACAATTAAAAAAAAAAATATCCAAAAATGAGGAAAAACTTGGACCTTGCTCTTCACCATTGCAGGCAACTGACATTCATCACCAATGAGAATCGCGTGGCGAACTACAGATAGCTGCAAAGGAATCAGTGTTTCACACTCTTTTAACTGAGCAGCCTCATCAATGACCAATACATTAAGAGGTATCATCCCCTTCACATTGTACAATTTTGAAGTAGAAGATGCTGTGCAGAACATGAGTGATGCTTTTTGCATGCAAAAATCTCCAATACCCCTTCTCGAACAGGTAGGAGGAAGTTTCAATCCTGACTGAAGTCTATACAATACTTGAAGACATCTTTCTTTGCTCTTTCTCAGCTCCAAAGTTTTAGAATTACTGTTTAGTCCACTGTTAGACTTAAAGACTTCCACCAGATCACTGGAAGTAAAATTTTTTCTAAGAAGGCCATTCAATTCTTGTAGTAAATCAAGAAGCAAAACAATATCTCTCGAGCTATCTTCAGAAACAGAAGCACTTGGCAAATGAGTTCTTAATGTTGTAAGACACTGACTCAGACTCCTTGAATTCTCCACAAATGTTCTTCTAACAAAGTCTTCAAAACGTTTCAGATTAATGGAACAAAATTCCTTTTGAAGGTCATCGAATTCTTGTAGTAATTCAAGAAGCAAAACAATATCTCTAGAGCTTTCTTCAGAAATGGAAGCACTTGTCAGATGCATTCTTAATGTTGTGAGACTCTTTGAAATCTCCAATGATTTTCTTCCAACGGAGTCTATAGGAATTTTCAGATTACCGGAAGAAATATCTTTTTTAAGGTCATCGAATTCTTGTAGTAAATCAAGAAGCAAAACAATGTCTTTAGAGCTTTCTTCAGAAATGGTAGCATTTGGCAGATGTGTTCTTAATGTTCTAAGACACCGATTCAAATTCACTGAAATCTTCAAAAATTTTCTTCTAACAAAGTCTCGAGGAAATTTCTTTATGACATGGTACTGATACAATTTGAGACAGTCCACAAAGAACTCCACCATTGAATCCAGGCAATGCTTCCAACCAGTTTTTTGTGCAAACCACGGACTAAGTTTTTTCACACGATTATCCAAGAACACATCATGAAGATGAAGATTATCATTGATGTTCATTCGATCTTTATTACCAAATAGCAACACATCTCCCAGTAGAAGAGCACCCTCTTCTGCAGAATTCTCTTTTAGCAAATTCATATACCGCGAAGCGACTTCCCTCACAGCAGTATTTGTCGGCGCACAAGTGAGTGTTCTGCATTTCATTTCTTTCAATATCCAGAGCAGAGCACCAGTTGTGTTCGTCTTTCCAGTTCCCGGTGGCCCCCAAATAAGATCAATCGAACATTTATCATTGCGTTGAGATGCCGATACACAACTTAGTACTGCATTCTTTTGAGAATCATTAAATTTAAAAGCAAGCAACTTTTTTTTTATATTGCCAAGTCCGTCAGATTGTGGCACTTCCCTGTCGTTGAAAATCTATCATAGAACAATATTCATATATAGCAACAAGTTAAGCACATAATATAAAGTTGTTCAAGCTATGTAATTGAATTGCCAAGAAAAAAAAAAAAAAAGGAAACTGTGCATACCGATGATTTAGTGTTGATGACCTCTTTTTTTTTTTTTTAAAAGAACTTCTCAACTGAGAAGCTAATATATTAAATAAAAACAAAGAAAGAACAACAAGGAAAAGGAAGACATAAAACAGAGGGACTGAGGGAGACAACAAGAGAAGCAATTAAATATGAACAGGATTAAAAAACAAATCCAAATTTAAGGAAAGCTTTCATGATCCAATGCGGCAAATCTTTGCCGAACAGGAAGAGATTAAGCGTCTGATGCAGCAGTCCGTGTGAAGCGAGCATGGCAGCAGGAGTCATCCAATCAGGGGGAACGTTGTGAATGTTGATGAAGCTGTTCATATCCAAAAGGAAACGGACATTGGAAATCTGGGTGTGAAGATGCCAGCAGATGACAGGGTCCGAGTTATGGAGCAGATAGAGATCGTGGTGTTGAACACAGAATAAATGCTTGACTGGAAGATGGAATTCCATTGCAATGCGGAGAGCAACTTCTAAAGCGGACAAGACAACTGAAGAATTATCATTTGTAGGTTGGGCGCAGCAACCTGCAAACGAGACATGAAAGTTAGTGTTGGCTAAGAAAAAACCAAAGGCTAGTACCTGTCCGGCTTCGCTGCGAACTGCATGTGTGAAGAGATAGTGATCATCAGCGCTGGTAAAATTGTTGAGTATGAGACGACGCCCAAGAAGACAGCAGTTGCTGAGAAAGTTATCATTAACATGGGCAACCGATCTGTTAGCAATGAGCATACAATTCATAGATATGTTATTAAAGATGACGTCACACCGGGCTTTCCAAATGAACCAAGCTCCCGCAACAATGACAGCAAGAGTAAATGGGGAATAATTGGAGCAAGATAACCAAGTTCCGGAGGAGAAACCATCAGGGAAATAGATATTAAAGTTCACATAAATACTGAGGTGTTCCCAAACCAAGAGAGATTTGGGACATTGACCGAAAAGATGGTCAATGGTTTCTCTGGCCAGGCCACATAGAGAACAAGGAGAGTCAGGCCCCAGGTGAAGGCTGTAGATAAAATTGGTAGTGGACAGACGGCCTTTAAGGCAAAGCCAAATAAAATGCTTCAAACGAGGGGCAACACTGATGCTCCAAAGCAACTTCCAGCCAATCCAATTATCGGAAACAGGAGATTTTTGATTTAGATGATGGTAAACAGTGGAGGAGATGCTTCTGCCACTGCCACCCGGTTTAGGGTACCATACCCAAGTATTCACAGAATCAGGAGCCAAACGACTCAGCATAGCAGAAGAAGGATCAAATTGGGCACCAAAAATGAAGCTAAATCTGTTCAGGTCCCAATTATTATCCCTCACCAAATCCAGGATGCCTAACTGATGAAAATCAGACTCCATATTGAGAAAGGTGGGCTTGAATGCAATGGGTAAGTCAAAACACCATGGATCCATCATGAAAGAGGTGTTAAAGGGATTAACATAATGAATTTTACAGCAATGCTTAATATGCGAAGCAGAATTATAAAGACCACGAAAAAACCACGAGCAATTAGACGGGGCATGATCGGACCAAAAATTAATGTGACCATATTTAAGTTTCATGATATCAACCCAAAAAACATTGTCACTATTGAGATATCGAAAAATGTGTTTCGCCAAAAGAGAGTGTTTAGCAATTGAAAGGTTTTTGATGCCAAGACCTCCCTCAGGCTTACCTTCAGTAATTACATTCCAACACACATTATGGATGCCCTTTCCATTGCTGTTACGACTCCAAAAGAATTTCCGCACAATCTTAGAAATCTCAGATAGAATGGAATCAGGAATTGGGTAAACTGAGAGGGTATAAATGGGGATGGAGAGAATGCAAGAGTTGATCAGGATTTCCTTAGCAGCATAAGAAAGATGAAGACAAGACCACCTATTGCATAAACTGCGAATTTTATCGATCATAGGTTGAAACACCTGAGCAGCTAGACGTTTGGGGGAGATAAGGACTCCAAGGTATTTAAAAGGAAAGGAGGCTGGAGAAAGGTTAAGGATTTGGCAAATGCTTTTCTTCATATGAATGTTAAACCAAGAGGGAAAAAAGATTTGAGACTTGGAGTAATTAGGCTTCTGACCGGTAAGGTTGTTGTAAATGTTTAGGCAAAGACGAATGTTTCTAGCAGCTTTACGAGAGGCATGGGAGATTAGAAGCAAATCATCAGCATACATTAAATGGTTGAGATTATGTCTAAGATTAGGATCGAAACCAGGGATCATGTCATTATTCAAACCAAAGTTAAGAAGGGAAGAGAGAACCTGGGAGACCAGAATAAATAAATAAGAGGAAATAGGGTCCCCTTGCCTAACTCCCCGAGAGGAATGGAACCACGGAGTAGGATTGCCGTTGATGAGGAGAGAAAAAGAGCTGGAATTAAGGATAGAAGAAATCCAAGAAATCCAAGTGGGGGGGAAATTCATTTTGGTGAGAACAGCAAGAATTGCACACCAATTGACAGTGTCGTAAGCCTTTTCAATATCAATTTTAAGGAGCATCCTAGGGAAGCCATTGACATCTCTTTCAATTGAGTGAACAATTTCTTGGACCGCAATAATGTTATCAAAAGAGCAACGACCCGCAACAAAACCAACTTGTTCACGACTAATAAGGCTAGGAAGAACGTTCATAAGACGATTAGCAAGGATTTTAGAAATTATTTTAAAACAGACGTTGCAAAGAGAAATCGGACGAAAATCGGAAATCAGCAAAGGATTGCTTTTCTTAGGGACAAGAACAATAAAGGTCCGTCCCCAGGAAGAAGGCATACGAGCAGAGACAAAAAAATGATGAATAGCAGCGTAAAGATGGTCGCCAATAATATGCCAAAAATTTCTATAAAATTCCACGTTAAAGCCATCGGGACCTGGAGACTTACCAGTAGGAAGATCCAATAAAGTTGCATATACCTCCTCGCGAGAAACCTCACGGATGAGATGTGAACCGTCAGACACAGAGATCCGGGGGAGGTCCGAGGGAAGCGCATCTAGAATGTACTGAGTGTCCACCGTAGGAGACATCCAGAGGTGTTGGTAGAAGGTTAAGAAGGCAGTACTGATATCTGCATGGGAAGAGAGAGTGTTTCCATTTAAATCAATGATCTGGGAAATGAAATTACTATGGGACCTGGAGCGAACGGAGTTATGGAAAAGATTGGTATTCCTGTCGCCATCCTTGAGCCAACGAAAACGAGCACGTTGGGTCCATTTGGTGTTGTGTTGTCTCTGCAGGGCGGAGAGCTTAGCATAGAGATCCATGAGAATAGGAATAGTATTAGGATTGTTATCATATTGTTCAAGATTGAGAATCTCCGCTTCAGTACGAATAAGGGCAGCATCGATATTGTTAACACCCTTGTGACTCCAAGAGATAAGATTAGAACGCGTGCGGGAGATAAGGTGAGAGAAGGCGTGCATGGGATTACCATGAGGCCTAAAATTCCAAGCAGACAAAACGGCGTTGTGACACCCCAAAAAATCGAGCCAGAAATTCTCGAAACGAAAGATTTTCTTAGCATGAGAAGGGACAAAGCTAACAGTGAGAAACAGGGGGGAGTGATCAGAAAAAGAGCGGGAAAGGTGTTTAAGATTATAATACTTAAAAGAAGTGTTCCAGTCTGCATTCGCAAGGCAACGGTCCAGTCTAGCCCAGCGACGAGCTGGGCCAAACTGGTTATTGCACCAAGTGTAAGCAGAGCCAGAGTACTTTAAATCCAGAAGGTTGTTGGAATCGACAAAATCCAGAAAAAAACGAGATTTACGTCTATAATACGAAAAAGAGCCCCCTTTATGCTCAGTATTGGAAAGAATGGAGTTGAAATCCCCCAAAATGAGCCAAGGGATTTTTAAAACAGCTATTTTTGAGAGCTCGGACCAAAGTAAGCATTGCTTTTGAAAACGGGAGGAATTGTAAATCACTGAGATGATAAAACTTTTGGAGGAAGTAGACGAGACAATAATATGTAAAGCACGGCGGGAAACCGCGATAGGAGTAACCATACCAATTGTTTTATGCCAAAGAACAAAAATACCCCCAGAGAAACCATCGGCCAGGATTGAGGCCCAGTCCCACTGCTTAGGCAACCTTTTACAGAAACGGTCCACTCGATCCGAGTTAGCACGAGTTTCAACCAGACAGACCAAAGCAGGTTTATACTTGCGGATGACCTCTTTAACAAGTAGCAAATTTCTTTTAGTAGCCAATTGAAAGTCAATTGCTCTCCACATACGACTTGATGTTGCAATATTCATCAAGTAAACAGCAAACAAGGAGGTTTTACTGTTGCCAATATCACAAAACTGATCATTGTCTAAGCTTTTAGACAATGAGATATTATACCTATCAGGTGGCATCTCATCATCATCATCACCTCCTTTAGATACAATAGCAATTCTATATGATCTTCCGTTCTGTATTAAATCAGAAACTAACTTTGGTCTTCTATCAGTTAAGACAAATATATCTCCTCTCTTTGGAATGTATATTTCATTCTTACCAGTAACTGAAGCATTTTGCCTACCAATTTTAATATGATATAACAGTTGCTTCTTTGGACCGATCTTGTTAATTTCCAGAATATTAGTAAATGGAGCTTGTGCAATAGCTTCAAGGCAAGAAGCAATATCAGCACGTACTTCTTCAAGCATAGGAAAAGTATATGAATTGAGATAACTCTTTATAGATTCAAAAGTTAAAGGATTCTTCACAACCTGTTTAAATGCATGGACTTAATACATCACTAATATTATCAAACATTTGAGATGGAAATAGTCAGAAAAAACTCACTTTTTCCTTGAAGAGATCTCCATTAAATATATCGTCAAGAGACCAAGAGAAGATGAAGTCCATAACCAAATCACCATTCCCTCCATTTCCCTTACGCATTGCCATTCTTTCTCAATCTCACACACACCATGAACTTTGGCTCCAAATGGCTTAAGATATTCAAATATGGTGCCTTAATTTGGACTTGGTGCTGAAGAAATTAGAGACAATATTGACTCTGAATGACTTTATAGAAAGATAAGGATGTTGTAAGTGTGACGTTTGGTCATATCCCACTACGTTGGGAACAAAGAGCAACTCATTAATGTTCATGCATGCAAAAACAACGTACGGAAGACGAGGAGGGAGATGTGAGTTTGAATGTTGGTGATCATGGCGGTCCATCTTCAAGCTATGAACTTCATGATATTTGTAAATTATGGAGCAATAAATGAAAAGATGATCAACAGATTCAACTCTAGAATGGCAGTAGGAAGCCTATTGCATATTCTCCGCTGTAGATTTTCTAATGAGAGAATCTTATTCTTTCACGCCAGCCAGTTGAAAATGTTAATTTTTCGTAGACAATTGTTTTTCCAAAAAAACCTCGAGATCGGATATCTCGTCCCACCATTATTAAGGAAATCATAGAAGGATTTCACCGAATAACAGCTATTTCCAGCAAGCTTCCGTCTCTTAGTATCCCCTGAGTCTCGACTAATCGTCCGCAGTCTATCCCTAATGCCACCTAACATTTTTCTTTATGAAAGCTAATGCGGCATTAAATAATATTAAAATAATATTAAAAAAATCTCAAAAAATAATTAAAATATTATTAAAAAATTTCAAGATAAAAAAAATAATAGTAAATAATCATTTTAAAAGAGTAATTTTACGTTTATATTTACATTTATTTTATTAAATGATTTATCTAATTATGCAACATTATGTTATATGCCATAAAAGAATTTATATACTAATTTATTTATGATAAGTAAGATTTGATATTTATATAATATTTATAATATTTTATTAATTTTATTATTAATTTTATAGCTTCATAGCTATGACGGGAATATTACCTTATCACAATAGACAGTTATAAAATTAATAACATAAATAAATTGTTATATAAATAATATCAAAGCTTGATTGGGATAAATAAACATAATTTATTTTTTGGTATATAAACACACATACTATGCATAGATTTAAATCTAATTTGTGGAATATAAAAATTGTTGCATAATTAGAAAAATCATAATAAAAAAAAATATACATATAAACATAAAAATATTTCCTTTTAAATAGTTATTTACTAAATTATTATTTTATTAAATATTTGGAATATTTTAATTTTTGAAAATTTTAATAATATTTTAATAATTTCTGTAATATATTAATATTATTTAATGCCACGACAGCTTCCTTAACCGAGAACCTGACTAATGTTAGGGTTAGGGGGAGGGGCAAACTTTTATCAAAATGGATAATAGAGGAATTTTCAGTGAACAAAAAATATTATAGGGATGAAAATGTTATTTCACTATAATAAATGGACAAAATTGGGTATCAATTAAATACCAATGCCAAATTAATTATCATAAGTTGGATAGGCACAAACCTTTCTTTGATTCATATGTGGTACATCACAAGCAGTACATTATAGCATAACACAAATGGGTGAAATTCAGTACAAGTGCTTGTGTCTATCCTTTTTAATGGACATAACATTTCTTTGTCATGCAAAATCAGAAAGAACAAAAGCATGATCAGTAAAAAAAAGTTGACTTAATTTGTTAGTTTTGAGCTTGGATGTGTCTCCAGAATTATTTGTACAGGGGAGAAGCTTTAAGTTGATCTAGATACAACAAAAGATGATATAGCAAGTAGAAAGATTTACAAGTCATATAAAGAAACAAATTAAACTTTTTAGATAATATGAAAATCTAGATTATATTTCTTCTTAAATGTCAAGAATTTTAGTAGATAAGAAACCAAAGGATCACCTAATTGAAAATATTAATGCAAGATATAAAAGATAACTTATGTTTAATTGTTGCTTCACTTCTCGGTTTTCTCTCTATTCTTTTCTTTTTTCTTCTTTGATTTTCCCCTACGTTTAACAAAGAAAGTTGAGTTATAGCAGTATTAAATCCTAATAATAATTGAACAAATAAACAAACAACCAGATACAACATGTAGAGTTATGGCAGTACAATAAATGACTCAATTTTTCATGGAGATCTGCCCGGGAGGTGACGGTGATGTGGCGCTGATCGGAGTTGCGCTGGGAGGGTAGGTCAAAAGAAAGAAACGAGGAAGCAGATCGACAGCGACGATCGAAGGGAGAGAAGAACTTAGGCTCTGATACCATGTTAGAAGGGGGGAGAGAGAGAGAGAGAGAGAAGGAATGGATCAAGTCCATATGCCCTGAACAACTATCATGTATGACCATTGGGTCTACATATAAGAGCTGGCACAATACAATACAGATATCTCTATAAGTATACCACTATACACATCATATATATACATATACATCTAGCTCCCTCAAACTCAAGGTGGATCATGCATCTTGAGTTTGGATAACAGGAAGAGATGCTGATTATGGTTTGCATCTTGGTGAAGAAATCAACCACCTGGGGCTCTATAGGAAGATAGTGAAGTGATAGTGTCTAGGCACGTACATAGCATTAGATGAAGTGGGCATCCACCATACTTGATCATATTTGTAGCAATTTGAAGACCTCTAGTACTATCACAGTGAAGAGGAATAGGAGAAATGATCGGTACACCAAAATTCGGCAAAATCGAACGAAGTCAAAGCATCTCTTGGATGGTAAAAGCCAATACACTAACCTCAGCCTCAGCATTGGACTTGGCAATAGTAGACTATTTCTTGGTCTTCCAAACAACAAGAGAAGACCCAAGAAAGATACAGTAACCAGTGATAGAGACTGGATCATTAGGAGAATTTGCCCAGATAGCATCAGAATAGCCCTACAGTTGAAGAGTGGACTGGCGTGGGTAGAACAAACCATGACATGAAGTGCAATAAAGATATCACAATCCCTGAAAAGATGAGCATAATGGACAGAAGTGGGTGCCGCAATGAACTGGCTGAGAATGTGAATATCATAGGAAATGTTAGTATGGGTGACAGCCAAGTAGACCAAACTGCCAACCAGATGTCGATTGTAAGAAGGATAAGATAAGGGAATCCCATTTGAAGTAAGGAACTGCAAATGTAGTTCCATTGGTGTAGCGACAATACGAGTAACAGTCAAACCAGAGTGAGCAAGTAGATCTAGAGTGTAACGCTGCTGAGAGAGACGGTAGACATCAGGATGAGAAGTGATCTTGATACCCAAGAAGTAATGAAAGGGATCCAAACCAGTTATCAAGAATGTCTAACAGAGCTTCTGCTTCACAAAGGTAATGTGAGCAGCGTCATTGCCAGTAAAGATCATGTCATCCACATACAGAAAAAGAATAGTACGGCCCTGAGAGGAAGAATGAATGAAGATTTCCGAATCATGTATGCTCATAGTGAACGCAGCGACCTCAACCACTGTGTTGAACCCATAAAGAGCATGACAAATACAACAAACAAATTGCGGAGGTACTCGAAGGCCAGGAGGAGTCATGTAAACCTTCCTCCTTCAAGTCCCCGTGAAAAATGCATTCTTTACATCAAATTGATGAAGAACCCACCCACGGACGGCTGCGACAGCAACTAATGTGTGCACAGTGTGCATGTGGGTCACTAGGGCAATAGTCTCATCATAGTCACGACTATACTCCTGCTGAAAACCACGAACAACCAAGCACGCTTTATAGCGCTCGAGAGACAAGGCATCAAGCTCCTTTGCCATGGGACTCTGCCACTCAGGCGATCGAACCGTCTCCCAGTAGGTACTTGGCTAAAGGGTATTGAAACACTAGTGCTATTAGAAGCGTAACGGGCAGGGGAATATAAGATGGAGAGATCATGTAAAGAGTAAGTGTATGAGAGTACCTCCGAAGCTGGATCGGTAACAAGAGAGGCGTCAAAGCAAACCAGCCGAGATGAAGGGACTGTGGGATCCATACGGTGGTAAGAAAAACGCATAGGAGGGTGAGCATGAGGTAACGAGCAAGATTGGAAGACGCTAAGGGAGACTCAAAAGATAAAGGAGAGGAGTGAGAGAGAAGCTCACTAGGAGGGTCGAGTGATGGAAGAGAAGACGACACAAGGGGACCATCTTCAATGGAAGAGGTAGGAAAAAGAAATGGCAGAGGGATTGATGGAGAGGGAGTCACAATGGAAGAAAGAGAATCATACAAAGGGGTGGATTCATCAAACGTGACATCACATGACATGTGAATTCGACGAGTGACAGGATCATAACAATAATAACCTTTATGTTCAAGACTATACCCCAAAAAAATATAAGAAACTGACTGGGCAGTTAGCTTTGTCTGCTCCCGAGGTGAGAGCAAAACAAAACAGCAACAACCAAAAACACGAAGATAATTATAGCGAGGTGTTCCATGGAGACACTCATCTAGGCTACAACCATGAAGGTGAGAGGAGGGTTACATAAATATGTATGTATGTATATAATGTGTATTCTTACAGGGATATATGTATTGTATTATTGTGCTGGTTCCTATATGTTGACCCAATGGCCATACATGATAGTTGTTCAAGACATATATGGACTTGATCCATTCCCTCTCTCTCCTTCTAATAAAATGCACCTTATTCTTGTATCACAAGAACTTGGCGCAGTATAAGGGCATAAAATTATAATATAACTATCTTTGTGGCATTTTGTCTAGTCTAACCATCTTGTTCATTAGTGGCAATATCTCTTCTGTTCCTTCCTGACAGAAGACAGTGGGATGAACAAGACTATTAATCTCACTAATGCAAAATGTTAGAAAGTGAAAATTCAGGCAAAAGATATCTAAGTTTCCTGCACGGAAACGTCATCACAGGTTGGTCAAAATGATGGATTGGGACATTCTGAATGTTCCAGAATGTCCCAATCCAAATGGCAACATGAACTCTTCCTTTCAAAAACTGCAATTAAGCAAAGCAAAGAAACAGAGCCTTGTAAACTATAATACCCTCAAATTTTTCAAAGAAATAAATCTGATTGGCAAATAGCAATGTGTCTGCTTCTTCTCATCAAAAGAGTTTTCATATCTGTCACATGAAATGAAGGACAATCCATGCGCTGAAAGCAACACTGCTTGCCAGAATAAGAAGAGAGCCCTTGATCATTCCATCATGAATTTCATGCACTTCTTCATGAATATAAACGTTACCATTCACAATAATCAAAGGTTCATCTGTAATCACTTAAACAATATTTAATCTTCAAATTTAGTGATTTAGATACACAAGTACCAGGTGCTCATAAGACAATGTCTAACCTTTCAGGCTCGATCAGCTGGCAGATAGTGGCCTAAAGGCTGCAAGGATGTGTTTTATCTAATTATAGTTCATTCAAACGTAGAAATCAATTTTAACTCTGATTATACCAAAGATACATCCCCAAAGCAATGGCTGCAACTGCAAGTGAACGGAGGGTGGTGCCACTGCAAGGAAGAACACACAGCATTTAATTATTACTTGTCATTTATAGCAGGTTGCTTAAGATAACATGATAAACATGAATACGTTCTTTCCGAATTAATAGAAAAAAAAATCTAGCTGACATACTTGAGTGTTCTATTCAAACATCATGTTCAGGTATAAAAATTAAAATAAAATGTTACCTTGTATTACCAGCCTCCTTATTTTCCTCTTCATTCATCTGTTTTGGTTTTGGAGCTGTTCTCCTGCAGTTAAGGAACTAAATTTTAGTTTTTCAAGATTTTTAATTTAAGATGCTAATGATATCTAATCGATAAACAAACTAGAAGGTTTTTTTTCATTAGTTTAGCTTACTTTGAGCTTGATGCATCATTATTTTGATTGCCCGAATTTCTTGAAGTATCAGTCTCTATAGATCCTTCAGATTTGATAATTTGTGGATGTTCAGATTGATACACAACTTTGGAACTACAAGAAAAACATCTTATTAAAATAAGAACATAATTAACCAATCAGTAACAGGAAACTCTAGTTATAGATTCAAATAAGAATTAGAATGTCTTATAGATATTGCAAGCTGGGAAAACAAACCTTGAATGGCTTAACTCCTCATGTTTCACTCCATTCTTTTCTTTTGGATCTGTTTGTAATCTGCATTTAAAAAGGGGGAAAAATCAAATATATGAATAAAAATCTGTGAATTTAGCATCGAAGAGTAATTTCGCAACACACTAGCAAAAATAAGGTGTTTTGAGAAAGAGATTACATTGTAGTTGAGCCTTGTGCAACTTTAAATATTTTAATTGGCAGATGATCTTCAGATTTGCTTGTCGAAGGATAATCTTTCAGTTGATACATCACTTCCTCTTTATTTCTGCAGTTAAAATGCAGACTAGACAGTATTAAAATTTTTTTATCCATGCAGGATGAACTAAATAAGTTATGTTTATATATTAATTTGTGTTTTTTTTAAATAAAAGTGGATAAGCCACATATTTGTTTATAAAATAAAAACAATTGCGAAACTCCGGGTTGAATGTAGAGCCAACACACTTAAAAAAAAGGACCTGCGATCCATCAGTGGCGGAAGCAGACTAACACAATAAAGAGGAACAATAACCAGAATAAAAAATATTAGTGACACCCAAGAGACAATAGCTTGCACCCTGGCTGACA
Source organism: Dioscorea alata (assembly GCA_020875875.1). Lineage (NCBI taxonomy): Eukaryota > Viridiplantae > Streptophyta > Magnoliopsida > Dioscoreales > Dioscoreaceae > Dioscorea > Dioscorea alata. The sequence goes on from CM037024.1 coordinate 20,196,113, forward strand.
CAGAATTGAGTTCATGTGTCTGATTTTCTCTCTATGTTAAATATAATAACAATTTCTCAATTGCCATGAAAAATCAAGCAACACTACAAATACTTGCCTTTCATCCTCCAATTTTGCGTTGTTCTTCACCTTATTCTCTTCCAAAGCTTCCATTTTCCTGCATCTAAAAATTGCTATTGTTAAATTAGACTCTAAAGATCAATAGTAGTTATGTTCTGTTTTGAAATCCTTTAATTTGGATATAATGGCAATTTCATGAATTTGATAAACAGCTTCTAATTGGAATCAACACATACCTCGAATCAAATTTTGGAGTTTCAGAAGAATTATCTACACTGAGCTGCTGGAACTGATTTGAAGGTGCATGCATTTCTAACTCATTCTTCTTATCAAGGCTATTATTGCAAACATCATTGCAATGTGATTTTGATGTTGAAGAACGTCCAGATTTCTGAACAACAATGACAGAAATAAAAAACAAATTTGAATCTAAAGTGAAGCAGTGAAATTGATATTATTGTTTCATATGAACAAGCAGAGTATTTATTGATACCATCTCTTGTGTTTTACTGATATGCAAGGAATTCATGTTATAAATCTGATCATTTATTTCTCCAAAGCCATTGCAGTGTGTCATTATGGCATTCATGATGCTCTTATCATCGTTTGCATTAAAGAAGCAATCTCGGTTTTTTGCATCACGAACTAATTCACTCCAGATAGTACCACTGCTAGATAATGTTGGTGCGTTTCCTAAAATCCAAAGACAATGCCTGCAATTCGAGAAAGTATGTCACATAGTACTCATTAAAAAAAAAAGCAAAAGTATTTCATGAATGTTCAAGAAGTAGTTTAACCTTGCTCTGGTCAATGAGACATTTGTTCGTTGATGATTGTACAGAAATCCGACTGTTCCGTCATTATTCGACCTCACAGCAGAAAATATTATGATGTCTTCCTCACTACCTTGAAATCCATCTACTGAATTAGCTCTGAAGGAAAAAAATCTATGGCTATTATATGCTATGCCAAGTTTCTCTTGAATTGCTGAAACTTGTGCAGTGTATGGACAGATGATACCAACACTAAGTCTCTGTTTAGTCCTCACACATTCTATACAGAAAAAAAATGCAGTATGATTAGTTTGGCAAAGTGCAGCAAATGAACAAGAACGAAACTAATGTTTGTTTACAAACCGCTGGCAAGTCTGCTGATTATATCTGAAATAACTGCTACTTCAACCAAATTTTTCTTGCTATGTGTCAAATCATTATCAACCTCATTTCCAAACTCAATATTGATAAATGAGTAAGGACCAAACATGGGGCCGGGGAGAAAACATCTAGTGAACTTCTTCTCAGTAACATTCGGACCATCTGAAATTCGATTCTTATAAAAGCTAGCATTCAGGAATTGGCTAATTGAAGGGTGCATCCTGTACTGTACATTTAGAAGTTGCTTCTTGTATCCCAGTGAACTTAGCCTCTCAAACAGACTTCTTCCAAACAGTGCATTATCCGAGACCTGAGAGCAGTGAAACAGTGTTACTTGAGGACAATTTAAAAAAAAAAAAAAAACTACGTATCTAAAATGTGGAAAATTTGGACCTTGCTCTTCACCAATGCAGGCAACTGACATTCATCGCCGATGAGAATCGCATGGCGAACAAAAGATAGCTGTAAAGGAATTAGTGTTTCACACTCTTTCAACTGTGCAGCCTCATCAATGACCAACACATCAAGGGGTTTCATATCTTTCACACAGTACAATTTTGAACAGGAAGATGCTGTAGAGAACATAAGTGATGCTTTTTGCATGCAAAAATCTTCGATACCACTTTTTGAACTAATAGGAGGAAGTTTTAATCCTGACTGAAGTCTATACAATACTTGAAGACATCTTTCTTTGCTCTTTCTCAGCTCCGAAGTCTTAGAATTATTGTTTAACTCACTGTTAGACTTAAATACTTCCTCCAGTTCACTGGGAGTAAAATTTTTTCGAAGAAGGCCATTGAATTCTTGTAGTAAATCAAGAAGCAAAACAATGTCTCTAGAGCTTTCTTCCGAAAAAGAAGCACTTGGCAAATGAGTTCTTAATGTTGCAAGACACTGACTCAGACTCCTTGAATTCTCGAAAAATTTTCTTCTCACAAAGTATTCAAGAATTATCAATTCCTTTTCGACATGGTCCTGATACAATTTGAGACAGTTCAGAAGGAACTCCACCATTGAAGCCAGGCAATGCCTCCAACCAGTTTTTTCTGCAAAACATTGTTTAAGTTTTTTCACACGATTATCCAAGAACACATCATGAAGATAATCATTGTCCTTCATCCGATCTTTATTCCCAAATAGCAGTACATCTCCAAGTAGAAGATCACCCTCTCCTGCAGCATTCTCTTTTAACAACTTCATATACTGCGAAGCAACTTCCATCACAGCAGTATTTGTCGGCGCACAAGTGAGCGTTCTGCATTTCATTTCTTTCAAAATCCAAAGCAGGGCAGCAGTTGTTTTCGTCTTCCCAGTTCCCGGTGGCCCCCAAATAAGATCAATAGAACAAATATTATCATTGCATTTAGCTGCTGATACACAACTTAGTACCGCATTCTTTTGGGATTCATTAAGATTAAAAGCAAGCAACTTCTCTTTTATATTGCCAAGCACATCAGATTGCGGCACTTCCCTTTCTTTGAAAATCTATCACAGAACAATATTCATATATCAATAAACTAAGCACAGAAAATACAAAGTTCAGGCTATGTAATTGAATTGCCTGGTAAGAAATGACTTTACATACCGATGATTTCCTGTTGATGACCTCTTTAACAAGTAACAAATTTCTTTTAGTAGCCAATTCGAAGTCAATTGCTTTCCACATACGACTTGATGTTGCGATATTCAGCAAGTAAACAGCAAACAAAGGGGTTTTATTGTTGCCAATATCACAAAAATGATCATTGTCTAAGCTTTTAGACAATGAGATATTATACTTATCAGGTGGCATCTCATCATCATCATCACCTCCCTTAGAAACAATAGCAATTCTATATGATCTTCCATTCTGTATCAAATCAGAAACCAGCTTTGGTCTTGCATCAGTTAAGACAAATATATCTCCTCTCTTTGGAATGTATATTTCATTCTTACCATCAATTGAAGCATTTTGCCTACCAATTTTAATATGATACGACAGTTGATTCCTTGAATCATTCTTGTTAATTTCCAGAACATTAGTTAATGGAGCTTGTGCAATAACTTCAAGGCAAGAAGCCATATCAGCACGTACTTCCTCAAGCATAGGAAAAATATACGAATTGAGATAACTCTCCACAGATTCAAAAGTTAGAGGATTCTTCACAACCTGTTTAAATGCATGGACTTTAATCACTAATATTATATTAACAAACATTTGAGATGGAAATAGTCTGAAAAAGCTAACCTTTTCATTGAAGAGATCTCCATTAAATATATCACCAAGAGACCAAGAGAAGATGAAATCCGTAACCAAATTACCATTCCGTCCATTTCTCTTACTCATTTCCATCCTTTCTCACTCTCAACACACTATGAGTACTTAAGCTCCAAATGATCAACGATATTCATATATAGTGCCTTTAATCAGGCTTAATGCAGAAGAAATAGGAGAACATATATTGACTCCAAAAGACAAAGTCTTTATGGAAAGGTAAGGAAATTAAGTGGGTGTCTAGATTCTTTAATGAGAGCTTGTGAGGACGTTGTAGCTTGTGAATGAAATTCCAAGAAATGAAGTCTTCATGTGAATAGATTCGATTGTTATAGATGTGACGTTCACTTATTCCCACTACGTCGAGAATAAAAAGCTAATCATTAATGTTTCATGCATGCAAAACAACAACGTACGGAAGAGAGGGAGGGTGATGTGAGTTAGAATCTGGGTGATCATAGACATTCGTCTTTTATTAATGTTTGAACTTCAGGATGTTGTAAATTATGAATAATGATTAAAAACATTATTGTGATTCATCTCTACAAAATATTACCAATCCATATAATGTTCTCAACCAAGCGTGATCAAACAAAAATTACAAATCTAACGCATTTTTCAGTCTCGATCAACTCCAAAAACTTAGCACCGTTACACCTTATGGAATGAGATATAATTTTGTATAACTATATAAGCATTTATTGTATACAAATTAAGAAAAACACTTAAGTGGAAGCAAACACCAACTTCATTTCTGGTTAGAATTTTCTGCAGAGAAGAAACATGAGCTTTTATCTGCCGATGGTTGTACTGTAATCCAACTCCAGCAGAATTGGGCATCAGAGCAGAAAATACTATTATATCTTTATCACCACCTTAAAATCCATCAATTGAATTAACAGTCACAGAAAAGGATCAATATGCAACTTATTCTTTACCAAGTTTGTCTTTTATCACACGAACTTGATTCAGTATGAGGACATATATGTTGAGGATTAGTGTGATTAGAAGTGGAGCTGCTGTGTGTTTCTGTAGAATCACTGAACTCAGTCAAAGAAGTAGTGAAGTGCTCAGGAATATCACACAAGCTTGACCTGTTGTGAATGTTTTAATTATCTTTATTTATGCATTTACTGCATTTGTATGTGTGTTTGTATTATATGTTTAGAAGTTCTGCTGGTACATATATACTGAGCTGCCTAGTTGGCATGCCTACCATATGTTTGCTTAAATGCCTAGTTGATCAATGAATGAATAACAGAGTTGTTTTATGAAGCAAATACTCGTATGTTCTTCTTCTTCAATTGTTCTTACAATTAACAACTCAATTGAGAGATTACAATATATACTAATTATAATACAACTAGCTTTTTTTTTTTTTTTTGGCAAAGTAGCCTACTCTGTTCATCATGTTCATTAGTGACAGTATCTCTATTTTTTCCGCACAGAAGACAGTGGGATGAACAAGGCTATTAATCTCAAAAAGCAAAATGGGTGCTTCTTCCTGTTAGTGTGTTCTTCTGTTCTTGTATGAGAGACTGCCATCTTGTGAGAATTTTCCTGTCCAAAATATAAGTTTTTGAGGTTTGATGTCTATTAAAAAGTTGTTTGTCATGCTATCTAGTTTCTGACTAGTGGCTACCACTTCCCGTCAAACAAGTTTTCATATCCGTTTCATGACCTGAAGGATAAACCATGCACTAAAAGCAACATAGCTCGCCTAAATAAGAAAAGTGCCTTTGATCATTCCATCATGAGTTTCATGCACTTCTTCATGAATATAAACGTTACCATTCACTATAATCAAAGGTTCATTTATAATCAATTTAACATATAGTCTTCTCATGTAGTGATTTATTGAGGAGTCGCCAGTGAGGAGTCACTGGAGAAGAACCTTCTGAGTGGTGCGCTAGGTGGTGGTCAGGATGGCAGATTTGGAGGAGGCAGGGGAGGATGGTCATGCAAACCTTTTAACCGCAACCGTCTCCCGGAGTATCTCATCCCTGTAGAGTTGAACGACCTCCCCAGCAGAACAGCCTTGTCCGTGAAGGTACCTCTTTTTCCCAGGCGGTTAGCCCTCCTAGGGAGCAGTCGCCGGAGAAGGAATCCCATAAGCCAATGGAGGTGGTTGACTTGGCATAACAGGATAACTAGATCTCTTGTAATTTCTGGCGGCAAACTTGCAGCCTGAATCAAGATGGAAAGAGTCTGCAAGGTTATCTCCTAGTGGCTGGTAACAAAGTCTTGAGGAAATTTCTTTATGACATGGTACTGATACAATTTGAGATAGTCCACAAAGAACTCCACCATTGAATCCAAGCAATGCTTCTAACCGATTTTTTGTGCAAACCATGGTCTAAGTTTAGGCACACAATTATCCAAGAACATATCATGAAGATGAAGATTATCATCAATGTCCATTTGATCTTTATTACCAAATAGCAACACATCTCCCAATAGAAGAGCACCCTTTCCTACAGAATTCTTTTTTAACAAATTCATATACCGCGAAGCGACTTCCCTCACAGTAGTATATGTTAGTGCCCATAAATAATCCATAAGTAGTCGGGTATAAATAAAACTTATGAGAATTACTAGGGCATTCTCTATTCTATCTTTCTACTTTATGGGGGGTGATTCTTAGAGGCGAGGTTAAGGAAGAAAAGGGCTGAATCTACAGCACTTTGAGGACGATTTGGAGAGGGATTTGACCCTACATTCAAGGGGATTGAAAATCATAGCTATCGAATTCATCTTGATGGTATGTGTGGAAGCTTCTTCGGCGACACTTTATCCTAGTAATTGGAAAGAGGGTTTTTCATGGGTCTCATGTTTTCCTCTATTCTTTGTATCTTGAATGCTTGCCCTCTATTAATGGAGGGCTAATTTGTAAATGTTTGGACATAGTTGAACTCTAGGATTTATTTTTCTTGACTTTGGTTGTTGGATCTTTGATGCTTTAATTGATTCCTTATTTGCAATCATATCTATTTGAATCTAATTGTGTGAATGATTGCTTAGTTCCCTCACATTAGTCCCGTAAGGCCGTAAGGGAGCTAGGGAAGATTGTCGCAAGCCTTATAGGACCGCTTACGGCCGTAAGGCCAATTCGTAAGGTTTTTTGCTTGTGTTGCGGTCCAGCTTACGGTCGTAAGCGCTAGACCGTAAGCTTCATTGTTTTGTTTTTTGCGACTGCCCTTACGAGCATATGTTGTGGTCATAAGCTCCTCTGGATGGTCCTTATGGGCATCCTTACAAGTGTAAGCCTTGCCCGTAAAGTCCTCTGACTTGGCTCTGAACCCTCCTTATGGCTATAAGTATGCTCGTAAGGTCTTCTAGAATGACTTACGGCCGTAAGAATAACCGTAAGCTGCCCATAAGCCACCCAGTTTACCTTGTCCTTGTTCTAATGATGCCAAGAGAACTCCAAATTCATCGTTTTAGGTCTAAAATGCTTTCTTTGGCTCTCTCTCGTTTTTAAGCGCTGCCCTAAACCTGTTAATATAAAACACACAATATTTAGCATCTAATTCCATAGTATAACTCTAATACATGTCAATTGTTTGTACAAATTGATATAAAATATATGAACATTGTACACTCATCAGGCATTTCTTCTCCAAGTATTCAGATCTGGTACACAATGTCAAGTACTTTGCTAATGAAGTCCTGCACTTTTTTCCCATTCATCATCTTGGTAGTTTCAAGTTCTTGATGAAGAGAATACAGCTTCACGGAGAGGATCTTAGAGCTCCCTTGATACTCCGTTTCTAGTATTTTCCAAGCTTGGCCAGCAGTAAGTGCTCGTGTAATACAGATGAGGATTCTTTCATCAAGCCCTTGTTGAATCAAGTGCAAGGCATTGGCGTCCCTCATCCGACGTTCTTCTACCACTTGCTCTTCATCTTCTTCGCTGAAGCCATCCTTCACAATTGCTCCATTGCCCCTTAGAACAAAATATTGTTTTCATTTTCAGGCTCCAAAAGTTAAAATTTTCACCTTTGAACATAGGAACTGGTGTTTGAGAGGAACTGCTGGTTTCTGTCATCACTCCGAAATGAGGTGTTTTCGATGACTCTAATACCACTGTTAAAGTGGAGAGTTCGATTGTGTAAATGTAAGAGTGTAAGTTCTGTTGGGTGAGTGCAAGGATAAAGAGAGAAGACAACTTGATATTCTGACATTAGATGGTTTAAACATTACATTCTCACTTCTTCATATAACGATACATTAAAAGAGAGACACTACTAAGATGACTCAGCATACTAGATCATAAAGCCACATGGCTATACATGACAAAGGCTGAAAGATTCCTCCTAACCAACCACGTCTCTTGGAACAATGCATTCTCATGCACGTTCACAATGGTCTCCACTCATCTTCTCTTTTGCAATCAGTGTCTTCTTCTGAGTATTACCCAACAGTTCATTCTTCCTTTTTTAGTGGACACAACATTTCTTTGTCATGCAAAATCAGAGAACATAGAAGCATGGTCAGTAAAAAGAGCTGACTTGGTTGTATTCGAGCTTGGACGTGTCTCTAGAATTATTTGTATTGGGAAGAAGCTGCAACGTGTGTTCTTGGATCTAACATTTCTCAAGATACAACAAAAGATGATTTAGCAAGTAGAAAGATTTACAAGTCATATAGAGAAGCAAATTATTCGTTTAAGATAATATGAAATCTAGATTATACTTCTTCTAAAATGTCAAGAATTTTAGCAGATAAGAAACCAAAAGATCATCTAAAAATATTGTTAGAGTTATATTATGGTTTATATTTAGTTAATGGGCCATATTGGGCCCATACCACAAAACCCTAATATTTCTCTATATATATCCTTGTACTCTTTTACCAATTAGATATCCAAACTATTTTTCCTATTCTCACATGGTACCAGAGCACTGGGTTAGGCCCTAGAGGCCACCCAAAACCCTAGCCGCCGCCGCCGCCGTCACCGTCGCCACCAAACCCTAGCCTTCAATCCGCCACCACCGCCGCCGCCACCTCTACCGCTAGCCACCGCTCATCTCTCGCCGTTCCCGTTGTTCTATAGGCACCTGGTGATGTTCCTCAGCCATCACCAGTGATGCCCTTGTCTCATTGCTGAAGGATTTGTCTTTTCGTCATCATGTCTGGGCGTGGTAAACGCTTTTCTCGTGGTGGTCGAGGAGCTGACTGTGGTGATTCTCGGGGTAGGTTTGTGTGTACCTTTTGTCGACGGACGGGCCACACTGAGGATCGTTGCTGGGATAAACATGGTCGTCCGATAGTGGTCAATGCTAGTACAGAGTTGGCCAATCCGTCACCAACTTCTGGTGCTGAATAGTTAGTCACTATCTCTTAGGCTGACTTTGCACGGTTCCAGCAGCTACAAGGCACAGTTTCTCATGCCATAGTCTCTTCTCCTATTTCCTCAGGTAATGCCTTTCTTGCTTCCAGGGACAGTTCCTGGATTATTGACTCCGGGGCCTCCTCTCACATGACAGGTACAAAATCTTTTTTTCAAAATCTTTCTCCATCTGTTTTTCGTTTTGTGGCAATTGCCGATGGACGATCTTGCTTAGTGTCCGGAGAAGGAGTTGTGCAGGCTTCCTCTCAGCTTAAACTAACTGATGTTCTTTTCGTGCCTGAATTTCCTGTCAACTTGCTATCTGTTTCTGCGATCACTAAACAGTTGAATTGTAGTGTTACCTTTTTCCCTTTTCACTGCACTTTTCAGGATTTGCGGACGCAGAAGAGGATTGGTTTGGGGCGTAATCGTGGTGATGGCGTGTATACGTTGGTGTGTGATGATATTCCTTGTGGTTTGGCAGCTTCTATTTCGGACACCGAGTCATCACTCATGTGGCACTGTAGATTGGGTCATTCTTCTCTTAGTCGTCTTCAACAAGCTTTGCCTTGGATTAGGGTCGAGTCATTTCAATGTGAGTCGTCTCAATTGGGTAAGCATCATCGTGCTACTTTTAAACGTTCTACTCTAGTGTCCAGTCGATCGCCATTTGATCTTGTTCATTGTGATGTTTGGGGACCTTCTAGAGTCGCGTCTATTTCTGGTCATCATTACTATATTGTGTTTGTTGATGATTTTTCCCGAGTATCATGTGTATATTTGTTAAAAGACCGTCAGTCGATTGTTGATGTCCTTAAAAAATTTATTTTGGAAGTACAAAATCAGTTTTCCACTGTTGTTAAATGTCTTCGTACAGATAATGCTTTAGAATTTGTATCTTATGCTGCGAATTCTTTGTGTGTGTCCTATGGGATTATTCATCAAACCACCTGTCCACACACCTCTCAGCAGAATGGGGTTGCTGAAAGAAAGCATCGTCACATCTTAGATGTTGCACGCACTCTCTTAGTAGAGCGTAATGTCCCTAGGTATTTGTGGTCTGATGCTATCTTAACTGCAGTATATCTTATTAATCGTATGCCTTCTGCACCCCTAGGAGGAGAGGTCCCTCTACGTCGTCTTCTTCCTGATACTGAGTTGTTTCGCTTGTCTCCTCGTGTTTTCGGTTGTGTTGGTTTTGTTCAGGATTTAACTCCTGGTTTGGATAAGTTGTGCCCGCGTGCACTTAAATGTGTCTTTGTCGGATATTCCCGCACCCAACGTGGATATCGTTTGTACCACCGACTAGTCGAAAATATTATGTGTCCATGGACGTCACGTTTTTTGAGTCTCAATCTTTTTTTTCTGACTCGGATTCTCACGATGTGTTGACTACGTCGTCTGATATTGTTCTTCCCATTCCTGTTTCTGTTACTCTGCCTGTGCCTATACCTAGTGTGATGCCTCCTCCAGTAGATTCAAATGATGGTCGTTTTGGACAGGTTTATCATCGTCGCCAACATGTACCACCGCCAGATTCGGTCCCTCTGATCGTCTCCCCCTAGAGATTGACTCAGCAGACAAGGAAAGAGCAAAGGTACGGAAAGACGGGTGAAGAATGCCTTTCTCTATGGAGATTTAGTTGAGACTGTGTTTATGGAGCAACCTCCGGGGTATGTTGCTCAGGGGAGAATCTAATATGCAAGCTAAAAAAAGCGATATATGGTTTGAAACAAAGTCCTCGTGCATGGTTTGATAAGTTTAGTGTAATTGGAGTTGCAGATGGTTTTTGCAGGTGCAATGTGGATCGTTCTGTGTTCTATAAGAACACTTCATCTGGATGTATTGTACTTGCGGTATATGTTGATGACATCTTGTTGACTGGTAGCGATCGTCAGGGCATTCAGAGAACTAAGGAGCATTTAATGAAGAATTTTGTTACACGAGACATGGGACGACCCAGATACTTCCTTGGTATTGAGTTTGCATATGCCAAAGGAAAGATGACGCTCTTACAACGGAAGTATGTGTTGGACTTACTTGAAGAGACTGGTTTATTGAGTTGTAAACCAGAGAGTACACCTACTGAGCAGTCACCACCCTTCTGGGAGACATCTTCCCCATTTCTCAAAGATCCGTGCCAATACAGGCGTCTGATTGGAAAACTCATTTATTTGACAGTTACTCATCCTGATATATGTTACGCAGTTGGATTCCTGAGTTAGTTTATGCATGAGCCACGAGAAGTTCACTGGCAGGGTGCTTTGAGGGTTCCTGCATATGTTAAAGGAGCTCCTGGCAAAGGTCTTCTCTACAAGAATCATGGTCACCTGGACGTTGCAGCCTATTCTGACTCGGGTTATGCTGGCGATAGAGGAGACAGAAAGTCTACGTCAGGCTTCTGTACGTATGTTGGTGGAAACTTGGTTACTTGGCGAAGCAAGAAACAGAATGTGGTTTCAAGATCGAGTGCAGAAGCAGAGTACAGATCGATGGCACAGACAGCTTGTGAGATGGTTTGGGTACAGTCTCTTCTATCTGAGTTGGGATTTCCCATCACAATACTTATGCATATGTTCTGTGATAACCAGGCCGCCATCTTCATTGCAAATAATCCAACGTTCCATGAGCGTACCAAGCATGTGGAGGTTGATTGTCACTATGTACGTGATATGGTACTAAAAGGAGTCATCTCTACGCCATATACCCAGTCATCTGAGCAACTAGCGGATATCTTCACCAAGGGTTTAAATGTTAAAGTCTTTAGTAATTTATGTAACAAGCTGGGCATGCTCGATATATATGCTCTAGCTTGAGGGGGAGTGTTAGAGTTATATTATGGTTTATATATAGTCAATGGGCCATATTGGGCCCATACTACAAAACCCTAATATTTCTCTATGTATATCCTTGTACTCTTTTACCAATTAGATATCCAAACTATTTTTCCTATTCTCACAAATATAAATGCAAGATATAAAAGATTATTTATGTTTAATCTCTTCACTTCTCAGTTTTCTCTTTTTTCTTTTCTTTTTTCTTTGATTTCCCCTACATTTAACAAAGAAAAGTTGAGTTATAGCAATACTAAATCCTAGCAATAATTGAACAAATAAACAAACAATCAGAAACAACATGTAGAAGATTATAATTAATTAGCAAAAAGAGCTTACAATACTATTGTTGAGCTTGATGCATAATCGGAGTTCCACAAATTAAGTGAAGAGATATCTATCAGGACTTCATCTTCAAATTTGTTCGTTGGGGGACATTTAGGTAGATGTATCACTTTAGATTTGCGCTTAATGTGGGCTTGAAATTTTCTCCTTGATTAAAGTAGAATAGGCAATGAAAACTATTTATAAGCCAAATCTCAATGACTTTGAATTTAATTCATTTACTTCCAAAACTTGATATCAACATTTCTTTTTTCCCTCAGACAAGTAAGACAAGTGCAACAGTCACCTTTTTCCAGCTACACATGGATTGAGCTGCAAATTGACTCTCAAATCAGGGACTCTGATGGCATCCTATGCATAGAAAAACCCTACACCGCTCTTACACAGTGAACTCATTGGCGGCTCTTTGCATGGGAGAAAAACATTGGCAACATCAACTATTTTCTATCATAAAATTTATTAACTATATTATCTATACCATTTAGAACAATCAAATTTCAAAGGGTCTTTATTAATCATGAAAAACTTATTAAAACCCTATAAATAAAACTTATGATTTATGCATTTTGTTAATTATGAGTAAATTTTTTATGATGTGAATATGTATATGTATAATGATAAATGTGACAAGAGTTGTCAGGGTATGCTCATGGGCTAGAAATTGAATGTTTTGTTTGTGCACCCTTATTCGACAATGTGGGGTGCTGATTGTAAGCCCGCACTCATAACCCAAGATCCATTATCATGATTGCGTTTTGCTGGACTTTTTGAATGTCCCACATTAACGTAATATCTTTCATAGTTGAACCAATGTCATTGACTATATGCACCATTAATATTAGAGACTTATAAATATATCAGGTAAGTTTTGCCCTCTGTCACAAAGCCTCAGAGAAGCTAGATCATCTTTTTCTTGATTGCACCTACTCAAATCAAATCTGGGCATTTTTCCGCCAACTTTTGACCCAGGCACATTTCCACAATCTATCCCTTTGCTTTGGACTAGCTACTTGGTTACCATCCCTTAATTCCCAACTTCGAAGCATCTGGGATTTCATATCCCGTGCGATATTATGGAATATTTGGATTGAATGAAATTCCCGTATTTTTCATCAAAATGCACTCCCATTTTACATTATTATTTTTAAATCTGCTAACATGCTGCTCCCCTGGTTTTCTATAGCGGTCGATAGTCATCAGCAGTCCCTCTCCGATGCATCCCAGTGAATTAAGAGCTCTCTCAATTTTCTTAGCGCTAGAGTCTCTAACTAAACTGGCGATCCAGAGCTCGACGTAGCACAGGAGTAGGAGTTCCCCCCTGTTTGCCTGGACAGGTTTGAAGCCCCAAACGAAGCTCTTCGTCTGTCCAGCTTTTATCTTTCGTTTTTTTTTCTTGTTTTGTTCTTCACTTCTGATGAGAGGACAACACTTTTGTTTCCTCTGTTCTTTTTCAATAAAACTATAGTTTATCCACATTTATTTAAAAAAAAAAAATTTGCTCGTAAGCCCTGACTTGAGTGGTTCACTAACAATGATACCTTTTAAATTATTATGTTTACATTGCTTCTGTGGCCAATGAATTAATTGGGACGATAAATCAATGGTCACAAAATTAGATGAATTAAAAACTGAAAATTAATAAAAATTTTGTTTATGCTCACCACGTTGTGGGCGGTCCAAATAAGTTGATACGTGTAGTGCATGATGCACCTTACATTCCCACTATGTATAGTTGCCGACCATTTTGCTTTTGGCTTCCTACCAACCATCAAATACATCATAGATAACAAATTATACCGACCCCATTCATCGAGGATTCCTCCTCCTACCCTACCTAAATTCTAATTTCATTAAAAATACTTTAAAAGAACTTAATCTCTTAATAATTGTGCTTCCTAGGATGCTAAACAACAACTACATTAGTTGACAAGATCATTACATACATAGTACCTATACCAAATGAACAAAATCTCACTCCCCTCAATCTCTACGTGTATATATATACCCCCTTTCTCTAATCCTAGCAGCATTCACCAATCAATCAATCAATCAATCTGAGATAACATAAACACACTATTTGCCGGCCAACATGATGAAGCTTTTCATGAACATCTCCTTGTTATGTCTCTTTCTCAGTGCCAGTTCCATTTTGGGTGATCTGCAAGTGAACTTCTACAACACAACCTGCCCACGAGCAGAGTCCATCATCAGAGCCGTTGTGCAGAAGCACTTCAACAAAGACCATTCCATCACCCCTGCTTTGCTCCGCATGCATTTCCATGATTGCTTCGTTAAAGTACGTAACTCTCTCTATGCATGCCATGCATGCATGATAGCATTAACAATATTAATGATTGGTTGGGCATGGGCTTTAATTGCAGGGTTGTGATGCTTCAATTCTAATAGACTCAACAAAGAAGAACAAGTCCGAGAAGGCTGCAGGACCCAACCTCACCGTCCGTGGCTACAACATCATTGACCAAGCCAAGGCCAAGCTTGAGTCCCAATGCCCCTCCACCGTCTCCTGCGCGGACATCATAGCACTTGCCACCAGAGACGCTGTTTCCATGGCCGGAGGACTCACCTACAACGTCCCAACTGGCCGCCGTGATGGTCTCGTGTCTGACATCAATGATGTGAACCTCCCAGGGCCTTCACTCACCGTAAGCCAAGCACTGGGCTTCTTCACTGCCAAAGGACTGGCTCTTGAAGACATGGTCATCCTTCTAGGAGCCCACACTGTGGGTGTGGCTCACTGTGCCTTCTTTAGGGACAGGCTCTTCAACTTCCAAGGGACTGGTGCTCCGGACTCCACCATGGACGCCAACCTGACAAGCAGACTCATTAGCATTTGCGGGGCTAAACAGAAGTCCAGTTCTTTGAAGAGTGATCAGACTGGGTTCTTGGACCAGAACACTTCCTTCATTGTGGATAATGAGTACTATAAACAGATAATGTTGGGCAGAGGTGTATTGCAGATTGATAATGAGTTGGCTCTTGATAGCTCAAGTGCCAGCATTGCCTCTGGTTTGGCCTCGGATTCAACTGGTTTTCTTCACAAGTTTGCAGATGCTTTGGTGAAACTGGGGAACGTTGAGGTCCTGGAGGGAAGCGCTGGAGAAATTAGGAAAAACTGCCGTGTTTTCAACACACCACCACCTTCCTCAAAATGAACTAATTAATTTATGAGTTTGATTATTACCCTTTCTTGTAATATTGTTTGTTGGACACTTTTATTTTATTTTTATCCAAACTTTTGCAGAAAGGATTATCGTTTGCCATAGAGTGCTTTCTTATGTTGATTTAAATCTCTTGTGGAAGCATGATGATCAGTAAAGAAGAGATGGCTTTGTGTTTGAGCTTGAGATGTCTTCAGATTTATTTGTTTGAGCAGCCTTAGGTTGATATACAAAGTTTTGAAACATGCGTCTTCTTGGATTGAAGATTTCTGCCAGAGTAAACAAATTAAAGATAAATAACCAAAGAGGAAGTTTTGCAAGTCAAATTGGGAAGCAAATCATTTTTTTTTCTTGGGGTAATGCAAAAAATCAGATTCTTTTTCACAAGAACAAACAATATTATAAGAAACCAAAGGGCTGTCTGAAGAAAATGTAAAATGTCAAACAGAAGAGATGATTTACATTTTACAGCTTTGCTTCTCAATTTTCTCCTTTGCTCTTTCGTTTTTCTGCTGTTTTCCCCTCTATTCAACAAATAAAATTCTAGTTATCAAAGTACGATAATCTAGCAGTACCTGAACAAATAAACTAAATGTTAGAGTTTAGATCGGTTAATGGATCATATTGGACCAATACCACAAAACCCTAATATTTCTCTATATATACCCTTGTACTCTTTTCCTAATTGATATACAAACTATTTTTCCCATTTTCACACTAAACAACTGAAGACAGCATGTAGAATATAAGAATTATTAAAAAGAGCTAGCGTTGTGTTCGAGTTTGCTGCATCTTCGAAGTTTGGCAAATTAAGTGAAGAGATATCAATTGGCATTTCCTATTCAGATTTGTTTGTCATGGGTGATTTAGGTAGGCTCATCATTTTCATTTTAGAACTGAGCTTCTCACGGGCTTGAAAATTTCAGCTTGACTAAAAACATTTATAGGCCAAGGCTTTGATAATTAAAACTATATCAGCATCAATTCATACATTTTATCAGCTTTTGCTACCACAGAAATATTCTCAATATTTTTGACGAACATATAATTCGAATGCAAATTTGGAACAGAATAGTCTCTGGTTTTTTGTGTAATAAAGATGAGAGGATGGGAAGAGAAATTGATACATTTTCAATAGTATCACATGGGCAAACAATTTATCATGTCATCTAATCACAAAACCTTGGCAAAGTATTTGATCATGGCATTTACATCATCCTTTGCATTGAAGAAAAAAAACCTCAGTTTTTCTCATCAAACTATTTCTTCCCAGTTTGTGACTTTTAGTATTAAAATAAAAGAAAAAAGATCATGAATAAAAAGAAACAATACACCTTGCTCTTTTCAATGAGACATTTATCCACCGATAATTGTATTGTAATCCTACTTCTCCAGCAGAATTGGGCAATAGAGCAGAAAATACTATGATATCTTTCTCACCACCTTGAAATTCATCAATTGAATTAACAGTCACAGAAAAGGATTCATAACCACCTTATTCTTTACCAAGTTCATCTTTTATCACAAGAACTTGATTAAGTATAAGGACATATTTATAATATAACTAGCTTGGTGGCAAGTTGCCTACTCTGCTGATCTTGTTCATCAGTGACAGTGTCTCTGTTCTTTTCTCACAGAAGACAGTGGGATGAACAAGGCCAGTAATATTAATCTCAGTAAGAAAAATGGGTGCTTCTCATCAAACCAATTTTTATCTGATTCATAACCTGCAGGATAAACCATGTATTGAAAGCAACATAGCTTGCCAGAATAAGTAGAGAGCCTTTGACCATCCAATCATGACTTTCATTCGATTTTTCATGAACATAAACGTTACAATTCAATATAAGCCAAGGTTCATCTATAATCATTTGACATTTAGCCTTTTCATGTAATGCTTTAGTTACACAAGTACCAGATGCTCATAAGATAGTGTCCAATCTTTCAGGCTTTGATCAGATGGTATATTTTATATAATTATAGTAGATTAAACCTAGAAATCATTTTTAACTCTGATAAAACCGGCGAAATATCCGCAAAGCAGCTGAGCCCATGACTGCAGCAGCAACTGAAGCGGTGATGGTAACACTGCAACAGAAGAACACACAACATTTATCACTTGTGATTTATAGGAAGTTGCTTAAGATAGCATGATAAACATTAATGCATTATTTCTAAATTAATATTAAAAAAAACCTACATCATGTTCAAATAAAAAAAATAAAATAAAAGTCATATGTTACCACAAATTGCCCGGCTCCTCTTTTTTCTCTTCATTCAGCTGTTTTGGTTTTGGTGCTGTTTCCATCCTGCATTTAAGGAATTAAATTTGAGTTTTCCAAGATTTTTAAATTAAGATGCTTATGATATCTAATCCACAAACACATTAAATTTTTTTTTTCAATAGTTTAGCTTACTTTATGGTTGAGCTTGATGCATCATTATTTTGATTACCCCAATTTCGTAAAGTATCAGTTTGCACATATCCTTCAGATTTGATTATTTGTGGATGTTCAGATTGATGCACAGCATTAGACCTACAAGAAAATATTTTGTGAAAATAAGAACATGATTAACTGATCAGTAACAGGAAACAGTAGGTATAGATTCATTTAAGAATTTACAATGTCTGACAGAAAATGCAAACTGGGAAACTTACCTTAAATTGCTTAACTTCTCATGTTTCACTACATTCTTTTCCTTTGGAGCTGTTTGTGCTCTGCATTGAACAAGTAAGAGTCAAATATATGAATAAAAATTTATGAATTTAACATCAAAGAACAATTTCACAACAAACAAAAATGAAGGCATTATGGAAAAGAAATTACGTTGTGGTTGAGCAAGGTGCAACATTAGAAATATAAATTGGCACATGATCTTCAGATTTGCTTGTGGAAGGATGATATTTCGGTTGATGCATCACGTCAGAAACATGGTTCTCCTTAGTTTGAAATTTTCTGCAGTTAACATGCAGAAAAGACAGCACAAAAATTTATTGTCCATGCAGTATGGACTAAATAAATTACTTAATATATTAATTTGTGTTACTTTCCTGATTTCTCTCATAAATTAAACATATATACAATTGTTCATCTGCCCCGCAAAATTATGCAACACTGCAAAATACTTGCCTTTTATACTCCATTTTTGGGTTGTTCTCCGTCTTTTTCCCTTCTGAAGTTTTGATTTTCCTGCATCCAGAAATTGCTATTTTTATTTTATAATCCAAAGTTCAGTAGTAGTGATGTTCACTTTTGAACTTCTTTTAATGATGATTTCACGATTTTGATAAACATCTTCTAATTGGAATCAACACACACCTCGAATCAGATTTCGGAGCTTCAGAAGTATTATCCACACTGAGCTGCAGGAACTGATTGGAAAGTACATGTATTTCTCCCTCATTGTTCTTATCAAGACTTTTAATCCAAACATCATTGGAAAGTGATTTTGATGTTGAAGGCCCTCCAGATTTCTGAAAAACGATGACAGAAGAGAATAAGATATTTGAAGTAACAGAGAAGCAGTGAAATTGATGCATCTGTTATTGTGCCATATGAACAAACAGCGTACTTATCTATACCTTCTCTTGTGTTTTACTGATATCCAAGGAATTCGTGTTATAAATCTGATCATTTATTTTACCAAAGCCATTGCAATGTTTTGTCATGGCATTCATGATGCTCTTATCATCCTTTGCATCAAAGAAGCATCCTCGATTTTTTGCATCACGAACTAATTTACTCCAGATAGTACCACTGCTAGATAATGTTGGAGCATTTCCTAAAATCCAAAGACAATGCCTGCAATTCATGGAAGCATGTCACATTACAAAGGCAAAAGTAATTCATGAATGTTCAGAAAAATTATACTTTGCTCTGGTCAGTGCAACATTTGTTCGTTGATGATTGTACAGAAATCCAACTGTTCCGGCAGTGTTCGACCTTACAGCAGAAAATATTATGATGTCCTCCTCACTGCCTTGAAATCCATCAACTGAATTAACTCTGACAGAAAAAAAATTTTGCCCATTATATGCTTTGCCGAGTTTCTCTTGAATTGCTGAAACTTGTGCAGTGTATGGACAGATGATACCAACACTAACTCTCTGTTTAGTCCTCCCACATTCTGCACAGAAAAAATGCAGAGTGATTAGTTTAGCAAATTGCAGCAAAAGAACAGGATCGAAACTAATGTTTGTTTACATACCACTGGCAAGTCTTCTGATTATGTCTGAAATAGCTGCTACTTCAACCAAATTTTTCTTGCTATGTGCCAAAGCATCGGCAACCTCATTTCCGAACTCGATATTGATAAATGAATAAGGACCAAACATGGGGCCAGGCAGAAAACATCTAGTTTGCTTCTTGTCAATAACATTCGGACCATCTGAAATTTGATTGTTATAAAAGCTGGCATTTGGGAATCGGCTTATCGAAGGGTGCATCCTGTACTGTACATTTAGAAGTTGCTTCTTGTAACCCAGTGAACTTAGCCTCTCAAATAGACTTCTTCCAAACAGTGCATTATCTGAGACCTGAGAGGAGTGAAACAGTGTTAATTGCAGACAATTAAACAAAAAAAAAGGGTATCAAAAGATGAGGAAACATTTGGACCTTGCTCTTCACCATTGCTGGTAATTGACATTCATCACCGATGAGAATTGCGTGGCGAACCACAGATAGCTGTAAAGGAATCAGTGTTTCGCACTCTTTTAACTGTGCAGCCTCATCAATGACCAACACATCAAGAGGTTTCATCCCCTTCACATTGTACAATTTTGAAGAAGAAGATGCTGTAGTGAACATAAGTGATGCTTTTTGCATGCAAAAATCTCCAATACCTCTTTTTGAACAGGTAGGAGGAAGTTTCAATCCTGACTGAAGTCTATACAATACTTGAAGACATCTTTCTTTGCTCTTTCTCAGCTCTGAAGTTTTAGAGTTATTGTTTAATCCACTGTCAGACCTAAAGGCTTCCACCAGATCACTGGAAGTAAAATTTTTTCGAAGAAGGCCATTGAATTCTTGTAGTAAATCAAGAAGCAAAACAATATCTCTAGAGCTTTCTTCAGCAACAGAAGCACTTGGCAAATGAGTTCTTAATGTTTTAAGACATTGACTCAGACTCCTTGAATTCTCCAAAAATTTTCTTCTCACAAAGTCTTCAAGAGTCATCAATTCCTTTCCGACATGGTCCTGATACAATTTGAGACAGTCCACAAAGAGCTCCACCATTGAATCCAGGCAATGCTTCCAACCAGTTTTTTGTGCAAACCATGGTATGAGTTTTTTCACACGATTATCCAAGAACACATCACGAAGATAATCATTGTTCTTCATCCGATCTTTATTCCCAAATAGCAACACATCTCCAAGTAGAAGAGCATCTTCTCCTGCAGCATTCTTTTTCTCTTTTAACAACTTCATATACCGTGAAGCGACTTCCATCACAGCAGTATTTGTCGGCGCACAAGTGAGCGTTCTGCATTTCATTTCTTTCAATATCCAGAGCAGAGCACCAGTTGTGTTCGTCTTTCCAGTTCCCGGTGGCCCCCAAATAAGATCAATTGAACATTTATCATTGCGTTGAGATGCCGATGCACAACTTAGTACTGCATTCTTTTGAGAATCATTAAATTTAAAAGCAAGCAACTCTTTTTTTATATTGCCAAGTCCATCATATTGCAGCACTTCCCTGTCTTTGAAAATCTATCATAGAACAATATTCATAGCAACAAGTTAAGCACATAATATGAAGTTGTTCAAGCTATGTAATTGAATTGCCAAGAAAAAAAAAAGGAAACTGTGCATACCGATGATTTAGTGTTGATAACCTCTTTAACAAGTAGCAAATTTCTTTTAGTAGCCAATTCAAAGTCAATTGCTCTCCACATACGACTTGATGTTGCAATATTCAGCAAGTAAACAGCAAACAAAGGGGTTTTACTGTTGCCAATATCACAAAACTGATCATTGTCTAAGCTTTTAGACAATGAGATATTATACTTATCAGGTGGCATCTCATCATCATCATCACCTCCCTTAGAAACAATAGCAATTCTATATGATCTTCCATTCTGTATTAAATCAGAAACCAACTTTGGTCTTCTATCAGTTAAGACAAATATGTCTCCTCTTTTTGGTATGTATATTTCATTCTTACCAACTGAAGCATTTTGCCGACCAATTTTAATATGATATAACAGTTGCTTCTCTGGACCGATCTTGTTAATTTCCAGAATATTAGTAAATGGAGCTTGTGCAATAGCTTCAAGGCAAGAAGCAATATCAGCACGTACTTCCTCAAGCATAGGAAAAGTATATGAATTCAGATAACTCTTCATAGATTCAAAAGTTAAAGGATTTTTCACAACCTGTTTAAATGCATAGACTTTAATCACTAATATTAATATCAAACATTTGAGATGGAAATAGTCTGAAAAAACAAAAACTAACCTTTCCCTTGAAGAGATCTCCATTAAATATATCATCAAGAGACCAAGAGAATATGAAGTCCGCAACCAAATCACCATTCCCTTCATTTCTCTTATTGTTTGCCATCCTTGATCTCACTCAACACACCATGAACCAATTCAGCTCCAAATGATCAAAGATATTCAGATACTGTGCCTTTAGACTTAGTGCAGAAGAAATAAGAGACATTGACTCCAAAAGACAAAGTCTCTTTATAGAAAGGAAAGGAAGGAGGTTTCCTACCATGAGAGTTTATGAGGAATCGCCACGTGTACTATGAAGTGAAAATAATTTGAATACACGCTTGTTTCAACACTGTGTTAACACGTTGTAGCTTGTGAATGGAATTCCAAGAAAAGAAGCACTCATATGAAGAGGTTCGAATCTTGCAAATGTGACGTTTGGTCATTTCCCACTACGTTGGGAACAAAGATCAAAATCATTAATGTTCCGGCATGCAAAACAACGTACGGAAGACGAGGGAGGGTGATATGAACTTATGATATTGTAAATATGAATAATGATTGAAAACATTATTGTGATTTATATTTACAAAATCGTGGTGGCTGGGCCGCTGATGGCCTTGTTTATAGACACCTCGGTCTATAACTGTTTTATTCGATTCTTTTAATAAATGTGATTTATCTATTTTATCAAAAGAAAAAAAATTATATTTACAAAATAACACCATAATGTTTTCAATCAAGCATGATCAAACAAAAATTACAAATCAAAAGCATTGTTTCCAGTCTAGATCCAATCCAAAGACTTGTACTGTTACATATAACGGAAGAAGACATAAGTTTGTATAATTATATCAGTGTTTACTTTGTAAACAAGGAAAAACACTTAAATGGAAGCAGCAGCAACACCATCAACTTCAACTCTGATTAGAATTTACTGCAGAGAAGAAACATGAACGTAAGGGAGTTGCATAATGATTGGAATGATATTTAACATGTGTGTTTATGCATTCATAAACTGTTTAATAATGGCAAACTAAGAAATTTTACCTTTGTGTTTCTTTAATTACTTATTTTACTTTCCATATATACTGTTTTCATCCTGCAATTGACAAAGAAAATTAAGTGAGTTTTCCAAGTACCAAATGCCAAATTTATCACAGGATGGATAGGCACAAATTAACCTTTCTTTAGTTTGATGTGCAACTTTAATCTTCTCTTCTACCAAAGTTTTTGCCCTGCATTGAAGAATAGAAGTGAGTCTTTTATCACCAATTTACCAATTTTTAAACTTGATATCAAACCATAACGAAATAAACTGATTAACAGCAAGACACAACATTTCCTTGTTATGCAGAATCAGAAAGAGTGGAAGAATGATCAGTAAAAAGAGGCTGACTTTGTTATTTTTGAGCTTGGATGTGTCTCCAGATTTATTTGTATGTGGAGGAGCTTTTGGTTGTTCTACAAGTTTTGCAACATGCGGCTGCTTGGATCTAACATTTCTCAAAATAAAACAAAATTAGATGATTTAGCAAGAAAGATTTACAAGTCTATAGGAAGCAAATTATTCTTTTCTGATAATACGAGAAATCCAGATTAAACTTCTTCTAAAACATCAAGTATTTTTTTTTTTTTTTGAAAAAGTGGATAAACCACTTCTATTAGAAAATAAACTGAAAACATCAAGTATTTTAGCAGATAAGAAATCAAAGGATCACCTAAAAATATAAATGTCAGATTAAAAAAAAAATTTACGTTTTATCAATTTGCTTCTCAGTTTTCTCTTTGTTCTTTTCTTTCTTCTCTGATTTTCCCCTGCATTTAACAAAGAAAAGTTGAGTTATAGCAGTACTGAATCCTAGCAATAATTGAACAAATAAACAAACAACCAAAAACAGCATGTAGAAGATTGGAATTAATTAGTGAAAAGAGCTGACGATATTGTCGTTGAGCTTGATGCATAATCAGAGTTCCACAAATTAAGAGAAGAGAAATCTATTGGCACTTCATCTTCAAATTTGTTCGCTGGGGGACATTTAGGTAGATGCATCATTTTAGATCTGTGCTTCTTGCCGGCTTGAAATTTTCTCCTTGATTAAAGTATAGAATAGGCAATGAAAAATATTTATAAACCAAATTGCTCATGGCTTTGATAATTAACATGTTATCAGTATCCATACATACATGTTGTTAGCCTTTGGTGCTTCAGGAGCATTCTCAATATTGTTTACCAAAACACTGTTGGAATGTGAATTTGGGACTGAATAACCCCTGGTTTTCTGAATAACAAAGACAATGAATTATTAGAACATATATGATACGTTTGTGACAGTATCACATGAAGAAACAATGTATAAGTTCTACATATACCTTGTCTTGTATCCTGTTGATATACTCGGGATTCTTGTCAAGCAAATAATCTAATAGATCAACCTTGCTAAAATATTCAATTATGGCATTATGAAAGTCGTCATCATCCTTTGAATCAAAGAATAAATGACGGTTCTTTGCATCAAGAACTATTTCTTCCCAGATTGTTTGACTTTTAATTAATGTTGGTGCATTTCCTAAAATCCAAAGACAATGTCTGCAATTTATGGAAAGAGGTGATTAAGTATTCAGAAAAAAAAAATCATTAACAAACAGAAACAAGATACCTTGCTCTGGTCAATGCAACATTTGTTCGCTGATGATTGTACATGAATCCAACTTTTCCAGAAGGATTGGCCCTCACAGCAGAAAATATTATGATATCTTCCTCACCACCTTGAAATCCATCAACTGAATTAACAGTCACAGAAAAGGATTCATATTCATTATACCCTTCACCAAGTTCGTCTTGTATCTCAATAACTTGTGCGGTATAAGGACATATAATTCCAACGCTAAGTTTCTGATTAGTTCTCATGCATTCTGCACATGGATACAGACAGTATAATGAACATAATTTCATGAAAGACAAAGAAGACAATTAAGATTGCTTACATATGTACCATTAAAAAGTCTTCTGATTATTTCTGAAACAACAGCTACTTCGACAAAATTCTTCTTGCTATATCCCAATCTATCAGAATCCTCCCATCCTGACTCAATGTTGATAAACGAATAAGGACCAAACATAGGGCCAGGGAGAAAGCATCGTCTGTGCTTCTCATCAATAACATTTGGACCATCTTCAATTCTTTTTTCATAAAACTTGGCATTTGGAAACTGGCTTATTGATGGGTGCATCCTATACTGCACATATAGCAGGTTCTTCTTAAATCCCATTGAACTTAACCTTCCAAACAGACTTCTTCCAAACAGTGCTGTCTCTGAGAGCTGTGAATTGTAAACCAACTCATTATATATGTCTTAAATCTCAACAACATTAGTTCAACAAAATGAGGACATTCATACCTTGCTCCTAACCATTGCAGGCAACTGGCATTCATCACCGATAAGAATGGTGTGCCGCACTCCAGATAGTTGTAGAGGAATCAGTGTTTCACATTCTCTTAACTGAGCAGCATCATCAATGACAAGCACATCCAAGTTCTTCATCCTCTTCACATTAAACAATTTCGAAGAAGAAGAAACTGTGGAGAACATATGTGATGCGTGTCGTAAGCAAAGTTCTCGGATACTTTTCTCGGAATAAATATCATGAAGAAGATTCAATCCTGACTCAAGTCTATGCAGGACTTGAACACAGTTGGCCCTGCAGTTTCTTAGCCTGGAAATTGTAGATCTGTTTTCATCCACAACCTCGCAGGCAGATTTGAAGACTTCCTCAAGAACACGGATGGAAACATTTCTGCAGAGAAGTCGTCCGAATTCTTGTAGCAAATCAAGAAGCACCACAATGTCTCTGGAACTTGCTTCTGAAATGAAAGCACTCGGTAGATGCATTCTGAATGTTTTAAGACAGTCACTCAACCTTTCTGAATTGAAAGAAAATTTTCTCCTGATAAAACTTTTGAGAGTTTCTGCTTCACTATTGTCATATGAAGCTGCCTCATACAATGAGAGACAATTTTCAAAGAACTCCAACATTGAACATAAGCAATAGCTCCAACCAGTTGTTTGTTTAAACCATTTTGCAAGCTCTTCCACGCGATAATCCAAAAACACATCTTGAAGATTATCACCAATGCTCAAGCTATCCTTATTACCAAACAACACCACATCTCCAAGTGGACAAGTACCAATTCCTTCGGCATTCATTTCTAGCAAGTTCAGATAACGCAAGGCAACTTCCTTCACAGCAGTATTTGTTGGTGCACAAATGAGTGTCCTGCAATTCATTTCTTTCAAAATCCAAAGCAGAGCAGAAGTTGTTTGAGTCTTTCCAGTCCCAGGTGGCCCCCAAACAAGATCAATAGAACATTTCTCACGGCTTTGAACTGAAGAAACACAAGCTAGTACTGCATTGCTTTGAGATTCATTAAGCTTAAATGAGTTCAAAATCTGTGGTATGTTGTCATCATGAATGTTGCCTACTACTTCAGCTTGTTGGTATTCACCTTCCGCTTTAAAAACCTATTGTAAATCAATACATATATATATATCAAAATCACACTCACTGTAAAAGTTCTCTAAAGAAAAACTCATTAGCCTCATACCAATGATTTATCATTGAAGATCTCATTGATAAGTGTCAAATTTCTTTTTGTAGCCGATTCGAAGTCAATAGCTTGCCATATTCTATTGTGGGTTGAAAAATTAAGCAAGTAGACTGCAAATAGTGGGGATTTTCCCTTTTTGATCTTGTGGTAAAGATCATCCTCTATGCTTCTTGATGCTGAAATAATAAATTCATCGGAAGGCAACCTATCCTCGTCATCTCCTCCCTTAGAAACAACAGCAATTCGATATAATGGACCCGGGATTGGAACATAAATGTTCCTTGGTCTCACACTTGATAATAAAATTATGTCTCCTCTCTTTGGAATGTATCCTTCTTCATTACCATCTAATAAATCATTTTGATGTTCAACAGTAATTCGATACATATGTTGCTGCTTTTGTTTGACATTGTCAAGTTCCAAAATTTGAGTAAATGGAGCTTGAGAAATAGATTGTAAAGAAGTACATAAATCAGCTCTCACTTCTTCAATCAAGGGAAAAGTAAATGAGTTCAGATAATTGCTCAGAGAATCAAAAGTTTTAGGAATCTCCTTAACCTGTTTACAGTGACAGAATTCCTAATGTGATGAGAAACAAGGAAAACAAGAAACAGATTATAATTGTTCTACTAAGTAATACATAAAAAAACATAGTCCTTGTTTTCTTAGGATATACTGAGAAGATGGCATTAAGAATGGATAGACATGCATGACAAACCTGTTCTTTGAAGAGAGATGTATTTCTCACTTGATTGACAGACCAAGCAAAGATCAAGTCCTTCAGATCAACATTCCCTTTTCTTCGCTGAGTCCTTTCCATCTTTCTTCCACTCTTTCAGTTGTATGTTCTCTTTCCCCAGATGGTTATCTGATCTTCTATGAAAATTGGTAGCACTAAGCAATGCATTGACTCAAGTCTTCATGAAAAGCAAAAAAGCTGCCTACGTCCAACTGTAGCGTGATTCTTCACGAAGCAATGAATTATTTCGTGTATTTTTCTTTTTATAAATTGGGTATTTGTTTTTTTTTTTTTTAAGAAACTATGATAACAAGCACAAATTTGTTGTCCATGCAGTGTTTTTAATTTATTAATTTATTTTATTTTTATAAAACCACTGTGCGTTAATTTAAAAAAAGCAACATGATAAAAAAAAAATTATGTTAAGAAGCCTAAAGGTGCTTTATGTGACAAGCAAACTGACGTGGCATAGGTATTGATGATGTGACAAATAAAGTGACTTGGCAAAAGCACGTGATGATGTGGCAAACAATGATGACAAGGATAATGATGTGGTTAACGCATTATGACATAGCGTATGAAGATATAAAGACTAGAAGATCTTGGCAATTCTCTCAATAATCCATAAGAAGAAAATATTATTTTTAGCATGAGTATTAAGGTAAAGGATCTGTCTTGAAGAGCAAGTTCATCTTAGATATGATTTAATCTATCTTCGATAAGATCTAAGATGATAAATCTATCTTTGCTAAACTCTTTTGAGAGGTCTATTTCTAAAGAGAGGATTAAATAATTGATTGGCATGATTATCATGAAGATTGCATAGAGCATAAGTTAGTATGAAGGCTAATTATGGATGGAGCTATTCAAGGATACAAGTCATATATTGTGAGATTTGATTGAAGATTTGAAGACCCAAGCATGAATGATTGAAGATCATGCTTGGAAAATATTGAAGGCTAAACTTAGATGAATGAAGATCAAGTTTGAGGATTTTTGTGAAGACCAAACTTGGACCAAGTTTGGAAAGGACCGGGAGATCTTTAGTAACCATCTTTGGTGAGATGGTTTCTCGCCTTGGTGGGTGCAACTCTCATTGAAATGACGTGAGGAAGGAAGCAGTTGCAGGTAGGAGGAGCTCGGGACGAGTCAACTACTATGAAGTGAACTGAAGAAACTGGGAGGGTTGAAGGTGTCATAAGTTCAGTTATAACTGGGCTAAAACTCAGTCAGGTTCAATAAGGTGGGCAGTGTTGCAAGTCCGATTATAACTAGTGTTGCAACATCTAACTTTGGAAGGTGTCTAGATTAAGAAGCCGCGGAGAAGTTTAAAAGAAGAAGATCTATTGTGACATAGGTACGTCTATATAAGATACCCTGCTTGAAGATTTAGGATGAGCCACGAGTGAAAGACCCCAAGGTGTGTGGGTTGAGGAGAATGGGCATCGAGCAATCTTAAAAGGGTTTTCTTTGTCATTGTATGAGTGAAAGAGAGTGTGTTGTACTCTTCAATTTTTTACCTCTTTTAGTGGATCATTTTCTCCCAGCTCGATCCCCAAATGTAGAAAAGATTGTGCTGAACTGGATAACCATATTGTATGTCTCCCTTATCTTGCATGTTTGATTGTGTGTTTTTCATTAATTGAGAGCTTGAGCAAATAATTATCACACACCTGCGGGTCTAACAAAAAACAATAATGTCATAGATTCAAAAAAGGATTTTAAAGATAAAAAAAAAAGCCAAAAATAATTAGTGGAATGTAATGGTTACTACTAAGGTTAAAATACAATAGTTTCCTTATTGTATCAGGAGAGTTTGTATTATTTGTTAGATGATTAATTAAGTAGATTTAATGATGATTAGAGTTGAAATTCTTACTTTGTTTACATTGATTGATGGGAGCTAAATTGGGAGATTACCATATTAATTGATTGATTGATCTAGAGCCAAATTAAGTTGGAGTCTATTTTTAGTTGATCAGAAGATTACAAAATGAGTTGATTGGTTGAAGATTATGTTTAATTGGAAACTATATATTATAGGTTGAATAAAGTGACTCCCAGTTTAAGCTGTTAGTTAAAAATCATGTTTGGTTCCTGCTATTGTGTTTAGTGAGTATAAGTTGGTTTTAAGTTTGGTTATTAATTGAAGATTATGTTGATTCCTACTGATGTGCTTGGTGAGTTAAAGAAAATTGTTTTCAGGTTTGGTCTAGATTATTAGAAGATTCAGTCATGTTTGACTCGCGCTCAACCAAGAGCTAGCTTTGATGGTGCTATAAATTCATATTACAACCTGCATGGTGACTCAACCATGTTTTAACATGTGTATTTAGGCCAAGTCATAACTCATCTCATAACACAATTGTAATACCAATTCAAAGTTAATGAAGAATCAAAACAAAAGTGAAAAGTTATAAAGGGACATTGATGGTAAGGCTATATCTCAAGGATTTAATGGATTGAAAGGCACGCAGGATGTGGTCAATGCATTAGTCAATCTTAAGAGAGAGCTTATTGTCCATGATAATTATATTGAAATGTTAAA
Organism: Dioscorea alata; assembly: GCA_020875875.1. Taxonomy (NCBI): domain Eukaryota; kingdom Viridiplantae; phylum Streptophyta; class Magnoliopsida; order Dioscoreales; family Dioscoreaceae; genus Dioscorea; species Dioscorea alata. The sequence goes on from CM037024.1 coordinate 20,225,607, forward strand.
GAAGGCATATCAGGTCATTGCCTGTTGGGACTGATTAGGGGTTGGTTAAGACGAAGTTTTTGCAATACGATCTCTTGTATTGATCACTAAATATCATTAGAATGTTGGTTACAAATTTGTAACGAAAGTAGTTATCTTTTAATATTATTGTACTCTTGTTTTGTCTTTTCTATTAGTGGATTGATTTTCCAAGCTTGGCCACATAGACATAAGTTTGTATAGCCTAACAACATTACGGATTTGTATGTCTATTTTCTTTGTTTGTGGAGTTTGTAATTGATAATTTAAAAATTAATAACCAACATCAACAAACAGAACTAATAATTAAAACTAACTTAAAAAAAATTATAATTAAGAAACTTAAAAAATAAAATAAGAGACTCCTGAGATTAACAATTTTCTTACGATTATTGAAGATAGTTTGCAGTCCTCATATTTTACTAGATCAATGTTGTATGATATATTTATTTTTATTTTATATCATTTCATGAGCTTTTTTTTATTTGATTTTAATTAGCTAACATGATAATTAGATAAAGTGAGATTGTAATTATTTACTGACTGCCACATATATCTTCTAACTAAACTAGCCAAGAAAATTTATAACAAAAAATAACTAAAATAAATTATAATTAAAAAACATAAAAAATAAAATAGGAGACTCTTGAGATGAACTATTTCCTTACCATTATTGAAGATAGTTTGCGGTCCTAATATTTTACTAGATCGATGTTGTATAATCTATTTATTTTTATTTTTATATTATTTCCTAAGTTTTTTTTATTTGGTTTTAATTAGCTAACATTATATATATATATATATATATATATATATATATATATATATATATATATATATATATATATTTGGAAAGGTGGATAAACCACTTCAATAAAATGAGAACAAAGTATAGAGGTTCAATAAAACAAGAACAAAGTATAGAGGTAAAAGGCCAACGCCACCAGACGGGGCACAACAACAAAACACTGAAAGAAAAAACCCCACATCCACTAGTAGTGGACACAAAAATCACCCAAAACCCCACAAGCACAACCGAAGACAGGAAAGAAACACCAATCGCCCCCCGAGACCTCGACACGACACAGAAAACTAGCCCATGTTTTGATCAATCGCTTCCTCGGCCATCAACGAGTCACCAAACTCCTTCGAGCGTTGCCCCAGAAAGTCCAAGCTTCGCCTAATGGTGGAGGAAGACTCACCAAGTGTCTCCCGAGTGCCCACTTCGATGCCCTGCCCCCCCCCCTGGTGAGAATTTCTGCTTAGTCGTCCACGGCGGCTCCGCTAAGTAACTAGCGTCCTCAAACCACTTTGAAGATGACTTCATGTGCCTCTTACTACGTTTGGTCACCGTTTACTTCTCCTCACAACCGAGGTGCACAGTGGGGTTATCCTCCTGAAGCCCTGGCATGAATTTCCTAAAATTCCGTTCAAATTCTGACACCAAATCGTCAGAATCAGACTCCTCAACAGGCGAAAATGAGTCAGTAGCATTGCAATCCTCCCGCCTCTCCTCTAAACCATTCTTGGACATGCACGAGTCTGATTCAATAGACTTGGCCGAACAGAGGGCCCAAACTCCAAAAAAAAATTTCCACATAAAACCCACCGGTGGCCCAACCGATGACATGACATCTTCATCAAAACCAATGTCCACTTAGGCCTCCATTCCAAGCTCCAAGGAGTCCTCAATCACAATATCCGGCCCACTAACCGGTCCAAAGACAATACCAGGATCCGGCCCAGGAACCAGGTCAGTTCCCAGGCCAGAAGCCTGCCCAGAATCCTACCCACCCACCGAAGAAACCACTCCTATAAAACCTGACTTAGTAACCCCATCTGGCCCAGCCCAGGTAAACTTCTTCTCACATACTTTGCCCACTTCACAGAGAATCAGACGATCCTCCCCCAACTCCCACAGGCCCGACCCATCTGAGTCTGATTTGGCCATCTCCACTAAGGGCTCGGCATCGCCAACGAGAGGGTCCCTGAAAGGCACGTGACTCCCGTTCTTCTTTCCCAGTAGCATAGCCTCGTCATCAGTACCCCTATCACCTGCCTCCACGTCAACATTGGGCGTGTGAACCTCGACCAAAGGCATCCCTCCCTCGGTCCGTGCACCCATACGCCCATCAGGACGAACCAACTAGCTCTCGACAACGCGTTGCCTCGGGCCGCCGATTCTCGGTCCGACATCACCCATCTGTCCATCAGTTCGATCCGAAAGCGCCGAGCGACCATCGGTTTAACGCCGACTCTCACCACGATGAGGAACCGGCGCAGCACCGCCGCAGTGGGAGCGAGGCTCAACCAAACCATGCACCGACTACCCGGCCCAACCTGGGAGCAAGGCTCAACCAAGGTCTGGGCCTTGCTGGAGTTCATCACCGGAATGTAACCAAGATCCTGATGGGAGCTGGGCTCGACCAACGCTGGAACCCTATCTTGGCCTACAGCAATCTCGCCATCATCCTCAGGCGGACCACAACGACGTAAGACATCACCACCTTCCTTGCATGCATCCACCAACCCTACAGCACCATTCTTCCCTTTAACCTCGCTTGAGACCTCGTGCGTGAAGCGGTGGAGAGAAGTAGCACTATCCACTGTCTCCCCCCCCCCCCTAGCCGAGCGATTGGGAAGCACATAGCGCCCCCTATCCCGTTGATAGACTGGAAAGCACATAGCAGCGACTAGTGCCCCCGACTTCCTAGCAGCACATAGCGCCCCCTCGTGGGAGCCATGCTCAACCACAACCTGAGGTGCCGTCTTAACAAACCCGATCGTCGTTGTCACTAGCTAGGCACTCCGTCATGACGGAAACACACTTCCATCACCACCGGGACGGAAGCAACGCTCCACTGTCCCACTTTTAAACTGGCTTGTCGACGAACCCTTCTGGGCCTGCTTGCCCTTCTCAGTCCCCGGAATTTCATGGGTATAGCGCCGCACCGGACGATGTGCCTCCACAGCAACCGGAGGCAACTTTGGTAGCACATTCTGACCAAAATCCCGCTGCGCCGCACCAAAAAACGGGGCACAGGAGTTGCGACCCGCAACCCTACCCTCATCCGACGACATCGTCATCCTACTTGGGCATCACGGCATGATGGAAACTCAATAGGTTTGTAGACGGCCTTCCCGTCTGCAATGAACACAAGTCGCATGTTTAGTCCTGCCGGCGAAGAAGTTCGATTGTCATCGTCGTTGTCTTCATCCTTATCATCCTCTTCAAACACCAACGGAAATGCCCAGCCGTCCTCCATTCATTAGGATCCTGCACACCAACTTTTACCACCTGATTCTCTGTGATTACAAATTTTGTGATGGCATACATAACATGATAATTAGACAAGGCGAGGTTGTAATTATTTACTGACTGCCCATATATCTTCTAACTTCTGCCATGTTGTCAAGACCACGGTACATCTATTCCTATAATGCTCCTACGGCATAGACTCTCTCTTATATATTTTCCAACCTAAGCCTAGATGGAAGTCTGACTAGGAGCTCAGACACTGAGACATGTGATCACCTTCTGGAGGCCATTTTCTGAAATATTTAATCTAAAACAAATAATTACATATCCAATCATTGCCTCCTTTCATCAATTTCAATTTTAACCTAATTAACACCATGCTTTTGTTCTCTTTTTTAATACTTTCTTTTGCAAAGACATCTAATCACTTCTTGTGATTACGGTGTTTCTGTATGTTAATATTATGATTTTTAATTAGGCTGCATCTCGATCACTTCTTATATTGTTTTTCAATAAAAAATTATAAAATAAATTTAAAAATATGTATAATGAATTATCATATGTATCAAACAGAATTGGATGACTCAATAACCCTATTATTTTTTTAAAAAAAATAGATTTCAATATATTGAAATCATTCACCAACAATTTATTTTTTATTTTTTTATTTTTTATTTTTTATTTTTTATTTTTTATTTTAGTCTAAAGTCATACCAGCACGAATAGCTTGGTCTCCACAAGATGTTTGAAGCAAGGTTAGGTAAGCACAACACCAACTATTAATTAGTCATGAATTGCACCAAGTCAAGCATCCACACATTTTTAGTTCCTTCAAATTTAAGAATATTAACAGTTAATATCAAGCATTTAATATAACAAATTGCTTTCAACTATAGGCGTACTTTTTTATTCAAATATACAACAAGTAGTTATCAATCCACCTAACCAAACTCCACTTTTCTTTATTTATTTTTTCATTTATGCTTTTTATCTTTTTTACTCTCCTTTCTTTATGTGCAATTGCCATTGATTCTTTATTCTTTTAAATAATGAGAGTTTATGGGTAAATTCTTGATTAGACTTAATTAGTGCCCAATGAAATTTTTACATGTGAGATGTATGGTTAAAGAAAAGTTTTAATAATCAAAGTAAAAAAATAGAAAAGGAGTGGATCAAGAGCAATAAGTTCCATCAAAGAGCATGATACCTCCGGATGTAAGACAGGGCATGATGCTTACTCTATGAAAACTGACATTAGAGCCTTTATGGGATAATGGTTAAGATTGACATAGAAATAGCTTGTGATAGTTTAGAATGGAATGTTATTCTTTTCATACTTAGAAAAATGAGATTCTTTAAAATCTAAATTTTTTTTTTTAATAAATACATGTCTCTATGCTTCTAGTGTCTCTTTTCTGATAAATAGCCTATCTAATAAATGGATTAATGCTCGTAAGGGTGTCAAATAAGGGGATTGTATCCCCCTATATCTCTTTATTCTTATGTCTTTGAACCTTTATGTTTTTATTAACTATGCCATGCAATTGAATATTATCCGCGAATTTATAAGATCTCATATATATATATAGGTTCAATGTATGTGACTTCTTCAGTTTTATTAACTGTTAATTTTACAATTTTTTAATAAAATATTATTAAATAATAAATATATATATATATATATATATATATATATATATATATATATATATATATATATATATGAGAACTTATCATCAAAGTTGGGCTAGCCCACCGGATAAAGCATTTATTTCTATGCGGAGTTGTTTGTTCAAATTCCATGTTCATAATTATTGGAGGATCTCTCACTGTAGTACTTTATTTTTTTTAAGATAATATATAATTTAAGGACTCAAATCAGCCATCAACCTCATTTTTTTTATTTTTCCTTTTTTTAATGTTTTTTTATCTAAAGACTAGGACTTCATAGTTTGGTGCCCACATCATGCTTGGAAAGAGTATCCACACATTTTTGGTTGCTTCATGTTTAAGAACATTGAGAGTTCATGACAAGCATTTAGTATGGCAACTTTGAAAAAAGAAAAAAAAAATTGATAAACCACGTGCCAAAATAGTAGAGAAATTATGTAATATAACAACTTGGTTTCAACTATACAAGTACTTCTATTAAAAAAAATATATATAACAAGCTTTAACTAATCCTTTAACCACTCTACTTCTATATTTAGTAGCAAGTCAATGTTTTTTTTTTTCTTTTTTCTTTTTTCTTATGTACAAAAACTATTTATCTTTTATTTTGTTTTAATATAATATATTGAAAACAAACTTTTTAATAAATAATTCAGTAATATGCCATATAGCTCTCTAATTATTTTAAAATCACTTTTTAAATATATTTCACTAAAAAATATTTTATGAGAATTTTATTTATTTCACTTTTCAAGCAATAAAAGTTTAAGGGATATTTATACGAGAGTTATTTATTCATATTTTATTTTTCATTAATTTTATTATAAAATAAATAACATAACAAAAGAAGTTAGAACCCTCTTTATGTATATATATAACTTTGAACACAAGGAAACTTTATGATGTTTTATTTTTTTAATTCTTACTTTTTTCACATCTTATTTTAATTTTTTATATCTAATTTTAAGCTTTTTAATTTTCTTTGAATAAAGTTATAATAATTAACCATCATTGAGCCAATTTCTTTTATTAAGTTTTTTTTTATTTTCCATACATTTAAAACAATCATAGACATACACATAGTTTTTTTTTTTTTTTTTTTTTTTTTTTTTTTGCCGAGATGAGCGGCCTAGCCGCTAAGACAAGAGCGTGCACAAACCTCGGCGGAGCAAGTGGGAGCGGGGCCCGTGCACACATGGGCGCATGGACCACCCGCACACAACCACTACTCACACTCCTAGAAATATGCTCTCACCCAAGATTCGAACTCTCACCACTTGTGAAGGGTTCTATTGGGGACCCAGCTACCAATAGACCACTTGGTCGTTGATAGACATACACATAGTTGATAATTGATTGTCCGACCATGTTTTGGTTGAGATTTGAACACATATTATCCCCAACACAGAAATGAGATGTCTTAACTATTGGCTAGCCCAATAGCGGCTCTCTTTTATTAAGTGAAAATCAATAAACCACATAAAAGTTGAAGGAAATTTGAAAACCATTTAAATGATTAATCATATAGATATCACAGAGCTTCACATTTGGCCCAAGAACTTTAGGCAGAAAGAAAGCCCATTATAGGCCCAACAAAAAGACAGATCCGGCCCAATTCATATCCAAATCATAGGCCCAAGATAGTCCACGTCACACACCATCCTACCAATGCATGAACTGGTAACGGTCCTTTATCATCCACGTGTCACTCCACTACTCGTCCACGCACTCCACGAAGACAAAAGAAAAATCACTCACAGGATAAGCTCTACATATCTAATGAAGTTCATCAATGGCGTCCCTTAGCTCCTCTCCACACACTCACCACTGCCCACAGCCATGGCCATTTGGAGCTCTGACTGGCCTCTTCCTCCTCTCCCACCTCGCAAGACCCTCTTCAAAACCTCTCTCTTCATCTCCATCTCTCCAACTCCATCCATCAACCCTTTTGCCACTCGGAAATCCATTTTCACCAACTCCTCCAAACCTTCTTCTTCTCCTCCTCTCCTTGATAACACTCCCAATGGACTCCAACTCATCCAACTCCCTCCCATTTCAGACCTTCAAATCACCACTGACTTCATCCATGGCCTTTGCCAGAATTCCACCACTGAGTCCATTGCCTTTGATTACTACCAGAAAGCAAAACAGCAGCCACAGTTCAAGCCATTGACCCAAACTATGAACCTCTTGATCAAAACTCTCCTCAAATCTAAGCAATGGAGCTCAATCTCAACTCTTGTTCATGATTTCAAAGTTTTCAGTGTGTTTCCAGGGAGGCTCACCTACTCTAGATTGATCACCAGCTGCATAGTTTCAAGAAAATTCAAACTCACAGAGTCTTTGCTTAGCATTGTTGAAGCCAAGGAAGAGATTGCCGTCTCTGCTTTCAGTTCAGCAATGCGAAGCTATAACAAGCTACATATGTACAGCAGCACAGTGATGATCTCCAAACGAATGAAAAGCTCTGGCATTGCAGTGACTCCCAGAGGCTACTTGTACATTATGAAGGCTCACCATATGCTTGGGAATCCTCAGATGGTGCTTTCTCTTTTCAATGAGTTTGAGGCAAAGAACTGGAAATTCCCAGAATTAACTGCTAAGATTTATGCAGTTTTGTGTGATTCATTAGGAAAGTCAGGGAATGCTTCTGAAGCTCTAAGGTACTTCAGAGATATGTTGAGCAAAGGCATTCCTCCAAACCACTCCTTATATGCTTCACTTATCTCCTCATTTGCAGTGATTAGAGAAGCAGAGATGGCAGAGAGTCTCTTCCAGGAAGCAAAAAATAAGGCAATGGTGAAAGATCTGGCTGTGTTTCTGAAATTAGTAGTTATGCATGTAGATGCTGGTTTAGAAGAGAAGGCAGTTGGAGTAGTAGAGGCAATGGTGGAGATGAAGATATGGGTAACAGATTGCATTCTTTGTGCCATTGTTAATGGATACAACAGAAGAAGAGGACTCAAGGCATCAGTGATGGTTTATGAGAGATTGATTTCCTTAGGATGTGAACCAGGACAAGTGACATATGCTTCCATGATTAGTATATATTGGAGACTAGGCCTTCCACTAAAAGCAGAGGCTTTATTCTTGGAGATGATGGAGAAGGGATTCAATAGGTGTTTGGTTGCTTATTCCACTATGATTTCAATGTATGGAAAGCTTGGAAGAGCGAGTGATGCAATGAAGCTTTTGGCCAAGATGAAAGAAATTGGTTGCAAGCCTAATGTTTGGGTTTACAATGCTCTTCTTGACATGCATGGAAGGCTTGTGAATCTCAGGCAGGTAGAGAAGCTATGGAAGGAGATGAAAAGGCGAAAAATCCAAGCTGATAAATTCAGTTATACAAGCATTATTGGAGCATACAACAAGGCTGGGGAGTTTGAGGAGTGCATCAAGTACTACCACGAGTTCAAAATGAATGGAGGGAAGTTAGACAGGGCATTGTGTGGGATCATGGCTGCAGTTTTCTCAAAGAGTGAGAGGATAGATGAGTTGCTAAAATTACTGCAGGAAATGAAAACAGAGGGAGTGATGTTTGATGAGAGGCTTTACAAGTCTGCTTTGAATGCTCTCAGAGATGCTGCTCTTCATCTTCAGGTGGAATGGTTTCAGAAAAACGTTAGTTTTCACAAGGATGAAACTTGAGCAATTCATTGTCAGGTAAAAGTTATTGCTGCATTAATTTTCAGAACTAGCATTGCATTAGTGAAAAAGAAAAAAAAAAACCCATTTCTTCACTGAACTCACAAGTATGTTCTAGTATGTACTCTACCCACACACAAACACACACACACACACACAAGGAACAACAGTGGATAAACACAGAGCATTTCAACCAAACAAAAAGGTCTGTTGTTGTTCAGAGGACATCTTAGTGACTGGAGGTTTCTTTGCAGTAAGTGTTTTCAAAGGTTTCTTTGTAGAGGGTGCTCTCTTGCTGTCTAAACCATCTGCAAAGCTCTTGCAAGACTTGAGCTTCTTCAATGGCCTCTCAGGTTTCACCAAATCCTCCAAATTTCTCACACTTGCTAAAGATGTGAATGACTGGGACTTCCCTTGAAAATGTTTTGAAAGACCTCTTTTCATTGGAGGAAGTTGTGCTATGAGAGAAGACATCTCTAAGAAGGAAGATGAAGCTGCTCCATCCTCCAAAAACTCAGAAGATGAAGAACATGTCAATGTACTGCTTGAACACTCTTCATCAGAGAAAGAAGAAGAAGAAGAAGAAGAAGACAATGAACCAAGCTCATCCTCAACCTCATCATCCATGGTCCCATGCTTGCTTTGTAGCTTCAGAGAAGACTTCATTCTCATCACCATGCATGCTCCTTGAGCTCTAATGAAGATGAAGAAGATCACAAATATTCCATTGGTCAATCAATGAATTGTCAAAAAGCTGGTGACTTAGTATTTATTATGAGATTCGGTGTTATCCACTTGCTGTTGATGGTAGTACAAATCCAACGAAGACAGTGGATAAGAACTCCACATACTTTCCACACAATCTCTCTTATTTATTTATTAAAAAAATTAAAAAATATGTGGACTTGCAGGGCTGGTACTTCTAATTATAAAGATTGCAGGGGTGTAGGTGTGAAAGTTACTAACTTAACAACCAAACTTATGGCTTGGATTAATCCCAAACTTATTAATTTATTTAGCTAACCTGACAACAATGATTGATGGAAAAATGGCATGTATGATCTGTATTGATGAAAGCATCAACCAAATAAATTTTCAATATTTTCTTTTATAAATATGAATAAGTCATAATTAATTCATTGGGAAAAACAGATTTTCCCTCTATATCATAATTTGTATTTGCTTTGACCTCTATATGTGTTGTTTCTCTGATTGTCTTTTCATTTCAATGAAATAGCAGTTCATTTATTTTATTGAATTTTTTTAAAAAAAATTATATCAATTTTTTATTAGTCTATATATTTTTTTAATAAAATAGGTAAATCAGATTTTATTGAAAAAAAAACAAAAAACAAAAAAGACTTGAATACCCAAATAAAAAGTCTATTAGTGGTAAAAAAACACAAAATATAACGAACACAATATTAGGCCCAGCTTCTTTATTGAGCCCATAAAAGCTCAACTTGAGGTGGGCAGCCCGGCCAAACTTAGCTAGATCCAGGGCTACATTAATTATTAAGATGATAATAGCATATAATTAACCAGAATTTTAAGAAATTATACAGGTTTATGGTTTATGTTGAGATCATATAGACATATAAATTCATTGTAGCAAATGATGAAAATGGATATAGACATATAAATTCATTGTAGCAAATGATGAAAATGGATAACTTTAGCTATATTTGTACTATTCACAAGTTGTTCATTGAGTCCCTATGACAGGAGTCGTATTCTCTACTCCTCAATGGTTGCAAATGAGAAGAATTTACTATTGTGAGGTTATGGTCTCTAATATATCATCTTGGGTGCGTATGACAGGTCATCATTACCCAACGTGTTAACTAGACACTATATCGTAAATTTCTAAAAAATCATTAAACTATTGTAACTAGTGCATTACTATACATATTTGCCTCTTGTGACAGCCCATTTGTGGGATTGCACTTGAAGCTTTTGTAATATACATATTAAAGTGTGATATCATATGAAACAACTTGGATGATTACTGATTAAACTCATGTTTGAACTTCTTTTCTCACCATCCATTCACTTTTAATCAGCCCACACTAAGTCTCCAATTTCTCTATTAACCAGGTCGTATTAGTTTATCATTATTTTTTAAATTTATGTTTTTATATATAGAGAGAGATGGAATATAAAATAATATTGAAGTTTCATCAATCCATTCTATTACCATTCTAATAAAGTGCTGCATCCATATTAAATATCTAATCTCATCTTTGAAAAATACTACAGTGGCACTTTGATTACTTTTCTTCATTTGAGTTTTTTTTTTAATAAAGTGGATAAATTATTATTTTATTAAAAACCAATAAGAAGTACTAAAAGTATAAAAAAAAAAAAAAAAAACAGAACAACAATACAGCTGAATTCTCACTAGAAGTGAAAGACTTAGTAAAACAAGAAAAATAGAGCAGTTGGGAAGCGAGACGTCCATCTGAAGTCACAGAACTGTCCGAGTGCAAGGTGGAGTTGACCACTTCTTCATTACTTCTTCATTTGAGTATTTTCAAAAACAGTCGATCGGATTGGTGTTAATCTATATATAATATTTTTATCAAAAAATTAAGTCTATTTTTATATTTTAATGCAAATCAAAATATAAAATATTTATCATGATCAACATAAGGATAAGAAACACAATAATTAATTTAAATTTAAAGCTTAAACTACATCAATCTAATCTCAAAATTAAAATTAAAATTAACATTATTATCTTATTAAAAATTTCCTAAGCAGCAAGCTTTGCAAGGCAACGATGCACAACCTTTCTTTAAAAAATAAAATAAAATAATCTTGTAGTTGTTTGCCAGTTGCCACGCATGCATGTGTTGTGGTGCCGTCCACCTTTTCTTCTTTCCCGGAACTGCATGGGAAAGTGTGGTGCGTCATGTTTGTTATGAGTTACGTACCTTGAGAGAGCTTTGCCGGAGAATCCGAGAGCTGTGAAGGAGAAGAACTGAAGGAGAGAGCGATGATGATGGAAGAGTGAAGACGGATGAGGAGAGGAATAGAAATTAGGAAAGTGAAACCAATACTTGTCCTGGTTTTTGAAAAATAAAAAATAAAAAAAAATAATTAATTAAAAAATCAGAAAACCGGGTTTTTTCCGGTTCCGGTTCAACTAGGCGGTTCACCGGGTTTATCCGGTTTTGACCGGTTTCAAATTTGGTCAAAAATTAGTATTAACCCGGACCGGACTGCGGTCCAGTTCCTAATTTTTCCAGTCAGACCAGCCGGTTCGGTCCAGTTTTAAAAACATTGGTTATGACATAATTAAGAACAATAAAATGGAAGCAATAAAAAGGAAAAGATATATATATAGGACAATTGCTAACCCTCTTTAGAGTCTTGAATCTAGATGCATATTTAGTTACAAACTTATCTATTCGTATTTGGTATCTGGATTTTCGATAAAGTTTTTTAATAAGTGGTGAAAGTTCAATTCTCGAATAAGAGCACATTTTTGAGAAATGTGAGCGGTGGTTGTGTGCAAATGGTCCCAGCACGAGCGTAAGCCCACCCTCACTTGCTTCACCAAAATATGTGCATGCCCATGACTGATTAACAAGACTTTCAAGCCATCTGTTCTGTGTCAAAAGGCCAAAAAAAAAAAAAAAAAAAACCTTACAACCGTTTGCACATTTCTCACGTATGTTCTGAAGAAATCGTGTTCGGTTTTAAATGAGAAAGTGTGGTGCGTCATGCATGCATGGATGGTATTACGATTAATTCACCTGTTCTTAATTAGTTTGATTATATATCAGAAATAACTCATGAGGAGAAGATGTATTAATTAATAAATAGAAAATCTGTTCTAAAAGCTTGAGATCTTGAGTCAATATTAATAACTCTCTTGTGTAATACTACTTCTATATATGAACCACTAACATTGTGGTGCAAACTATACAAATACATCCATATATTCCAGAAGCTATTAGCTAATATTTACTGCATATATATATATAATCTTTATTTCACACTTGACAACCTTATCACATAGAATTCATCAAGCACTAATTAAAAATAGAAACAATTAAAAACATATGATCATCTTCTACAACAACAACTTAAAGCTAGCTACTCTCCACCATCTCCACTCCATGGCCACCAGATGAAGCTCCCAACTTCTCCTCCTTCTCCTGCTGCTCAAACGTCTCATATAACGGAGCATGCTTCGTCTCCGGCAACCACACTGTCACAACCCCACTAAAAATAGCCAAAACTCCAAACACCAAGAAGGACAACGCCGGACTTAACCTCCCCACCACCACCAGCACCGGCGCTATTGCCCCACCAAGCATCAAAGTCTGTCTCAACATCGACACCGCAAAGTTCCTCACGTTCGTCGGAAAGAGCTCAGCACAATAGATATAAAGCACATCAAACGCCGTCGATGCAGTCATGAAGCCCACTGCTTCCAACCCTAACTGACCCCAACTATGCTTGGACTTGTTCTTCTTTGCAAAAAGAATACAAAGAATAGATGAAACTCCGGCGAGGATCGAAGCAGAAGAGAAGAGCACACGACGGTCCATGCAACCCAGCAAAACACTCCCAATGAGAACAGCTGGTATCTCCATTAGAGCATTCGCTGCTACAGTGTAATAAAGGTTGAAGTTTAAGTTCTCCACGTTGAGTTGAACGCCGTAGTAGACGAAGCCAACGCCGAAACCAGCAACCATTAGTGCAACCATTCTTTTTGCAGCCCAGCTCACAGACCATAACTTCTTTGTTTTAGTTGAGTTAACAGTGACGGAAGGGTTGATGATGGTTAGGTTTTTTGGTAGCTTGTTTCCATTGAACTTGGCGAGCTTGTTCAAGACTTGCATGGCTTCATCTGTTCTTCCTTTGAGAATGAGCCAGCGTGGAGATTCAGAGATGAAAGGTGTGAGGAAAAAGGAGTAGATGAGGGGGAAAAGGGAGATTATCCGGTATATATTTCTCCAGGAGGTTCTTGACGTGTAGGCAATCAAAGGGAGGGAGAGAAAGCCAAGAGCATAAAAGAAGAAGCCATAGTTTCCTACTTGGCCTCGCCATTTCCTGCCAACAACTTCAGTGGAGAGGACAAGACAGCAGATGCCAATACCGGAACGGGCAAAGCCATTGGTGAAGCGGAGAAAAGCATACACCCAAACGTTGGGCGAGAAGGATGTCAAGAAGCTTGTTATCGCCGTGAGAAGGCATGACAACACTATAGTCTTTTTCCGGCCGAGATACATGTCAGCCAGTTGACCTTGTGTTATAGATCCTGTATTAAAATAACTCAAAATTAAACACATGCTCTGCTCTTTAATATCATGATGATAATTAAAATATAGAAAGAAAAAAAAACAATACCAAAGAGTGAGCCAATGAAAAACAAGGAGGCAGGGACACCAGCTCTGAACTTGTGGCCACAAATGAGAGCCCACTCAGCAATGGTGGAGCTCTTATGACCTCCAACCCAATCCCAAGTCCCAGGAGCAAGCCCACACATTCCTGCACTCAAAGAGCACGAAGATGAAGCTGCCACCTTGCACTTCCATGCAGGCTGAGCATCAGCGAATACAGTAACAAGTGTGCTATGAGCATCAAACACCCAAGCTAGTGACACTAAGAACACCTGCAACAACTGAGACAACCCAAATGATCCTACATGTTGTTCTATGATCTCATTCACTGTGAGCTCCAAATTAGTACCAGTGTTTGTTTCATTATCCCCTTCTTCTATATCTTCCACATGTTTTTTCACCTCTATCTCTTGATCATCTGCCATGTTTGGTCTGTATAACTTCCAAATCTAGAGGAGATCACTTTATATATAGGAGGGTTTAAACTTAAAACGGCTTGTGAGACAGCATTGTATGGCATCCACCACCTTTTTATTTATTTTATTTTATTTTTTTGTAGTGTTTGCCACCTTGTGGTATGTCATGTGAGTGGAGACGTTTAAGAATTGATTAGCTTAGCCACATTTGTCCGGAATTGGAAAAGGTAGTGCGTGACGTGTCATTGCACTTTGTTTGTTGTTGGGGTTGCTCTATCTTGATAGAGATGCTAGGGATGCTAATACAAGAGGAACACACTCACATTGCCATGCATTTTTCCACATCAGTTGGAAAAGAATTGGAGCAAGGAAAAAGGTTTGGCTCATGAGTTTTAGGGGGCGTTTGGTTGGATGTAGTTGAAAATGCATTGGATTTGCATTTACAAATCCTTGTATTTGAAAATTCAGTAGAGTCAAATCCAATGTTTGGTTGGATGTATTTACAAATCTTGGATCACAGAATTTTATGTTTGGTTGGAGGGATTTGGAAATTAGGATTTGAAAAATATGTGTTTGGTTTGATGTATTTTTACCTGGATGATATGTTATGGTCACTCATGGTGAGGTTACCCCCACCCTGATATTATAAATAATTAATATATATATATATATATATATATATATATATATATATATATATATTATAAGATATAAATTTTATTTTATGTAATTATAAATTCAAATTTCAAATATTATGAGTAATTAATATAATTATTATATACTTAATTTATTATAATAAAATATACAATATTAATTATTTATTAAACTAATTATTTTAATTTAATATAACAATTATATACTATATTACTAATATTAATTATGCTACAATTATATTAAATTTATTTATATATTATAATGTTTCAATAATTACGATAATGTCTCCCCTGACCTTAAGAAATTGTGTGCAATAACGCGATTGCGTTGGTTATGACCTATGGTGTGCAAAAACATTAACAATTGCTCCTCCACACTCATGTGCAATGTATCACGCAAAAGACCTTTCCGACGTAATATGTAACATAGGTTAAAAAAAGTGGATTTGTTCATAAGAACCATATTGATGCTAGTGGCGTCATTCCCATCTATCAACCTAGCTAAATAATTTTTTCTTATTTCAAATCTTTCACGTGATGGTTCTCTACAAATTTTACGCCTTTTCTTTCGCAACCATAGTAACATGGCATAGGCCACAGCTAAAATTGACACTTGTAATAGGTATAGTTCATCATCATCTTCAAAATGGTCCATCTAATAAAAAAAAAAAAATATTTAGAACATGAAAAGAATCAATCAAAATAATAATTCAAACAACAACATTAATAACAACAACAAATGACATGTTCAAGCAACATCAATAATAACAACTACAAGACTATGACATCAATAATTAATTCCTATACAAGTTCAAGCAACATAACGTTAATAAAATGAATAAATAACAAGAAGTTCAAGCAACATCAACAATACAATGACATCAATAAATAATACATTAATAATAAATTCCTATACAAGTTCAAGCCAACATCACCAAGACAATGACATGTTCAGGCAACATCAATAATTAATCCCTATACTAGTTGAAGCAGCATCATTAATAACAATAGAGACCATTATCAACCATATCCATACCTAACATTACTTTTACTTGTTAATTTAAACCAATTCCATATTTAAAAAAACAAACAAACAAAAGCTAAATCTGGTCTCTATGTCAAAATAATAGACAAAGAATCCATGTGAATTTTGAATATACTATATTTATGTAAAATAATATTTTTTAAAAATTAAATCATTTTCTAGTAAAAAAACAAAGATTAAATATTATGTTGTTTTTATAACAAGTGAAATAGGGTGAGGCTGTATTATGTGTTTGGTATATTTAGAAAGTTCACTTGACTTGGTTAATTTGTTTATATTTGTTAAAAAAAAATTGAATACAAATACTACATCTAAATGTGCATTTGTTCTTACAAAGTCTAAAAACCTTAACTTAATTAATTTAGTGTAAAAACATAAAAATATTTTGTATTTCTGAAGTGCATACAAGTCATGCCAGAAACTATTCAGACAAAAAAAAGCCCCTATCAAACAACTCATCATGCCAATCAAGCTGGTTCTTTATCTAAATTTCAATAGTTGACAAAAATTATTCATCCCAATCTATCACATCATCATGAACAAAGATGAACAAAGAAATCTAAATCAAACCACCCATGTTCATAATACATCTCCTTTACCCAGTTCTTTCAAACGAGAATCTCCACCCTTAGTTTCTCTCTCACTAGTCCAGGAGGGCAAGCAACTAATGCATGCATTCAATTAGAAATAAAGAAATAAACAAATCCAAAGCATCAACAATTTAACACAACAATGGCAAAAGTTGAAAAAGCATCATCCCTAACCTGGTGAGCACAACAAGAGGATGAAAAAGAAAGGATGATGATGAAGCTCTGGATGCTGGAGGTTGATGAAGCACAATAATTAAGATCTGAGATCTAAAGAGTAAAGAGAGAAGAATGGGCTGAAAGTGGGAAAGGTGGTGATGAGATGCAATTACCCTAGAAGAAGCCTCACATGAAGAAGACTGAAATCCAGTCAAACCTCACGTGAAGATGTCTCAAATCCAGCCAAGTTCAGTATTTGGAACTACGTCCAATTTGGACGTAGTTCCAAATTCACCCACACACAGTACATGAGTAGTTTCAAATCCAATGAACTTTTTAAATCCATCAAACCAAACAAGTTATTTTGAGAAACTTTGTAATTCCAACTACAAAAATTTTCAAATTCACCAAAACAAACACACCCTTAAAGTTGAATCAAACTTCAAGAAGGAATTAATTAAACTTTGGTGATATGAACAGTGAATTAAGGATCGATTAATTAATTGTTGAATCTTGACTTAATTAATTTTTCTCTGTGAAGGACAGGGTTTATTTATTTATTTTTTTAAGTGTTGATTTTGATTAGGTGATGATGATTCATAAGATAAATTGGAGTCCTAATCACTTGCCATTAACAGTCCTTGCTCGGTGGACAACTAAAGTTAAATCAATCTTAATAATATATATTTGCATAGTTATGATTTCTATTTTTCTTTATCCCTCTGGTTGTTCATGAGTCATTTTATTTGAGAAAAGAGAGGATTAATTTGGGCTTTCTAATTGCATTAATTTTTTTATTAATAAAATAAATAGACTATAAATTTATTATAAAAAAACATGTAAAGATACAAACTGAACTAAATTGCATCATTTATTGATCAAATTGATCTTTTCATTTGCAAATTATATTATAAATTGCTTTAATTTTTCTTTATTAGTTTAATGTTATAATAGCCGGTCTGAACATCCAAAGCTTAAAATACTTTTTATTTGATTAGTTTGTTAGAAATATTTAAGTATTATCATATGATTTATCATATTAGGAATTAAGGTGTAATTGAGTGGTTTTCTACTTTGTTTGTGATTGCACAATGCAAAGCAATAAAAAGATGTTTGTCGTCAATTTATCATAAAAACAAAATTTGATTTATCAAATATAGTTGCATTATACATTCATTTTTTTTATTTATTAAAATATTACACATGATATATATAATAATTTTTGAGTAATTTTATGAGTATATAAGCACAAATTAATTAATAAACATATTTATAGTGACCAATGATTTTCTTTAAAACCAAATAAACAGAAACTAGCCATGCAAGGTATAAACAAGCTCATCACCCAAATCCTTTCAAACAACACTATTTGCTGGTAAACTTGGAAGCCTAATGCAAACATCACCAATGCTTTACAAAAGGATCAAGTGAATATTCTTCAAAGTAAAACACATTAGGTGCTTGCTTTGTCATGCAAACAAAGAATTAATCATGGCATGCCAGCTTTGGTATCTGAAAATGACTTAAGATATGCTGATCATTTCTTCAACTTAAGAGATTGGTAAGCTCTCAAACAAGAATTATTTTGAACCGCAATCAATGAACAGTATTACATTAATGGATTCCAGCCGTTATTGAAATTAAGAAATATCTTTAATTTTTCTAAACACAAAAATATGTCTAAACTTGGCTATAAAACCTCAAACAAGTGGGTACATCGGAATGGATTGAGAAAGAGTGATTTAGTCATTGTGGCCAACTCATTAATGGCGTGATATAGACAATGCTGTTCTGACTATAGATAGTTTGCCCACTAAACTATGTGTATATATATATATGTTTGCTATTTGTACTGTTCCACTCAAGAACAAGTGGAGTGAAAAAAAGCAACCTGTCACAATAACTTTCTGTTTTTATCAATTAATCAAAACAAGATATGGTTCACATCCAAACAATGTAAAGAGGAATTAGGAATCTGGATATGTATTTATATATACTGTAAATGGTTTTTTTTAAGGATTACATTTGATGTCTGATGAAGCAGACATATTATATACATATATATATATATATATATATATATATATATATATATGACAAGCGAGGTCAAAGTTGCACGCATAAGATAAAAATTGAAGATTTTGACTGTGCACCCTCACGAGATTACATGGGATGGTGGTTGTAAACCCATACCCATAACCGAAGACAAATTATCACTATCACATCTGGTGAAATTTGAGCTTGGGATTTTTTAAATATCCTATATCAACGTTTTAATAGTGGGGCTAATGCTATTAGGTCATGAAAACTTAATTTGGGATGCGGACATAATTTATGTGAGAGTTTGAATAATCCTTGGATTATACATGGATAGATAATTCTAATTTTTGAAGTATTTAATGTTGCCCATTGTTAAAAGTTTTTTTTTTTTTTTTTTTTTTTGACATATAGAAAACAAGCGCCCTCAATTTAAGAGTAAGTCAGGGACGTGCACGTGTATGGAGCAACATTCAACGTCACCCCGTGCCCTCACCTTGCGCGGATATGAGATTCAATCTCGGATCCTCCCCAAAATGAACGCGCTACGCAAAAGATCCAGTATTAATTGATCAAAAGGCCGTTGGTCTTTCTGTTGAAATTAGGAATGAAGTAAATGAGTATATTTATTAATCAGTTTTAATAGCTTACTTATACTTCTATATTTATATATATTTTGTCTCCCTCTATTTCTTTGGAGAAGACAACTGGCATTGTCCCATGAGATGATAAAAAATAAACTAAAAATATTTTTTTAAAAAGTAAATTATCAATATTAACATATTTATATGATTTTCAATATTTTGTTAATAAATAAATAAACATAATTATAAATAAGAAAATTTCAATTTCGGAATGCAGCGATGGGCTGTGGTTTAATAATAATAATAATAATAATAATAATAATAATAATAATATTATTATTATTATTATTATAAAATAGATAAATGACAAATTTATTGAAATAAAATTTTAATTTCAAAATCACATTGTGATTTTTTTAATATTATTTTGTATTAAAGAATTTAAAAAATAAATTGTTTTCATTTTTTAAAATTTTCTTTTATATTGTAGAGACATATAAGCTTAACTACATATTTATTATATGTATAATGCATAATTTATTTGAGTTATTTTATTTAAATGAAATGCCACATGTGCATGTAAAATTAGGAGTGTGCCCTAATGGGTTAATGATAGCTTGTACACCCATTGTCATCTGGGTCATGTAAAAATTTGGATATAAATCCGCACCCACAACCATGAATCTTTTGCGCTATTATGTCCAATGTTTTTTGGTTAGGTATGGGGGGTAGTAGTATGGTATTTTTTTTTGGCTCAATCTCTCATTTAATATAATCACACACACTCAATGTAAAATCAAACATACAAGAGAAAGGAAACACATAAATTGGTTATCTAGTTTGGCACAACTTACGACGTATGGAAGCTGATCCCGAAGAGAACAATCCATTAAAAGAGCGAAAGTAAAAAGAGTACAACACTCACTCTCATACACACGATGACAAAGAAAAACCCTCTCTAGATTATCTGATGCCCACTCTCTTCACCCAACACACTTGGGTCTCTTACTCGTGACACATCCTAAATCTCAAAGTAGGGGTCTCTTATACAGACGTATCTACGTCCCAAATATAGCGCCCCTTTTTTTAGAATTTTCGTGTCTTCCTAACTTAGATACCTTCCAAAGTTAGACATTGCAACTTCTGTTCTAACCGAGCTTTCAACACGGCCCACTTATTAATCCTGATTGAGTTCTAGTTTCCGTTGCAACGCGACCTTGCGACTCCCCTAGTCGTCCCAACTGTGCCAGTCCAAATCGATGCAGTCAACTCCTTTTGAGCACTCACTGTCAGTAGCTAACTTGCATTTTCACATCTTATCAAAAGGTCCCTCTCCCAAGGGTCGCACCCACCTAGGCGCGAATCCATCTCACCAATAATGGTCTTCAAAGATCTTCAAAATCTTCTTTCCAAACTTGATCTCCATTCATCCAAGTTTGATCTTCAACAATCTTCTAACATGATCTTCATTCATCCAAGTTTGGTTTTCAATATTCTTATTACTAAACTTAATCTCCTTTCATCCAAGTTTACATCTTCAATATCTTGCAAGTATAATATTCAATTATCCAAGCTTGGGTCATCAATCTTCTTCAAATATATGCAATTGCCAAGAATAGCTTGTGCCCTTTTTTTTTTTTTTTTTTTTGAAGAAAGGAGCCCCAAGGCGATTTTATTCAGAAAAAACAAAAACAAAGAAAAACAAAAAGAACAAGGACTAAAAAGAAAAGAAACAAAGATCACAAACAAAGATAATTAAAAAAACAAAGCAAATCCACAAAGGTTCTCATGAGCCACTTTTGAATGTTACAACCAACATGGTAAAGATTAAGAACGTGCAAGTTTCGACCAAGATTAGCTAGCTTGAAAGCAGGAATCATCCAATCACGAGGGATAACATGAATGTGAGGATGGAGAGCAACTTCAATGATTATTTTAAGACGATTGATCCAATGATTGAAATGCCAGGTACATGTCGGTTCAGCAGAATTGAGAATAGATGTGATATCAGTAGAACTAATGAAGATGTTTTAAACAAGCAATCCTTGATCCACAACAATCTGGAGAGTAGTAAGCAGGCCTTGAATTTCATCAACAATTCGATTCTCAGTAGAATTGGACGAGCAACCTGCCAAGGACACCGTGTAATTAGAGGTTGTTATAAAGAATCCATTCTTACTTACCTAATCATGATCTGTCCAAATTAAGGTAACAAAAAGATATAAACCATCACCATTTGAGAAATTGTTTAGAATCAACCTCTTGCCTGACAGCTTCATGTTAGCACAACTGATAGCTTTTGCATGGTTAATGGCCCTATAAGCAATGAAATCAAAATTTGGAGATATATCATGAAAGATAGCATTGCAACGGGCCTTCCAAAGGAACTAGGCAGTTACAACAATAATATATTAGTAGAGTAACCAGGTTTAACAAGCCAAGCTCCATTAGTAAAGCCATTACAAAAAATAATAGTGACATTCATGTCGGAATCAATATTCCAGACAACTTGAGCTTTAGCACAATAATAGAATATATGATCAACAGTTTCCAAGTGTAAATCACAAAGGATACACATGTTTATGAGACCCAAGTTGATAGAATTAAGGAAGTCACTTGTAGAAATTCTACCTTTAAAGTTGAGCCAGAGGAAATGTTTAATTATGGGGTTACCCTTAAATGCCAAATTAATTTTCCCCAACCCTTCCAATGAATAAAACCTAGCAAGCCATGATTCTAGAAAATGGTAAACATTGGAGAAGAGCTTGGAGTTATGAGCCTTGGGAGCCCAAACCTAATGATTTCCTTCACTATTATCAATCAGACCAATATTAGGAAGGATCTCATCAATCATACTACCAAAGAGGTTATTCAACCAAAGATAATTCCAATTTCCATCTTCAATGAAATCAGGGCAATTGAGCATATCTATAGGTCAAGATTCATATTGATGAAGGTAGGCCTATAAGCAAGGGTAATCTAAAAACACCAAGGATTGAACATAAAAGAGGTACTAGAAGGATTAACAGAGTTAATCCCACAATACGGTTTCAAGATAAGTGTTACAACGCATAGACCCCTAAAGAACCATGAACAATTGCGGGGAAAAGCCTCCCTCCAAAAATTGATATAGCCATATTTATGATGCAAAACATTCACACAAATTGAACTAGCAGAATTTAAGTAACTGAAAACATGTTTAGCCTGAAGAGAATGTTTAGCAATCAGGAGATTTTTAAGAGTCAAGCCCCCCTCAATCTTAGATTCAATGATGCAACTCCAAGAAACCGCATAGATGCTATTTCCATTGTCACCCTTGTGCCAGAAGAAATGCCTAACAATTTTATGAATATCCTTGAGGATAAAAACTAGAATGGGATATACCGAAAGGTAATAAATTGGGACAGAGAAAAGAGAGGAATTGATTAAAGTAGACTTGGCTGCCATAGATAATTTGAAATGTTTCCAACAAGCACAAGTACGCTGAATCCTATCAACAATAGGCTTAATGGAAGAAACAGTCAACCTCTTGGGAGAAATTAAAATTCCCAAGTAAGAGATGGGAAAAGAAGAAATTTTAAAATTGAGAGTTGAAGTGATGCTTTTCAAAACTCTACTATTAAACCAAGAGGGAAATAAATGGCTGACTTGGTAACATTAGAATTCTTACCAGTAATCTGTCTATAGATGGACAGACAAAGTTGATGTTCCTTAAAGCCTGTCTAGAAGCTCGAGTAATAAGGATCAAGTCATCAACATACATAAGATAATTAAAGTTATAATTAAGACTGCTATTGAACCCAAGAATCAAACCAATATTTAGGGAAAATTTCAAGATAGAGGTCAGATTTTGAGAGACAAGGATGAAAAGGTAGGAAGAAATGTGATCACCTTAACAAACACCTCGAGAAGAAGAAATCCAAGGTGTAGGTTGACCGTTGATAAGAAAAGAAAAGGAACTGGATCTAAGACAAGTGTTAATCCAGGAAAGTCAATTATTAGGAAAATTCATCTTAACTAAGGTGGCAAGAATTGCAGTCCAACTTAACATATCATACACTTTCTCAGTATCAATTTTAATTAACATCCTAGAAAGGCCTGTAATATTATGCTCAATAGAATGAACAATCTCTTGTAAGGCTATAATGTTATCAAAGGAGCACCGACCAGCAACAAAACCAACTTGCTCTTTACTAATAAGCTTAGAAAGAACAGTTTTGAGCTGATTAGCTAAAAATTTTTAAATAATTTCAAAGCAAACATTGCAAAGAGAAATGGGGCGAAAATCAAACACTAGCTTATAGGATTAGCTTTCTTAGGAATGAGAGCAATGTAAGTCTTACCCCAGGAAGTTGGCATGACAAAATGAGAAAAGAAATACTTGATTGGTGAAAAAAGACAATCTCTAATTTCTGACCACAAGAATAAAAAAAAATTCTGTATTGAATCCATCATGACCTAGAGACTTATCATATGGCAATTCATGAATAGTGGCAAAGACCTCCTTATGAGTGACATCACGGGTAAGTTCCAGGCCTTTTAGGTTAGATAATCTTGGGAGGTCATTTGGCAGGGCATTATAAATGTCAACAAAGTTGTTATTAGAAGAATTTGACCATAGATTAGAATAGAAGTTAAGAAAGACATGCTTAATATCAGAACGATAAAAAAACCGAATTACCATTCACATCAGAAATTTGAGAAATAAAATTAAAATGAGACTGAATCCTTGTGGCGTTATGGAAAAAGCAGTATTTTGATCACCGTCTTGAAGCTAAAGAAGATGTGCACGCTGAGTCCATCACATATAATTCTGCCTTTGAAGGGCTGTAAATTTAGCATAGCATTCCCTAAGCTGGAAAGAAACATTAGTGTCAAGAAAGTCAGCACATTCCAAAGAATGAATAATAGCTTCAGTTTTAGAAAGATCAATATTAAGGGAAATTAAACCAATGGCCCTCTAAGAAAAAAGCTTAGAGCGGGAGCGAGAGAGATAATGAGTAAAAGCGTGCATGGGGTTCCCATGAGGAATGAAATTCCAAGCTTCTCTAATAGCACTGTGACAGTTGAGATAGTCAAAACAAAAGTTATCAAAGCAAAAATTCTTACGATTATTAAAATCATGCATACAAATAGAAAGAAGAAGAGGGGCATGATCGGAAAAAATACAAGGTAAATGAAACAAGGAATAAGATTGAAAATTAGAAATCCAGATGAGATTCACTAGGCAGCGGTCAAGCCGACCCTAGCTAGCGACGAGCAGCACCCGATTGATTGTTACACCAAGAAATAGCCCTTGAATAGCTTGAGTTTTCAAATAGCTTCTCCCATAAATTGCCTTGTGTCTTCAAGCAACTATACCCATAATTAGCTTTGGATCTTTTTTTTCAAGTTAAATTGCTAATTATGGCCTTGAGAGACTTCATTGGTTGGAGTTGCCTTTCTTAGTTTGTTTTTTCAATTGAACTTAACACCAAACTAAAGATCTACAAATCTTGGCCTCCAAATAATAAATCTCTCATGAGAAGTAGATCGAGTTAGCAAAGATAGATTTTATTATCTTGGATTTTACCAAAAATAGATTAAATCATAACTTTAGATTTTCTCATCATGGCTTGCTTTTTAGAAGAGATCCTTTCACCTTGATGTTCATTGCCAAAGATGGTGCTTCCAATAATAGCCTTCATGTCTTCATTGTGCGCCACCTCATCTCATTGCCACTTCACCATGCCATGTTATCTTGATTGCCACATGATCACTTTTGTCATGTCATTGTTGACACATCAAATGATGCCAATCATAGAGACTAGCTCTAACATTTTTAAATTTGAGCAATGTACATCTTACAACCCAAGTCTTTTGTAATGAGGCAGCCCCCGTTTAACCAAAAGGCCTTTGGCATATATTTGAGTTGTTTAAAATGATAATTTGCCCTTGATTGTTTATTCTTCTTTTGGGTATAGTATCCATATCAAATTGTTGTTTATCATGTAATTACTAGGAATAAGCATATATGTATGTACTATTTCATAACCTGTCACAAATAAAATAATGTTTAAGCAGGATTTTTAAAATTATGTTTGATAGAATATTACCGTAATTATTTAAATTTTGATTTGGTTGAATTAGTAACGTGTGAATATCACAAATAGAAAGAAAATAGAAAAGCAAATAACAAAAAGGTGATAATAAATAATCTAATTATTTATAGAAAATTGTAATAGATGTTCTTTGGTTGATATGGAGATCTAATTTCAGATCCTTACAATGACATGGGATTTTTTGGGCAAGGCTATTATTTAGATCATTTTGCTCCAGTTTAATGTGCACACATTTAATTCTAGAGTGTTGCATCTAAACTTGATTTCAGCTAAAATTAATCGGATATTTTTTTGGGGTATTTACAGTATTAAAAGCAAAAAAAGATAATTTAAAAGTTAATCAACATGGTGAGAAAAAGTAGGGAGCTTATTTTTTTTTTGGTTGAAAGGAGCTCAAGAGCTTTTTATTAAAAGAGCTGAGAAAAGCACTAAAGGAAAATACAAAGCTAGAAAAAGAAGAAGAACAGAGGAAGGAAATAAAAGCAACTACAATTAACTGAAAAAAACTGCTCTACTAAAATAGGGAAACATTAAAAAGACAATCCAAACTTTTGCAAGTTCTTCATGATCCACCTTGGGAGCTCTCTGCCTTGGTGAAAAAGAATGAGGTCATGGTGATCTCCACCAAAGACAGCAAAACTTGAGGCCACAGAAGCCCAACTTTTGGGAATGCAAAGCAAATTGACATCACCCATGGTCCTCATAAAGTAGCGAATGGAGTCCAATAAATTGTTCAATCTCCAGCAATGAAGATGGCCACCAGAATGAATAGCTGAAGTAAGCCCACTGTTGGAGATGAACAAGTGTCTAACCCTCAGATTAATATTGATCAGGTGAGGTAAAAAGAGTGATAGTGCCACAGCTTCAGCTTCAAGATGTGAATATGCAATGAATCTTTGACAACCTGCAAGATAAATTTTGGCATTAGAATCAAAAATATAAAATCCAGCCCCAGAGGAAGAAGATTCCCTGTTCCAAAATGCTGAAATAACCATAAAAGGGCTGTCAGAAGCTGTGAAGTTAGTCATAATTAGATGCCTCCCAGGTTTAGACACATAGGAATGAAAATAATCACGAGTATAGGTGACAGCCTTGAATGCCACTAACCAGCAGTCCAAACTTTCATTCCTAAAAATCTTGTTGCATCTCGCCTTCCAAATGAACCAAGCAGTTACAGCTATAACAGATTGGGTAAATGGATCCAAACCAGAATTCTCAGATTGACCAATCCAATTCCCAGATGTAAAACCATTCACAAAATTAAAGGATTTACCAGTAATATTTTTAACATATTCCCAAATAACAAGAGTTTTGGGACACAAATGCAACAAATGTTCAGCATCTTCATAGACTAAGCTGCAAAAAACACAAAAAGTTTGAGGACCCAAGCTTAACCGAAATAAATAGTCATAGGTTTTGATCCCATTGTGGAACAGAAGCCATAAGAAATGTTTAATTCTCGGAGCAACACAGAGCCTCCAGATGTTGTCCCAACCATCCCAAAGTTCCTGAGAAGCAGCTAACTTGGAAATGTGAGTATAAATGATAGAAGACAGTTTGATTTTATTGGTCTTGGGGAGCCAGACCCAAGTGTTGTCTGCTTCAAAAGTAATCTGACCATGACTAACAGTTTCAGAATTTAAATGTCTACCAAATACATCAAATAAAGCTTGCATGTTCCAATGAGAATCCACTAAAAAATCAGAAATCTGAAGATTATCATAATCTGCGTTCATGTTGAAATAGGTTGGCTTAAAGGCAAGTGGGATTTCAAAGTACCAAGGGTCTAGCATAAAAGAAGTTTTCAAAGGATTGACAGAGAGGATCCAACAATTGTTCTTAATGATTTTAGCTGTACGACACAGCCCACGAAAGAACCATGAACACTTAGCTTGAATATCATCAGTCCAAGGATTGAAAGGCCCATACTTAAGATAAAGAATATCAACCCAAATGGCTTTAGAATTATTCAAGAAACTGAAGACATTCTTAGCCATTAATGAGGTTTTGGAGTGAAGCAAATTCCTGATGGATAAACCCCCCTCAGTTTTATCAAGCATAGTATCAGTCCAACTAACCGAGTTCATGCCTTTTCTATTGCCACTCTTAGACCAAAAGAAAGATCTAGCAAATTTGGTAATACCCTCCAAAATAGAATCAGGCACAGGGTAAACAGAAAGGTAATAGATAGGAGTAGAAAGGATGGAGGAATTAATTAAGATGGTCTTGCCAGCCGCAGAGATTTTAGAGTGTTTCCAAATTGAAGTCAATCTGCTGATTTTCTCTAACATACCATTGAAATGATGTAAAGCTAGTCTTTTGGGGGCCACCAGAATACCCAGATAATTAACAGGAAAAGTACCAGATTTAAATTGGAGGATATTAACAATACTCTTATGCAGTCTTTTGTTAAACCTGGTGGGAAAGAAAACTTCAGATTTAGAATTGTTTGCCCGTTGACCAGTTAATTTTTGGTAAATAGACAGGCAAAGATTAATATTGCGAGCAGTTTTCCTGGAGGCTTGAGTTATAAGTATAAGATCGTCTGCATACATGAGGTGGTTAAAATTATTGGGGAGAGCCGAACTAAAACCAGGAATCAACTGATGTTTCAAAGCAAAATTAAGCATCGCAGTTAAGTTTTGGGCAATCAAAATAAAAAGATAAGGAGAAATAGGATCACCCTGTCTAAGACCCCTAGAAGCATGGATCCAACTAGTGGGTTTTTTGTTAATCAGGAAGGAGTAGGAAGCTGACCTAAGACAAACATTAATCCAAGAGATCCAAATACTAGGAAAATTCATTCGGTGAAGAGTGGCAAGAATTGCATTCCAACTCAGGGTATCATAGGCTTTTTCTATATCCAGTTTGATTAACATCCTAGGGGGGGATATTTGATCATTATCCATCGAATGGACAACTTCTTGAAGGGCCATAATGTTATCGAAGGGACTGCGGCCAGAGACAAACCCACATTGCTCTATGCCAATTAAACGAGGTAGGATTCTTTTAAGGCGATTAGCAAGAATTTTAGAAATAACTTTATAGCAAACGTTACATAAAGAAATCGGGCGGAAATCAGAAACATAAACAGGATTAGGTTTTTTAGGGATTAGAACAATATAAGTTTGACCCCAAGATTTAGGCAAGATAGAGTTCTTAAAGAAGTAATTGATAGCCGAAAATAAAGAATCACTTATCTCTTCCCAGAAGAACCGATAGAATTCCACATTCATGCCATCAGGCCCAGGGCTTTTACCTGAGGGAAGAGAAGTCAGAGCTTGATATATTTCAGTTTTAGTTACCTCTTTGATGAGCATGTCACTGTCATTAGCCTCCACGGAAGGAAGATCATCCGGAAGAGCATGGAGAGTTTCTAAAAATGAGAGATCATTTACCTCAGTCCACAAACCAGAAAAGAAATTAGTAAAAGTTCTCTCAATACCATTCCAATCAGTATACATAGCATTATTAATATCTGAGATGTGCATAATAGAATTGGAATGGTTCCGAATGCGAATAGAATTGTGAAAAAAAGAAGTATTAGAATCACCACTGTTGATCCAAAGGAGCCTCGCGCGCTGGGCCCATTTAGTAGAATTTTGTCTCTGTAGGGCAGTAATTTTATTATAAAGAACATTTAAATTAGAAAAAGTGACTGTACCCGAACTATCCAAGTCCTCATTAACCTCAGCATCAGCAATCGCTTGCTCTGTCTTCTTAAGTTCAGAGTCCAACTGGGAGAGACCGGTCTTTCTCCACCTCAGAAGAAAAGAACGAGTACGAGCTAAAAGGTGAGAAAAAGCATGGAGAGGGTTAGAGTGAGGTTTTAAGGACCAAGCTTCTCTAACCGCGGAGTGACATCCCAAGTAATCTAACCAATAATTTTCAAACCTGAAAATTTTCTTATTGAAAGTAAGAGAATTATTAGTAATGGTGAAGAGAAGGGGCGAGTGATCGGAGCAAACTCTAGGAAGATGTTTGACCCAGTAATTATTGAAGTGATTAGGCCAAATGGCATTAACCAAGCAACGGTCCAGCCTGGCCCAGCGTCTAGCACACCCAGCTTGGTTGTTGCACCAGGTATAGGAAGAACCTGAAAATCTGACATCCAGTAAATTATTAGCATTAATAAAATTAGAAAACTCACGGGCTTTAGAGCGGTAATAAGAAAAAGAACCCCCTCTAATCTCTTCCTCTGAGCTGACAGTATTAAAGTCGCCAACGACAATCCACGGAAGGTTAGCAGCAGCCATGTCCGATAGTTCCTTCCACAGAAGCCTTTGACCCGAGATCTGATTGGAATTATAAATAATGGAAAGAACCCAAGGGTTTCGATTTCCAGCAGAAATAACCAAATGAAGAGCGAAACGGGATTTAGCCAGGGGAGTAACCATACCAATGTTTTGTTTCCAAAAAGTGATAATACCTCCTGAATAACCAACCGATAGAAGAGCCGCCCAACTCCAGGAATTGCCAAGGATCTTACAGAATTTTTCAAGACGAGCAGAATCTGCTCTCGTCTCAACTAAGCAAAAGATTAGTGGGTTGATCGTTCTTATCATATGGATAATACGAGAGGTGGTATCCCGGCCCGATACACCTCTGCAGTTCCAGCAAACAATTTTAATAAGATCAGTATTCATAGAAAACAAAGTTAGGAATAAGAACTCATAAACTGAGAATATAGCAACAAAGAAACAGAGCAAAAGAAAAGAGAAAGAAATTAAACTTCCTCAGCTCCCATGTCTATCCTCCCTTTCTTTGGGGAGGATGACGATTCAAGAGGAACACGACGAACTAGATTTTCTTTCCGGATTCCGGCCTGATATTGGTCCAGCGTCATGTGATCATCAGGTTCTTCATGATCGACAAAATCCTCCATTTCGTTCCCTTCTTCTTCACCTTCATCATATTCAGACTCTGAGCCAGAATAGTCCTCAGATTCACTCATTTCTGAGTTGGAATTCTCTTGATTCGTTTCAGAGGCTTGAAGGAGATCAGCAATGCAATCAACGGCCATAAGATGTGATGAAGAAGGCTCTCCTTCTACCAACTCAAGGCTCGGATCCATAGAAGATCTCAGTAAATTAGGAGTTTCTCCTTCAATATTATCTCCTGTAACTTTAATTTTGGAAGTTGCAGCGACATTGGGCTTAGGGAAAGCAGCTGGCGTTCCACCCGTTTCAACTTCCAAGGAGCCTACAGGAGATAAAGCCGTTGATGCTATATTTTGATCAGAGTGCTTAGTCAATTCAGGGGGAATAGTAGGAGCCTTGGAACTAGAAGCATTCGAGTACCGAGACCTCGAGGAGCCTAGACCACCTCTCCCTCTGACAAATCCTCCACGTGGCGAATGGGTGCTCTCTGAGCGAACGGCAGTGACATTGGAATTCTCGCCAACAGGATTGCATGGGAGCGCATGCGCCTCACGTGACTCCAGAGGTCTGGAGCCACCGGCGCCACCGCGTCCACCACCGCGACCCCGTCGTCGTGTAACCAGCATCCACGGACCAAAATCAGTTTCAGGGGTATCGCCCTGAGGGTCCTGAGCCAACTCCGACATAGGGTGCCGGGAAGCCGCACCTGCCTCCAAGCCTTTACTTGGCATCATCTGAGCATCCGTTACCGCCAGTCCATGTCCGACACCATGGTCAGGACATGGAGGTGGAGATGGAGTGCTCTGATTGTCCAAGTTCCGGCGGCTGCAGGTGTTTGTTCCGTGACCAATAACACCGCACGAATAGCAAAAAGTCGGCAATCTCTCATAAAGAACAACTACGAACACCCGGTGGCTATCGTCTCCTATCCAGAAACCTTGTTTCAAAGGTTTAGCGAGATCAATCTCCACGCACACACGCGCAAATTTTGACCTAGACAGAGAACAAGTGAAATCATCAATTTTAAGTAAACGGCCTAAGCAAGTAGAGATAGTTTCCAAGGATTCTCCATCCCAAAACTCCACAGGTAAATTGTGGAGTTGCACCCAAACAGCAGCAGTGGTAAGCTTGGTGAACGCCGGTTCGAAGAAAGGCTGCCACTGCGCAATTTGCAGGACAATACCGTTCACTGCCCAAGGGCCTTCAAACTGGATTTTCTGCATAGTTTCCTGGGAAGAACACCTGATAAGGAGATAGCCGTTTGGTAAATCAGATACAGAAACTTCACCAAAGTTGCTCCACATAGTGGTCAGGATCTTCTTTACTTGGTCGAAAGGAGGAGTCTTCCCAAAGAACTTGCCATACAAAGCGTTCTGGAAGCGGGAGCGGGCTCTGTCCATGACATCTCGGTTCATGAGTATAAAATCTGAGGACTTAGC
The DNA here is from genome assembly GCA_020875875.1 of Dioscorea alata. Lineage (NCBI taxonomy): Eukaryota > Viridiplantae > Streptophyta > Magnoliopsida > Dioscoreales > Dioscoreaceae > Dioscorea > Dioscorea alata. The sequence continues at coordinate 20,257,458 of CM037024.1, forward strand.
TTTGAGCTTGTTAAGCATCGTCGTATCTTGTAGAATCGAGGAAGAAGAGCGATTCTTCCCGGCGACATCCGCCCAGGAAGAAGGTTGATGCGAGGGGAGCCCCCCGCTAGCCATAGCAAGGGGCTGAGGCCGGGCTGAAGGGGGGATCAGAGCAGAAGGGGATCTTCTACAATGAGTGGAACTAGTATATTGGGTCCTGTACTGAAATTGAGAGCAACCTAAGAGGGGTGATGCACAATCAAGGCTGGTTTGACAAGTCAGTTAGTGTACAACAAAGGGCTCAGTTGCCCTCTCCCCTCTCAAGCTTATTGGGTCCTGTACCAAAATTGAGAGTAACCTAAGAGGGGTGATGTACAATCAATGCTAGTTTGACAAGTCAGTTTGTGTACTACAAAGGGCTCACTTGCCCGCTCCCTCTCATTTACACACCCTTTTAAGTTTACCTTTCAACAACTTGTGAACTTTATTTTTGTAGTTTCTTAGTTTTAGTTTTGTGAGTCTTTCTTTTATCTAACCTTTGACTTTATCAGTAATAAATTGTAATTTATTTAATTTTTTTTAATATTAACATTTAGTTAGAAGGGTAGATAAGCAAATAAAAATTATTTATAAAAATATATAAATAAATTTAAAAAAACCTATTTAATAAAATAAAAGAAAGATTGAACTATTCATAAGGGGAGACAGCCAAATCAAATAAATTTGGAAGTTTATTTTAGGCTGTTTCACAGGTCTGATTCAATTCACTGCATTTCAGTGTTTCATTTCGTGGCAGACATTAATAGTACTGATGGGCAGAGTGCCAGGTACATGCAGCCCATGTGCTTTGACAGCTTTAACCAATTTATCTCCATCTCCATGAAGTCCTCTCACCTTTCTATGTCAATTTTCTACTTTTATCACACAGTAGTTTTTCTTATTTTTTCCTTAGTCCAACACTCAGCAGGAATCCAAGATGAGAGTTTTTTTTTTTTTTTTTCATTTTTTTACAGTCTATGTTTCTTCTTAAAACTTCAAATGTTTGAATCAAATGTTTCTAAAGAAGACATTAATCAAATGAAGAGAATAAATGCATCCATTTCATATTGCAAGAACTGAAAGTGCAGATCAAACTCCATAGTCCATACCATAACCACTTGAACTAAAGGAACCAAGAAGAGATACAACTCTCAAGGAGCCAATGAAGAAGCTCCATGAAATCAGACATACACATACACCAAAATTATTTAAAAAGAACTCTAAAGATGGCCATCATATAAGACCAGCAGATATACACACATATATATATATCTACTGATCCAACTTATTCTCACAAGAAACACTGAAACCCAGTCATACATGCATGCATCCATGCATGCATGCAAAGTGTTTACGTTCAATGGCACTCTTTTTTGCAGAAGCAGCGGCGGCGAAAGCCCATGCATTCACCACCAGGGAACCCCTCATTGTGACAAACATTGGCACAGTTGGTATCACTCCAGCATTGCCCTTTGAACTTGTGGCTTTGAGATGTGCATTTTCTTGCATCCACTACTGTCACTGTTCCCATCTCTTCATTTTTATTTTTATTTTTTTCATGAAAAGAAAAAACATGCAATAGTTAGCCATGAATTTGATCAGTTATATATATTTACATGAGAAAAAAAAAAGTGAAATAGAGAAAGAGAGAACCATGAGTTATCAAGAGCAGCATGACAAGAACAATGGCTGAAACCATTCTCCTGGAAAACAGCTCACCGGCCATGGCTTTACTGAATGCTTGAAATAACAGAGAAAAGTTTAGACAGCAGTGAAGAGTTGTGAGTATTGGATGAACTGGCCAGTGAGCCACTTTTATAGAGGGAGGAGGGTCCAATCTTTTTATTATTTAATTTTCACAACAACATTAATATTTTAAAAATAAATAATTATTTTAATAACATGTGAAAATATTCGCACGGAATGTGTTTCGTGTGCATTTGCGTTCAAGAAAATGTTCATATTACAAAAATTGTATTTATTTGGAGCGTCAGAATGAAAGGACTAAAATTGATAATGTTATGTTATTTATCACATTAAATGACAGATATTACTCAATTGAAAGCAAGAGGAAAACTTAATATATGAAAAAAAAAAGGACAAAAGCCATTTATTTAAAGAGGATGATGGTTTTCACTTGACAACTTGCACGCACAAACACACAACCCAAAAAACTAAAGATATAAATAAATAAATTTAATGTCATGTAAGCATGAAATCTTTTATATAAAATGCAATGCATGGTTAAAGTTTTGGAAAGTTAGATTACCTGCTGCTATTTGAATCAAAGTTCAAAAGATTTCAAGTCTTACATATATATATATATATATATATATATATATATATATATATATAATGTTAACAAGTCACTAGGGGTGTATTTGAGCCGAGCCGTTCGTGAGCGGCTCGGTGTTCGGCTCGATAAGAGCTCGTTCGTGTTCAGCTCACATTGTAAATGAGCCAAGCTTGAGCTTCATTTTCAAGCTCGATTAATAAACGAGCCAAGCTTGAACAACTGAAAGCTCGGCTCGTTTTGGCTCGTGAACACGGTTCACGAACAAAACTCTTGAACAAGCTCGTTTATATATATATATATATATTAAGGTGTATATGTGACTATGTCGTTATTGTCAACTTGAGTCACACATATAGGGTTGTAAACTACTATTTAAAGGCTGAACCCGAGCTAGTTCATTAAGTTAAATGGAACATAAAAAAATAATCAAACCTTAATCAAGCTAACGAGACAAGTCTAAGCTTCAAATTTTCTTAACAAATTGAGCTCGGGCATGAAGCTCGAAATAAGCTCGTTTAGAGCTCGAGCTCGGTTAAAATAGTAATGAGCCAAGCTTGAACATGAAAAATGAAGCTCGAAGAAAGCTCGGCTCGAGCTCAAGCTCGATGAAATAGTAACGAGCCAAGCTTGAACAAGGCAAAGCTCGGCTCGGCTCGGCTCATTTACAGCCCTACAAGTCACTATGAGCAACTTGCATAGGTCTGTCACCACCAATGCACAGAAGACTCTGCTCACCATAAGTTGGATGAGGTTCAAAAAGAATGCTGGGCCTTAACTGTTAGGCTAGCCCAATTTTGGCAAATCTATGAACATCAAAACTAAATAGTACTTTCTTGTTATTAATTCATGATTTATCTATTTTATTTTAAAAAAAAACTAAATATGTAAATTCACATGAGCATAGTCCAATGACAGAGCATGTGATCCATCCAACCTGGAGAAATTAAAAAGAACTAGAGAACTTCATATAAAATGAAGTGCATTAGCTTTGCAACAAGAGGATAAGCAGTTTTATCAATCATCTTCTGTTAAAATTGGCTTGTAAAATCAAATCAATCTGGAACACCAAACTGAGCTTAGCGTCCGCATTTTGGACAGTAATGAAAATTTTTTATCATCTTTGATCCACAGCCATAGCAAAAGGAATTGCCACACCTGCAGGTTAAAGCCAGAGATGTAAGCAACTAAGTTTCAAAACAAACAATTGGTTGGATGAATGAATGAATGAATGAATGATCATCACACAAAATAATTAATTCATAATTGTGTCACTACTACCTGCAGACCATGTACGTGCAACCTTGAGTCCTTTCCACAAAGAAACGGCACCGTGGGCACCTTCCCCACTTCTTGTCTTCTGCAACTTTCATCAGCAAAAGATCCTCAGTCTGTCTCTCATCCTGGCCAAGTTTCTGATAATCTTTGCAATTAAAATTAATGTGCCATGGGACTTTGCATTGAGCACAAAACATTCTGTTGCAATGTGGGCACTCTGATTGTGCAATTTTCTCATCATCATTGATCAACAAAGCCGAGCAATCTTTGAACGGGCAGTATAGCTTGGTTTTCTCCGGTAACATTTCCTCGCATAATTTATCACCCCACATTGAATAAACATCTATTGGAAGGATCATCCTGCATGCATATGGCAACAAAAATCCATCCTTGCATCCAACCTCAGGGCACAGTACCTTCACCACACCTTCACTCAGCTTTGTAGTAATGAGCTTTCTCACACAATCTGAACAATAGCTATGAGAACATCCAATCATGTCAAACATCTCTGCTACGAGAACGTTTTCAAAGCAAAGGCTGCAATCTACTGTTAGAATTTTCTGACTTGATGAACTGGACTCCCCAACATTAACATAAGTATCAATGGCTTGCATATATTTTTTTCCCTTCGGATAATAGTCATCAAGGTTGATGATTTCTGTGACACCATAATCAGACAGTGAATTGTAAACAGCAATTCGATAAAAAATATCATCATCATCTGGTTCATCCAGGGTTACAGGATGGTTGAGTTGAAGCACATCCACATCAACTGGATTTCTCTGGTCACCTTGTTGAGATTTCGGAAGAAGGCCATGGAGGCCAGCGTTGAAATTCTCGGCACAAATGGGATTGTTCTGAGAAGCACCCGGCCGGGGGTGTTCAAGGTCCACAAACTGAATATGGTTGTTCCTCATCTGATTGACATCATCCACATCAACGGGGTTTCTTTGGTTACCTTCTTGACGGCCAGTGTTGAAATTCTCCACATAAACGGGATTGTTCTGAGCATCACCTTGCCGGGGGTATTCAAGGTCCCCAAACTGGACATGATTGTTCCTCATCTTATTGATATCAATCAGATGCCCATTGCCTAACAAACAGATTGAAGGCAATGCATTACGAAGAGTGAAACCAAACTCTTAGTAAAGAGCTTCAGTTCCGCTCAGGATCACAAACATTCATGATTCAAAGAAATACAACTTCACTTTTAAACTTATCTGACATGAATACAAAGAAATAAATCACAAGAAATTCAACAATAACCATGATTAACACAAGAGTTAACAGCTTATATATCTGGCCTTTGACAAATAGATGCATTGTTATATGTCAATATTTGGGTTTGCAGAGACATTGAAGGCAATGCATTACAAAAGTAACACCAAACTCAGAATCACAATAATGAATAGCAAGCCAAGGAAAAGCTATTCATAAAAGAGGGTAAAAACCTTAAATTTCAATCTCATCTGACATGTAAACACTGAATAAGTCACAGTAAATTCAACAATAACCATGTTCAACTCAAGAGTTCACTAAACATCAAAATTAGGGTTTTGCAGAGACATTAGAAGGACATTGCAAGAGTGACATCAAACTCTAATCATAATTCAACAAAAATCCATTTCATGACATTCATACAGATAAAAAAATCACAAGAAATTTAACAATCGTCATGATAAACTATACAGTTGTCTAGATAAAGAACAAAAATTCTAGGTCTTTACACAAACATGTAAATTATAATAAAAAAAAATTGCAAAAATTCATGAAAAAAACCTAATTTTGGAGACATGCCAACTGATTACAAGCATCGCAAAAACGAAAACAAGATCTAAACACTAAAAGAAGAAGATCAACACGATTGAAATGGGGATTTCGAAACAGTACCTCTTCTTTTCCACCGAAAGCCGAAACGTAATTTATGAATATTAAAATTCATTGCCCTTTTTTTTCTCTCTTAGACTTAGCACAATGATTTTTTTTTTTTTTTTTTTTTTTAGTTTTATTTATAGTTGATATAATTTTTCATATCCGAATAATTTTTAATAAGATTTTTTTATATATGGATATACTGTTTTTGGTATTTGAATTATATAAATTTATTTCTTTTTAATTATCAAATTAGCATATATTTATCTCCAGTGTTTTTTAATTATTTATTTATTTATTTTGTAGAGATGTATATCTTTAAAAATCTAGTAGAGATTGTTAAAGAATTCAGTTATATATCAGCTTGTTTTGGAATTTTTTTGAAATTAAAATGTGGAATATATGAAGATTATCAATATCTTCTATTTTTGTACAATATCTTATTAACTATAAAAATTCAATTTTCCAAGTTAATTAGCAAAGAAAGAAAAAAAACACATAAAAGGGTTTATCCACTTCATAAAAATAAAGAAAAAAAAAACATAAAGCTAGTTGCACAAAGATGAAAAAGATGGACATTCAGACATATAAAAGACATGTCACAGTGTAAACAATACAGTGAGAGCATTAATTAATTAGCATTAATTAGATATAAGATAACAGTAGAGATTAGAAATGAAACACTAATTAAAAATATAATTAGTGTCTGTTTCTTCATCTAAACAGACATCCTCTGTATGTTGGAGTCCAGTAATCAGGTCCAGTGTTTTCTCTATATGCTTGTGGTGTGCAAGATATGGGAACCAAACAAAGTCCTCTACTCCTCAAATCAACCTTATCTTTCTCCTTCCTCTCCATTCCTCCCCATGAATTGTGTTCCTGAACTCAATCCATTAATCATGTTAATTTCCATTGACCATTAATTAATTTTTCTTATTAGTTCATTAAATGCATACCTTGCTTGCATTGAGCTTCATGTATGGATCACTCAATAGCTGCATGAACATCAGAATGATCAATATATATATATATATATATTGAAAATGGTTGTTAAAGTATGTTGGAATATTGATATGGATTTACCTGTACTTGTTCTTGCAGAAATCTGATGTAGTTAATTGCTTCCATTAATACTGATGCAGTATCAGTCTGTAAAAAAAAATGTTTAAATCTTAGTTCAAAAAAAAAAAAAAAAACTAAACTTTACATTTGTTTTGTGTTATATATAAACTTTGTTTTATTAATTACCTTGCCAAAAGGTGAAACAATTTGTTGGAGCGCACTGATTCTGTCTGCAAACTTTACTTTGGGCACTTGCATCTGTTTAATTTGTGTAAGATATATATATGTATATAATTAATTTCAGTTTCACTAATGTACTAATTAATTCATTAAAGTTGGCACAAGTTGATACCTTGGCAGAAGATGAAGCACTTGAATTATCATGCTTTGATTTCTTGAGAAGTGCTTCTGAATTATCTTCACTTCTTTTCTTTTTCCCTTCATTTGTTGTCCCAGTGCTTCTCCCACTTCCCTTTGTCTGCATGCATATATCAACATGATCACTAACTATTAATTAAATCTCATAAAAATAAAACTTACTAAATATAAAAAAAATAAATGCATGCATGTCTTACAGATGATGAAGTATCATATCCTTGCTTCTTAGTATCATGAGAAGATGAGTGATCTGAGCTTTTAACTGCAACCTGCTTGCAAGTTCTAAACTGAACTGGCTTGAAAGATATAAAGTCTGATAAACTTCTTGATGAACCAGACCATGAAACATCATTGCTACTTCTGATTGCATTGTTGAACTTGTTCTCAAAGTTATTACTGTGATTATTATTATCATTGACACTAACTTGGTATCCCATTCCAGTGCTGCCATTAATATACTGGCTCATTACTGATGAAGGCTCTGAAGACCCTATAATATCTTGATGATGCTGGTTCTGCATCTTGATACCATGCATGTAAGGCATGTAATTGCTTGAGTTTCCTTCATTAATGCTTGGAAGAAGCTCAGTCTTGATATGAGAATTAACATATGGAGAAGTCATTGGATTGAGAGTAACATGGCATGGTAGTGAATCAAACTGTGAGTTGGCTGCAGGAGGAGCTATGGACCAGTTCTTCACAAGAGCAGAGAGATTGGTGAGCCTCTCATGCTCCATTAAGCTTCCATTGAAGTTGTTGAAAGATGGTGGGTTGTTGATCTCCCAGCTACTGTCCATTTTCTTCAAGTAATCACAAGCTGGATCGAAAATCTCCGTCGGTAAGCTCTTCGACGACAAAACTTCGAGGAAGTTGTCTCCATCATCATGGTTGTGATGCTGGCTCATATCACCACCACCTCCAACGTTTCTACAACAAAATCAATTAATAAATAAACTATTGAATGGAAGGGAATAATTAGTTAGCTAGCAATATCCATCAATCATTGGAAGGACAAGCACTGCCACAACTCAAAGCACAAACAATCATAAGATTCTTTCATTCATTCCAATCACTTCTATTAGATTTAGATTAGGATTTAGATTAGATTCTCCTCCCACTAAAGAAAGAAGTAAACATATAGCTAGCACTCTAATGGATTCCTGCATGCATGCATGAGGTTGATTATCATGCATGCATGCATGAGATTAATTATAATTAAACAGTAGTAGAAATGGAAGTATTATATACAAAGTACTCACAGAAGGACATGGGTCCAAAGATTGTTGTCGGAGGGGCCGCCGGAGAGATCAGCGGAGGTGGAGTTGTCTTCATCACAGGAGGAGGAGGTGGAGTGGTGGCTGTGGAGTTGCCAACGGTTGATGGAGTGCCAAGAGGAGAGAGGAGTGGCATGGATTTCCCACCAGTTTGGGGTGGGGGAAGAGCTTGCCACTGAGGTTTCTGACCCTTCTAACTGAGCCATGAAAGATGATCAGAAGTAGAGGTGAAGAAGAAGAAGAAGAAGAAGAAGAAGAAGAAGAAGGAGAAGCACCTTCTTTATTTGCACCTTTCCCTTTGGAATTGAATTGAAACTAGTGGCAAGAGGGCTTGCTCTTTATCAAGGACATTGTACCTTTGCCATGACGTCAACCTTTCTTTTTTTACTTTTTCTTTCTTTTATTTTTTAAAATTTGGAGAGTGTTGTTTTATTTTCAGCTTTTGTTTTCTCACAGGCAAAAACTTTAAGAACTTATCTGAAAAAACATATTATTCTTGAAATTCTTATACACGAGCACTGTTGAGATTAATGAATTATATAAATTATTATTATTATTTAAAAAAAATGAATAAACCACAAATATAATTAAAAAACAAAAAAACAATGGTAAAAAGGACTAATCGATTAAGAACAAAACTAACATATATGAATAACAACACAATTTTGACAACTCCACTAGGATTGGAAGGTTGCAAACCAAAAAAACAGTATATGGTGATAAACCATAACTAATTGTTCTGTTTTATACCATCGAATCATACATGGTATGACATTTTTTTTTCATAATATATTTTGAAAGAAGTTAATAATGAACATAAAAAAAATTATATAACGTGGTTTATCCATCTTTTTAATATATATATGATGTTAAATTATTTTAGAAAAAATAATGATTAACTTGAGGATTTAATGAAATGCTTTAAGATATATAAATGCGAAAAAAATCAAGTGAAAGATCTCAATGTCTATAGTAGTCATATGAAATTTTGAGATCTTTACACTGGTAATAATGATTTTGAGAAAATAGGACCATCAATTCATGATCCGATCGACTAATTAGACTCCCAGAGCCCAATCTTTAGTCATGCCATCTTGAACAAATGATTTTTTACATGGATTATTTTCAGAGGTTACCAATACCAATAATCTCTCCTCTCACTTGCTAACTTTTCTTCTCACCAACTTGCTTTCTCTGTTAGTGAATTATGTACTATTTGTTTTACATTTATTATATTATCTACACTTTGTTACAATTGTCTTTTATCAAATCATTCATTTTTATCATTAAAAAAAATATATTTTTAAAATTAATGTAGTTTTGATTTGAGTTGATAAATTGAAACAAGAATAAGCTTAAAAAAATACACTAACAGCCTATATAGGCTAATGGCATCTCTTTATAAAATGTCATTCCATATTATCATGATAACTACCATTTTCATTTAAGGGAATAGTTTTTTTTAAAAAAAAAAATGGATAAACCACATGCATTAAAAAGAGAAAACGGGTACAAGATCAGCCCAGACAGGCGGATTTAAGGGAATAGTGATTCATGCATGACAGGCATGGAGGGTACCCCGCAAACATGGCTTACCATTTGAGACCTTAAACTTGTTTACTCTTCACTAAAAACAAAGAAGATCTCTCTCATATATGGAAACCTAAATGGCTAAACTGTATTCTGTATAGGATGTGAGAGTGAGGATATTCTATTTTTGGCACAATCCAAGGTTCAAGTCATGTGGAGACAAGGGTTAATTCTTAGGGAGTGGGTTAAAGTTAAGAGAAAAACTTTATCAAAAAAATAAAAAAGTTAAGAGACCAAATGCAAAGAAGGTAAGGACAAGGTTGTGATGCTGGTAAGTAGTGGAGAGTTTCTTTCTAAGAAGCAATTGAGTGCCTTTTCCACAAGTTCTTGGAATGGTTTTGAGTTTAAAATGAATACAAGGAGGGGTAGGAAATAACTTTCCTGTTTTCTTCAAGAAAAATGATCATTAATAAGGACTTTAACTACTAGAACGAGTGGAGAGTTTAACTTTCAAACCCCCCCCCCCCCTCTTTTTTTTTATAAATACGAGAAATACATACATGTCAAAATTATGCATATGTGTGGAATAAACTCAACAAATACATATATCTTCACCTTACTTGGGTTTTAGGGTTCGATATCGGGTTTTTCTCAAAATAAACAACCTACACAAAAAAAAACTCAACCCTTATATATATTTTTTAAATATAAATATTTATATATTAATAAAATAATAAATATATCCTCCGTGTCTGATAAGCTACTTTGAAATCTTATTATTATTATCATTGTTATCTTTTTAGCTTCGTTTTTTATGTTTTGCTATCCTTCATATCCTCCGTGTCTTCACTTGTACTCATTTGTATTAGCATTAATTTTAATATAACATTGTTTATCTATTTTTTCAAAAAAATAAATTAATTAATTAACCTCAATTTATGTGAGGGACTCATTTCGTGACCTCTCATTCGACAGGGAAAAAGAATTACCATGTTTCTATTATAAAAATGGTTACAAAAAGACATTATTATTGAAATAATAACTAATAAATAAAAATTAGAGGTTTTATAGATAAAATAAAATGGTAAGCTGAAACAAGGCAGACATCGTTGAAAACTTTGGCATGCAACTGACCCAACACCATTTGAGATGCAGACATGATGACTAAAAAGAAAGATAACAACAGCACAACAAACAGCTGCTGCACACCACTCTGGAATTCACTGTACCAAATTTCAAGTTAAGTATAACAGCATGCATTTAGAACATTCCGGTAGTGTGCACGTCTCGGACACTTGACCTAATTTGTCAAAGAAAAAAAAAAGCATTTAGGCCATATTGATTAGACAACCAAACCTCTCATTATTAGATTTACAGATTGCATTAATATATATTCATTAATAAGTGCATTAAGAACAAGCAGAGATGTATCTGCATGCATGGCCCCCTCTTAACTCCTTTATGGTTTTCCTTCATGTATTATATTGCTTGATATTATGAAACATGTAAAAGAAGATGATCACCATATATGCTATATGAGGCCATGATTTGAGTTTAACATATTATGATTAGATCAATTAATAATAAAATAAATAAATAATGTTATTTTAATTCAAGTGTTTGCGTATCTAATTCTGCCAATGATGTGATATATATTCAAAATCAATGGAATATCATACAGTTACTCATATATGCTATGATAAATTCATTAAATTATCTTATATGGGGATAATTTGTATTATTATTTTAAAATATAAACAATTTTCAATCGACTTGTCTGGAACAACAAGATTATCACAATTGATACATCTAGAGATGTAATATACTTCCAACCACTACCTATGTACTTTGTCACTCGATGATTGAAAGTGCTAACCATCTCTCTCTCTCTCTTTTTTACTTTACGAATGTGGAACCATTTTGGTCACAAATTCTGGCTCTCGAATTATCCCAAGTCTTTCAGTTAATTATGGTACTCCTAGAAGCTTGATCTTGAGACTACACTAACATTTGAAATTTTCTGTCCAAGGTTTTTTGGGCTAGAATGAATTAATATTTTTCTTACTTCCAAATTATTCTTGCCAATTAGGACTATTTATTAATATTAATCACATGCTTTTTCTTTGATTACCTATAGTCCTTGATGCAAAATGAATTATGCCTGAAAATTCGATCTCCATCGTCAAATGACATATCAAGCTCCTAAGGTCCCAAGTGAATAATTCTAAAAAAATGACCTCTAATTGTGGCGTTGGTTAAGCTCTTTTGGCTTTTTTTTAATGAATGTAGTTTATCCACTTTTTTTTCAAAAAAAAAAAAAAAAAAAAAAACTCTTCTGTAAACTAAATATGACTCACGCCACCCAAGATGAATAGTCTTATCTCCGATTAGTTTTGGTTGTCACTGTGCCTTTACTTTCTCTTCTTTTGTAAACTTCTCTTGTTTTGTAGATTAAGTGATGGTATATCACTTTTATTAAAAAAATGCAAACAGTTAATGTCTAAACACTACTTGTAGTTTCTTCTAAATTTGTTATATAGTTTTGTATTTTTGCTTTTAATCTTCCAATACTCATTCACTTTTTATTAGCAAAATTGTGCTTTTATCCATTTTTTTCATATGTATAAACAATAAAGATATTATATCATTGGACTAGTTTTAGACTCTACGAATACTTTGTTTTCATTGTTTTTCACAAGCGGAAGCAAATCAGTCCACGTAAAAGCTCATTGTTTTCAATATGAATATTCTACAACTTTTTTCTTTTTTTTTTCCCTTTTTTGATATAAACATGCAAAGAAAGATAAGATCGAATGAAACTATCAATTCTTTATATTTTTAATGAAAAGGACGATCTTAATACAAAGAATACCTAAACAAATGAAACTAAAACAATAAAAGAAAGATACAATAAAAAATCGAGTAGCTAGCTATCGATCAATCTCTCTTTTTTTCTTTTTTTCTTTTTTGATAAAACGATCAATCTCCTCTATACATATTTCATTGTCGAAATAAATTCAATTAATATATTACATGAATTAATCCATCTTTTGAAAAGCACAACTTTTTTTTTTTTTTTTTTTTTTTTTTGTGTAGGTGGTGTGGTGGCTCCCCACCTTGTTTCTCTCCACAAAGGTTATGTGACATCTACCTCCACTAAAATCACTTCCCCTTTAAAACACTTGCAAAGCTCTTTCCCCTGCTCTTGAGAATTGAGACTAGGACTCTTTTGTTAACCACTCAAAGACGCAGACCATCTTCACCATAACATCCACACCCATTGTATTTCATAATATGCATCTCAAAAAGATAAAGGCACATTAAAGACTTTATTAATAAAAATATGTATATAAATATGCTTAATCTCTTAAGTCTAGGGAGATGAATTATAATGAAGCTTAACAAACTTTAATTAGGTGTAGAGCATGCTATTGCATAAACTAAAGAAAGGGAATGTTGTGACTTGGATGCCAATCCCTTGTTATTAATTTTTATGTTAATGCTAAGAAGGTGCTTAGTGTAACATTCTTTGCTTTTGTGACATTGACATGCTTGAAAAATAAATAAATAAAGTTGAATTATTTGTACATTCTTTTCAAGAGTTTTATCTTTATCAAATTCATGGACAGGGAGTGAAAGATTGCATGTCTTTGGAAAAAGATTTAAGAATATATAACAATGCAACAAAGAATACACATCTCAAACTCAAGCTTTTGAAGTGGGTTAAGCCTCATTTTTTTTTTATTAAAGTGGTGTTAAGCCTCATATATAATGCTTTTCTTTATATAAATTTAATTAATATAAAGACAAAATGAAAATGAGCTTTATATTTTGTTGGTAAAGATATTTATTTGTTTTAGATTTTCTTTTTTGTCTTCTGTAGAATGAGGTAAATAGGTAAACAGGTAAATATGTAAATGCACAACATATATATATATATATATATTAGTTGCAACATTAACTTAAAAAAATAAATTCTTAATATAATTTAAAAGTTGAAATAAATACAAATTTAATTCATAGATTAAATTAAACAATAATCCAAATTTTATTAACTATTATTTTCACATTTCTTGCCATTCATCTCTCTAAACACATCTTTACATATCTTTACTATAAAAAATTGCCAAGTGCCTAACATCCTAACATAATCATATATTATTAATTAACTAAACGAATATAATCAAGTAAAGCTTCTAAATGAGATAACACTTATGAACAAAAAAAAAAAAGAAAAAAGTGAGGAATGAGGATGTGTAAGAAGAGATGGACAAGTGGAGATGACCCACAAACTTTATTGAAGGGAAGAGACAAAAGAAAAGAAGAAGAAGAAGTTGAGCAATAAGCACGCTTACTTTTTCTAAAATCAAGTGGAGAAAGATTGCACATCCCTTTGTTTACTTAATCACCGGCAACCTCCTGAGACTTTTTTAATCCATCCATGTTGACCCAGGTTATGTCAATATTAAACCCCAATAATAACTTCTATGTCTAATTTAATATGTACATATTTTTTTATATTATATATATATGTGTGTGTGTGTCAATAAAGGACAAATAACTTTGAATTTGAAAACTCAAGGTACTGCATGCCAACATTCCACTGAGCATTGTGGGACAATGGAATGATAGATTAGAAGAATAATAATTTCAGAGGAGGTGACACTGTTTGGTAAGGGACGTGTCCATTAATTCATGATAGAAAACCTCTTTTTTGCTTGAGGGTTAACTGTTGTTAGATTATTAGACTTTGTTTACTTGTGTTCATTGAAAAGCTCTTTTCCTTTTTATATATGTCAACGCCATGGTTGCTGTTTGGAAGCTGTATTTTTATTTATACAAGTGTGATCCTTCTCAGCAAGTCTAAGGGCAAGTTAAAGAAACAGTGTTAAGTTTGTCAACCGGGTGATGAGCTTTGACGAATCAATTGTGATGAAGATGTTATCAAGATTCATTCATTAACTGTGATTTTGAATTCCTTTGTTGAAGAGATCAACATTATGAACGTTCAATCAAATTTGTATTTATGTTTATCATACAGAAATTTGAGAGGAGATTAATGTCATCAATCTCAGTTGTCAACATATAAAACTACAGCTTTTGACTCAGTCTATGTTGAAGAAGAGGTATAAATAACAGTAGAGGCATCTCTGCATAAATAACTCACTAGTCCAAAGTCGACATCACCGTTGCTTCATTTAAATAACTCACAAGTCCAAAGTCGAGATCACCGTTGCTTCATTTAGTCTGGCCGGAGAATGAACATTCCAGTCGGCAATAATTTGCAGCGTCATGCCCTGGAAAACAACAATGAAAACACACAAAAATGTCACATGGTGAGTTTGAAATTCAAAACTGTTTTAAGTAATAACAGATAACATGCACACAAAAAATCCTACAGGTTCATTGCTAACAGTTCTGTAGTTCAAGAATCAATAGAGTTTAAGCAACAAACAACTGGCATTTTTTCCTTTCTTATCACTGAGATGAAATTAGAAGAATTATATTGATTAAAAGGTTCAGATAATTCATTGGATAAGCAGCCATTTTCAGCATACACCTCTGAAAAGATCCCAATATGGAATGCTAACTCTGAAGATGCTTTCTCAACATGGAGAGCAGCATAAGACAAAAGAAGCCAATAAAAAAAAGTTCACATCTTTCATGCACCATATATGTCCCAAACCCTCCCACAACTCGTACTTGGCTAACAATGCAATGCTTGTCTCTTCAAGAATAGACAACCACATTAACTGGCAACTAAATCTCATGGAAATCGCATATGATTAAATGCACTTTCACACAACCAATTTATGCAAAACCTCTCATACCACAACCTTCCAGAAGGCATTTCTCTTCTCAGTTCTCAGTCTAGGAAGTCCAAACCAAAACAGGATACTCATAACTCATCTAAATGCTTTCTGAACCATTAAAATCTTAGTGGATCTTCACCCGCCCAATGATCAGGGCCCTGATAGTGTTGACTTGGTGGATTCAGAACTCAATGGCAACCCAAGACAGGAACACCAGGTCAATTCACTTAACAGTCATTCCATTTGTTAAGCAATCAAAACAACTTATCATTATTACTATGCACAAACTAATTTGTTAAGGTAAAGAAGCATTATCCTTTCTACAAGTAACTATTGCACAAGTATGAGCCATCAAAGCAAAGGCATCACAAACTTACCTTGTACAAAGGGGCTCTAACGCCAATAAGTAAACAGTGGTCAGTTACTATCCTTCTGCATAGCTCTTGTCAAACAAGTTGGTTAAGAGGCACCCATTCAATCATTGAACAAGCAATGAGATGATTAGTCATCTTATTAGAAATGAAATCTTCAGGTAGATCTTTATCTTCCCTTCATTTTTGTTCAAGAGCCCATAAATTTCATGAAACAAATATACGATTCAAAAGTTGTAAGGCCTTATACCATGTTTTCTCATTGCTTAACATCATTAACAAGCATTCATTTCCAACCCTCACCACGACTTGCTAGATTCATAATCAATCAATCAATCAAGAAATCAACCTCCCAACCATGTCTTTGAAGGTGAAAGTTATTTTACTTCAAAAGGATGAATTTGGGCATGCTTACGTGGTTCACCAACAACTTGCTAAAATCCTTTAAAAGTAAGCCATTTGTAGGGTTTAGAGTTAGTGCATGAGACTGTGAAATATATATATACATCCAATTAAACGCACCCTGAAATAGAGTTTATTAATTCCATCCATATGCTAATTATTGATGAGAACAGGAAACCCGTACTGCTTTGTCAACAAACATAACACATATATACTATTTAAATGCAAGCACTCTATTCTTGTTACCATGAGTAACTCA
This sequence comes from Dioscorea alata, assembly GCA_020875875.1. Taxonomy (NCBI): domain Eukaryota; kingdom Viridiplantae; phylum Streptophyta; class Magnoliopsida; order Dioscoreales; family Dioscoreaceae; genus Dioscorea; species Dioscorea alata. The sequence continues at coordinate 20,274,008 of CM037024.1, forward strand.
TTCTACACACTTCATTCTATGTTAAACTCACACAAACTCAATTTCAAATATCGATAGATACAGGAATAATAAATAGTTGTTTCTCTGGCATAGTCCTTTTCATAAGAATTATAGTATTCATATATGGTTCTTCAAGATGACATTATACGAACCGTGATAGTTGGCCTTTGTAATTCTTCATGAGATTAAAAACATTCGCGGAAGTTCCTTGAATTATTTCTTCTGGTTTGTACCCCTTATCTGATCTCTATCAAACAAAATTGATAAGGATTCAAACCACCTATCACACTCTATTTTGAATTGACCAATCCTGTAGATAGATAGATAGATAGATAGATAGATAGATGATGGCTCCTCGCAAACTAAAGTTATACAACCAATAACAGTTCACCTTACTCAAATGCATAAGAATTCTAAAGCCATACAAAGTACATCACCATATTCTATCCATGTTAACTTATAAACAAAGGATCATAATATACTAAAATAAAAGCATCATCATTAGAAGAATGCATTCAAATCTGATTATGTACAAACTTTTTAGTCAACCAATCAATCAAACAATCCTGAATCACAAATAGCAAACAGAAAATTCCTCACCTTAATAGAAAGTAGCACTCAACCAGGGCTCAAAAAGAGCTTCATATAAGCATGCTATGATGCTACTAAGTGAACTTCATTAAGAATCACAAAAAAATTGGTTCACTCTCACTGAATGGGTACTAAACCAACAAACAACACCATTGCAACCATCAAGACCGCAAACAATTTAGGATACAAAATCCTTAAAAAATTTGGCAATAGTCAAATTATACTATTAGCATCAAAAACACCAAGAAAAAGGATGCAATAAGATTAACATGATAAATTCATTGGTGTCAATGAATCAAGCATCTACTTTCACATTCCTAGGAACATCCTTGAAACCAATACAATCAATTTCAAATATGTAAACTTCTTCTAAAGCTTTCCATGAATAAATTCCTCATTAACATAAAGAAAAGGATAAAAAAAAAACCAATACTACAAAAAAATATACGAGCATTTACTAGATTAACATTACAAAACTCCAGCAGACAATCCAAGAAGAAAAAAAAAAAATTAAACCCTAAATAGAAGGAAAACAAACCTAGAAGTGGATCACTGATCACTTGCAGTATCGATCAGCCTTCTTCTTAACACGATCATCAAGAGCCTCCTCAACGGATCGAGCGCCAGAGCGAGACTTGTTGGCGGGGTCGTACCCAAACTTCATGGTCTCTACGGGGAACAACTCCTCATACTTCATCTTCTTCGCAGCATCGATGGTGTAAAGATCGGAAGGGCCACCTTCAGCGACAACGCCGCCATCGTTGAAGCTCTGGAGGTTCTTCTCCTCGCCGGCATCATCTTCCTCGTGCTTCTTCGACTTCTTCTTCTTCTTCTTCTTGTCGATTGATTTCACGGCGGCGAGATCACCGCCCTTGAAGATCAACCTGCCGGATTTCGCACTCTTGTACGGCTCCGACATGGTTTTTTTTCCCGGTTCTCGATGGCGATAAAGATAGGGAGCCGATTTGGGGTTTTCTCGGGGAAATTTTATGAAAAAACCCCGAGATTGATAAAATTTATAACTTCATTGGCCCATGATGAAACAGGCCCATGGTCCCAATTATCAACTCTTCTGTAGGCCCAACCCATTTGTTTTTCATTGGTAGGAGAATGTAGATGGGTCAAAGCCTACTAAGTCAAATCCAAGTCCACGGGGCCCACTTCAACAGAAAGGGTTCTAGTCAAAATCAACCACTAGATAATAAAGACGATATATATATATCAAATATAAATAAAAATAATTTGTGTTAAATAAAATTTTGTCAAATTAATTAAAAAAATATGTGAGATAGATTAACATTAAGATAAATGATATCAACAATCTTATTAAATGAGTTATATAGAGTGAATATTAATATATATAACTAAGGTGAAAGAAATTATAAAGTTTTAGGGGTGAATTCAATCAAATATTAATATATGATATAAATCTTCGATGGTGCCAGTATTTATTAATTAAGTAGCATATAAGCTGATAAAAATATATTAAAAAGTCAAGGCCCATATTAATATTTTATGCATAAGGCAATTATGCATGCCCTCTTATATATATATATATATATATATATAAAATATGTAATCAAAAACGACACAAAGCCACGCCTTGGTGTTCCATGGTTTTCATCTTGAAGCTCTTTGTCATCTCTCTAAGCTCTGACTTTAGGATTTTCCCAGTTGCAGTCTTTGGGAGCTCATCCATGAAAACTACCTTCTTGGGCACCATGAACTTGGTCATATTTTTCCTGCAATACATGATTATCTCCTCTTCTTTAACACTTTCAAGAAACTCCTTCTTGACTTTCAAGAAGGCACATGGTGTTTCTCCCCAGTGAGGATGTTTCATTGCCACCACTGCTGTTTCCTCCACCGCTGGATGCCAGTAAAGCACATTCTCCACCTCAACACTGCTAATATTCTCCCCACCTGAAATTATAACATCCTTAGACCTATCCTTTATCTCCACATAACCATCAGGATGAATAACTCCAACATCTCCTGTTAAAAACCATCCATCAACGAATGCCTTCCTTGTTTCCTCCTCGTTCTTGAAGTAACCTTTCATTATGCTACTCCCTCTGATCACAATCTCTCCTCTTGTCTTCCCATCTCTAGGAACACTCTTCATGTCCTCCAAGTTCTTCACATCAATGTCTGCAAGGGTGAGCACACTGATCCCTTGTCTGGCTTTCAGATTTGCCTGATCTTTTCTTGGTAGCTCATTCCACTCAGCCTTCCACTCACACACCATCGCCGGACCCGTAGCCTCGGTGAGACCGTATGCATGAGTGACATGAAACCCGAGATTTTCGATCTTTTCCAGCAGTGCAGCAGGTGGCGGAGCACCTCCGGTGAGGATCTCCACAACTGGTCTCCGGTGAAGAGTAGCAGTAGCACTCATGTTGCAATCAAAACCTTCAAAGATTATTTTGAGCACAATAGGTGCACAACACATGTGAGTGACCTTGTGTTGAGTGATGGCTCTATGCATTTCAGCAGCACTTGTGTTCCTGATACACACGTTTGTGCCCCCACGTGCAGCCATGCCCCATGTGAACGTCCAACCGTTGCAATGGAACATGGGGAGTGACCAGAGATAAACTGGTTCATTCCCTACACCCCACTGAAGAAGAAGAGTCATGCAACTTATATATGCTCCTCTATGGCTATACACTACTCCCTTTGGCGCTGATGTTGTCCCTGAAGTGTAATTCAATGTTATGGCATCCCATTCATCTTCAAGAACATGTGGAGCATGCATCGGATCACCTCTAGCGATGAGCTCCTCATACTCAAACTTACCATGACGAACAACACCGGTGGGGGTGTCGATGTCATCAATCAGGATAAGTTGAGGTAAGGGAGTATTGCTAGAGATGAAATGATCGATAATATCATCGATGAGCTTCATGTATTGATAATCATAGAAGAGAACCTTGGCCTCAGAATGGACCAGAATTTTGGCCACGTCCTTAGCATGCAGTCTTGTGTTTATAGTGTTCAGCACCGCTCCGGCCATTGGCACGGCGAAGTGCATCTCGTATATCGCCGGAATATTCGGTGCGAGTACTGATACCTACACACATATAAGATATGTATATATATTAAGAATATATATATATATATATCTAGAAAACAACAGCTCTGAAAACATAAAATTAATTAATAACATGATAATAAGTTTAAAGAGGCAAACCACATCGTTCTTCTTGATGTAGAGTAGAGAGCGGAGAGCGGAGGAGAGGCGGAGGCAACGGTGATAAGTTTGTGACCAAGTGAACCGGGTGTTTTGGTAGATGATGGAGGTGCGGTCTGAGTACACAGATGCAGCTCTTGGTAAGAAGGTAATAGGACTTAGAGGAACATAGTTAGCTCCACACTTAAGTAAACTTTCCATAATTTTCACTGATTAATCTTACATATATATATAGTGTGGAGCTAACTATATGTTCCTCTAAGTCCTATTACCTTCTTACCAAGAGCTGCATATGTGTACTCAGACCACACCTCCATCTATATATATATATATATATATAAAGAGAGTTAGAGAGGTATGGCTTCAAATTAAGTTCAAAGTTGATAGATTTGAGAGAGAGAGAGAGAGAGAGAGGTGGAGTGCAGAAGTAGGTTTATATAGAAGAGTTTGATTGTGTGCAGAATGAAGAAGATGGTATGGGAGTTTGGGAGGAAGGTGCAAATGAGCTAACACTACGGATTTGAACATAGACTAATACCAGAAAATTATCTTCTTGTATGAGAAAACACAAATATCTTTCAACGTGGCACTAAAGTTTTTTTTTTTTTAAATAGAAATATTACTATAACATTGTAAAGTTTGAGTTTTTTAATAGGAATATTACTATGAGTTTTTTTCATAAAAAAAAAAAAGTTTATGACTTTGATTGGATTCAAAATTCATTTATGGAAAAAAACTATAGACACCATAATAATATTGCTATAAAAAAATTAACATAACAGAAAATATCAAAAAAGATATTGTGATGCATACCTAAATCTCTTTAGAAAAATAAAAATAAAAGGACATCAACAATTTAGATCATAAATTAATTAATTTTTTAGCAAATTTAGTTCTAACAACATTGTAATTTCTTTCTTTTTTCTTATATATTGAGATTTTGAACATTAGATATCCAGGGGATAAATACCTAATGTTAGGCTGAATTCAATTATTGATCAGATGAGAATGGAATGAATGCATTTCTTTGGTATGGAATAATCACTCTATAGAACTCATATAATAATATTTATATTATTATATCTAATTATGGATCCATTTTATATTCTTTTAAAATTAATTTGATAAGATTTTATTTAATGCAAATAATATTTTTTTTCATATTTGATTTATAGTTATTTTGCCTTTATTTTTTCAGTCAACTTTAAGTATAACAATTCTTTCCTTACAAGTCGGCCCGGTGAACAATTGGACTTGACTGTCTTGGCTTAGGCCCTTCTATGTCCTCCTTCAAAAGAAATATATAAGTGGGTTGGGCAAAGTGCAGACTTGCTAATTGGCCTATGAGCTTGTCTTGTCATGGCCCAGAAAATTTATAATTTATGTCAATCTCGAGGTTGTTTTCACAAAATTCCCCCATCATTGAAAACCAAATTGCCACCTGATTACATAAAATCTTCAATCCGTCAACCAATTAGCCTAATTAAGGAGATTTGTGAAGATTTATACATATTCTAAAATTTGTCAAATATCCTGGATATATATATATATATATATATATGCCAATATCCTCCCACAAACTCAATTTCAATATCATGGAGAACATCAACTTGGGCTATCTGCAAACTAAGTCATGATAGCGGCTAGGTGGATGATCGAGTCTAGTAAATATATCCGCAAACTAATTAATTAGTAGATAAAACTACAAGAAAATGAAGGATGCTTGCTTCTGTTTGTAGATGATGACACAAAATGACAATCAATTTCAATGTGTTTCGTGTGCTTGTTAAAGATATTATCGTGAGCAATCTAAATAATACCGTGATTATTACAATCTTGCAAAGCAACAAATTCAAATAAACTCCAAAAGTAGTGCAAACAAGGGCTTGATATTCAACCTCGATGTTAGAGCATAACAACAGTTTATTTCTTGCTTCGTGAAGAAATAAATTAGTGGATCATCTACAAGCCAAACTTCAATGCTTGTAATTTAGCCACTATGTTCGAACAAATTCCCAGTGCGCTTAAAAGTTAACAATCCACTAACATAACTTAGAATACAACAAATACTCTTATATCTTTGGTGCATAATCACAATCTGGCGGAGGATTTTGCGTTAAATTGGAGTAATTCTGCGCCAAATTGGAGATGGCCTAACACATATATCAAGGTGATTCATTTGGTGGGGAACATAAGCACCTGATGCTATCATATAATGTTGATGTCTCAAACTCATTAGTTAGGAGATGATCATGCATATGGCCACCCACAAGAAATACAACTATCTCCAATCCATATGGATTTATCATATTGGCTATAATAAGTTGACACTAATTTGATAGGCTATATTTAAAGTAACGTAGCCATCTAAGGTCCGCTTCCAAATTAATTCTCTTGCTTTCCATGACTTCACACTTAGGAAATGGATACCCCAAAATTCTTAAATCCAATTCTAATCCCCATAATCTATAATAAACTCTGCTATTTTAACCTCCAAACTAATCAAATTAGGTAAGCTTTGCATTATTGTGACAATTGGATCACCTAACCAATTATCTCTCCAAAAATTCACCTTACGGTCATTGCTTCTTCTCCAAACAAATCTTTCTTTCAACAAAGATGCATAGACGTTACAATAAACCCTCCACAAACTCAACCAATGATGTTTTTTTTAAGTGTTACGGCCATAATGCATATCAGCACCACACATACATTCCTTATTTTACCTTAAGAACTATAAATCAAAAAGCATCCTCTTCATTCAAGAATTAATGCCAAGCAATCTTTTGTATCAAGGAGAGATTCTAAAACACCATGGTTCGAATATCTAACCTGCATAGTCTTCTAACCCACCAGTGAACACCTCTCGCCTCATATGGAAAAACCACTTGTTTGTTCACTTGTTAGTTAATAACATATGTTGCTGCACATGTGAGAATATATATATATATCCTCACCTAATCCTTTTTCTTTCACCTAATCCTCACATAATCTAAAAATTAGGTGAGCTAATCCTCATCCTTTTCTCTTATAAATAGAGGCAATGTGGGACACTCTTAGGGATGGCAAAAACCGAACCGACCCACGGTTTCCGACCCGATCCGCCCCGAATGAGGAGGTTTTTTTTGTTGAAAATCGGGGAACGGGGCGGGGCGGGGCGGGGCGGGGATTTTTATAATGGGGCCGTGGCGGGGCGGGTCTGGTTTTACCTTGCCCCGTCCCCGCACCGCCCCGCTATAAATTTACATATATGCCCTTATATATATATGTTCTAATATGTTCTTAGAATTTGAGGTGAACGATGGTATTGTTGTATTGTTATATAAATTATACCATCTTTTATTTAATATAGTATTATATATTTTGTAATTATTAATATAAATGAATTCAAAATAGTGAAATTTTTTAATTTTTTATCTCAAATCTTGTAAAAGCGGGACGGGGCGGGGCGGGGCAGGGCGACTGTAAAAATCCACGGGGCTGTTATGGTATTGACATGTTAAAAAAAAATCGGGGCGGGGCGGGGCACAGGGCAAGATATATAGTGTGCGGGGCAGGGGTGGGGCAGGGCCACCTCGCCCCCGCCCCGTCCCATTGCCATCCCTAGACACTCTCAGTGCATCATTCAATTGAGAAATGAATGAGGGCGAGAGAAAAGTGGGGAAAAATAGTAAGAAATAAATTAGAGAGTTTGTGTTGCTTCTATTATAGAAGAGAGAACAAGTTGATTCTATTTTACGTAGAAACTTTTATTAATTAGGGTTTCCACATAAAATCTTTGTCTTTCAACTTTATTATTATTACTTCAAATACTTTTGTTGTGACCCTGCTCTATCAATTCCATAATTTCACAACATTGTTGAGCATCATCATCATGGTACTCATTATGAGCATAGGAGAATTTTATGAAAACAACCCTAACGTTAACATAAATTATAAATTTGGCCTATGATAAGCAAGGCCCATAACCTAATTAGCAAGCCGCCAGCCCAACACACTTATATTTGATTTGAACTAGGATGTAGATGGGTCAAAATTAAGTCAGTCAAGTACAAGTCCGCCAAGCCCACTTCTAGAAAAAGTTAGAGTGAAACACTGAAACTCCACCGCAGCAAAATAAAGGCAAATATATTATTTGAGTTTTAAATTGTTGAGGATCAGGGATTTTTTTTTTTTGGGCCTAGCAATATAAATTTGGTATCTCTAACTTTTTTCCCATAAATGAATTTTCTCATGTGTGTGTGTGTGTGAATAGGAATGACAACTCTTGCATAAAATTTAATTTTTTTTATTTTTTTTAATTTTTTTGCCATACTAAGACATGGTGTATATATATATAAAATAATATATTTTAAACCCAGTGAAACTCATAAAATTACAATTTATAGTAATAAATCCAATAATCCATTAAAAATAATAAATGCTAGTTTAGTACCATATTAAGAGGTATTTCTGCATTCTAAAAAAAAGTTTTTGTTTTGCATTTACAAAAATATAAAAATTTGTAAAAAATTACCAAAATATATATTGTGAATTTATTTTATATTATGGAATACAATTTTATTAAATTTATATATTTTAAAATTTAAATTTCAACTTAGTGTCTAGAGCTAACTTAACATTTTGGCTGTTTATTTCCACACCTAACAGATACTTTATTTGTCATGTATATATATACTTGTTATGGTTCATCTATTAAAAAAAAAAAAAAAAAAAACAACTCATATGCTCACGGATATTAGAATATAATTATGTAAAACATTTTTTTTACTAATTAATTATGTAAAACATTGATTGATATAATTTATAAAAGGAAAATGAGAAACAATATTCACGTCCACTTGTGAGTCAAATGCGTTGCTGACTATTCAAAGAATAAGAACACATTAATGGCGAAGTGCTTAAAAGAAACCTAGGTCTTCTTTTAAATGAGATGCATGCCTGTCTTTGACTCCAACAACTCTCACTAAAAAGAAATGGATGACTTAATTAAGGAATTAAATACAATGTACTTAGTATGTTTAGAAAATAATTAAGGAAATACAATGTAATTAGGTTCATGGATCAACTGCCACAATAGACTTTCCAACTTTAAAACTAAAGACTGGTTTCATTCATGAAAAATGATGTGAAATTACTGTGATTAGAAAATACATGGCAAGTTCATTGCAATTCCAAGTCTCTCATTTCACATCTTGAATTCAATTTTGAAATTCATTAGAAGTCTTTAATTAACTTCCAAGAATGAAGAATGAAGAAGCCTTGCTCACAATAAGGAAAGACCACATTCCATGTCAACCTTGTTTTTTAAATGTTCCCAAAATTTAAATAATAATGTTTGCAATTAAATACAATTCAATTCAATTCATACAATAATACTATGATTAAAAAAAACATATATTACTTAGTTTGAACAATAGAATTTGTCAAACCGATGTATTATAAATAAATATGACTATATAGTATTATTTAAACAAAAGTCATATATTAAACAAATCTATACAATTACTAATCACAAATGAGTACATGCCGTATATTAGTGCATATATATTATTACTATAGTTTTTTTTAGAAAGTAAATAAATCAAAATTTATTAAAGAAAAAACTACAAGCAGAAAGCAACTATTATAGTTTGATTATTAAAATATTTTATAATTTTATTCTTTTATTACCATGAATTTTATATGGGAAAATAATTTAAGACAGGAAAAAAGAAATACAATATGTATAAACACGCACAAATTAAAATTAAAAATCAAGAAACACGTTTTATTTATTTATTTATTTATTTAATAAAGACAACTCTGCAAGGACAAATGGGGAAAATGGCAAGCAAATAAATTTTCTAGTATTAGTCTACGTTCGTCGTTCAACATCAAAGTGAAGCCCATTTGCACCTTCCCCCCAAACTTCCACACAAATTCATTCTCCTCTCCACCCAACCCAAGCTCCCCCTTCTATATAACCCAGTTCTCCACTCCCCTCTCTTATTATCACTTCTTCTATTGCTTTCTCTAGCTCTCTCTCTCTCTCAAATTAGTTATATATCTTCTCTAGCTCTTTAGATATATATAAGTATATTATATAAGAATAATCAGTGGAAATTATGGAAAGTTTACTTAAGTGTGGAGCTAACTATGTTCCTCTAAGTCCTATTACCTTCTTACCAAGAGCTGCATCTGTGTACTCAGACCGCACCTCCATCATCTACCAAAACACACGGTTCACTTGGTCACAAACTTATCACCGTTGCCTCCGTCTCTCATCCGCTCTCCGCTCTCTACTCTACATCAAGAAGAACGATGTGGTTTGTCTCTTTAAACTTATTATCATGTTATTAATTTTATGTTTTCAGAGCTGTTGTTTTCTAGATATATGTATTCTTACTATATATATCTTATATGTGTGTAGGTATCAGTACTGGCACCGAATATTCCGGCGATATACGAGATGCACTTCGCTGTGCCAATGGCCGGAGCGGTGCTGAACACGATAAACACAAGACTGCATGCTAAAGACGTGGCCAAAATTCTGGTCCATTCTGAGGCCAAGGTTCTCTTTTATGATTATGAACACATGAAGCTCATCGATGATATTATCGATCAATTCATCTCTAGCAATACTCCCTTACCTCAACTTATCTTGATTGATGACATCGACACCCCCACCGGTGTTGTTCGTCATGGTAAGTTTGAGTATGAGGAGCTCATCGCTAGAGGTGATCCGATGCATGCTCCACATGTTCTTGAAGATGAATGGGATGCCATAACATTGAATTACACTTCAGGGACAACATCAGCGCCAAAGGGAGTAGTGTATAGCCATAGAGGAGCATATATAAGTTGCATGACTCTTCTTCTTCAATGGGGTGTAGGGAATGAACCAGTTTATCTCTGGTCACTCCCCATGTTCCATTGCAACGGTTGGACGTTCACATGGGGCATGGCCGCACGTGGGGGCACAAACGTGTGCATTAGGAACACAAGTGCTGCTGAAATGCATAGAGCCATCACTCAACACAAGGTCACTCACATGTGTTGTGCACCTATTGTGCTCAAAATAATCTTTGAAGGTTTTGATTGCAACATGAGTACTGCTACTGCTACTCTTCACCGGAGACCAGTTGTGGAGATCCTCACCGGCGGTGCTCCGCCACCTGCTGCACTGCTTGGAAAGATCGAAAATCTTGGGTTTCATGTCACTCATGCATACGGTCTCACCGAGGCTACGGGTCCGGCGACGGTGTGTGAGTGGAAGGCTGAGTGGAATGAGCTACCAAGAGAAGTTCAGGCAAATCTGAAAGCCCGGCAAGGGATCAGTGTGCTCACACTTGCAGACATTGATGTGAAGAACTTGGAAGACATGAAGAGTGTTCCTAGAGATGGGAAGACAAGAGGAGAGATTGTGATCAGAGGGAGTAGCATAATGAAAGGTTACTTCAAGAACGAGGAGGAAACAAGGAAGGCATTCGTTGATGGATGGTTTTTAACAGGAGATGTTGGTGTTATTCATCCTGATGGTTATGTAGAGATAAAGGATAGGTCTAAGGATGTTATAATTTCAGGTGGGGAGAATATTAGCAGTGTTGAGGTGGAGAATGTGCTTTACTGGCATCCAGCGGTGGAGGAAACAGCAGTGGTGGCAATGAAACATCCTCACTGGGGAGAAACACCATGTGCCTTCTTGAAGCTCAAGAAGGAGTTTGTTGGAAGTGTTAAAGAAGAGGAAATAATCATGTATTGCAGGAAAAATATGACCAAGTTCATGGTGCCCAAGAAGGTTGTTTTCATGGATGAGCTCCCAAAGACTGCAACTGGGAAAATCAAAAAGACTGATCTTAGAGAAATGGCTAAGAGCTTCAAGGTGGCAACAATGGCCGGCAGGGTGACACAGCAGCAGAGGAGTAATAAAAGGCTTGGTGATGAACCTCAGATTGAACACCAAGTCATGGCTTTGTCTCGTCTTTGATTACGTATAGTTAATTATATATTTATATATAATTCTAGTGTTAAGTGTAGAAATTAACAAGGGGTTATACGTACGTGAGATGCATGCAAAATTGTTTTATAATATATTAATATGGGGCTTTGCTTTTTAGTGCATTTTTATCAGGTATATGCTGCTTAACAAATAGTGAGATTCTCATTCTTTTCTTCAAAAGTTTAAAGTTATTAGTAAACTTAATTTGGTTCTTATTCATCTTTTTTGACTGACTAGTGACTAGTGCTTGCTAAGCAATTAATAGTGGAAGACTTGCCAAACTTGGACCGGGATCTTCTCTGTTTTTTCTCAATAGTGGATTCTTTTTTTTATTCGTTTCTTTTCTTTTCTTTTTTAATATTTTATTTAAAAAAAAAGCTCACACTTTCTAATTTTTTTTAAATATATACCTCTTTTCGTCGGCTTTAGCTACATTATTATGTAAATTTATTAACAACATACTTCTTTACATATCTTATCTTTGACTAAATCCCTTATCTTATTTCTTTCTCATTTATTCATGTAGATGAATTTTGGAACCTAATCATATTTTTAAAAAATTAAATAAATATTTTATTTATTAAATTCTATATTTTGCATCGGTTTCTATAGATAAATTACTGATTTATTAAAAAAATTACAAACATAAACAGAAACAAACAAAAATCCAATAAACAAGAAAGAAAAAAAAATAACACAAATAGGAAGTCACCAAGGATAAAGTATTGCTATAGAATAAAGCACAATATATCAACCAAAAAAACACAAAAAAACGAGAATAAAATAAAAGTTGAGAAAATCCACCATCTTGCATTGGTTCCAATTTAATAAGAGAGGTGTATAATTTGAAGAGACAATTTGGTCATTTAAAAATAATCAATTAATAATGCATTGCAATAGAATAAAGAATATTTTGAGCATATTTGACTACTGTTGAACGTTGACGGCAATTAAGACCAAGAGGAATATTTGTAATAGAACCAGATAATTTTTTTTTTTTTTTGAAATAGAACCAGATAATTTGTTTTGTGTCAAATCACAATAAACGAGGGGGCTGCATGAAAAGATCCCTTTTATATAATTCCCAATATAAAGAGAAGGATACCCATTATGGTCAGTTTATTTATATTAATCTTTTGCCTCATATAATTTCTTACATTAACTTTATAGTATGTGATTTTAATTAACCATTCTGATTAGATGTTTCAATTTTATTTGAATATGAACTCAGCATATATATAAGTAAGAACTAATAAAAATACTAAAAAACTTAAATAACTGTAATTTTTTTTTTAATGAAATGAATAAACTACGAATTTATTGAAAATAAAACTAAGAGTATAGGACAAATACGAACAAAAAAACCACCAACATAAAGAGAGTAAGCATACTAGAACTTCACAACAGGTGAGATAAACAATGAGAAAAAACAGTAAAAATGAGCCAAGAGGGAAAAAGCTAAACATGCTAAATCTACCTACTAGAGACACAGACCTATACTGCCGAAGACGGAGGGAACTACTCATGATCTGAAATAAGTGCAGTATTGATATATCTTTAATTATAAATTGCCGCTTTTTATTTCGATCATTGTCAAAATTAACTCCTGCATAATTAACAACAAAGTAAAAATGGATAACAATTCACATCAAATAAATATATTACATTGTTCATGTAAGAGTCTTGAAATTTATATTGGGACACTATAATTCCATAGTTAAATCCAACATTAAACCATTTAACAAACAAACATTAGGTCAATACTAGTTGGAGCTTGAGTAGCTCCAATTTGAAGTTTTAAACAGCAGATCAAACAGTAACAAAAGTTGGAATGTCTAAAAGAACACTCAGCAAAAGAACATAACTTTCTTCACATTTTCCTTCAGAGCTGGCAGGGGCTTAACAGGAGCAGGAGAAGCGGGAGAAGTAGAAGCAGCAGCAGTCCCCTGTCCCCGGGGAGTACGAGCTCCTCGGCCACCAGCACCGTTTGTTGTTGATCCATTGTCCGATGTATCCGCCAACAGATAGAAACGAGCTCGGAATGCAGCTAAATGAGCGTAATATGCAGGTGGAACTGCAGTATGAAACAAAAATACAAACAACATTCAACCACATCTTCAAGTGATCAGAAAAAAAAATAACAATGCAATGTGCTAGCTTACCGATCGATACGGATCGTGTGCACCGGGCATACCTGCAGGGAATGATCAGGGTCAGAGGAAATATATGTTCATAGTCTCAAGCAAGCAAAGCAACACTGAAATAAAATACAGGTAAATTTCACAGTAATTTTCACAAATGATGTGCATTACGTGTAGCAGAGATTGTTTGTGAGAGATTGGAGTTGATCAGCTGTAAAACCATTCTCATCAAGTAGCACATGATAATGAGCTGGACGGCTTGTACCCTACATCAACATGGTTGGATTGAGTGACAATATTACGAGATTAAAACAAAATTTCAAAGCTAAAATGCAAATAAACAAGGTGGTGTACAATTTACTTTTACTCCTGCATGACTGCATAAGTAGAAGTCGAACTCTGTTGGATGGCAGATCTTTGTGTCAACAACAGTCCCTAAAATTCAGAAGAATTGATCTGATTAGAATCAGAACTCTGGTTACTGAGAAATACAGAGACAATAACAGTTTACTAACCAGGCAGTATATTTCCGCTTCGATCAATAGAGCGATGATCAGCATGGTTGTTCGCAAAGAGACGAGTGTGATGCCGTTTTTGAACCACAACAAATGTTATCAGAGGCTGATAATTAGGCTCCAAAGACTCACATGCCTGATGAAGGATGTATATATCAGTAAAATGACAAACACACTTACGTTAGAAAAGAAAAACATCAGTATCACCTTTCTTATTGCTTGAACCTCATGGACGAGTACTTGGAAAAACTGACCCTCAGAGACACCATCCCTGCAGAGAAAGAATGATCAGATAGATTATTCATTAAAAGGAAGAGAAGATATCAACTTATTGATACCTGTAAAATATAATCCGTAGAGGCTTCTGATTAGTTGCCTGATAGAACGAGAGAAGAAGCTCCCTGTAAATCTCATTATTAGTTCGCACTGCATAAATACAACAGTACACGTAGAACCAAGAAACCACACCTGAATATATGTACACATACTTAATCATGCCACCGGTGATAGTTCCCCCTCGGAGATCTTTCTGTTCTGTGAATAAATCTTGTATCAGTTCCTGGCCATGGGATTGTGCACTTACCAAAACAGCATATTTGGTAACCTCTGGCCAGTCTTGAGAAGCCACAACCTACAAAATGATAATGAAACTTGAAGAATGAGATAAAGTTTCAAAACGTTAGTTATATGAGGATGATGAAGCATCATACAGCAGCAATTGAGGGGCTGGATTCCTCCCCTGGATGAGGATGAGTAACATCAGCTCCAAATATAATGGTTGGCAAGTCACTGACCAAAGGCATTCGTCTCATCAGTGCATCTACAAGAACTGTGTTCCGGCCTCCAACCTATCCTCCAATCAACAAAAACCAAAGACAATAGAACATATGATAGAAGAGAGAAAGGGAGAGAGAGAGAGAGGAGAGAAGAATACTATGAATTGTATACAATACACATACCTTCACATTAATCTTGAGAGCAACATTGGCCAAATATTGTTGTTTTCCTGTCTTACATACATGCTTCGCCAAACAGCACTGTGAGATCAATCCAAGATCTGTCTCACAAATCCTTTTCAGCTCACCTGCCATGACGACATAGATTAGCATCCTAAGAACTAATAAACCCCCTTTTTTCTTTTTGCAGTCATGAATCAATGTAGAATTTATTACATGGTAATGGATCATTGATATGCTGCAAAATGACAATGGTATGTCTTGTAATGTTCTTTAAATACCAATTCATAGCTCACATTCCCAAATTCAGAGATGAAATTTGGTTTCTCTATCTTGTTGAAGAAAGATGAAGAGGAGGCATACCATAAAGGGGCCCATTATTATCAGGCAAGATTGCGATCAGCAGCTCGAGTTCTTTGCCTTGGGGCTTGAGTATTTTCACAGCATCAGAATATCGCTCATTCAGAGCTCTCTCTACTTGTTCAGGCTGAGAAGATAATAAAGGAAGAATTGGGTCTGGCGCGAAATCCTGCATAGAAAACAAATGGTGTAAAACACTTGACCATATTAATAGTGTCCACGAAAGATTCAATTCAGATATACTGTTAAATCAAGATCATGTGCAGAAAAGATGAACTACTAGCACACCATTCCAGATATCTGACACATCTGTGCAAGTTCCTGACAGAACCTATGAGCGACTCCATTACGAACATTTCGTGAAAAGTTGATGCATGCCCAGTAGCTCACTCTTCCCCCATTGATAACTTTCTGCATAAAAAGTCAAACCAAACATGAGATGGTTTAGAACGAATGTAATTATTAGAAAATGCAAAGGTTGCGGCAAGGCATTCATTTGCTAATGATAATATGTAGACAAGATGCAAGGATTTAATTTTGGCAAACACAACTTGATTTTCAAATGAGCAAAGCATGAAATTATAATAAAGTTGCACCTTATTCATCATGTTCCACTGGCCGACTCGGGGTAAGACATCCCTTTCTCTTCCCGTGTCGTGGTATTTAAGCTGTAAAACAGTTAAAATTAAAATAAACCACAAGTACAAAATTTAACCACCAAGATTTCATGATATTACTATATAAAGAAGCCTTGAATGGAGATTTTGCATAGAACTTGGCAAAGAAAAATAATCAACAATCATGGGAGCTGAAATGGCCAATTTGAAGAATTATTTGTTAGTAACTTTAGGACAAAAACAGTCAATCAGTAAGAATAGGACAGTGAACTACAAAGCAACAAAACTCACAAGGAAATTACTTGACAATTACTTACCCGTGGTGCAGGCAAAATGCGCGCATCAACTAAAGCAAGTGATGGACTAATTCTGATTCCAAACTCCCTAGCATATTGATCATTATGGTATGCATTGTGATGGACTGTCTGAGAAAGCAATGACAGAGAAAAAAGAAACGTCATGTCCCAACAATCTCTCATGAGCACACATAAATTTCTTCATTGTCTTTATTTCTTTTCTTCCTTTTTTTTTTATCGTTGAGAAAGAGCTATGTCTTTCCTGTCATCATTAACGAATGGGCCATATCAAAAATATAAATAACACATAGAACAAATGCAGCTCCAATAGTAGCAAAATACCACCAAAATGCAACTTAAAAAATTACTTACTATTAGGTATGTTTCAAGGAATGGTTTATGAGATACTGCAATTGCTGGTTAAAATAATCACCTGTATAATATCCCGCTCCCGATCCTGTGGATGTTGACAAGTCACATTGAGAAGAGCACTAATCTGTTTTTCATTCAATCTCTTGTAGTATTTTTGGCCTTCAATAATCTTGCACACCTGAAATAATATTTTGAAGGTCAGGGTGCATGCGTCAGCCAAATGGTTTAAAGCAAGCTACAGGTTCGCAAATTTTTGAACACTCATGAGTAATGGAGATGATGTCAAAATAATAATAATAATAAGATACTTCAAATTGTAGCTCAACTGACAACAAACCTCCATTGGCAAATAATTTTGTCTCTTTTGGGTGCCCACTTGCAAGCAAGGTAAGGTTGCGTGCTGAATATTAAAACCGTAAGTTTCTTGAAAATATTGTACAACCGACTTTCTTGTACCTCTGTCATCAACGGGAAACCTATTGGTGCAGTAGTGTTTCCAAAACATGGAAAGGACATAAAAGGACCATATCAGCAAGCTAGAAGTGAAGATCGCGTATATAGATTTATTGCATTTAGTAAACAGCAATTAAAAAAAAAAATAGAATTAGATACAGAATAATCATATAGAGTACCATACGTCAACTCTCTTGTAGCCTGCGTTGTTAAACCAGCTATACGGTACTTTCTCCGCATATTGCCTCGATGTGTAACCTCAATTTTCACACCTCTAAGAGCCTTCTTGATCTGGAAAAAGGAGAGGGGAAAAATGTGTGAACATAAAAAAAAAGGAGGAAAATCCAAGAATTGTTCAAGTATGCTTGAGTGTGTACATTGTAAACTTAATTATCAAAAAAGCACAATAATGATGTGGTAAAAGCATAAAGGAAAATGAAAAGAACAAGGATTAGTCAAAGTTTAGCTCATTATCTGTCATGAACATAAAAACTCGGAGCTGCAGAGTTTAATAAAAAAATGGCAAATAAGCAAGCATCAATGAACTGGCCAAAAGAGAAAAATTAGGGTAGTGTACATTCACTTTGAATGAACAGGCTCCTATGCAAAACTAATTCAGGAAACAAAAATGAGACCTTCACTCGATCGGCATCAGATAATGGCCTGGCGGAGACATCCTTATTTAAAAGCTGAGTGACAAAATCAATAACTGGAAGTGGCTCGATGAATGCAGAGGAAGACATATCTGCAACAGAAAGAAATTTCTTGATGAAGTACTTGTTGATGAATAATGTGTCAGAAATTGTTAAAGAAACAAGTGGTTGAATCTGTGGACAATCTCCAGGAAAACAAAAAAAGGAAGGATTACATATCCAACGGTTTTGTTGCACTGGTGAACAAAGCATGTATTGGCTGCAATTACTATTGAAAGAATGAGAAGTCCTACCTAAAAGATTAAGAATACTCTTAATTGGTTAGAAAAATGTTGTAAGCAAGTTGTGGATGATACATGTGAATCATAGCACATAGTTAACAAAACTTGAAAACTAGCAGAAAACCTAGCAATTAAATATATGCTACTAAAAACCCAAACGAATAATAGCAACACAAAGAAATATACATGTTCCCTGAGTGTAGTTCTACTTTAGAACATAAAAGAAGGAAAAAGATTTATAAGTCTGCACAACAAAAATCATATAACTACGCCTAAATTAATTTAAGTGCACACGATAATTTATTCAATCATTTGAATGATAGATCCTCTCCAACCTTATATCAGAAACCTCAAACTAGAAGATCTCGATCAAAGCATTTAATCTGGTTCTGTTTTTCTGAGGCTAGTTAAAAACCATTAGAGATATCTTTTGATCTTGGAAGTTACTAAAAGCACACAGTGCAAATCTGCAGATTCACATATGTTCATCTGAAAGTTAACCACGGTATAGAATGGCAGCACATGGTCTGAACTCTTCTCATAAAACAAATTTCAAAATAACAAGTCATATGCACCACCTAGACGAACATCTACAGATGTGAAGGAAGGTTTGTGCAATGAAACAGCTTCTCAAAGAACACATACAGTTCTCTATCCTTCATATAGTTTAGGCATGTACAAATATAATTTGAGTTTCAATAAGTGGACTGAGTGATGATTGTCAAAAGAGTAAGGGAAACTGATTTACCAATATTAAGTGATAATCCCATTTGTGTTGGACGGATGCTCTGGTAAAATCCACGGAAGGTTTCCAAGCCCTCACCAAGAGAATGCCGTCTCCCCAGATCAGGTGAATAAAAATATCGACCAACCGGCAAATACCTAATACCCACCAAATTACATAATTAAGCAAAACTCTGGCACACTCAAGTGGATAACACCACATGATACAAACCTTGCGCTAGGCAACTCACGAAGCACAATATCAAGAACTCGAATAGCATCTTGGGGTGTTTCTGTCAGCTGCCCGGCAAGGAACAATTCTAAATGGTGAAGATTGACACGGGCAGCAAACTTGATCACCACCTTGAACACTCTTTCAAGCCAGTATTTCAGCAAGAAGAGCAAACAAATCAAATCAGTATGACACAATAAAGATTCAAAGTATTGAACAATCTCTGAATGAAGTACCTCTGCCCACCACCACCACCACCACCACCACCATCTTCCTCTTCATTAAGAATGATATCGAAACTTTTAGAGCTAAATGGCAGTGGCCCTGCAGTAAAAAGGCTCTTTTGCCCATCATAAGCAGGAAGCCTCCCTCCCAACTGAGACACCCTATAAAGGTTCACAAGCTGTCTCATGACTGCCCGATTCACCTCCCGCCGTTTAACCTCAGGAGTGATGGAAACCTAAATCCAACATTGTCAAATAAGTCATTGTACACCTTCTACGCAAGCAAAGAAAACTCAAAGTTTGTTCAGATTGAAGCAAAGAACTTATGGACAAGAACAAGAAGAAGAAGAAATCACAAACTCACATCATATTGGTGGAGATCCTTATTAGGGAGCTCAGCAAAAAAATGGTTTGCTTTAACAACACATTTAGAGCCAGTAGTGCCAATACCAGGTCTCTGAGGAAACCTCATTGACTTACTGATGCCATGGCTTGATGAAGCTTCTCCATGAATGGAGAGCTGCTGAAACTGCTGCTCATGAGATGGAATAAAAAAGGCACTACCTTGTGACGGTGCCATCGGCATAGCTTGGTGCAGCTCGGGGGCCGGCGGCTGTGATGGCCCAGCCGGCGAGAAACGTCCACTACTACCTCTACGACTTCCATGAAACTGCCTCCTTGGTATGCTCCCACGAGACTGTGGAGTTGGACCTCTCTCAGCTCCAGGCTGAGGCCTCCCCCGGCCAGTCCCACGCCCGGCCATGCTCAGCAACTGCAAACAAACAAACGAACAAAAAATAAATAAAGGTGCCGACTTTCTATCATTCATCAACCCCACCACCATTAAAAACATAGAAAAAGGAAAGATCAATCAGAGAACAAGTTGAAAGTTAGCTGATTTCTCCTCCAAACGCCCCATGTGGAACAACAACAACAAGAAGAACAAGAGCAACAACAACAACAACAACGACAACTGAATATAAATGGGATTAGGAAAGTGGAATGCTTACCAAAGCACTGGCGAGTTATAAATGAGCAAAGTGGGAGTACAACATGGAGAGAAGACGCACTATACTGGCTGAGAATTCCATGCAAACAGGGCTCTAAAAGCTAAGGTTTTGGGGGTAAAAACTATACCAATGAAGAAAGATGAATCTATGACTAATTTTATATATGTTTGTGTACAAGAAATGTTGGAAAAATTAAAAAAAGTTGAGAACTTTAAGACTGATTTTGGGAAAAAGATAGAACCTTGACAAAGTGAATCCATGAAAGTGATAGGCTTGAAGTAGTTTAGGCTAAATAGTTCTTTGTAGATAGGGAGATAAAGCCTAGGCAGACAAACACTAGATGATAGTGAAAAACTACTGTATTCATGAATAACAAGTATAGATAAATCATTCAGCAAGCATGTTCATATTTTTAAAATTAGTCTCTAGAGAACAAACTTCATGCACACAAGATCCATTAACACAGTCTCGCCGTCATTCAGAGCATGTATCTCTAAATCCATAAGAAATGGGGCTAACACTTCATTTTGGTTTGACAGATGGTGTGATGGGCATGCCTCCAAAGATATCTAGCCATCTTTATTCTCAGATTGCATTTTCCCAGGGATCTCTCTACGACAATTCACCCAAGCTCTTAATTCACCAAAAAATCTTTTTCGATTCTCTTCACTTGATGACATTTCCATAATCTCAAATACACTCCCGAACTGTACTAACGATCAGGAGGATTTCAATACTCGGCCACTAGAAAAAAAATAGAATTTTTTTCAGTAAAGTCTTACTACAACTTTCTAATTGACGAGGGACTTCGTAGTCAATTGCACTCTAGATTCTGGAAAACAAAATCCCCAAGCAAAATCACATTATTCTGCTGGCTTGTCGGTGAAAATAAAGTTCATACACTAGATAACCTCCTTAAAAAAGGATGCAATCCTAACGGAACTGATACCTGCTTTCTTTGTCATAAGAACTCCGAATCGGTGGACTACCTCTTCCTCAAATGCGAATTCTCAAAGAGAATTTGGTCCATTTTTCTGCAGATCTTCCCTCCAAGCTACACCCCATCTACTGTCTCCTCTATCTGGACATCTTGGATCCCTTCCCTTCATATTACACTTCGTAATGTCTGGGACCTCAGTTCTCGAGCAATTGTTTGGAACTTATGGCTAGAACGAAACAACTGAAATTTTAAATCTAATTCTTTACCATTCCATTCTATCTTCTTTAAAACTATTAATATGCTTCTCTCTTGGTTAACTGCAGATTCAGAAGCGCATCACCAGACCAACCTTGAGGCCGCACAGAGAATCAAGCGCTCCATCAACTTCCTGAGTGAAAGATCAACTAATCACCTCGGTGATTTGGCGCACGCTTCAAATCAGGAGTAGTTCTCTTTGTCTTTGACTGAGCAGGCCTGTTTCTCCAGGAGGATGATTTAGCCTACTTAGTTTTCCCCCTTTGACTTCCTCTGTTTTCTTTTTCTGCTACGTCGCCTCTAGTGAGGTCTTAGTTTATTTTCGCTGGTTTCTTTGTACGAGTTTGTTCTGTACTTTCTACTTTATTTTCAATAAATTCATGGTTTATTCTACTTTTATCAACAAAAAAAAATAATAATAATGAAATCATTTACCATCTGACTCATTAAAAACATAGATTCAATCTAAAAATTTTGTTTTTGATTGTTATGATATAAGCTCGCTGGCCTAAAGTGTAAAAAATAAAAATAAAAATTATCCAATAATATAATTATCCCGATGAAAAATAATATGTTAATATAATAAAAATTTGAATACACATGCATATAAAGAAAACATAACATATAATTTATTTATTTTTATTACTAATAGCAGACATATAAATTTTCAACAATTTAACTAATAATAAATAATTATATCTCGTAAGTTTGTATTTTTTAAAAACATGATAAAATCTAATAAGAAGTAACTACATTTCGCAAGTTTATATTTTTTAAAAATATGGTAAAATCGATCCCTCTCACTATAGATAACCAAACTATTGTTTATAAAAAATGATAATTTGTTCCTTCACTCTTGTATATATGATACATCATAACATGCATATATGTTATAATATATTTAATGAGTCTCATGATCATTTTTTTTAATTACTAAATTTTTTATATAAGATTTTTTTAATTTTTTTATAAATTTTATTAAAATTTTGAAACTCTAGTAATTTTTTAAAATAAAAAATAAAATGAGAAAATAACACATACACCACCTGTTAAAATATATTTGCTAGAGCTCATTATTAATTTAGACTTTTTTAAATTACCAAAAATTTTTAAAATAAAAAATGGAATGTCTCAACACATGCATCATGGAGAATTAAAACCAAAGTGCGTCAAAATCACATATTTTATAGCTAAGTCCTCTAATCATTCAAACATAACTACATTACATGTTTTAATGTGTCTAAATATTTTATTTTATATTAATTTAAATATAGAAAAACTTGAATAGGCTTCAGCCCCAACTAGAACTCTTAAAGATACTTGGCATGCTCTATTACGCAGATCCTTGAATAACTTTAAGACAATTCGTTCAATTAGATTCCCCAGAGAACCTCTTTCTCATAGCTTCAATAAACGATATTTCAATATTATTGAACTCAATTCCGGAGTGCTCTAATATCCAAGAGGATACACATAATTGGTCTTTAGAAAAAAATGAAATCTTCTATGTGAAATCTTTTTACAAGTTCTTAATAGATAGAGGGGTTCAAAGTCCAACTTATTCCCAGTTCTGGAAAATCAAACACCCAAGCAAAAATCACTCTATTCTGCTAATTAGTCTGGAGGACAAAATTCTCACATTATCTAACATTTTCAAGAAAGGTTGTAATATAATTGCCACAAATACTTGCATTCTTTGTAACAAAACTCAGAAAATTGTGGATCATCTTTTCCTTAATTGCGAATACTCTGAGAGAATTTACTCATTCTTTAGACAAATTTTTAACGCCCACTTTTCTCCTCCTTCAATCTCCAGTATTTGGACCTCCTGAATACCTTCTTTAAATTTTAATTGCCGAATCATCTGGGATCTCATTTCCATAGTAATTTTCTGGATTATTTGGTTGGAGCGAAACAATAAAAAGTTTCAATTTAATTGCTTACTCTTACATTCTATTTTATTCAAAACTGCTAATATACTTCTATCTTGGTTTTCTGCAGCTTCAGACTCATCTTAGCAAACCAACCTTGAAGCTTCTTATAGGATAAAGCACTCTCTCAACTTTTTAAGCGCCAGGTCTGCAGATCACACCGTGACACCGGTGACCCAAAGATCAACCTCTTTCGAAAGTAATCCACTCTCTTCAGTAATCAGGGCAAACCTATGTCTTCAGGCGGTAGCTTTCACTTACCCAACTCTCTCTCTCTCTCTCTCTCTCTCTCTCTCTCTCTCTCTCTCTCTCGCGCGCATCTTTTCAAAAAAAGAAAAAGAAACTAGCCCTTCTTGTTTCTGCCACTACTGAAAATAATTGGGTGGTTGTTGGATTGTGAGATGATGATGATGCTTGCAAAGCTCAATGTTCATTAAGAAATTAGTCAAACTCCATCTAATCATCTTCATGTGTTGTAGCTATAGCACTGATTAATTTGCCGGCCAATTGAGGACCAAGAAAAGAAATTTCATTAGTCACTACATGAACTTCCAGAAAAGCTCAAAAACATTGTACGAGCTTAGAATCTTTTTCAATCATTTTGCTAGAAATGTTTGAGCTTTTGTATTTATCATTAGTTTGTCAATTGCTATTCTTTGCTTTTGGTATAAGTCCCTTTCCGAATTATTTTAATGTTAAAATTGTGTACCTCCCAGCTTGAAAAAGGACAAAATTTTTCAATTGCCTCATGGTACATTGCATCGTTACTACTATTCTGTTTGTGTCCTCATGGAGGATATAGTTTGTGACTCAATCCATGTCCCCAAGAAAAAAATGGGTTGTGGTATTAATACTTTATTTGTGTATGATCCTAATATGATTTGTTTAAAAACCCTGCCCTACAATTAAAAGTGGTATTTTATTTTTTTCCCAATTTAAATGGTGCAATTTTGAATTTTCTCCATAACTTGTCTATGCTTTTTATATATATAAAATTTCGTAGTTTTTCCATGCTATATATATATATATATATATATATATATATATATATATATGTTTTCTACCATGAATGTTTCAACAGAGAATGAAAAGAAAGTGATTAGAGAAATGGAAAAAGAAAGTTAGAGACAATGGTGAAGATTGTGAGAGGGGCAACTGTAACTAGAACCATTAATAAGGTTTGCACCTGTTCATCTTACTTTTTACTGTGCATCCTACTAAGTGTTGTTTATAATACTGTTCAGAACACTGCTATACTGTTCAGACAAATACATGATGTAGAATCCAACTGCTGATACAGACAAATACATGATGTAGATATCTATAATATTTTAAAAAAATTTGTGAATTGAGAGGGAAAAGTGATGCTATCAAGCTATCTTAAACATACATATTTTTTATTATTAAAACCTCAATCCTGAGAATGGGTTGAGCTTTAATTTTTTGGTATAAAAGTCAAATAAAATGTCTTAGGTTATTATCACAGTTATTTTATATAATTTACTAATCTCAAAGACCTCCCTGTAATTTTAAATATCTATTGAGAATGGTGAATTACATAATACATTTTACCTTATTAATTTATTTTTAAAATTCATACTTATCAATGTTTATTATGTAATTTACTAATCTCAAAGTGATCATGCATGGATATATAATTCTCTTTATCTTCAGCAAGGCTTTCCTTGGCTCTTGTTTGATTCCCTGTGAATCAGTGTTGAATTAAATTAAAAAGTTAAAAAACTTGGAATTCATCATTAGTCGATCCACATATATATATATATATATATATATATATAACACCATCAAGAGCCTTTTGTCTAAATGGTTGATTTTTTTTTTTTAACATAACACAAAAAAAAAAGGATATATAGCATAATTTTGTATTTGGTTTGTTTTTAAGTGCCAAAATCTACACGCCAAAAAAAAAATTAAAAATTAATAGTTTATCCTAAAAGTTCAGTGCTTTAGTTCATATAATAATACTAGTAGAATAAAAAAAACATTTTTCAATGCTAGTATAGTTGTCAAGATTTATTAACAATTTATACATATTTATCAACAATATCCTTAATTTAATTGTATGCTGATGAGGATCTCATTCATACTCTTAATCTTTAATCAATTTTTAAAGATTTAATTGCATGCAAATGCTCAAAAGATGTAATAAAAAATTAAAGATATTAATGATCTCAATGCATCCACTGAAAATCAAATATAGACGTACTTCCTTCAATGTTTTAGTGCTTCAAAATCATTGGTTCTCACAAAAGTGTCCATCTAAATCCCAAAGGGTCATATCCAATGTTCTCCTATTTTGGTTGTTTCCTTTAACTCATCCATAAATGTTTTATATTATTATTATTAATAGCAGGCCATTATGGTTTAAATATTTAAATTAATATATGGTTGGATCCATTAACTTATCAGGTTAACTTTTTATAATTAGATTGAGAGTGTATTATGTAACATATTTCCGTTTATTAAGAACTATCTATTTAAACTTAATAGTTTCATGTCAATCAATTAAATGATTGTTAGAGTCTATCTTTGGATTAGATTAAATTTCAAAAAATGGATAATTACTTATCAAAAAAATCATATTTATTAATATACCCATGCAAATCATTATTATTAGGGCTTTTTAATAAAGTAGCCCTATTTTATTTTTTTTATTTAACCAAATGGCCCTAAGGCAATTTTAATTGTCAAAATGACCCTAGAACCATCACATCACCCACATGGGTGTTGTGATCTGCTGACTGGGAGCTAAGTCAGTGCTGACTGGACTGCTGACGTGGTATTTTTAAATAAAAAATTATAATTTTTTATATTTTACCCCTGAATTGTTTTATAATCAATAAGCTGATATATTCTTGGGTTTTTTTAACCAATTTTTTTTTTAAAAAAAATTATTAGTGTTTTAAAATTTATTAAACTTTTAAATAACTTTTTAAGAAATATATAAGTGTGTTTTTTTAATTTAAATCCCTTATTTGTTTTATAATTAACAAATTATCTTTTTTCTTTGATTATTTAACCTAATTTTTGTTTAAAAAATTATGTAATTTTTTAAATTTATTAAAAAATTAATTTTAAAGAATATATTTGAATATGAAAATACATAGGGTTTATAATTTATTCTTTAATTAAATCATGAAATCAATAATAAGTATTAATAACTTATGCTCCATTAGTTGACTGTAATGTCATACAGACAAATTTATGCTCCATGTTTTCATCCGGTACCGAGTTCACAATTTTGGCAGCCTGTACCTGCGCCAACATACTGTTCGCCGACCAAAAATCAGACGTAGAAGAATGCATATGGATAGAATCCCTGATCCTACTAGAAGTAACTTTATTTATATTTAAATGCAATTATGTTTTTTAACTTCAAATAATTTTACAGGTTATTATTGATTTCATGATTTAATTAAAAAAATAAATTATAAGCCCTTTGTGTTTTCGTAATAATATATTCTTTAAAATTAATTTTTTAATAAATTAAAAAAATATATAATTTTTAAAACAAAATTTGAGTTAAATAATCAAAGGAAAAAATAATTTGTTAATTATAAAAAAAATAAGGGATTTAAATTAAAAAAACACACTTATATATTTCTTAAAAAGCTATTTAAAAGTTTAATAAATTTTAAAACACTAATAATTTTTTTTAAAAAAAAATTGGTTAAAAAACCCCAAGAATATATCAACTTATTGATTATAAAACAATTCAGGGGTTAAAATACAAAAAATCATAATTTTTTATTTAAAAATACCACATTAGCAGTCCAATCAACGCTGACTTAGCGCCCAGTCAGCACATCACAAGGTTCTAGGGCCATTTTGACAATTAAAATGACTTTAGGCCCATTTGGTTAAATAAAAAATAAAATAGGGATACTTTATTTAAAAGCCCTTATTATTATTATTATTATTATTATTATTATTATATATGTGAAGACCAATCCTCTATAGACGTCCATAGATAAGAAATCTATGGATGTCCATTATCAAGATCCAACGGTTAATATTTATGAACAGTAGTACTACAGTAACATATACAGTAATTACTGTTTGAAACAATATAATAAATAATGTTACTATTCATCAGTGTCAGTCGTTGGATGATAATCCAATGGCTGATAATTGGACGTCTATAATTTTTTTTATTTATGGAAGTCAATGTAAATTCTCTCTCTCTCTCTCTCTCTCTCTCTCTCTCTCTCTCTCTATATATATATATATATATATATATATATATATATATTCCATCATAATCAACTAAAAATTTATAAGATAATCAAACTACTCATCTTGTGAGAAGGAAAGATGATTAAAAATGAGTAAAGATTGATTTATTTTATTATCATAGTAGTTATCACTACTGAAGAGAATTAATTTGTTTTCAAGTGAGTTCTTAACTTCATTTGATTGACCAAGTTCATATGTTTGATTCTTCTCAATTAATCTAAAACATAAATTCTTTAACCATGATTAGTAGAGGAATTTAAATTAATCAAGGCTCCTAATCCATCCAAATAACACCCAAAGCACTGGATTGTGACATGGTTATGACTTGATTAGCATTTAGTTGAAGACATTGGAAAGCATTAAAATATGAAACCATACAATTACTTTTTGCACTTATATATGCATATGATTTGTAATTACTTGTATATCCCTATAATACAAAAACATCTCCTAGCAAAGGTATATATGCAATTTTATATTTTTCTGGGGTTATACAAACAATTTCAGTATCCACAACAAAGCAAACAAACTCATTCAAGACACAGCCCAAACTAAACAGGACAATTTGGTCTTTCATAAATGCATCCTTTTTGCTGCAAAAAGACCATGCATTACTAAGCAAAACAAGTCAAGGTGATACGATAATACTGATAATATCGACATACTTCGTGCTGCCGGATTGATAAATATTGAAAGCAAGAGCAGAGCAAGTCAAGAAGATGGTGCAATATAATATCTAATGGAATATGGGCAAGTGAACAGATGGAAAGCAAAGACAGATGCTAAAAACATGCAAAATGAAACACAAGAGTCATTCAAGAGCTCAAAGGCATCAGAGAAAAACCATCCAAAAGAGTAGCCACAATGGAACCTTTTGCAACTGTATTTTCCTTTCTGACAAAAGATAAGGCACACAGTCAACATGAATAAGCTACTAATTTTGTGAATTAACAGAATTCTGCAAACCGATTCTATTCCTTGAAGTAACTAGTTTATACGTACTCTATGATATAATAACATCACAGCAACAAATTGTATAATGTTTTCCGAGTTGAGTTCAAGACATCCTATTGCAAAGGTTTTTTTTCAGCAAGTCAGAAAAGATATAATTTGTCAGAAGTCAGAAAAGATATAGAGTTCATGTCATTACCTGAGACTTTGGTGCACTTATCTTCAGTTATCAATTTATCATGAATAGAACTGATATCTCTTGCCTTTGTTGATTCCAAGAACCTGCATTAGTAATCAAAGTCTATTACAAAACAAAAGGATGACAAACTGTTTCATATGTTATTTTGTTCACAATGAAGCATTGCCTGGAGATGGATAATAGAAGGTAATTACAGAGTAACATATTTAAGTTCCCACCAAACTCATCAATTCAAGGAATGGGAATGACAGAATCATGCAATCTCAAACAAAAAATGAAAAACAGAGACTGTACACAACCAAAGAAAGTACCCAGTGGCAAATCTAGAATCACACGTGGGAATCATACGGTCATCGTGATTAAGATTTCACATAGGTTTCTACTCTGGGAGTATATGACGCTCTTCAATCATTGACCTGGCTCTTCTTCCTGTGGAATATGCCACTCAGGCTTGGCAGAAGTGTCTTCTTGGCAACATGAGTTTTGTTGGTCTGTGGGTTCTCATCAGTTCTCTCCAGGATTGGAATATCCTTGAGGTTTGCCGATGATGCTTCTGTGGTTGTTTGGGTCTCAGTTATGATTCGAGATGCAGGCTCTGGAGCCCTCTTGTGTTCCCTTTCCCGCCATCTCCTCAGCTCTCCCTCTACTGCCTTCTTGGCAGCCTCAGCCATTTCAGCTCTCTTGAGTGCCTCATTTGTAGCTGTTTCCATGTCTTCCATCTCCTTCTTTACAGCCTCCAGTCGTTTGATAACCTCATTCTCACTTGTCCTCACAGCCTCAACTTGAGCAATGGCAGCAGCCACCTTCATCTCAGCCACCTTCTCAGATTCCTCCACCTTTCTACTTAAAGATGAATATTCCTCTGCAGATATTGTGATGTCAGTACCAGAATCAGGAATTGATGCTCTAGCCGCATTTGTCTTCTCTGACAGATCCTTGATCTGATCAAGAGCAATTAACTCTGCTGCTTTGGCTTCTTCTGCATCCTTCAAGGCAACCTTGAGCCTCTTCTCTGCTGTGTCAAGGGAAATGCAGGCAGCCTCTGCTTCATTTCTAAGCTCTTGAGCATTCTTGTTCATTGCTTCTGTCTCTCCTTGGGCAATTTCCAACTCCACGGAAAGCTTTTCAAGAGACGACACCATTTCATCTGATGCTAATGTTGTTTTTGAGTCTGATGCTATGGCCGCCTCAAGATCCTCTTTGCATCTCCGAAGCTTGAGATGAAGGCTTCCAATGACTGATTCAGTCTCAGCATCCTTCTTTTTCAGCTCAGCATGCTCCTCCTTCACAGCTTCCAGCTCTATCTTCAAGGACTCTATCAACTTCAGAAGAGAATTCTCTTCTTCCACTGTCTTCTGCAACACCTCCTTGGCAACATGTAAATCAGTGGTTGCAGTTGAAACAGAGTCAAAGCCTGAAGTTTTGGTAGATTCTATTTCCTTCTGAACGCATGCAATCTCAGTGGTCACCTCTGCCAGCTTTGCCTCAAAATTCTGATAGAGTTCAGGTTCAAACTCTTTCTTCTGAGAGGCCAATTTCCTTTGTGTTTCTTCCAATGCTTGATGGTGAGATTGCCAGGTAGTACCTTTCGCCGAAATAATTTTTGACTCCTCTTGTTGGGCTTGCTCAATAGCGAGCTTCACATGCAGAAGAGCCTCTTTGGCCTCATTAATCTCCTTGGAGAGCTGGGCAGACCTCTCTTTGTTACATTCATCCAAATCCTTGGCTTGAGCTTCTTCCTTGAAGGCACACAATTTAGCATTCATACATCTCTCATGATCCTTCTTAATATGTCTAAGCTCCTGCTTTGCTGCATCGAGCTCTGTCATGACCAGTGCATACTTTTCTCTCGAAATGTTCAATTCTTGTTTCCAGGCAGCATCTTGCTGACTTATACCACCTGCACTTGCCTCTTCAAGTTGCTTCGTTTGACTCTTTGCAGATTCTGTTGCTTTTAAGGCAAATTGCTTTGATTCATTGATGGCATTTAGCTTTTGATATACATCTTCAACTGTTCTTTTAACAACATCTAACTCAGCAAGCGCTTGTGCTCTTGTTGTCTCAGAATTACTAAGCTGTTCCTTGAGCTTATTTAGCTCCTTTTGGGCCAAGTGAAGCTCTGTCTCCTTCGCCAATGCATTCTATATAAACATGAAAGTTATTTTACACAAGAAAAAGCTGCAATTGGCCCAAACGATATGTTAGTAATATTTCATTTAAAAAAATCCACATGCTTAAAAGTTAAAACAAGTGCAGAGAATTCATGTTTCCAACAAACACAGGGATGGAAGCATTACTAAAGTTAACTGATGCAAAATCCCTTTTCTTGCCTTTTCTTCTAGTTTCAATAAGGTTGGTGTACATTTGCTTGTAAAGCAGAGACAAATTCCAAGAAAGCCATGTTATAACAGTCAATTTTGTTCCGCAATACAACTAATGAAATTGATTATTGAGCTTTCTCATCAATGCAATATATTCCAGTCTATACGGATAAAGAAATTAGCACCCAATGAGAAAGACAACAATGGAAAGTAATAGTCATTCCTTTAAAATAGAGGTAGTCCACTAACTCCTTCAAATAATAATATTAAAAAAAAAAGCTAATCTTGTGAACAACTATAGTTGGGTAAACTGTTATTTTTTTTTCAGGGCTTACCTCTATTGGAGCTGGTTTTGGCCTCTTAACAGTTAGTTTTTCGGGTGAAGATGCTCCTGCACCAAATAAGCTGAGAGCAGCCTTGACAGATGCAAATGGTGCCCTTGTGTCAATTTCACCCACTTCGGCTTTTGGTGAATCAGTGGCAGTTTGACGAATTCTCATGCCCATGCTGTTTCTCTTAACAAGCAAGCCAACCAAATTAACAGAATCAATATTTTGGGAGATAACACATACACAATAAGAATAAATCAATTAACCACTATAGGACAAAGACGAGCAAAGCCCAGATAAATATATAAGAACATTATGTGCAAACAGAAAATCCTGTGCCATAAATTATTGGCAACATCACAGAAAGAATGAAAGAGATGCAAAAGATCCAGGCATGAGATAGAGCAATATTGCAAAATATTCAAAATTGCTTCCCAATTGATATTAACATATTCAAACATTAAGGCCATTAAGATCAAATGCACACTATTCAGGTGATCATATTATAATGCAACACAAAGTGTGGGACACACCAAAGAGGAATCAGTTCTCTAGCATTGTATCAAATAAATGACTTCTATATGCAAGTAAATAATCAACAATTCAGCATTCCTCAACTCTATCAATGGAGGCTGACATTATCTGCACTGTCATTCAAATTCGGGTTTAGGAAGACCTTCTTAGCTTACTAATCTTGTCTGACTGTAAAGTGGTGCTTCAAATATTAAACACAGATATACCTCTGGAATCCCTGAATTTGTGGAGGTATTCTCCAAGTTTTGGAAGGAGGCTTCAATCCATGCATTCTCTGTCAACTTTTGAAAATGGAAGTTCACCGATGACACTGACATGTTAGTTCAAATGGCCGCTTGGGGTGGAATATCACACTTTTGGAACTGTGATTTCCTTGAATGTGTTACTAAGACCTTAAGTAATTTAATTTGGATTTATCTTATTTCTCTGGCCTCTGCAGCATATATCCTCATTTTTTACGCCATGATCTTATTCATAACACAACTGAAAGTATTACATATATTGAAAGAAGAAAAATGCAGAGGTTTCCAAGGTTCAGCGTCCAGAAACCCTAAATAAAATAAATACTAAATTGCTCCATTATTCAATGCCAGTTTTTTTTTGTAAAGTATTGATTTTCCAATTTCCGTTGTATTGGATACAGAAATTCCTCTATAGAGGATATGCAACCAACAACCCAACATCATTACTTAGTAATAACACACCTCTAATGACAAGAATTGAGATTCTTAGGTCATGGAAACATAAATACAAGAACCAAAACCTATGGTAATGTAATGAAACTATAATCCTAATAGACATCTATACACGCGATATTGTAACCAAGTAGCCAACGGATATGTATGAGTTTCCTTGTGTTTCCATTCAATTGCCACAAATTTTACTTGCAAATATTCTCATGACACTTGATACACTTAAAGTGCTACACATTAAAGACTCACTAAAAAAAAATTGAGATATATTCAAATGTTCTGCTCTCAGATCCCAATGTTCAAACATTCTTCAATCGTCCATTAAAAAAAGGCATGCATCATACCAATTACCAAGAAAAAAAGATGGAGAAACAAGAAATATATGATCTTTATTAAGATCCGTGTTTCATAAAAATGCAGTTCTGCAACTTTGATAATTCGCTGTAATACAATTCTGAAATTATATTTCAAGCAAAAAAATTTCCCCTTTCTTTTGCAACATTTTTTTTCTCAAATCATATTAAACACATTACACAAGAGAACTTAGATTCAACTGAATGAAATTATACAAAATTCTCTTGTACTTTCAAAATCTTTCCAGCTCCACCAACAGTCTTGACCTCTTACTCATGTCAATTATCAAAACCATGGCATTGACATAAATTTAAAAATCAAAAATCAAAAATCAAAAATCAAAATCAAAACAGACAATATCATTCACAAAAACGATAATCAAAACGCCAAAAGTAAAAATAAAAAAAATTCTACCCAAAATCAAACAACCGAATCAAGAAAATTTCCTTTTTTTAATCCACCAACAGAATGATTTATCACCTATAAATCAAACCAACCAACTTCCATACAACGAACCCATTAATTGATGATCCTAGTTGAAAGCATTCCAACAATTACCTCAAAAAAATAATTTTTTTTAAAATCAATTATAAATAAATAAATCAATCAATTTCCACACAACCATCCACATCACAACCAAGAACTTTATCAAATTAAGAAACAAACTCAAGTAAAATTACCTCAAAACTCAAAGCAATCCCTCCAAAAAAATCTCAAACGAACCCTAAACTTCATTCATGGCGCGAGCTCCAGACCAAATTCATCTCCCGATCAAAACATTCCATCACTCATGCTTTTTGGGGCCCATTCCATGATTTATCATAGAAAAAAGGAACAACTCAATGCCTCGCCGGAACAAATAGATTAAACTAAATTGTATACGTGGCAGTCCTAAAATACACTTAAGATCGTGTATTTGATTTAGTACTTGGCTATTATAGCCAATAGGAAGGGCCCACGTGGTGATTTGAAAAGACATAAATTGGACTGCAAGGCTGGAACAGATATAAAAGTGGGGCTTGCCATGTTGGCCTTGGCACCGTCCAATTAAATTTGTCTTTTTATTTTAAGAACCCAAAGAAGGAACGTTGTGTGCATGATTGCTTTTTATTTATATTTTTATATGAAAATCCATACCTGATTCTAGCTGCACCGAAGTTGATTTGTTTTTTTTAAATTGTAAAAAGCCTTTATCTTTATCGCACATGAGTGTAGGCCAGGACATTACTCATAAGTTAATTCCTCTAATAAAAATTCGAATTTTTACTGCTCTACACACCATATAAGAGATTTATTTTTTAGGGCCGTTAACCATTTGAACTAAGTGACTTTGACCGAAAATTAATTTATTTTTTAATTTAATAATATTTATTTAATGGGGGGATTTAAAAAATTATTATTTAATATACTTTAAAAGCTAAGGTATATTTTTATTTCAACTTTCTAGGAAATATCAAACAAGCTCCACTCCGTAATATTGATTTGCAGAGATATTAAAAAAATTTTAATCTTTGGTCTGTGGAGATATCAAAAGATTTTAATATGTGGGAGTTGACTTATAATATAATCTCCATGTCAATAAGGTGAAAGTGCATGCATAAATTATAATTATCTTTATACATGTGGTCCTAATTATATATGTGTTTATTGTATTTAAAAAAAAAATTGGTGAAATGGAGTATAATGTTATAACATTAAAATAAATAGAATAAATAGTTTTTACCATACAAAAGCAAGAGAAATTATAAGCATTGATCACAAAAGTACACAAGTTTAAAATATAAAATTTAATTAAGGATAGCAAGAATAGAATTGACCTAAGATTTCCGATCTGTCCCGAACCGACCTGGTTTTGAGAGGGGGGGTGTGTTTGATATTTTCATGCCCCACATCGCCCCGTCCCGCAATTAATTTAACTTATTATAAATATTATATAGTGTAGGGGTAAATGAATTTTTTTTAAAATTTTTAATAAATTTTTTATGAACTTGCTCTTATAAGTATATGTTTTATAAAAAAAAATCTATTCTAAAAATGTTTTTAGAAATTTTAATTATTTATTGAGTAAGACAGGGCGGGGTGGACGATTTATGGGGAAAAAAATGGGACGGGGTGGGGCGGGGTGGAGCAAGGATGGTAGAGGCGTGCCCCGCCCCCGCCCCCGCCCCCGCCCCATTACTATCCAGGGCAGGGATGGTAAAGGCATGCCCTGCCCTGCCCTGCCCCGTCCCACCACATTGCCATCCTTAAATTTAATTAATAATTATGAAATTTCTCGCACGCAATTACAACTCTGGGCCTGGCCTGGCCCATTTACAGAACAATCTCGGCCCAAGCGCCGCCTAGGTTCACATTTTAAACCCTTACCTCAATCCGCCGAATCTGCCGCATCCGATCGTACACGTGGCACAATCATAACCGTCAAATGCCCGGTCGAGACATCTTAGGGTTTTGCTTTCCTCTCAGAATTCCCTATAAATACCCCATCATTCCCCTTCTTCTCCAATCCGCTCAGCGCCGCTAGCAGGAGGGCGTCTCCAGGCGATCTAGGTTTTCTCAATCTCTTCGTTGATCTTTAGTTCATGGTTTTTGTTTCAATTTTTGGATGATTATCTTTGTTTGGGATCTGATGAACCTTTCCCCACATGATCGACTATGAATACAATGTGCGCTAAATCTAGTTTTCTCCTTTTCGGAGGAGAATCCAAGCCAGAAGTTCTGATCCCATTTTTGATTTGTTTTTCGATCCGAATTTGAATATGCAATGTGTTTTTGAGGTTTTCATTCGATTGCGTTGTGAGTTTTGTCATGGATCTGATGAGCCTTTCCCCAGATTAT
The DNA here is from genome assembly GCA_020875875.1 of Dioscorea alata. Taxonomy (NCBI): domain Eukaryota; kingdom Viridiplantae; phylum Streptophyta; class Magnoliopsida; order Dioscoreales; family Dioscoreaceae; genus Dioscorea; species Dioscorea alata. The sequence continues at coordinate 20,310,207 of CM037024.1, forward strand.
CGACTATGATTATACTGTGCGCTATATTTGTTTTTCTCCTTCTTTGGAAGAGAAATCAAGCCAGAAGCTCTGATCCTTTCACCATATCCATCCTTTTTCTTTGATTTTTGTTTTTTTTTTGAATAAATAAAGAATTTTGATGGTTTGGATGGTTCCGATGAGGATAAAATCTAAGGCTGGTTTCTCATGAACATTCGCAGTAGCCGCCTGAGCGCTTTCGCCCTGCCAGGCTTGAGAGCCATTGATGCTTAATTCTTCCTTGGATGTCTGAGGTCTTGTTGATCCATTGTTCTAGTTTTCAACAACTTTTTTTTTTTTTTGAAGCTTCACTTTGATTTGAATTTGATTTTTTGGTGATCTTTGATCCGTGATTGGTGCCTATGATGATAAAACCTTAGGCTTGTTTCTCCAAACATTCGCAGTGGCCGCCTGAGCGCTTTCGCCTTGCCAGGCTTGAGAGCCATTGATGCTCAACTCTTCCTTGGATGTCTGAGGCCCCATTATCAATTGATCCTCATTTTTGTTATTTGGTTTTAATTTCAAATAATAACCCATTGATTTGCTAATTAAATGCTTGATTGAAAATTATTGTTTTAAAGATTTTTGGACTGCTTTTGTGAATTTTTCTCGTTCTAAATATTTTAAATTGTTTTGATTGTTATATCGGACGATGGTTTCTTCTCAATTAGGGTATGTAGAAGTAAATTGAAAGGAGTAAAAAAACGAAATATTAAAATGTTGAAATGTAAATTGAAATTGGAAGGATTTAAAAAATTTAAATGTTAAAAATTAAGAGCTAAAATAATTTTTGATCTTTCTTTTAAAGTGGTAGGACAAAATCATTAACAGTCGTAATTTTATACAAACTTATTAGTACAACCAAACACAACATATAAAACGAAATAAACATTTCACATTATGCCACCGCATGAGGCTAATTTTTTAAAATAATGTTTTTTTTTTAAATGTTTACCAAATTGCACATTTCTGTAATTATTTACGGAAATGCGCACATTATATTTTTTTAATAATTTTCTTAAACTAAATGGGCCCCATTAATTATTTTAATATTTAATTTCAATTTAAAACCAAAATCAAAGGGCCCGGCCATATATTAATGTTATTATTATTATTTTTTATAATTGGCGAGTCCCATAGGTTTTAAATTAAAACAAATTTGCATTTAAGTCCTAATTTTTAGTAATTTTATTAATTTTAACCGATTATTAATAATTTAAATAAATAATTATAATATTTTTTTATAATAACAAAATATTAAATATTAAAAAAATTTAACATGTAATAAAATAAAATAAAATAATTTTGCAAGAAAATAAAAAAACTACAATAACAAAAATTTAAAAAAAAAAACTTCTCTTTCTATTAATACCTTTTTTCTTACAAAAATACTTGTGTGTTTTAGAAAAGAGATTTTGAGGGTTTATATAGGCCTTCACCTAACAAATGAATGGTTATGATCAATTTCATCCAACGGCTCTCATGAATGGGGTAGGTGTCACACCACATCAATAATTCATCCCAACAACCTCCAATAAATAAGTTATAAAAAAATTAATAAAAATGAAAAGGATTTAAATGCAAATTTGTTTTAATTTAAAACACATGGGACTCGCCAGTTAAAAAAAATAATAATAATAACATTAATATATGGCCGGGCCTTTTGATTTTGTTTTTAAATTGAAATTGAAATATTAAAATAATTAATGGGGCTCATTTAGTTTAAGAAAATTATTAAAAACATGTAATGTGCGCATTCCCTAAATAATTAGGGAAATGCGCAATTTGGTAAATATTAAAAAAAAAATATTATTTTAAAAAATTAGCCACCGCATGAATCACAGCTTTGACTTGTTCTGTAAATGTCAAGTTCACAGTAGTTATAGAACCAATTTTTACACCTGCAGGATGTATAAACCCAAATGGAAGTGCACCAATAACCGGACCGTCGTCCAACCGGATTAAATATTTTTAAATAAATAAATATTTAAAAATAAAAAAATAAGTAAAAAATAATTTTAAAAATAAGGATATAATAATAAAAAAAATACAAAATGTAATTACCAAGTCCTAATGTCCAAATGGAACAAATAAAAAAAAATCATTCAAAGTAATTCAACCAAATTAGGCTAAAATAAAAATGAAACATTGAAACAGTACTCTAAATAATAATGGTAAGTTGGATTACTAATTTGATATATATAGTATATATATATATATATATATATATATATATATATATATATATATATAATGCATCTTCACTTCTCTGGTGTGTGAGTGTATATAGCAGTGAAGCTGAAAAGGTTTATACAGCACAAGATCCATCAGAGAAGTGAAAAGACATGAACCTAGTAGAGGTTTATAAACCATTCAAAAACCTAGATTGGCTGAAGATGAACGTGGTTTACTGTCGGCTTCACGTTGGAGAGGAAGAGAAGGTTAGTCGGTTTCACGGAGGAGAGATCGCTGGAGTTATTGTTGATGTAGATGGTTCGGTTGGAGAAGAAAAACAATTAGGGCATATTCTTTTAGTTTTCTTTGCTTTAAAAGTTTAAGTCTTTAACAAATTAAGTAATTAACACTTAAATTTTAATTTAATTATTATTTAGTGTAAGATGGCAGGTTAATCATAATAAAAGCTTGGATTTATGACAGTTGGCAGCATGAAGCACGTTGCTTTTTTACTTTTTAATTTTTAATTTTTAACTTTTTAAGTTTTGGAATTTGAACCGGAATTATCTAAATATTTAATTGTAAAATAAATAAATTATTTAAATAATTTAAATTAATAAACAATCTGGTCCTGTGTTCACCGGTTCACCGGTTGAACCGTTTGAACCGGCCAGTCTAGTTATTTACTTTTTGGTGTGTCTAATCGGACCGGTTTATCAGCCGGTTCCCGATTGAACCGGTTGAACCAGCCGGTCCAGTCCGGTTTTTAAATCATTGAAGTGCACCTCATTATTGAAAAAAAAAAAAAATCAATGTAACATTCCCTCAATTAAATAAAAATAAACAATGACAAGCAACAATACTTAAGTTAATTCCAAATATGTTATATATATACTTGTATAAATCTAATAAAGAGGGTCTCTAAAATCGCATTACTAAAAACAATCGATTAACTGATAATTTATCTTATATAACTCTTATATATATATATATATAGGGATGGCAATGGGTGGGGTACGTCTCTATTATCCTTGCCCCGAGTGGCGGGGTAGGGTAGGGCATGCCTCTACCGTTCTTGTCCCGCCCCACTCCACCTCATCCCGTCTCACACATAGTTAAAAATAAGTAACTAAAATTTTTAAAAATATTTTTAAAATAGATTTTTTTTTTATAAAACATATGTTTATAAAAATAAGCTCATAAGAAATTTATTGGAATTTAAAAAAATTATTTACTGCTACACTATATAATATTTATGATAAGTTAAATTAATTGTGGGGTGGGGCGGGCCGGTGTGTGAGCTGAGCAACATTTATGTTTTCACATTTAAAAAAATATAAGAATTAGGGGATTCCATTGTAAACTTCTCTTTTAAATAAAAAATAAAAAATGAATGGATTGACTGTCAACCATTATAAACTTTTATTGAATTTTTATGTAGAAAATTTTGTATTTTAAAATTTTTATTTTATAAAATGAATTTGCACCGTGCCCGTGGTGGCTTGTGTACGTCATAAAAATAAAAATAATAAAATAAAGTAAAATGAGTTTAATTTTCAATATTTATCTAATTTACATAAAAAACCTAATGTGGTGGAATTGTTAATGTTCATTATAGGCTTTTTCTCAAAATTCAAGATTGAATGTATTTTTCCGGAACTGCTTATTTTTTCCCTGTATTTTAAAAATATTTAATATAAAATTTTCTTCATTTTTGGTGGGTGTAATTAACTTTACACGGAGTGTCTATAATCATATACTATTACTGATAAAAAATTACATACAAATAAATTTTTTCAACTACTATTTCTCATGGGAATGAGGTATCAGGAACTCTGCAAAGAACAGTAAACTTATCTCAACAATTGTTGCTATATATGAAAATAAAACCCCTATAAAATACAAGACTAAAAATGAATATATATACACACACACACGCTCTACGTACCCTCATCCACAACCATTGGATGAAAATCATAGAGAAATTTTTTCATTAAAGTTATTGTACTTATAAATAGTAGTACCGTGAAAAATGCAATGCACTGCATTTTGATCTGTTCAAGCATACTTGTATAGTAATTTAATCAACCATTGAATTCTATTTCTACCAAACTTATAATGAAAACTATAAAAACAGTAATTTAATGAATCATAACCATTGGCTTATATTTCTACTAGACCTACAATGAAAGCTATAAAAACTAAGTAGAGAACATAACCATCCATTCGGGAAGATAGTACAAAGATGGCTATTGTTTAGGGTGCTGTATTATTCCATCTCTCTTTGTGTCTCTTATTTATTTTCTCTCTTTCGTTTTAACATTTGGGGATGCCTTATTGTGTGTGTATATATATATATATATATATATATATATTACATGATGAATCAACTTTGGAAAATAATATATTTTTTTTTAATAGATCACAAGTGCCCTCCCATATAAAGAATTATCAAAAGAACATGTAAATACAAAGTGCACTAATTACGGTGTTTTATGAATCTCCTATGAAAATCATCATGTTCTGCAATCTTGGAGGGTGAAATCACTATTTCTTCCACAGAAGACATGAAAAATAACACTTTGCTCTAACACTAAAACTAAATTATCGATCCTTCAAAAAAATTAAAAAAATAACTGTCCATTTAATCATAAGAGAAGAAGCTAAGAAAGAAATATTAGACAGAGTGGTTGAGCAATGTTAAAAATGCAGCTTCTCCACCTTCTGTTTGATGTGCTTGCAATTCATTTTGGAAGCCAAAATTTGCAAAAATATATTAAAAAAAAAAAAAAATTAGCTTTTGCATTTCTCGCAGTAATGTGTAACTTTATCCATCTCAGTTCCACAACGGTAGCAAAAGCCAAAGCCACACCTGCACAATAAACCCAAATATCATGTAACTAAACTCTAATCATTGAAAAAAAAAAAAAAACAATAACAATAACAAGCAACAAAGTTCAATTTTATACTCAATAACTTGATTGTATATGTTTGTATAAATCTAGCTTCTAACTTTTAGCTGAAAAAGTGCTAATAATGCACCATAAAACAAACTACAAATGCAGGTTACTTGATATAACTTCAATTGACTGAATTCAATTTCTTTAGTTCAATGGTTAAGCAGAAAAAAAACATGGACATTACCTGCATGAAATGTACTTGCAACCATCGATCTTTTCGACAAAAATATGGCACTTCGGGCACCTTGCCCACTCATTATCTTTCGCCATTTTCATCAACAAAAGATCCTCACTCTGCCTCTCATCCTCGCCAAGTCTCTGATATTCTCTGCAGTTAAAACCAACATGCCAGGCAACTTTGCATTGAGCACAAAACATTCGATGGCAATACGGACACTCTGTCTGTGTAATTCCCTCGCCGTCATTGATCAACAAAGCCGAGCAATTCTTGAACGGGCAATAGAACTTTTCAGTATCTGCTACCATGTTTTCACATAACTTAAGTCCCCACTTTGTATAAATGTCTGTGGGCAGGATTCTCCGGCATTTTTCGGGCAACAAAAATCCAACTTCGCATTCAAGACATGGTATTTTCACTGCACCTCGTTCCAATCTTTCCATAATATGCTTTCTCACACAATTTCTGCAAAATTTATGTGTACATCCCTCAATGTCAAACATCTCATTTTCAGGAACGTCATCGATGCAAATGCTGCATTCTACCTCCTTTTCAGGCCTCGACGAGCCTGATTCCCCAACCTCTTCAATAAAACTCCCTTCGATAACAGCCTTTTCATAGAAACACCGGCACAAAATGAAATAATAATAATAGTAATAAACTTGCTGAATATTATTCTATGTGTAGCTATGTTGTTTCATTGCATAAGTTTAGAAAGAATTTGTACCTCAGTGTCTGACCAAACATACATTGCTGGGTCGAAATCGTCAACAAGTTCCGCCTCATTGGATTGAGGAGAACTGGGATATTGATGCACTGTATTATGCTGCAGATTCATCTGATTGAACAATTAATATTATGTTCAGCCGAGTATTCGAAGTGTAGTTTCGTATTTATGAGTAGTAATAAATTAAAAGTAGTTACTTTGTTTCATTGCATAAGTTATTCAAGAATCTGTACCTCAGGGTCTGACAAAGCATTCAGTGTTGAATTGTAATTGCTACCAGTTTCTGTTCCATTGTCTTGAGGAAAATTGAGATCATTATAATTGTAATTCACTTCATTCCTGTGATTCATCTGATCAAGCAATATTACAGTAAGTATTTCCAAATATATATGTATATATTTTATGGTATAAGCTTGTCTAAGTTTGTACCTGTTGAGTATGATTAGAGGCGAGAGATGTCGAAGTGTTTGCATTGTTGTGATTGTTCTTTTTACGTGCTCTTTCCCTTTTACGTTCATCTGCTGCATGAACAAACAAAATTGCAGGCAATGCATCACAAGAGTGAAGCTAAACTCTTCATATAAAACTTATAGTTTTGCTTAGGATCACAATCAAATACGGAAATTCATGAAGAAATATATATATATAGTTCATAATTCAACAGATAGAATTCTAATTCAAACTCATGACATTAAAACAGAACAGATCATAAACAATTCAACAGTAGCAATGATGGATTAAATATTTTTTTAAAGAGATGTTGAAACTCATAGTTTCACTCGTACTCAGAAACTCTAATTCAATGGAAAGAAAACTTGGATTTCAGTTCAAACTCAAGAAATTTATACAGAATGAATCACAAAACCTTGACAATGATAATGATCAAATATATGTATAGACATTGAAGCTTATAGGTCCGTTTATACTCAGAATCAAACTCACAATAATTGACACAGATAGAATAAATAGCAATAAGTTCAATAATTATCATGATCAAATGATCAATTCAATAGTTCACACAAACTGCACAATCATCCAGTCCAACATTAAAAACAAAAAAACTAGGGTTTCATAGAAATATGCATATGTTCACAAATATTATAATATCCATTAAGAAATTAAACCCTAGCATGAAGACATATCAACTGATTTACAAAGCATTACTTTTCTTTTTTGGACCAATAGGCTTGCTTATGGATCTCTTAGGGGCCATGCAACTATGGAGGAGTGAAACAGAAAGAGTTGTCGAAAGATGATTATTTTCATTGATTTACTCATGTATATATAAAGTATATATATTGGGATAATATTGGCTTATCTTTCATGAAAGATATGCCAATATTATCCCAATAAAGTATGTGTACAAATTAGTTATTTTAATAAAATTTAAAAATAATACTAAATTATTCTATCTTAGGAAATAGCCCAATTTGTGTGATTTTCAATATCTATAATTATATACATAGAATATATGATAATAAAAATAAATCATATAGAAACATTGTTTCTAACACACACACTGAATACATGGGATCCACACCAGGGTCTGATGAACAATAATAAAAACCACCAGCTATGATTAGGTGTACATTGTATGAAAAATACAAAAACAATATTACAGGGGAAGGATTTGAGCTCTTGTAATCTCTCTTGCACTCTTGTTTCGTATTTTTGGTTATCCAATGATTGGTAATTTACAAGTATTACTAATTAAAAAAAAATGAATTAAAAGGTGAAGATTTATAAGGTGAATAAAAGGGTTTTGGATAATACCTTGTTTTCTACTCCAAAAGAGAAGAATAGCTGAACAACCAAAAATTGCTACTGTGCTAAAAATAACATTAGGGTCCATTGTTGTGTATCCTGCATTATGTGTTAGATTTCACTCACTTTAGATTTATATATATAAAATATAAATAATTCTTATCCGAAACAAGGAACTCTTTGATTCCTTTGAGTAGGATCTTCTTTGAGTCCAGTTAGAACTAGGGTTTTTAGATCCAATAAAATTAGGTTTATTCTAATACTATTTTATATTAAAAAATTCATAATTCATGAAGAAATACAATTTTCTCTTAATAAATTTGAGAAGTAAGATTTCTCAATCATAGTTATAAAAAAGAGGTGAGCTTCAATCTTTTGGAAGAGAAATGAGTTATTGCTCTCAGTGGTGTGGGGCAAATTTATATTTAAAAGTGTTTATAGTTTATATTTTTTAATTTTAATATAAAAAATAAAGGATTTAATTTAGGTATAAATTGAATAATCAAATTATAGATGAGGATTATCTTTTACAATTAAAAAAAATCATAAAATCCACTCAGCCAAGATTACATGCATTGATAGTTTTAATATTTAAATATTTGAAAGATAAAACTATTGGGAAAATATACACTTTTCGTCCCCTTCTTTGTACCAAATTTAATATGTGCATGCTTGTGGGGTTTAAATGGTATTTTCGTATTATTTGAGGCGCAAGTGCTTTATACCCAACCACATATATATATATATATATATATATATATATATATATATATATATATATGAACAAACAACCATGGATATATTTTTGTCACTTCAACTATGTATTGTGGAAGAATTGTACTTTTAATTTTCTGCATAAGAGTTAAATGTGTTGCAATTTTATTATTGTGGTAATGACTTCTGCATAAGAGTTAAATGTGTTACAACTTTATTATTGTGGTAATGACTTATGCATAAGAGTTAAATGTGTTACAACTTTATTATTATGGTAATGACTATATATATATATATATATATATATATATATATATATATAAATCAATAACTAAGGTGGCAAATCTCCTCAAACACCAAATTGATTTGCTGCATTAGCTCTAAATGAACAATGTTTTTCTGAAGTCACTTGCACTATTAACACATGCTCTAAAAACTTTAGTCTTCTTTTTGTTAAATTGAACTAGTCCTCCAACTTTGTTTTTTTTTCACCTCTTGTACTACAAATATCTAAAAAAATTTAATTATTTTAAATTGAAATCAAATATGAACGCATCATTTTAAAATTAAAAATACATTTATTTTACTCAAGTCGAATATTCCATACTAATGTCATGGTTAGAAGATACCACATCTTTAAGAGAAAAGACATGAAATGAGATCTCTGCACAATCGACAAATCCATTGAGGAGTTGAATGTCAATCAAGCGAGAAGACACAACAAAATTTTTTTTTATATATGCTAGTTATACACAGCATATAAAAAGAGTATTTATCTGCATACCTCCAAGAAAATATAACTTATGCGTGTATTTATATAAAATACCACATTTTAAGTGTGTGTATTTATACATCTATACACTTAAAATAAAACATTTAACGACAATTTAATACAATTTAATATCTTTGAGGTGCACACGTGCAATTTGAAGGCAATTTCTCTCACTGTATATACAAATTTGACGTTTTGCAGGGGTACTTGTGCAAAACGAACCCAAAATCGGTCAGGAACTTGTTGCAAAATTCACCGAGTTTCGAACTCGTTCAGATAAAACCCTAAAACACTCAACAGTGCTCCTCCGGCCCTGCTTCCTCCGCTCATGGCGAAGACGAAGACGAAGAGAAAGGGTGAAACCCTAACCCTAGATCAAGTGAAAACCCTAGGTAATGAGCTTCTCTCCTCGAGAGCCCACGTCAACAACCTCCCGGTTCTCCTCTCCTTGCTTTCCCCCTCTTCCCCTCTCGACCTCGCCCTTGAGTCTCTCATCTCTCTCCAGTCCTTTTTCACCCCTATAATCCCTGAGATACCTTCTTCTTTCGCCGCCCGTTCGAAATCCTTAGCTTCTGAAGAGGATTTTGATGGCGCCGAATCCGTTTACAAGTTGTGGCTCCGCTCCCGGTTCGATGAATTCGTGAACTCGCTCATTGAGATCACTGTCTCACCCCTGTCGATAGAGGCATTGAGAGTAAGAGATTAACTTTCGTTTCCACAGTTGCAATTGCTGCCAATGATAGTGTGAATTGAGGGATTTTTTATTTTTATTTTTTTTTATTTGTGCTTTTATGGGGTTTTATTGTAGGATGTTTCTTTGGATGCAATTATGGAGTTTGTTAAGCTGGGGAAAGAAGGGAAGTTCCAATCAGCCATCTACCATCGGTTTATTCAGAATATCGTGAGTGTTTCGTATATTTTGGAATCAAAAGGAGCAATCTTGCAATATCTATTACAAGAAATATGTTCTTTTTTCAATTTGACAAAGTGCATTTTGCTAGTTTATTCCTTATATCTGACATGCATCAGAGTGAATGATGATTTTGCTGTAGGCAGTATATGTTTGCTTTCTGTTTTGCATCTTGATCTATGCTTGGTTTCAAATTATTTTTGTCAAATGCAGATTCAGGCGACTTCTTCTGTTGATACTTTGTTAGAGTTGATGACATCAAAGTACTTCAAGTACATAGATGTGTGGTAAGAACTAGAAGGTTTTTTGATCTTTGTTTTATATTTATAGTTCACTACTATAGATTACTTGGGTCAAATGTTGCTGTCTATTTTGTCTTAACATTAAAGTTGCAATATCTAGCTACCTTTTTTGATGACCATACTGATCTTGTCTAACTTTAAAGCCTGTTTGCACTGGTGTAGATAATTTATAAGTTTCCAAAACATCTCTAGATCTTCTTTGTGTAAATTACTCAATTACTCACCCCATTTGGTGATCTTTCTTGTTGCTAATATCTTAAACCAGTTGAACTTTTGCATTCGTGAAGCACTTTTAAAGCACATGAAACTTGATTCCTTTTTTTTATAAATAATATATTGTGTGCCTCTTATTGCAGTTATTTCACTTATACAAGCATTGATAAAATTGCACAGAGGTATGAATCAGCAAGTATGTCAGGTAAATTTTTGCCACGATAAAGTTTTGGTCTTCTATGGCAGTTTTATTTTGTTTATCTAGAATTTTATACTTTCACTTTTCAATCAATTTGATCCTTGCTTAATTGCATGATGTTAATTGTGCAATTACTGGTGATGATTCTAATTGTTTGATATTTGGTTAGATATTGGAGGAATGAGCTTGCAAAATAATGGAGAAATGTCCCAATCAAGGTAATCATCAGAATTTATTAGGGGATGATAGTTGTATTCAAATTTTTATTCCTACTTGTGATTACATACCCTTACTCATTGGTCTCCTTAATGCTTTTTTTTTTGTGATTATTCTTGGTCCCTTCCCTACATCAATGCTTTTCTTGATGTTTTCATCTAATTTTCTTACCACATTTATTTATATTTATTTTTAATTAATAATTCTTTTCGCATGGCATTTTCATGGAGCAGAGTTGATGTTGCAGCTCATGTGATATTTAAGATTTTATCTCACATCCCTCCCTTAGATTCAGAAGCTGCTTATGCTATGTTGTGTCAATTCGGTAAGTATAATTCTGTATGCTTATTGTTTCCCCAAGAGGAGATTTATTGTTAGAAGGATCTTGTTTATTCTGTATATAAAGTCATGGAAAATATATTTACCTTTAGATTATGAACGAATTCATCTCGTTACCCTTTTGTGAAATTGTTGCAGGCCTTTCGTCTAAGAAGTCAAGAAGATCTTCTAAGGTTTTGGTTACAACTGAAGATTCCCCAAAATTGGAGGAGGCAAATGAGGAGGTGAGTTCAAAGGAGTCACCATACTTTTTTTAAATTTATAGTCAGCATCCATAGATGACTAATCAGCCTTACGAAACTAACTTGAAAGACATGATATGTACTGCCCAATGCTGTCAACTTGGCTTCTGTCAAGGCCCGTCTTTCTACACAAGTGATATTTTCAGCTTCACAAATGTTTGTTTCAGAATCATGTTATTGGACACTACTTCTGGCAACTTAAGGGTCCTACAAGCTTTAATTTTTGTCTGGTCTGTCATTTGATGTGTGATGGAGGACATCTGCATCAATGTGCCTACTTTATTCATTTGTTTATTTATTTTTTATTTTCTTAATGATACAAACAATATAGATATCTTGCTGCTTAAGGTGGAGTTGATTCTTGATCAAGTCAATGCCATTATTGGGTAATATGTTATGACGTGCATCCTTGGTTATGTGTAGGATTGTATTTCCTGCCTTTCCAATCTGACTTGACTTGGCGCGTGATAAACACTGATATCAACACTCATAGCCCTTTCGTTGTTATTTATGAGTTATAAATAGGATTTGTGGTATGGTCATGTTCTTTTGTGATTGTAATCTTGTGCCCATAATGTATTATTGAAATCATACTGAATTATGTGTTAGGAATGTAATGTGAAGGCCCGCACCCACACTAACACTATTGTAGGAATTGCATTAGTCTTTATGCATGGGTTGATACTTGATTATATACTGATCATTGTTCTGTGTACTTCTATTTCTGAACATTCTTATTCTTGTTCAGGCCACATCTTTGGGGCATCTCACCAAAAAGATCAAGCTGAAATTCACAAAGGCATGGTTATCTTTTCTCAAGTTACCACTTCCCCTTGATGTGTACAAGGAGGTATTATTTCATAGCACATCTTGCTTTTCCTTTTTGACATTTCTTTTTGATTCAGATCTGGTCATGTCTTCATTTGATTGTGGATTGTCCCATCCACTCATCCATGTTTTTTTGTTTATCTCACCGAGAAAGATAATGGAATTCACTCTGTTATAATTCTGATGTATAGACATAAATGGCAGCCTGATATTTTTGTAGATTCTTGTAACTAGTTGATGTTCTTGTTTTGGAAAGTTCTAATACACACATGAATGCCTTATTATTTTTATATTTTATCCCATTGTCATCTCATATTTCATTTGTTGAAGGATCATGAATATCTAGAACTACTTAAATGTTGTGTTGCATTAGGAAAGTAGGTCTTTGTATTCCTTTGATATTTTTTCCAGTTAAGTTTTCTGTGAAATAAGAGCATACTACTTAGACTGCAGTAAGTTGTGTTGTTTATGTATACCACACCACCAAATACAGTGATTAATGTTTCTTTCTTGTTTTATGATATCTAATATCTGATTACAATCTTTAATAACGTGTGGTCTCTGCTTATCATATTAAAATTATATTTTATTTCAGTTCCAGCCTTTTTTTTTCTACTTGCCTACTGATGTATTGTTTGCCTGCTTTTATTTACAAAAATCAGGTTCTTGTCACTCTCCATCAGAATGTCATGCCTTATATGGCAAATCCTGCTATATTATGGTGAGATCATCTAAAGTTTCTGTGACTTTTGTTGATTAAATCTGGACATGGTTTTTTGTGAGACTGACCTGTAAATCTTCACTAAATTCCAGTGACTTTTTAACAAGATCATATGACATTGGTGGTGTTATCAGTGTCATGGCTCTCAGTGGCCTTTTTGTTCTTATGACACAACATGGGCTGGAGTATCCCAAGTTCTATGAAAAGCTTTATGCATTATTGACACCAGCTATTTTCATGGCTAAGCATCGGGCAAAGTTCTTCCAAGTAAGTTTCTTTTTGACTTTTTATTGGGTATTTTTATGGAACAGTTAAGTCATTTCTTAGAATTAAAAGTAAATTTCTACAAGGCTTGACCATCTGCTTCTATTGCAATGGCCAGTGGGCAACAGGAAATGCATTATCCCCAAACAGGCAATTCAAATTTTATTCATTGATATGTTGACAGTTTTTGCCAACTATATTTTGATTCAGTATTGGGATTATCAATTGATTTATATAACTTCTTAATTGAAAGAAAAATTGATTTTGATTGACTCAGATTGAGTCAAATGACATACCTTAGAGTTTGTTTACATAAAGTAGTTTCAAGGAACTGAGACTCGTATGGAGTGATGTGATTTACATTGGTTCTTGATTGATATAGTAACTAGGTTTGTCACAAGCATAAAATTTTGAAGGTCACCCTGGTAGATAGTTGTGGTATCTGGCCCTGCTAACACCAACGTGTAATTATATAGAGTTAACTGCACAATTTTAACTTATAAGAATTGTTAAATGATGTACTTTTGTCTTGTCCTTGGAATGCAAAAAATCAATGTATTAACCTATGTATGCATTTTTGTAGCTCTTGGATACTTGCTTAAAATCTGCATATCTTCCAGCATATCTTGCGGCTGCATTTGCAAAGAAATTGAGCAGGTTGTCTCTTTCAGTGCCACCATCAGGAGCACTAATTATTATTGCAATAATTCACAATCTTCTGCGAAGACATCCCTCAATTAATTTTTTAGTTCATCAGGTAATGTGTTTTTTCAGTATTGCTTAATCAATTATTCCTATTGTGGGTAATCTCTTTAATTAAATCAACACCTTTCCTCAATATGTAAGTTGCTCATCTTTTTGTTTCATTGTGTGTAAGTTTCATGTAAAATGAAAAGATGAGCAGTATTTTCATTATTAACGTGTGCCTAATCATTTTGACAATGTCATTACCTCACTAATATAACCTTTATCAATTACAACGCCATTTTTTTTTGTCGATTGTGAACTCTTGATAATCACTCTGTAGTAGTTTTATTCTGTTGTTATTTATGTTGCACATCCAATGGTGCAGATGGTGAATGATGAAAGTAACAAGGACGAATCACTAAATAGTACTGAACCTAGTGAGAGTTCAAGCATCTCATATGCCACTCAAGGTGTCGATCTTTTTAATAGTGAAGAGACTGATCCTGCAAAGTCTGGTGCTATGCGTAAGTTTAAAATTTTTCTTAAAATAGTTGCTTTGTGAAATGGTCCGCTTATCATTCAAGCATGCCTCCTGTAACTGCTACTCCCTGGATTACAACTTCTATAGTATATTTAAACGATGATTATCTGATCTGATGAACTGATGGATGTTATTACATCTGGCACAGGAAGTTCTTTATGGGAAATTGATACTCTTCGCCATCATTACTGTCCTGCAGTTTCCAGGTAGTGAACCTGCTCAGTTTGACCCTTCCCTCTTTCATAGTATTGCTGGTGTCTTTCTTTGTTCTCTCTCTTGCTTAGCTGTTGTATTAACTCTTTCATCAGGTTTGTTGCTTCCCTTGAGAATGATCTGACAGTAAGGGCAAAAACTACAGAAGTTACAGTTGGAGATTTTAGCTCTGGTTCCTATTCTACAATATTTCAGCAGGAGGTAAGCTTCTATTTCAATCACTGCCAACTTCTTTCTTGTTTCATTCAAATAGTAAATCCTCTGCCATGATCCTCGCAAAAGAGTTATGATTTGTAGTCTTCAAGGGAGACTAATAGGATTTGAAGCCAATCTGCAAAAAAACTCGATGCCATGTTTTCATATTCTCCAATTCTTGAAATGCTTGCAGATCCGACGGCGGGTAAAGCAGGTCCCTCTTGCATTCTACAAAGTGAACCCTACCTCTCTCTTCTGCGAATCTGATTTTCCTGGTTGGACCTTTGGAAAGCAAGAAACTGGACACAAAGAAAATGAAGCAATAAACCCAATTGAAGAAGATGGTCAGAAAACCATAAAAAGGCAACGGGTGGAATGCTGCTGATTGAGATGTAGATGGTTTGGATAATTACTCCACAACCAAATGAGATAATATGCTGGAATTTATGGAAATCTATCACCATTTTTCTTATCATCATTTTTGCTGTTTGTGACCCAACCCAAGTTTGGGATTCCAAATCACCTCCAAATTTTGTTGTTGAGTATATATTTTTTGTCATATTACCACTATAGTTTTGCTGTGGTATGCTCCTTACTGTTCAGCCTCTTCACCAGTGTTTAGATGCAGCTGCAGCTTTCAGTAGGACAATTAATGTATCCATGGAAATGCTTGAACAAACACTACAAGAATGGTGCATTCTTTTTTTATCAATGGTTCACTGTATTGAAGTAAAACCTTTGATCTTATCATGTTAGATTATTATCAATCTGTTAAAAGAATGCAGAAGAATATCAAGTTATAATAGAGATCACTTATATATATATAAAAAAAAAAAACTGCATGCAAATTCCAGTAGAATTACAGTTAAAAACTCTTGAGGAGCCAAGCAAGATTGGATCAGTCATCACAAAGACAAATAATGTGATCTCAAATGTACAAGATTAACCTACAGCCTCAAGAACAAAAATGGAAAGAAACAAAAACACACTCACGCACAAAGTCACATTACCATGGTCCCCCATCATGCTTTATTAATATTATTAAAACAAAAACTCGGCTTCCCGCTCATGCACAAACAGTAGTAGGCAAGTATTCAGATATCACTGTCCAAAGCTCCTTTCAGAAGATGCAATCCTTCCAATGAAATACTCTTCCTCACTCTTGTTTTTGGTATATCGATGCGTGGAGGTGGATCGGTTGAGAAGCATATCACAACAACAGTCAGATTATCGCAAGAGTTTCGATTAAGAGCCTCCCGGACGAGCTCCTTTGAGCACCTCTCTGGATCATTGTGCAGCATGAGCTCCTTCCGGACTATTGTCACTGCACATTGGCTGCTCATCACATCCCATAGACCATCACAACCCATAATTAGGAACTCATCTTCCTCCGTTAATGTCAAGCCCTGCAATTCAGGCTCTGCGCTTAGAGGGCAGTTAGATCCTTTCGAGCCTTTCATGTGCCAGTCACCAATTGCTCTTGCTACTGAAAGTTGGCCATTCAGATATCCATCAAAGATTGTGCCTCCTAGCTTCTCGATTCGAAGCCTTTCAGTGTAACAGTTGGGCTTGTGATCTCTGGAAAGTTCAACAGCTCGTCCGCGCTTCCCTAATACAGCTCGGCAATCACCAGCATTGGCAATGAGCATAGTCCTGCATCGGTGGATAGGGTTTGGTATAGAAAACAAGACATGGGTTAGCATTTAGACACAGGAAAATAAATATTGATCTTGATCAAATATGATACTAGCGGTAATTATGTGTCAACACATTCAACAGATCTGTCTTGTGGTACATTGAGAATTTGACCAACCATGATTCAAATAAAGAGACAATATCAAATGCCAATCAACTAGTGATTTAATGCGCAAGATGATGGCTTGAAACAAACTTTTTAAGTATAGAACATTTTCAATGTTCAATAAATATTGAAAAGCAAGGTAGCAATCAATAAATAACATCAGTATTATTTTGGCACAAAATCAATAATGAATAACTACATGGCTGACATAAAAGGCAACAGTCTAAATATGGTATATAATAACATTTTCTTCTCACAAAGTGTAGGTTGATTGTCAATCATTCTTCTCTAATTAGAAATCTGGTTTTGATCCTCCGATTTGAATAAGCAATGGTATCCTAGAATTGCAAAAAGCACACCCTTGCCAAAAACAGATGTCATCAAAGTTACTGAAAATAGCATTAAATCATTTTGCTTTCGTAAAAATGAACTCCCGTAACTAACTATGGCACACATGGATCTTGATTTAATACACAATCTAGTTCTTTGAAGCTTGGACCACGCTTGGCATCAATCATGACCAAGAATACTTGAAAGCCAGAAAATCATAGAGATTGAGTCTTAACCTTCCAAATATAAGAGCAGTGAGTGCTGTAGTGCCAGAAGAGCGGTCCAAGTGACAGTCATCAGCAAATGCATGATCAATTTTCACAAATGCACTTCTTATGGCCTTGTCCACAGAAGCAGGAAAATGTGTATCCTCAATTATGAACTTTAGAATGTTCTTTCGCACAAAAGATGCTGCATCAATGCCACCGTGACCATCAAATACCTGCACAAAAATGAAAAATGCACCATCCAGCAATCAGCTTAATTAACACACACTTAACCATAAAACTTAAAAATCATTAGTAAGTCTTTTAGCTCCAAACAGGTATGTTCAAACATTTAGAGCTGTGTTTCTAATTAATCACATTAAACTATCATGAAATGAGATGATTCAGCATTGCCTCATATTAATATGCATGAGCATCAACTCAGCAAATGATGCACAAATTTAAATTCAATTAAGTCAGAAGTAGATGATCAACATACCCCATAGAAAGCGCCCGGTGAAGGGAAATTCACTGCTGCTCCAAAATGATCAATAAGATTATCTATCTGAATGTGTTCGTCTTCCATGCATTGCTTAGGACCAATCTCAGAGTAACTTCCTGATCGAAACACAGGTAAGAACTTTGTCTGATCATCAGACGGAGAAGTCAAGCCTGAGGGATTCCGAATGCCAAATTCCTAACGAATCAATTCATGATTTAGAAGTTAACTCAATAACCATAATTCTAAATGGCATACAACCATTAGTAAAACATACTAAATCAGGTGACAGCCAGGTAGTGCTCACGCAATGCCGAATAACAGGAAGTAGTCGAGGGGGCTTTCCGACCTTCATTTCTTTCAAGCCTTCCAATGTACCAGGATCCTCACTATCGATGGAAGACACATTCTCCTTGCTTCTATAAGCACCATCTAGCATTGTAAAAGTAGGTGACAAATCAGCCCCAGCTGCCATTTCTCCTTCCAAATCATTAGCTCCTTCTTCCAAACAATAACTTAATCCTCAATCTAAACCTTCTTCAATGTTCACCTTCCCACAAAACTCCTCTTCAACAGCAATTATGCATAGCAAGCTATTAACATCCACACAAATATACAAAATTCAAGCCAGACAACAACCATAGCTTCTTCTAATTCGCACAAATTCAACTAATACATTCATAAGAATACTCATGGCCTTGAAAAATGGAATCAAGATTCAAAATTTAAGCAACCATTGATTCAAATGCATCAAATCTCCCAGAAAGACCCAATTTTTCTCTGCAAATATGAAGCATTTATGGATCTAAGCAAACCCTAGTTTGATCTGAAGCAAATTTCACATTCAAAATAGTAGAAAATGAACAATAAACTACAAATTGTGAACAATAACACATAGAAACCATTGCAAGGAATGAGATTCACTTGCCTGATCCCAATCATCTTCATCTTTTTTTTCTAATCATCTCACGCCCAAAAAAAAAAAAAAAGAAAGAAATTTTCTCGAAATTCAAACGAAAGAGGAAAATAATAAAATATTAACGTTTTAAAGAAAAAGTCTTGTCCTTTTATCGATGTATTTTCCGGAATACCACGTGGCACACTAAACCGGTTTTGTACACGTGGCAAGAAAATAGTGGCCAGAGTGTTAGCTGACTGAATGGGGCCATCGTCTTTCACGGACCTGTGCAATTCTCAACCGTCAGATCCGCACTCTTCGATGCGATATGGACGATCAAGATGTCGGAACGGTGGCAGAGGCCTCAGTGATGATTGGATGAATAATAAAAACACTTTATATCCATCTCCTCTCTCTCTCAAAAAAAAAAAAAAAAAAAAAAAAAAAAAAAAATATATATATATATATATATATATATATATATATATATATATATATATATGGTGACATTTGGTTCGTAATAATAACATATTACCACATAATGAGATTATCATGATAATATGAGTGAGAATGTTATATAGTTGAGAATATTATGGTAATTTGATATAACAATGTTTGGTTGGGAACTCTTATTACTGGGAATAGTTCATTATCTTGTTTGGTTCATGGTAATCAATTTGGTAAAATATAAAAAAATTACCATGGTAATCCAAGATAGACACCAAATTTGGTGGTAATAGGATTACCATCTTTTTGGTAATATTCTCATGTTGGTAATGTGATATTACCATCCAGATTATCGCGTAACAAGTGGTAATCTTTCTCAGTGCAATGCCAAACGTGCTAATATTTTCAAATTACCACGTAACACATGGTAATCTTTCTACATTACAGTGAACCAAACGACCCCTAAATGTTAGCATGTATGTATCTATATACACTCATACTCTAAAGAAATTGTTTTTAGTTCATTTTTGTTCCAAATAGAGTTTCAAATAAAAAAAAAAAAAAAGCCTAAAACTGATTCTCTTGATTTATTTGATTGATTGATTAATTTATTTATTTTTACGAATGCAACAAATACTGTGAGAGTCATCGGTACGGATTGAATTGAACATCCAGCCTTTACTTCTTCACTTGGTGATATGAGATTTGTGCTATAAACCTGAGATTCATCACCACCATTGTATCCATAGGGATTTGAATTTGAGACATTTTAAATGTCCCACACTAATGTCTTTCACGGTAAAGCTAATGCGGTTAGATGGTGAAACTTTTCGTATCTTGAATTTAAATTCCATATATAAAATAAAATTAGTTTGGAATTAAGTCATATTAATTAATTGAAAAAAATTATATATATATATATATACACACACATATACATACACATAGACCTATTTTTTTTTATTAAAATATAAAGGATATTCACAAGTTTAAAAGAAACAATTAATATTCATGAATGACTTAGCTCCAACCATTCCTAAACGCACAAATAGTTATCTCTTGCCATGCTATTTTTATCTATTTTCTCTATCTTTTTAATTATATATATATATAAAATATGTTGAATGTTTGTAGTTGACAACAATGACAGGAAGAGAAAAATAACATAAACAAGTAATGCATGTGTTGAATTTTTTAGTAAAAATTATTTTTGATAATTTAGATTAATTGAGTTACTGTAACGGACACAATCTGAAAGTTCAAATCAAATTACTGTACATTCTATTTTTTTTATTGTACTACTATTTATAAACACAATACTGTTTAATTGTGCATTTTAAATTTGAATTTGAATTTGAATTTGAATTTAAATTGGACGCAATGTATTCTTAAATCTAAAATCTACAAAAATTTTTAGAGAACACAGTTAGTTATATATATATATATATATATATATATATATATATATATATATAATGAAGATATCCAGCTCTTCCTTGGACTTCAGATTAAAACTATATGAATGAAATTCAACCTCTTATTAATACATTTAATAACGTGTTGCTAATTTCTATGACTGAATTAACTAAGGATGATATGCATATTAATTAAGCCCAACAGACGATATATTTACGAATAAAATGGATTATTGTTGTTTTAAAATTCAATGGCCCACAGACAATGATTTGCAAGCCACAAGTTAGCATATAATAATAATAGCTCAATCATAGATAAAACATCACAACATAAAGAGAATTCCATAATAATCAAAATAATAAAAAAAATAATTACATTTTATTTGATTATTACTTCAAAAAAACACAATCGTCACCTTAAACTTTCTTTTTTTTTTTAAATTTTACTATTGAAGGATTCTTGAATAATTCTCTATTAGTCTATCTTCAATCTCAATGAATCTACAGCATATTACTTTTCAATTGTGTAACTTGATTCATCCAATTTATTACTAACTTTTGGTGTATAGCATATATGATTTTTTTTAAAAGTACAATTTAGTTTCCCTGCTAATTAATTCATAATCAAACTAAATCCATATATCAATTAATAGCTTCACAAAGCTTAATCTACTTCGAAGATTTCACCGTTTTATGTTATTTTTTGTTATTTTGATTTCTTTCCATGAATTACTGGGTAGCCCAGTGATATCACACTTGGATGGTGAGTTAGTTACGTGGGGTTTATAGTACTATTGAATATTATGCAATATTATAAAAAAAATATTATATAATACTGTTAGTTCCGCCGGTTAGGGTTTGTGAAATAAGAGGAACACTCACTCACTTAAGCACTCAAGAAAAATAAACACAAACCACAAAGAGGAGACACAAGACGTTGGTAACCCAGTTCGGCATCCACTTGCCTACATCTGGGGGGCCATGCCCGGAGATCAACAATCCACAAAAAAAAAGGTAAAAGATAGAAGAGTACAAAACACACTTGTCACTCTCTCACTTACAAAGAATACTACCCTCTCTAGATTGTCCGGTACCTCCCTACTCCCTCTTTCAAGAGTCGTACCCAATCCTAGACCAAGGAAGTATATATAGACGCCTCAACGTCCCAAATATAGCACATACCCTTTTTAGAATCTCCGTGGCTTCTAACTTTAGAACCTTCCAAAATCAGATGTCGCAACTTATGTTGTAACATTTGTTGCGACATTGGCCCTGGCTGCTAGCTTGGCTGAATTCTGGCTCCATTGCTAAGCGACCTCAAGACCACCCGTCCGAGTCGATTGTAGCCCGATCACCTTGACCCGAACTACCAGCAACTAACCTCCCTCTTCAGCTCCTCACCACGCAACCCCCTCGCAAGGGGCGCACGTCCTATGTGCGTCTTCATGGAAACTTGCCAAACTTAGTCTTCACTTCACCCAAGTTTGGTCTTCAAGGATCTTCAATCCATCATTCAAATCTTGCCATCAATAGGCGCATCTTCAAACATACCCTTAATAGACTTCATATCATCTCTATTAAGGTTCTTCAAATCTTCAACAAGGATCTTCAAATCTTTCCTTCAATAAGCTTCACAATCATACCATTGATAGGTTGTATCTTCATTTAGCTCCACCCATATTTAGTCTTCAATCACATCTTCTAAATATGGTCTTGATTTGGATCTTGTCTTCAACTTGATGCTTGCTTGATCATCTTGCCTAAAATAGTTTTCACAAGATCTTCATTCAATTTTCATGAGAGTTGCTCCTTCTTTCCAAAAATAGCTTCTACAAGATCTCTCATACTTCACTAGTTGGTCATGGAGTCATTTTTTCACTTTTCAAAATTACAGAGTATGGGAATTTTTCAATGTCAGACTATAGTCCATGATATATCATCTTGAGCAGAAGTGACAGGTTGCCATTACCTTAAGTGTTAACTCACTCCACATGATAAATCTCTAAAAAATAATTAAGATGTTGTAACAAGTGCATTGTAACTATATGTTTTTTAACAACTCCTTGGTAGGATAATGTTCATTGTTTTTATAAAAAAAATCTTTTGTTTCCTGGATCCCTGCCAGCTGATCTCTTATCGTACATTACTTTTTTTTTTTTTTTGTATTTCCATAATTCTTCTTCTTTTATTGTGTTTTATTATTTTTTTTTTTATCTTAATTTACTTGGTTTGCCTTCTTTTTATTTATTTTAAATGCTACTTGAAAAACTGAATTTGTAATTTAGTCCCAATGGTTTTGTCATGTCTTCATCTTGGGGCATGCTTGAAATATAAGAGGCCAAATTAGAAAGAACACATCTTACACTTGAGCATTGAGACCTTGAGTTATTTAAATAAAAAAAAAAAAAAAAAAGGAAGATGATGGAGTTTTCATGAAAGACAATGAGTGACATAGAAAGAGAAAGAATGAGAAAGAGAAATGGCATTTTGTTAGTGGTTTAGGTTCGAGGGCATCAATATGTGAAGTGGTGGGGAACATTTGGAATTGAGATGAAACATTGTTTTCCTTCATTATTCATATGATATTTGCCATGTTTTTTTTAATCAACCTAGTATTAGTTATCTTTATTTTTTTAAAAGAAAATATTGAAATTATATTGTCTTATAATAATTTCATGGCAAACTAGGTATATAATTGTTTTGTTGTAATATAACAGTTTTGTAATGAGATATTTAATAATTTTTTTTAGTTTAAAATTGAGATTTAAATTTTATCCGTATCTTTTTTCTCTAATAAATCAGTAGTTTATTTATTTTATTAAAAAAATTATCTGTATTTTATTCCCATTCAAATAAAATAATATAATATTAAAACCACTATTTTTTTTTAATAATTATAACCACTAAAATTGAAAAGTATTTGAGCACATTTTTTAGGACACACATTTTTATATCTCTATATAAAGACTGCTTTTGTATGCATTCTTGTGACTAATTCATATACTGCCAGTAAACATTGAATAATGGATCTACATTTAGTTATCAACTTCAATTTCTCATTCCACTTATTGTCCTTCACTCTTTTTTTCAACTCAGCTGAACCACTAAGAAACTATCCCTTTCTTTTTTATTTAAAAACCCACAACACAATATATATCAGGTTATTTTTTATTTTTATTTATTTTTAATTACTGAATTTAGAACAAATACCAATTTAATCACTAAATTTTAATTTATTTTAAAATACTCACTAAAGTTATTAATCATTTTAGCAGCCGACCACCCAATAGATTAGCATATTCATTAGCTGAAGTAGAGGTCATAGATCACTTTTTGATAGTGTGCTGACTAGGTTTTTTCTGGCCTCCACGTCAGCTAATGAAAATGCTAATCCATCAGGTGAACTACCTCTGAAATAATTAATAATTTTAGTAAGCATTTCGAAATAAATCAAAATTCATCGATCAAAATGATATTTAACCAAAATATAGTAATTTACCAAAAAAATCAACCATATATATTATCTATGTGTTCGAAAATCATGCAAATACACTCAAGTACATTTGAGTTAAAATCCCTCAATGAAGCTCCCATTTTATTTCGAAAGGAAAGTAATAATAAGGTAATGATTTTTTTTAATTTTTAATTTTTAATTTTTAATTTTTTATAAAATATGGATAAATCACATTAAGGCATGCATAAACATGGAGTTAATCTTTCAATACATTTGTACATATACTTTGTTTGAGTCGAAGTTCAAACCTGTTTCCTCAACATCTCCTCCCCAGTAAGACATGAATGCTTTAAGTAAAGAACTTGTTGCAAATAGACTAAAAGGTCGTTGATAATAATGATATATTTTTAATTAATCATCTAATTTTTTAAAAAAAATTATTTTAAAACTTGATTTTTGTAAAAATTTGGTGCTACCTTCGTGATCATCAGTAAAAATAAACAATAGGATTTGATTTGTGATGAATGATAGGACATACGTTTAATGTTGAGGAGCAGAGTTTTTTTTTCACAATTATCTTCATCTCATTGAGATGAAAACAATGCATGTGAAGCTCTAGTAAAGAATATTAACTAAAGAATAAAAAAAAAATACTAAACGAAAACAAAAACATAAGTAATCCAAAGATATTTAAATAGTAATACTATGTCTAATCCAAAGATTACAAATTATTATGGAATGCATGGGCTAATCCAAAAACATAAATAATCCAAGATATATATTTTACTCTTGCTTCCATGGTTCATTATTTTTTTTTTAAAAAAAGAAATTTTAATTTTAAGGATTTGGTTCAATTGCACTCATGCATGTGGCTCTGGCTCATTCATTCTTTCACAGTTTCATATGTCTATTTCTCTTGTTTTAATTAATTTCAACGTTAAGTGTATACTTTATTTTCATTTCATTGTCATCATAAATTTTTTTTGGATTCTAACAAATTAGTTATGCCCACTTACCACCTCCCATGTCCTACATTTGCATGCTTGAAAGGTCATTGACCAAGCTTTTCTCAACAGCATCCACTCAATATTTCTCTTCTATCATGACAGTTGAAAACCATGGTTAGTACTTATTCACTATCTACCATTTTTTGTTCTTCAAACTTCATAATTCTCTTGGTTTCCATGCTTTTCTTCTTCTGCTTCATTTTTTTTCAGAAACAATAAGAAGCATTAGTGAAGATGGCTAATAAGTTTGTTCTTTTACTTCTCTCTCTTTGTTTCATTTCAAGTGGATTCAGTACAAGGCCATCAGTTGTGAAGCTTGGTGCTGTTTTCTCAGTCAACTCCACCATTGGAAGAGTTGCCAAAGTAGCCATTGATGCTGCAGTGGATGAAATCAACTCTAATTCCACTCTTCTCAATGGCACCAAACTTCTCCTCCAAATGCATGACTCCCAATGCAATGGATTCACAGGGATTGTTCAAAGTATGTGTAATCTTATCTTCATAAATCTTCTTCTTCTTCTTCTTCTTCTTCTTCTTCTTCTTCTTCTTCTTCTTCTTCTTCTTCTTCTTCTTCTTTATATATGTCCTTAATTCTCATACATGATTTTATTAATTTTTCTGCATATCTTAACAGCTATTCAGTTCATGACAACTGATGCTGTTGCAGTAATTGGACCAGAATCTTCAGACACTGCTCATGTGATATCCCATTTTGCTAATGAGTTTCATGTCCCTTTTCTATCCTTCTCTGCAACAGACCCCACACTGACTTCCATTCAATTCCCATTTCTTGTTAGAACCACACATAGTGACCTTTTCCAAATGGTTGCCATTGCTCAGCTCATTGATTATTACCAATGGAGAAATATTATAGTTGTTTACACTGATGATGATTATGGAAGGAATGGTATAGCTTCTTTAGGTGATGAGTTTGAGAAAATACGCTGCCAGATATCGTACAAAGCCGTATTGTCACCGGGAGCTACTCAAACCGATATCAGTAATATGCTTGTTAAGATTGCATTGATGGAGTCTCGAATTATCATCGTGCATGCAAACATTGATTTCGGTCTCAAAGTCTTCTCAGTAGCTCATTATCTTCAGATGATATCTAATGGTTATGTGTGGATAGCAACAGATTGGCTCTCATCTTTCTTAGATTCTTCTGCACCAGTTGAAATGGAAGTCATGAGCACATTACAAGGAGTTCTCTCATTGCGGCAACACTCACCCAAGTCGGAAAAGAAGCACAATTTAGTATCAAAATTTCGGGAAATAAGAAAGCGAAAAAGCAATGAAGTTTTTCGAATTAATTCTTATGGTTTACAAGCTTATGATACTGTTTGGTTGATTGCCAGAGCTCTTGATTCTTTCTTCAGAGACAATGGAACTGTTTCATTTTCTAAAGATTCAACACAGCAATACTTCAGCCTTGATGCAATGACAAAATTTGATGATGGACAAACTCTGCTGAATAAGATCAAAACAACAGAAATGGATGGTGTGACAGGGAGAATTCAGTTTGATTCTGATGGAAATCTAATTAATCCTGCTTATGATATTCTTAATGTTATAGGCACTGGTTTCAGAACTGTTGGCTTCTGGTCAAATGCTTCAGGATTATCAACAAGACCTCCTGAAAAAATCTACACAAACATGACTAGTAAGTCCAGTGAAAATCACAAACTTCATACTGTCATTTTTCCCGGCGAATCATCTACACCCCCTCGCGGTTGGGTTTTCCCTAACCATGGCAAGGAATTAAGGATTGGAGTTCCTAACAGAGTTAGCTACAAAGCCTTTGTTTCTTGGGATCCAACTACTAATACAGTGAGAGGATACTGCATAGATGTTTTTTCTGCTGCAATTGCCTTACTCCCATATGCTGTTCCATATAAATTCGTACTATTTGGTGATGGAATTCGCAATCCAAACTATACTGATCTTGTTTATAGAGTCTCAACAAAAGTAAGTCTATATATGCATGTGTGTGTGTATATATATATATATATATTTATGTATGCATGTGTAGTAAGAGATTTCTGTGGAACTGAATTAGAATTGGTGACTGTTCTTGTTTTTGCAGGAATTTGATGCTGCAGTGGGAGATATTGCAATTGTAAAAAGCAGGACAGAAATTGTGGATTTTACACAACCTTATATTGATTCTGGGCTTATTATAGTTGCACATACACGAAGATTTAAATCATATGCTTGGGCATTCCTGCAGCCATTTACAGTTGAAATGTGGTGTACCACAGGTGCATTCCTTATTTTTGTTGGAACAGTGGTTTGGCTTCTTGAGCATAGAGTTAATGATGATTTCCGCGGTCCACCGAAGCAACAGTTTTCCACTTTGATCTGGTATGTCTAGCTTGTTGAATGAGTTCGATCCGATCTAAAAACTTTAATTAGTTTTTGCATGTCTATGTTAAGATCTTTTTTTTTTTTTTTTACTTTGTTTTTTTTAGTATGCTATGTTATTTTGACAAACCTCACAACATTTATCCATTTTCTGCTGCAGGTTTAGCTTCTCAACTTTGTTCTTTGCACACAGTAAGTGAAGAAGAGCTGTCATTCATTTCACTTTTAACAGCAGATAAAAACTAAAAAATAAATAAAACTAAGGTTGACAATGTTTGTTTGGACAGGGCAGAACACAGTGGGAACTCTTGGACGTATGGTTCTTCTAATATGGCTTTTTGTGGTACTAATAATTCAATCAAGTTACACAGCAAGCTTGACTTCAATCCTGACAGTAAGACAGCTCTTCTCTCCAATAACTGGAATTCATGGATTAATAGCAAGCAATGATCCAATTGGCATTCAAGTTGGTTCTTTTACTGAGAACTATCTTGTTCAAGAGCTTGGAATAAAAAAGTCCAGGATAAAAGTTTTACCAGATGCAATAGAGTATACAAGATCTCTTGAGCTTGGTCCTAATCATGGTGGTGTTGCTGCTGTTGTTGATGAACATCCATATCTTGAGCTCTTTCTCTCTGCTCATTGCCAATTCTCTGCCATAGGCTCTGATTTCACCAAAAGTGGATGGGGATTTGTGAGTATCACCTTCCTTTTTCTTCCTCTATTTTCTTTTGTGCATTCATTAAACAAGAGAAACAAACAAGCGAAATTCGACACTTACATCAGTTAATTTGAATTTATTAATCGAGGTTTCTTATGTCAAATGTAACATAGATAATATATTCGGTTTGCATTTGATTACTTATATAACTCTGCAGGCATTTCCAAAAGATTCACCTTTGGCAGTGGACCTATCAATAGCAATCCTTACACTGTCAGAGAATGGTGATCTTCAGAGGATTCATGACAAGTGGTTAACAAGAGCTGGTTGTAGCAACGAGAACAAAGAGATGGATTCAAATCAACTGCAACTTAACAGTTTCTTGGGTTTGTTCATGTTGAGTGGAATGGCATGCTTACTAGCTCTTCTCATCCACTTCTACATCATAATGCGCCAGTTCATCAGGCATTGCAATCCAACTGATTCCATTGCATCCAGAAACACTATAACCGGGCGCAGCTTTCAGGATTTTCTTTCTTTTTTTGATGAGAAAGAGGAAAATGTGAAGAATAAATCCAACAGGATGATGATGCAGAATGGAGAAAGCAATGGTGGTGTTGATGATAATGAATTGTCTATGAATAGATAGAATTTCCCAAGAAACAAAAAATTAAAAAGAAAATTTCTCTATGTATATGTTGTGGACTTTTTAACATTACTGTGGAACATAGGAAATTTCGATGATATTAGTTAAGTATTTTTTACATGTTAAGTGGTTCATAGAACCAAGTATTTTCCATGGTTGTTGAAGAAACTTCCTACTTTTAACTCTAGAACCTCTGCATCCTCTTGGTTTATATTGTTCTTTGGCTGTTTGAAATTTCTGCTAGGGGTGCTAGTTTCTTTATTTCTGACACGGATAATAAAATTCTGCATGCAGGCTGCATTCAAATTAGGACTGTATCTATCTAGTCTAGCTAAATAGATATGGGCCATTTTGAGAGACAGCTGAAGGACTTGTTTATGTTAAAAAGATGACCCTGAACTTCCTTTAAAATCAGATACACAGATGGATTATTACAGATATATATTTTACAATGTTAGATGATACAGATTCTGTACATAAATCATCGTCGTGTTGCCTAAAAGTGGTGACATGTATTATGATTGTTCAAGCTTAGAACAGAATGCTCTCATAGTATTTCTGGAAGCAAACCTCTTGTCTGCAGTATCTGGATATGACTTTGTAGACTTCAATTAGCAGGTTTGGGAATCGCTTTGAGAAATAATTATCAAAACCTTCTGGTACTGGTCCGAGAATTTCCTGAGAGGGATATGAAGACTTAGAAAATAAAGCATGGGAGTGATATGAAGAATCTCATAAAATAAAGCAACGTAATGAATTCAGACAACAATTTCAGCAAACTTGAGGTTGCAATTACATGGATTAGCCGAATAGCAAGACAGGTAACGTGTCTTTCATTTAATGTTAGAAGTAATCCCACACAAGACATGCATTACATCTGATGTAGCAAGCAATTCGTTTCTTTTACATTAGAAATGATCCCACACAAGGCATGCATTACATCTATATCAGAAGTAATCCCACCAATTCAACACCATTTCCACAGATACTAGTATCCATACTTTCTCCAACCAAAATATTCAGAGGCATGTATTAATTTTGTCTACAAACAGGAAACTAAGATTCATTTGTGACCAACATCCAAAATACTCTCTTTAAGGTCAACCTAGATTTGATGTGGCAAAAAAAAAAAAAAAAACCTCACAACATTGATAGTAGTGAAATGCCAAAACATTCAACATATTCCTACAACTCCTTGTGCCTGTCAAAAGAAATAAAACAGCAACTGCTTGGTTTTAGTGAGAGAACATACCTGGAGATCATTTGCAAGTTCCCTGTAATGGCTTAACTTGTTCCTTATGACCCTAAGTAGATCACGCGTGAACTCAAAATTATATTTCCTATACCGACCCATGTCATTAATGAATGCACTGTCAAGCTTGTCATTCCACTTCCCACCAAATGCCACTGGAGAAACATTTTCTAAAGCTTCAAGAAGTTCAGATTGACTTCCCCTCTCTTCTTGTTCCACCCTGTCACTAACATCACGGAGAAATGAAAGCCGCATTTCAGAGCTCCAGAAGAAAGGATGATGTAGTACTCCAATTGCACTTGGCCTGTTA
The DNA here is from genome assembly GCA_020875875.1 of Dioscorea alata. NCBI lineage: Eukaryota > Viridiplantae > Streptophyta > Magnoliopsida > Dioscoreales > Dioscoreaceae > Dioscorea > Dioscorea alata. The sequence goes on from CM037024.1 coordinate 20,340,675, forward strand.
GCATATTTAAAAGTTATGCTACCATCATCTAAAATCACTTCTATAAGTCAAAGATGGGGAGGAAAGGGAGTTAAGTGAGAATGTGAGATGACAAAATTGAATAAAAATGTCCCCTTGCCTCTTATCCGGTTCAGCATCCAATAACTGAGAAAGAAGATGAACAGCTTCAGGTATATGGTCCACCAAGAACAAGTCAACCCGATTATTGATAATGTTTGCGTCACGTTCAAAATGGTTGCCAAATGGATGTTTGCCTTTGGTAATGCAAAAGAAAAGGATGCACCCCAGACTGAACAAATCCACTGCACGTGTTTGACGCCCATGAAGAAGCTGTTCAGGAGCTTGCCACCCAGAGCTACCATAACCTGTAGTAAATCATCAAGATTGAGAACCGGTTGTTTTAAATCACATAATTTAGATGCATAGTCTTAATATGAAAAGCAGATCAAATTATACCCTCACCAGTTGCATGATGACCTAATGAAGACATATTTTCAGGAAGACGTTTGCTGATGCCCATGTCTGAAAGTTTTGCTGTAAGGAACTTGTCACTACTTATTAGTATGTTTTGAGGCTTTAGATCCCGATGTATGATGCCAATTTCATGTAAATGCACAAGACCAGAAACTACATCTCTGTTGGGATGGAAACAAAGTTAATTAAGATATAAGAAAACTAAAATATTTGGGAAAAAAAAAACCCACAAGTATTGGAAATCAATGCAACAACAGAAGACTTTAATCAACGGCAAACTAAGGCATAAGGATCTGCAAGGAAGGTATAACAATGCCCCTTTTAAAGAAAAAAAGACATAATTTAACTGTTCATGCACGGGTGAATATCACTTTAGGCATGGAAAGTAAATCTTTATCCTTGGGATTGGTTGATCGCTATGTGAAGTTACTTCGAGAACAAAAGATCCCGTGCATGAACAGTTAAATTACCATAGAATTACTTCGAGAACAAAAGATAACTTTCCATGTATCATTTATTACCATAGAATTACTTCGAGAACAAAAGATAACCCTCTTTGGTCAAAAATCAAGTGGCATGGAAATAAATCATAAACCAAGTATCATTTATTACCATAGAATTACTTCGAGAACAAAAGATAACTCTCTTTGGTCAAAAATCAAGTGGCAGCAGAACTTCTGGGCAAAGATTCCCTTTCACTCTTCCCTACATGCTTTTCTTGGATTTCATGCAGTATTAAATCCATCTAACTGGTTTCTAATCAGCATTCTTAAGACCGCAAGGTACCAATTCACTACAATTTTTTGAAACATTGCCAACAAAATTAGGAAATGCAAACTTTTTGGCTTTAAGTTGAATGTTTAGAAAAACTAGCGTGCTTAAAAGAAAGAAGTAAATTCTCCAAGAAATCACACATATTTCCATGCATAAGCTTGAGTAACAGTTCATGGGTCTTCTTGGTCAATCCAAAAGTTCCATAATTTCATAGACAGCGCAAAGTGCTTATCATCAGGAGTATAAAACTTCCTAGTCACATTGTGAAATAAATAGGCCATTCATTGTTTATTCTCTTAATAAAACTCTATCAATAAGCTCCCATAAAGAAAAACCTTGAGTGAAAATTAGCACCAATACATATCTGTGGCATGGAAAGAACAATGAAATTCAACAATGTCCAACCATTGGGCCACAAGCAGCTCAAGTTTTTTGATAACAACAAAAACTTAGAATAATGTATAAAGCTAAGTCAATGGATTCGAATCTCAAATGGTCATGAATCAGAGACCTTCAAAGTAGAATGTGATAAAACAAGTTCTCCCATCTATAAATTATAATAGCATAAAATGATGATGGCTGAAGAATAAAATTAGCCTATATTCAAGGGTATAAAACCAAGATCTTTGGATATGAAAAGTGAGTGGCACACCACAGGCCAAGTGTCGATACAGATACTAACCTCATCAGTTTTAACAGTCGGGAAGAAGGAAACCCATCTTCCCTCCACAGCTCAAGATTGTCGATATCATTCGGAAAATCAAGCCGGAGTTTGAGCTCACTTATATAAGTTGAATCTGGAGTTTTAGAAAAATCAGTATCTGAAGAAGAATTCGCACATAGTTGGATCAGATCACCTAAACTGCACAAACATCGCTCAAGTGATATATAAACAAAATCTATATCTTGCTCCACCCCGTGCCATCGAACAATATTGGGATGCTGGTCTGAAGCAATAAGATTCTGAATCTCCTTGAAAGCAATGTCATGATGGGCTCTTAAAAGGCGTTTTACAGCAACTGGCCGGCCATCATAAACCCCTTCAAACACAACAGTGCCATTGCTCCCCACAGCAATTTCTGAGTTTAGCACAAGAAGTCTCCCAATCCACCTCCCATCATTAGCATCGTTATCTCTGACCAAATGAAGGAATGGGTATCTTTCATTATTTTTATGCTTATTAGCATCAAAATTCTCATTTTCAGATGAATTGGGACTGTTAATACGGTTAGCAATGACACCATTTTTAGCATTGGCAACCTTCCGATTTCTTCTCTTCTTGGAATTGGGAACAGTACTTTCAATCCCTTTTATACCAATCAACTGCTTGTCTGATTTAACCTCACCTCTCAGCTTCACATACAGTGCACATGCCAAAATAACTATTAGGATGACAAGCAATGCAAAAATTCCATATGTAACTTGAAGAACTTCAGCACTATGACTTGGTCTCACTAGAGAAGTGTCATCATCTCTATATGGTTGTATATGAGTTTGCATGTCAGGTGGCGAAAATGTTGTGTTATCAAGTTGTGAAGTGGAAGCAACAAAGCTCCACGATGGACCACTGCTGGCAGAGAGGACAGTGCTTGAGATGGTAGAAGGTGCACCTTCTTCTTCCCCAAAAGAAACATTTCCAGTCCCATGCAAGAACAGCGGAAATTTGAACAGTGTTTGCGTTTCATTTGAACTATCCAGAGCAATTGGATCATGAGGATCAGATGGAAGAGGGTGCACATAATCCTCAGGCATGAAGTAGACAGGGACATTCTCCCCTGACAGAGGGAATACTGCAGGGGCATTATTTGCACTCGGAAGCAGCTGGTTCTCTTTGTTACCTCTATATGCTGTAAACTGTGCAGCCCTTAAACTCCACAATGTTTCACCAAAAGACAGAGACTTGAGACTATAATCTTTCCTCACTATGGTCATAATACTACCAGTTCTTGCGTGATTTTGAAACTCTTGAATTGCCTTCTCATCAACAGCAAACTCCCCATCATCTACAGAGGGCAATGTATATCTGAACAAAATCTTTCCACTGCTCTCATCAACATATATGATAGTTGTCGATATTGATCCAAGAACAGCAGTGCGACCATCTACCTTTGTGAGTTTGTATATAGACTCCTCCAAGGTCATGTCCAGTTTCTAATGCAAGCAAATGAATTCCAGAACAAGAAAAAAAAATAAAGAAATAAAGACAAACCCAACAAAAGCAATAGGAATATGCACTGCAAACCAAGACTCATACCCTCTTGCCAAATTCCTTGTGATGCTCGTACAAGGCCCAATCCTCTCCAATAGAATAGAAGTGCTCGGTGCCATTACCAGTCCACTGCTCCTTGAGCCTACTGCCTGTCGAGATCTCCCATTCATAATCCGAAGTTTTGGTGTCCCTCAAACGCAAAGTCCCATTTTCCCGTACCACGAGAATTTTCCCAAATTCACCACTTCAAGAAAAGCCAAGAAAAAAAAAACAATCTTTATGCGATAAATCCACAGAAATTAGTCAAAACTTCGGATGCTGAATCTCGAGGAACTTACACAGAATCGAAAGAGAGGATAGATCTGGACGCGGGTGCTAGGGTTTCAGCCGTACGAGCAGGATCCTCGGCGGGGAATAGCTTGCTGGACACCACCGGGGGAGGAAGAGCTAGCCTGGAAGGAATACCTGGCGTTTTCTGAGAAGGTGGCCAGAGATCCTCAGCAGCGAGGACCTCGTCCGAGGTCAAAGAGAAAGCATGACTCTCCGTCTTCCATGCCGATGGTGTAAGGGCGCCGGAGATGAGAAACCCGGCAACGACGATGAGGAACAATAGTAGAGATGGAGACCAAGACCTCATCTCCGCCGCATCGGAGAGGCGAAACCCTAGATTCAACGGCAATGGAGACTAGAATTCTTCTCTTCCTCACGTGGAGACGAAGACGTTATTCTTTGCAGCTAAGGATGCGAATTTTTTTGACGGCCGAGTTTAAATGGCTGAGATAAACTCGAGATCAGTGCATCAAGTTTATTGCTGATCTCGAGCAGCGCCAATCCTTTGAAAATTTGACCCAAGATTTTAATTTAATTATTTGGAGAAGCAGCTTTATAACTAATATAAGGGTTTTCAAAATTATTGGATATATTTAAAATATTTGGAATTTTATCAACTTGTATGATGATAGAGTTGGAGGTGAGCCTTATAAATAATATAAGGTTTTTTAGAATTTTCGGATATATTTAAATTATTTGAAATTTTATCAACAACTATGATGGTAGAGTGGGAGGTGTAGTATAACGGTACCCATCATGTCTTGAAATTAAAACATCTGGAGTTTAAATCTTTTAATTTTGTAATGCATAAAAATGAGAAGTCTGTGTAAAAGTATTTTTTTTTCTCCTGAAGATTGCATGATAGGGATAATTATATTACAAAAAAAGTTTATACCTAGCAGATATACAAACTATTTGTACCATACATGCTTGTCTTTTTACTATTTACTTTCATTAAAAAAAACTTTTATAATGAAGTTCGTTTCATAAAACCAAAACACTGAAACAGTCTATTTAGATTTCATTTTCCAATTTAAGTTTAACCTTAATCTTTTCTCAAACTCTATTTATGCATCTCCATTATTTATTACTCATATTTCTTTAGGGAATGATTTATAATTTATAATTTTTATTTATTTTTAAATAAATAACAATTCATTAAAGCTAAAAAAAAAATACAACAATAGCACAAGGAACAAAACAAAATAGAAATGTAAGAACTGTGAAAAAAAAAAAAAAAAAACCAGACTGATGTCGGGGGAGGAGGCGCCTGCTTTGGTAGTGGAGTAGCTTGTTCTTGGTTTTGTGTGGGGTTTGTTTACCTTTGGTGTCCTGGTGTCTGTGTTTGTTTTTGTGGGGTTTTGTACTTTGATTGTGCTCTGTACCACATCTAGTGGTCGCTTTTATTTTCTATTTTGTTTATCCCTGGTTCTGTGTACCCCTTTTCTGGTTTAGTTAATGTTGTGATTTATCCACTTTTTTAAAAAAAAAAAAAAAAAATTAGAACTACAAGCGGCCCAAGAAAGAGTTCTCTGATGTTACATCATACTTCTTGATTTCTTGCAACTGAATATTAACTATAGAACTCTAAGCTGTGTTTTGCCACCCCAACCGAAATTTATTATTTATATACCTTATCTAATGTAGCTGAATTATGGAAAAAATGAAATTAATTTACCATGAAAATACACAAACAACATACAATTTCATCTCATACACTGGCCTCTTTCATCAAGAGACAAACAATTACATGATTCCACACATTCTTGTATGCTTTCTCTCATGTTAAAATCCACATGAAAACAGAGGACCAAGCAGTAACAGCAAGAGCAGCAACCAAATAAGTCCACAAGAAAATAACAGAGCACTCTTCTTGTCCAGCATTGAATAACTGAGCCATTGTTGCTGCAATAAGTGAAACTTTTTTTTATTAAAATTTGCATGAAACTACATAAAAAATTACAGATAAAATTAAGTATTTAAATTACCTATACTCATGCCTGGTGGCAGAGTGTATTGCACCAGTAACACATAAGCAAATAGAGTATCACTTGGCAGTAATCCTAGTCCTTTTACTGCTCTAACAACACCAATCCCTGCAATTGGTAGAACAATGTACCTCGTACATATGATCGCCACAATTACCGATGTCTTAATTTCTGATTTGTGAAGACCTGTTCATGTGATCAGACTCTCTGAATTACTGCTGAGTTTCTGCAATGTTTAGCAGTAGTAATAATAAAAATAATAATACCTCTGGTTAAGTTTCCACCAAGTATGAGTATAATGCAAGGCAGCAAACCATCCCTGCAATCAAACATTAATGAGTGAATATTGAGATTTAAAAAAGCAGTTAAAGTACTGATTGAAAAATTCACTCACCCTAGTAATTTCAATGAATCTTGCAGGACTCTTAATGGTGCATTTAATCCAAATATCAAGGATTTTATCCAAGGTATCACTCCAACAATGAAACCAACAATCTGAGGACAATAATTAAAACTTTTTTACAATTCAAATAAAAGTAAAGCATACAAATTTAGCCAATCAAAGACTTACCACAGCAACAATGGGAGGTGTCATCAATTCCTCGACGATTCGATGAAGAGTTGGTTTCAGTTTTTCCATAAAATGCTGCTTCTTTTCACTGACATTTTCGTCGGGTAACAGCGGTACCTTCTAATTGAAATAATCAATGCAAGCAAAACATTAAAAATTACACACATAAAAAAAAAAAGGAAGGGATAGATTAAAAAACATACAGTTTGAATCTGATAAGCTTCAAGATCAGCATTGTTTAACTTCATCTTTTCTCTCAAAATTCCATCCTTTTGCATGAAACTGTAAGTATGTGTCCATATAAAAATGCCACCAAGCTACATCATAACATGCATGCATTAATAGATTCCAATCAATAAAATAAAATTATATAAAAAAACAAAAAAGAAATCAAGATGAACATACTGCCATTGATAGAGATACATAAGTAATTCCATTTTCTCTGCAAACATCTATTTTCCCAAATGGATTTCCTTCTTCAGCACAGATTGCAGGTATGAGTATCAACATTAGATTGCCCAAATTCCCTGAAATTCCATACTAACTTATCATTCCAATATGCATATAATTAATATGAAAAACCAAAACCCTAAACCTAACCCTAGATATAAAACCTGCAGTGCAGTTAGCAATGACAAGGCCCTCAAGGTGGCGTCCAGGCCTTAAAACCTTCACAATAACCCAACCGAGAATGCTGCCGAGGAGGAAGATGATTCCAATATTCACAGGCATGAACCACCTGATAAGATTTTATCATAAAACATTCATCATATTCAATCTCTGATTCAGAAAATAAATAAATAAAATTTACAAGCAAACATATATATATCTATGTACCAACTGATGATGCCTTGAAGAGTGATTGATTTTGCAAAGCTAAAGAAGACAAGAGATGGAGTAAACACCATAAACACAACCTTAATCAAAGAAGAAGAAGAAGAAGAAGTTCAGTATTGATACTTAGAACTCATAATTAATATATAAGCAGTAAAAAAAAATTAAAAAAAAAAGAGAGAGAAGTGAAAGAGGACCTTGTTGATATCTTTGAGAGCAGTGGGAGTGAGGACATTGATGTTCTTGGTTGCAAGAAAAGCACCAAGAAGGCCAATGAGAAGAACCTGAACAACAGGCATGCTGGCCACCATTAACAAAGATAAGAATCCCATCTTCTTCTTCCTTTTTCAGCTCAACACCTTCTCTAATTTCCTTTCAATTCATACCACAACAGCAACAACAGTATTTATTTATCTAAAGAAAATTCATTCATTTTCTTCAATAAAGGAAGACAAGCTGTTTCATTAGCTGTGCATATGATTTAAAATATATATCATAAATATAACATTAATATGTAGTCTTGAATTACATGTGCTCATGTTTGACTTGGATTGCTTGATGGTTTTGTTCAAGCTAACTACTTATTGTATAAAGTCAACAACTCTCTATTAATTTATTATATCTTGAATCATTGATGTATCTTGGAGAAATTAAGTAATAGCACATGGTCAATTCTTCCTTTTTGTGCTAGCTTGATTGTTTGTCTTATTAAGCTAATTTTCTGATTGGGTGCTGGGAATTATGAGAAGATATATATAATCAAACTAGTGGAGAAAAAACATATGAAGACAAGATATTCTTTGATGAAAAAAAATCAAAATATTTGTTTTTATTGCAGCAAAAGTCTGCATATTTTATCAATAAGAAAAAGAAGAAAAGTGTGTGTTTGTTTGTCTGACTTTGCTTTCATACCAACCATTTTTATTGTCTAGAAATCAAAATGCAGAATCATAACTTGGAATAGAAATCATCCAAACATAAGAAAAATATAAATTCATTATTACTTACTATAAATGAAAAAAAGAAAGATGAGAAATCAAGGATGAAGAAGAAGAGCAAACAAATATAAAAGAATTAAAAAAAAAAACAAAAAAGAGAACATAGAAAACTTACTTAATACTTAGAGAATGACCTGAAGATAAATAAAAGAATTTAAAAAAAAAAAAAAAAAAAAAGAGAAGATAGAAAACTTACTTAGAGAATGACCTGAAGATAAATATTGAGAAGTCTCTGGGCATAGAACATGTGGCTTCTGGAGAATGAATAAGAAGGAGAAGAAGAAGAGGTTAGGCTTTTTTCAGATATTATATCTTTATAAAAATCAGATGTGATATATATGTCTATCTATGTAATATTTTTATTTGTGGAGTAAAAAGTAATTTATTTGTAAAATGTATCAAATAAAAAATTTGAAAATAATTAAAAATAAAAAAGATAATGATAACTTTATTAGTTATTATATAAAATAAATATTTGAATAAAACAAATGATGCCACCTTGGAAAGAGAAAATGTTTTCTCCCCATGCATAAGTTTATTGTATTTTATTTTTTATAAAAGAAAAGTCTTACAATGAAAAAAAAAAAAATCCTCCCAACGAGATAGGAATGAAAAAGAAATTTTGTTTTATTAGTAATTTGGTCTTTGGTTTTCATATATAACACGTAAATGAAGATAGACCAACAAAATATTATTATTAATTGAATCATGCATGCATTGATATTATAATCTCCCAATTTGACACGGAAGTGGGCTGAATTTTTCAAAAGAAAGATACATGTTAATTATTATTATTATTATTATTATTTTTTTTTTTTTTTTGAGGAATGATTTTAGCTAATTAGCTTGAATATAATTACTTGATCATTAATTATTAGCACTTTATTTAAATGGGATTTCAAGCCACTAATTTATGCATAATTTATGCACGTGCTCTTTGTATTGTTTCTTCAATTTCTATATTATAGTAAAATTAAGTGATAATTGTCAAAAAAACCTCACAACTTTGTAATATTGCCAAAAACACCCTTTTAATTTGGCAATCCCTAAAAACACCTTCCTTTTAAAATCAATGATTTTCAAACCCCCAAAAGTTATAACCGGCTGTAACGGAGTTACTTTTGAATTTTATGGACAAAATTGCCCTTGCATGGAAAATTGTGAGAGAACAATTATGTTTCCGAATTGAGAGGGACGGAGGGTTATTTTTTGGGTAATCCCTAGAGACAACTATTATAGCCATCGGCGAGATGGGGATGACGGTGACGAGATGGGGATGACGACGGCGAGATGGGGACGAGGGTGGCGAGATGTGGATGACGACTACGGAGAGGAGAGAAAACAGGGAGATGGCATCCACAGGTCTCCTTGTTAAGTTAGGTTTTAATTTTTTTTTTTTTAAACCTGATAAGATGTGATAAAGATTTCGTGTAAAGATTTCGTGTGAGATGTTCGGCATATGGGCATCCACGTCATTCGTGTAAAGATTTCGTGTGAGATGTTCGGCATATATATCTTTACTCTTTCTGTTTAAATAACAAGATATCTCTGTTTAAATATCATTGTTATTGTTTAAATATTGTTATCTCTATTTAAATTCTAAAAGTTTCTGTTTAACTTTATACTTATTTACAATGTCGTGTTTTCATTTCTCAAAATGTTTAAGTAAAATGTTTAAGAGACAATATCTATGTTTAAATATCAAAAGTTGACACTCAAATAAGTTTATTTCTGTTTAAAATATTTGTTTATTTATAATGCCTACAAGTATCTCTACTTTCGAATGTTCAACGCCTTCAAAATGATGTCCGATATCTAACGACAATACTTCAGATTGATCTGACGAATAAGGAAAGCATGCCACACTGTTAAGGTCTCCATGAGATGGAAAAGAGACGCTCACTGAATCCAAATTCCTGCCAACACTTTTGTTTAAACAAAAACAATCAATATTTTAAACAGAAACATAAAAGTTTTAAACGATAAATAGAAAAGTTAAACGGTAAGACAAATATTTAAACAGAAACAAAATAATTTAAGCGGAGAAGACAATTTTTAAATGGAAACTTCTCTCCGTCGTCATCCACATCTTGCCACCGTCGTCCCCATCTCGCCGTCCATCTTCCCGCATCATCTCGCCGTCGTCACCCCCATCTAGAATGAAACCAAGGTAATAAAGTAGATCGGAAGTCATGACGGCAGCGAGATGACCGGCGAGAAGGTGATGACGGCGGCGAGATGATGGCAGGGAGATGGGCGGCAAGATGGGGATGACGGTGACGAGATGGGGATGACGACGGCGAGATGACGGCGAGATGGGGACGAGGGTGGCGAGATGTGGATGACGACTACGGAGAGCAGAGAAAACAAGGAGATGGTATCCACGGGTCTCTTTGTTAAGTTAGGTTTTAATTTTTTTTTTAAAAAAACCTGATAAGATGTGATAAAGATTTCGTGTAAAGATTTCGTGTGAGATGTTCGGCATATGGGCATCCACGTCATTCGTGTAAAGATTTCGTGTGAGATGTTCGACATATATATCTTCTGTTTAAACACTTCTGTTTAAACAAATTCCTGCCAACACTTCTGTTTAAACAAAAACAATCAATATTTTAAACAGAAACATAAAAGTTTTAAACGATAACTAGAAAAGTTAAACGGTAAGACAAATATTTAAACAGAAACAGAATAATTTAAGCGGAGAAGACAATTTTTAAATGGAAACTTCTCTCCGTCGTCATCCACATCTTGCCACCGTCGTCCCCATCTCGCCGTCCATCTTCCCGCCATCATCTCGCCGTCGTCACCCCCATCTCGAATGAAACCAAGGTAATAAAGTAGATCGGAAGTCATGACGGCAGCGAGATGACCTGCAAGAAGGTGATGACGGCGGTGAGATGATGGCAGGGAGATGGGCGGCGAGATGGGGATGACGGTGACGAGATGGGGATGACGACGGCGAGATGACGGCGAGATGGGGACGAGGCTGGCGAGATGTGGATGACGACTACGGAGAGGAGAGAAAACAGGGAGATGGCATCCACGGGTCTCCTTGTTAAGTTAGGTTTTAATTTTTTTTTTAAAAAAACCTGATAAGATGTGATAAAGATTTCGTGTAAAGATTTCGTTTGAGATGTTCGGCATATGGGCATCCACGTCATTCGTGTAAAGATTTCGTGTGAGATGTTCGACATATATATCTTCTGTTTAAACACTTCTGTTTAAACAAATTCCTGCCAACACTTCTGTTTAAACAAAAACAATCAATATTTTAAACAGAAACATAAAAGTTTTAAACGATAACTAGAAAAGTTAAACGGTAAGACAAATATTTAAACAGAAACAGAATAATTTAAGCGGAGAAGACAATTTTTAAATGGAAACTTCTCTCCGTCGTCATCCACATCTTGCCACCGTCGTCCCCATCTCGCCGTCCATCTTCCCGCCATCATCTCGCCGTCGTCACCCCCATCTCGAATGAAACCAAGGTAATAAAGTAGATCGGAAGTCATGACGGCAGCGAGATGACCTGCAAGAAGGTGATGACGGCGGTGAGATGATGGCAGGGAGATGGGCGGCGAGATGGGGATGACGGTGACGAGATGGGGATGACGACGGCGAGATGACGGCGAGATGGGGACGAGGCTGGCGAGATGTGGATGACGACTACGGAGAGGAGAGAAAACAGGGAGATGGCATCCACGGGTCTCCTTGTTAAGTTAGGTTTTAATTTTTTTTTTTTAAAAAACCTGATAAGATGTGATAAAGATTTCGTATAAAGATTTCGTGTGAGATGTTCGGCATATGGGCATCCACGTCATTCGTGTAAAGATTTCGTGTGAGATGTTCGGCATATATATCTTCTGTTTAAACAAATTCCTGCCAACACTTCTGTTTAAACAAAAACAATCAATATTTTAAACAGAAACGTAAAAGTTTTAAACGATAACTAGAAAAGTTAAACGGTAAGACAAATATTTAAACAGAAACAGAATAATTTAAGCGGAGAAGACAATTTTTAAATGGAAACTTAATATATTTAAACATAAACTGGAATAATTAAACAATAATTAGCTTATACAACAAGATAAACATAAAGAGAAGAACTTTATAACAAGAAGAACATGTTTTTATTAGGATACGACAATGACACAACGTTTATCTCAACAACAAGATCGAATACATCGTATTTGAAGATGAAGTACATGTGACATATGCACTCAACCTCATTTTCTATTGGATAAACCGTTTTATGTCTATTAGGTGTGATAAACTTCACCTGACATGGGAAACATCGAAACTCCGTCGCTCACATATCTCAGCTAACACTGATTCCCAAGAAGTCAGCTCCGTGAACATTAGCCCTCGTCCCTCCCCCGTTATCTAGCAATAGCACAAAAACTTTCTATAATAAATCTGCATTTTTTTTTATAAATTGTTACTCCCTCCCAAAGAATGATCAAAGTGGGAGCAACAAAGAAATTCTCACCTTATCAGAAAACTGGCAAAACTCAAATCGAACAAACTAAATGAAGAGAAGAAGAAGAAGAAGAAGAAGAAGAAGAAGAAGAAGAAGGAAAAAAATGTGATGAGCCTTTCAAACTTTGTTTGACAAAAAGCAAACAAAAAGGTAAAAAAATAAAATGCAAAATTATATGTATAAAAGTTGGACACGATGTGATTGGGCTGTTTTCCCACCATTTTCAGGGGCAAAAATGAAATTTCATAATATGGATTCATGTGAAGTGAACGATAAGGGGTAAAAGAGAACTTAAACAATAACGGAAGGGTTGTCCGGGGTTTGCAAAAGTTGGAGGGGCTGTTTGGGAATATTTAAAATTCATGAGGGGTAAAAAATAATTTTCCCTAAAATTAATACACCTTTGTATGATCTTGAAAGTACACATGTATCCTTATAAAATTTCTCTATTATGATCACCCAAGCAAATCATTTAACTAAATGTTATTTATAAATGATTAAAGTTTAAAATCCATAGCAGAATTATATATATATATTACCTATGTAAATAAATATAGAGTTTTATTATTATTTTTTTATTTTTTGGAAAAAATAGGTAAACCACATTCATTAGTTAATAAACAGGCAAAAAATAAAAAATAAAAGGACATAACAAACAATAACATCTAGAGACCGAAAATGGGTTATAGTTCACATAGTCCATCTGTGGTGAGACAGAGATGACAATTAAAATAACAAATGTAAGTAGAAAGTTGATCAAGTAGCTAGATAATGCACTAAAACTTGAACCACTTTCCCAACCCTAGATATGATTTGTTTGTTTTAACTAGCGCCGACGTTTAATAAGGGTTCAATAAAGTCTGAGATGTGAGGCTCCATAAAGTTAAGGCTTCCCTTAATAGTTGGAATAAAACAAAATCCTCTAATCTAGCACATTGGCTTGGGTGTTATAGAAAATATTATCAATGTTATGATAGAAGATAAGTAGAACAGCCAACGGCCGCTAAGTCAATTGGCACCGGGTCCCTTGCGTAGGGCGTTCGTTTCGGGGAAGACCCGGGACCGAACCTCTGTCCGCTCAAGATGAGAGCACGGGTGTGGTTGAGCTTGCCGTAGCGCTCCTCATATGTGCACGTCCCTAATTAACTGCTCTTAAATGGGGGGCACTTGTCGTCTAGTCTAGTGTCAAAAAAAAAAAAAAAAAAAAGAGAGGTGGAACAATTGAAAATTCAATCTTTTTGCTGAGGCTAATTTTGTTAGTAAGTGGAGCAAATAAAGAGCTCTACCATACCCTTGAAAAGGCAAGATAGACATTCTCTCCCCAAAAATCATATGACCTAAATAGAGTTAGGTAATTAGAGGAGATTAAAGAACTAGAAAAAAATGATTCCAAATGCAAGAGACAAAAGAACACTTGAGGAAGAAGTGGACTCCAATTCCTTAGCGGCATGCTAAAGCTAAAGCTGATATTTTGGTGGCTAGATGTATCAACTTGCTAAATTCAAAGCCATCAACATTGCAGTCAGATATATCATTGATAGCATGATTAATGTGAAGTATGTCTTCATCACCAATTCTGAGATTATAAAGGCTTTTTTTCAGAGCAGTTCTTGTCATGATTGGAGAGTGTACCAAGAGCTGAAGCTTCTTCATAATTTCCTTGAAAGAATTGGCAATCCAATTGTCCAAGTCATTCCTTTTGCCTGGGCTAAGGTTGCTTTCAAATTAGCTTGTCATGGGGCCAGTACTCACGAATTAACTCTCTTCCACCATGGGCAGAGACCTTCCCTGTTGGCTTATGAAGTGTGTCACAAGATTAGGTTTCAATATGTAATTTGGTCTTTGTGCACTTTCTATTTCTATTCTAGGTTGTGTTCAATTTTCCTGTATTACGTTTTTCTTTTTTTTTATTTGCTAGCTCTGATTTTCTTTGTTGTTATTTGAATCGTTTTTGAATAATATAGCTCTTGAACTCTTTTTAATAATAATAAAAAAAAATTCTTAGCGGCATGACAAAGTACACATGTAGTTGTGGACACTATTACAATCTCTTTTTGCGATCATATCAAGGGTGAATACTTTATTTATTTTTCTAGAGAAACCAAATAAAGAGATTGATTTTTCATCGGCAAAAGACTTCCTATGTGACCTTATTAAGTCACCATTTGGAACACCATCGTTGAGAAAATTGAAAAAGATTTGATTGTGAAAGCTTGCTACTTTCCTAGACCCAGGTCTTGAGAACATGTCTGTCCATGGAGAGAGATGAATATCACACTAGAGCCATTTCCACCTCAATTAGAAGGAAGCTACCAAATATACTTAGATGCAAAGTCCTCTAATCATTGATTGTGTTAGAAAGAAAGTGAGACACCATCCCCCACTCAAAGCTCAAAGGTTGGTCCATATCCCTGTCTAAAAGTAAGATATTTTAAGTGGAGGGCTAAGTGAAGATCTTATGTGGGTGAATTAGGATAGTAGTTAAACTAAACAACCTGAAACCAATACTAACTAGTGTTACTAAGGAACTTCCACCACTACCAAGTCCTGCAAAGTATGAATCTTAAACATTTAGAATCACAAGTAAAGAGTTCATTTTCCATGTAGTATTTTATACATACATACAGACATACATACAAATAAATTTTTATTTAGTTTGAAAGGGATGGTTGTGCCTTGAGGAATCAAAGATGGTTGTCCGAATGGGTAAGAGAGAACAGGTCAAATTGGGAATAGGTGAATGACAAAACAAAGACAATTTGATTATAAGTTTAAGTTTGACCAAGTATGTCCCTCTGATGAAAAAGATGACACTGACACCAAACCAACTTCATCTTTAGGACTTCAACTTGAAAGTATTTACGTGCTTGAGAAAAAGAATGCTTGATAGTCTTGGTACTAGCGTCCTTCATGACTTCATCCAGCAAAATAAATACATATCTGTAAGTTGCTATGGGTTTTGAGTTTTTTGACAATTTTTTTTTAATGATAAGCCAAATTTTATAAAATTAGGTGGGAGAGATCAATTGATTCCATCGAATTGAGCATTTAATTATTACACTAAGAATATCAATGAATCTTTTTTTTTTTTTAACAACAGGAGTTATTCTTTATTAATGATCACTAGGCTCAATAGAATTTTATCAATCCCTTTTTCTATTGTTAGAGTGGATAATTAATCAAAAATTAAATTTAAATGAGATTCAAGGAAAAATAAACTAATCTATAAGCTAGCTGCTTCTCCTTTGCTTTTGCTTTTGCGGTCTCTTGCAGGAGTCCCTCCCTCCTTCTCGTGACTGGTTGTAGTAGTATAACTTATTCCATTTCGAGTGGAGGTTTATGGTTGTATTTTGTTTTCTCTATGTGGTCTTGTTCTTTCTTTCTTTCTGGTTTAATGAATTTGTGGGTCATCCATTTTTATTAAAAATATATATATTATTCTTTACTTAGGGTGATGTCTCTGTGAACCTTTTGATAAACTATTTGTTATATGCCATTAATTTCTAAAGGCACTTGTCTAATTCACTAGGAAATTGGGAATGTATTTCTTTTAATTTAATTTAGTCACTGAGTTGTTTGTTCATTTTATCATAATCCAAGGCTCCATTGATCTTATTAGTATTTATATAATATTTATCTTTAAATTAATATGGTTATCAACATAATAGAATCTAATTTAATATATGATTTTGATAAATTGAGTGAAATGAAATTAAACTAATAAAACTAAATTAAAATATTAAGATGATTACTTAATTTGTAATTAATCCAACATTTAGCAAGTTGATTTCCTCAAACATGAGAACTTTAATTATGTCATGACATTTAACTTACTTTCCTAATTAACAAGCATTTCCTAATCACTACTAAAGTTACAATGCTTTCAAATTTTTGGAACTGGTCTAAACAAAGCAAGATATTTTTATTAGCACTTTATTTATGGTTAGTTCTTGTAAATATAAAAATAACATATATGATAAAAAAATCTAATAAGTTGATTAATGATTTATTACAATTACTCAAGTCTCAAAGTTTTACACATCCACTAATTTTTAAAAATGTTATTATTTTAAAAATCAGTCTTAACTTTTCAAACCGTGTGTGATGATATTATAACACAACATTTTAAAAAGAATCCCAAGCATAATCCAAATGGAGCAACATATAATAAGAAATGGACAAACATAAGCACAAGGATGAAAAGAACAAGAACAATACTCTAACAATTCATTGCAAACACTTTATATAAATTAATATAAATTGAGAATAATAAACTAGTAATGCCATTGGAATTTATGGCCGGCTCCGTTTGATAACAAATATAAAAATATAAAAAATAAATAGAAATAATTTGTCAAAGTTATTAGAAGCCTAATAACTAGTCAAGGGCTAATTATTTTGATATCAATATAAATATTAAAGGTATGATATAGTTAAGAGATGAAGAGAAATTAAGAGAGCTTAATTAGTTAGGTCTTTAATGGCAGAGAATGCTCTTGGAGAGAGGTCATTGAAGGAAACTCCGACATGGGCCGTGGCGGTGGTGTGCGCGGTGATGGTGCTCATCTCGGTGGCCATGGAACACGGCATTCATAGTCTTGGAAAGGTTACATAATTTATATATTTTAAATATTATTTTATAAATAAATATAAGTACTAGTATTGGATATATAGAGACCAATAGTAGATAGAAAACATAAAGCAAATCAAGAAGACCGTATAATTTGAATGAGTTTTTTTTTAGAATCAATACAAAAAGGAAAAATTATATAACTCGAAAATTATAGCTATATATACATGGGCTAAAACTAAATTGAATAAGATTAGTTTGAATTATATTGTAAAAATAAGTCAGATTAGTTTGAATTACATTGTGAAAAGAAGTCAGAGAGTAGAGCCCCGCACATAAAAAAATAGTTTGTATAACTCATTAGTTAAATTAGAAAATAATTCATGATACCTTTTATAAATATGTATTATTTTTTAAAAAAAATAAGTTTTTCTTGTAATATATATATATATATATATATATATATATATATATATATATATATATATATACACACAGTGGTTTCAGAAACGACAGAAGAAGGCCATGAATGAAGCGCTAGAGAAGATTAAAGCAGGTACGATCAAACTTTTGATGTTAATAAAATTTTTTTAATAAATAGAATAAATTCATATTTACTATTTATTTTTTATTTATGTAAATTAGGTTATATATATTTTATTTTTTATTTTTATTTCAATATTACCATTGTATGCAGAGTTAATGTTGTTAGGGTTTATATCCCTACTTCTTACTATCGGACAAGTACCAATCTCCAAAATATGTATTCCTGTGAAAGTTGCGAACACTTTCCTTCCATGCAAAGACGAGATAGTGAGTGTTAGTAAAGATGATAGTCATGATCGACGAAGAAAATTATTATGGGTTCAAGATCAACATTATTTTCACCGAATGTTAGCTACATCATCAACGACTAACTATTGCTCAAGATTCCATGTAAAGTAGTTTTTAAAATTTTTTATAAATAATTAACTAATATTAAATTATCAAATTATTTATAGATGTTTATCTACATTTTTACAGGATAAAGTGGCATTAATATCACAATCTGGAATACATCAGTTGCATATATTCATCTTTGTTCTCACTGTTTTCCATATCTTATACAGTGTTCTCACAATGGCTCTAGGCCAAGCTAAAGTAAGTAATTATCTTAATTCAATATTAATTCTCATTAAAGCAAATTAATTTTCAAACAAAGTTATCAATCATTCTTTCTAATTTCCATAAAAAAAAAAATCAAATATATAATTTTAAAGTTTTGATCAATCATTTATAGATGAGAAAATGGAAATCTTGGGAATCAGAGACTTCATCACTTGAATACCAATTTTCAAATGGTAAGTTTTTTTTTAATATTTTATTAATTTGATTAAATCATATTTCATTATTTTTTTAATCTCTAAAGTTTGATGAAATATTGCAGATCCTTCAAGGTTTAGATTTACTCATCAAACTTCATTTGTAAAAAGACATTTAGGTCTCTCAAGCACACCAGGAGTCAGATGGATAGTAAGATTTAATAAAACTTTATTTTTAAATTTTAGATAAAAAAAATAAATTTATTTAATTAATTGATTTATTTTTTAAAGTTATACAAATAATTCAATAATTTTTGTGTTGGAAAAACAGGTTGCATTTTTTAGGCAGTTCTTTGGATCAGTGAGTAAGGTTGACTACTTGACAATGAGGCATGGCTTCATCAATGTAATTATTCCTATTAATTTCTTTAATTATTCATCTCATAATTCACATAAAATTAAATTTATTTATTATTATTATTAATTTCATCAATTAATCAATCTAAAATATAGGCACATCTTGCTCCAAATAGCAAGTTCAATTTCCATAAATACATCAAGAGATCTCTAGAAGATGATTTCAAGATTGTTGTTGGTGTAAGGTATGTTCCAAATTTTTATTATTATTATTATTATTATTATTATTATTATTATTAACAAAGTTATATGCAACAGCCTTCCTTTGTGGTTCATTGCAATCATCATCCTTCTTTTGGATGTTTATGGTAATCACTAACTATACTTTTACTTCTTAAAATAAATTAATAAATAGGTAAAATAGATCTCTCATGCTCAATATTTATAAAAAAAAAAACATCATTGAATTATTTTTAATGATAATTTCCTCTACTTTTTATTGAAGGTTATTACACACTCGTCTGGGTTGCATTTTTACCACTAATTGTAAGAAACCCGTATTTCAAAAATCATAATACTCCCCAAATATATATATAAAAAGAAAAATAAAAATGTTTTGAATGATGTTTGATAGGTTCTTTTGGTGGTGGGAATGAAGCTAGAAATTGTGATAATGGAAATGGCTCAACAAATCCAAAACAGAACAACAGTAATTAGAGGAGTCCCAATTGTGGAACCAAGTAACAAATACTTTTGGTTTAATCGCCCACAATGGGTCCTCTTTCTTATTCACTTAACTCTTTTTGAGGTAAAATTACTCATTAATTAAAAAAGTTTATATTAATTAATCAATTAACCATGTTTAGTTAATTGTTTATGCAGAATGCATTCCAATTGGCTCACTTCTTGTGGATTTGGGTATGTTAATTAGTAACTAATCTCTGTGATTATTAATTTTGATCTCAATGTTAATTTTTTTTTCTTAATAACTAAACAAAAAATTAATTTTGTGATGCAGTACACTTTTGGGATAAAAACTTGTTTCCATGATAATTTAACATTGACAGTGGTGAAGGTTGTGTTGGGTGTGGCTCTTCAGTTTCTTTGTAGCTACATCACCTTTCCTCTCTATGCATTGGTCACACAAGTAAGTTCTTTTTTAATAATAATAATAATAATAATAATAATAATAAATCTATAATTATGCATAATTAGATCATTATTTAAATACCTCTTAAATCATTATTCTATTTTCCATATATACAAGTCACAAGGCGCACGATGTCATAATCTAATTGTGTGTATAACTCATGTAAAAATACAATTAACATGTACATTTGACTTAATAATATATGATCATTTTATTTTATTATCTAGAGAAAATATGTGATAATAAAGAATCTATGGCAAAGAATACAAATAAACATAATTTATAGAAATTAACATCCTTCTCCATCTAAATTGTTTATATTTGAAAAAATATATTTATACATGTTAAATACAAATCAAATATATTATGAATACTGGATTCAATCCAAAAGCTTAAATTAATAGAATTAGAGATCTAAACTTGTATATAAAATTCATATTTATCGATTTAACTCATTTGAAAAATTATCAGATATACTAATAATATATATTCAATAGTCAAGGAAAGTCTTGATATTTTGATTAAATTTAATTTCAAATAAGTGTTGTGTAAAATTTAAGGTTTAAGGTTTAAAAGAAAAAGAATGATATAGATGTTAACGTGAGAGCTAAGTTAGCATCACTTCATTTGGAAAAGCTATACTAAAATTTATTAGGTAAATATGGTGTCATATATATATGAGGCACATTCTTTAAAGCCGTCCCATAGTGCTATTGAATTTGCATTCAAGGTTACCGCCCTTTTATACATAATATCAAATACTATTAAATAGTAATCATGCTCAATAAACAATAGTAATTCTGCACAATTCTTAGTATAAATAATAGATGATTGTCTAATCACTATCATTAAACATTTTTAGAGAACAGTAACTCCAAAAATATAAGCAGTTGATATATATATATATATATATATATATGGCATGAACTGAAAGAAAATTGTTTGAAATGGAATAAAACCACAGATGGGATCACACATGAAGAAGACCATATTTGAAGAACAAACAGCAAAAGCACTGATAAAATGGAGACAAGCTGCAAAAGAGAGAAAGAAGCAGAGGAATAATATTGCAAGCATTGACACTACTCATTCTGGATATTTAAGTGGTGAAAACACACCAAGTAGAGGATCATCTCCCATTCATTTACTTCACAAATATAACAATAATAATACTTATAATAAATCAAGCTCATCAACACCATCATCTCCAGCTCCAGCTCCAGATGTTGAAAGTCTCCCAAATTCCCCAGGGTTTTATCCTTCAGATTGTGAGATATTTGAAATGGAAGAACCTTCATTTGCCTCTGATTTTGAACCAAATAGGCAACCTTCAAGAAAGAGTGAAAATGATGTTCATGTTTCTAATGCTGAGTTTACCTTCTTTTCGCCTTAATCTTTGTCTTTTGTTATGTTTTTTTTTCTTTTTTTTTATAAAATTATGTTTTTTCTTTGATTATGGTTATGGTCTTTTTTTTAAGAAAAAGAAAAAAAAATGCTTGTGTATATATTTGTTATTTGTTTGTATCTTAGTTTTGAAAGGCATATGTCAGTTTGTATTCATTATTTATTTGTATTTTTTGCAGCAAAATATCATCCTAATACAATTTTGTACCTGTCTATTTCTGTGACTGCTCTTATTGTCTTCGTAAAAAAAACATTAAATTAATCACCTTCCAAATATTGAGAAGTTAGTTAAAAATAAAAATAAAATAAAATGACAAGATATCAAACTTATTTCAAAAAAAAAAAAAAAAAAAAAAAACAAGATATCAAACATTCCTACTAAGCATTCACAAACATTTGTCAAAAAAAAACAAAGAAAAAAAACCAAAACCTATAGTCATGCACTACAAGCAATGCAACATTAAGTCCTCAAAGAACTGCCATTGCTTCAGTTTCAACAATTAAAATAAAAAATAAAAATCTCTTGCTTATTTTAGAATTATCATAATTGTTTATCATCTCTCTCTCAATCCAAACTCACAGAAAACAAAAATAGAAAAGCTTTGTGGTGATGATGTTAATGGCTGGAGGTGCAGGATCTGAAAGAAAAGTGGATCAAACTCCCACTTGGGCAGTTGCTTTAGTCTGTGCTGTTTTCATTCTTATCTCTATTTTTCTTGAAAAATGGACTTCATCTCATTGGACAGTTACCAAATATGTATTCCTTAATTTCTTTCCATTCTTTTTTTAATCTCATTGTTTATACTTTGAAGAAACTAACAGTTTCCAGCTTTTTCATTGCAGTGGTTAACAGATAACAACAAGAAGCCTGTGTTTGAAGCACATGAGAGGATTAAATCAGGTATCATTTCAAATAAACAAACAACCAATTGAGATGTGAATTAGTTTTTTTTTTTAAATATATATTTTTTATTGTTGTTTGTAGAGTTGATGATTCTTGGTTTCATTTCACTTTTGTCATCTTTTGGAATGAACTACATCTCTAAAATCTGCATACCAGAGAAAGCAGCAAATGTGATGCTGCCATGTCTGCTTAGAAATCAGACATTGGCTGCAGTCCAAAATAAACATCATAGAATTTTATCTGCTGTTTGTCCTTCTGTGAGTTATCTTCCAAATTCCTGGGTTTTTGGTAAATCTTATGTTATCATATCGATTCATCGATAATGCATTATGTTAATATAGGGGAAGGTGGTTCTTGTTTCATCTGAAGCACTTCATCAGATACACATATTCATATTTTTCTTGGCATTCTTTCATGTGTTTCATTGTGCTGTGACGATGTCCCTTGGAAGAGCAAAGGTGAGGAAGAACATGAGATTTTATTGATGAACCATAAGAATTGTGATTGAAAATTTTCTTCTAGATTCGGAAATGGAAAGAGTGGGAAAAGGAAACAACATCAACCAACTATGAATTTTCAAGTGGTATTCATCAACCAAACAGTAGCTTTTAATTGTCTTTGTGTTGATTTCTTTCAAATAATTCTTCGTGAAACCTTGCAGACCCTTTGAGATTCAGATTTGCTCAAGATACATCTTTCATGAAGCAGCATTTTAGCTTCTGGAATAGAATCCCTATCTTGTTCTACATTGTAAAACATCATCTTTATTGAATCTGTGGAATTTTCATTATCAGATCTTTTGCACATTATGTCTCATGTGATTTCTGGATCGACATTTGCAGGTAATTTTTTTCCGGCAATTCTTTTGGTCTTTTCAGAAAGCAGATTACTTGGCAAATGTGACATGGTTTCCTCATGGTAAGTTTATAATTTTCTAAACAAGGTATTACAATCATGTACCTTCAGAAATTTACAATTGATATCTATAGGTTCATTTAGCTGCTGGAATCAGGTAATAATCAGTATCATCACTACTTCTAATAATCAGTTCTCGATACAAATGGAATGAAATTTTTTTCTAATGATGCCTTTTATTTTCTGATGACTTACCAGTCCTACCTTATGGATTTCTGCTGTGATCTTCTTGCCACTCAATGTTTGTAGTAATTCATATAGAGTTTACTGCATCCAAAGAAAGAAAAAAAGACGTTGATTTGCTGCATTTCAATCAATGACAGCCTACCTTTTCTTTTCAGAATGGCAGGCATTGTTTTGGGTGACTGTTGTCCCCTTAATTGTGAGACAATTTCAGCAAAATGCTACAAGATAGAACCATCGTAAAGACGGTTAATTTTCTAATTATGTATTCAATTATGCAGATAATATTAGCAGTCAGAACAAAACTGCAGAATATCATAACAAAGATGGCTATCGAAATCCAAGATAGCCATTCAGTTGTCCAAGGAATACCTCTGATGCATCTCAGTGACAAACATTTCTGGTTCAGTCGTCGTCGTCTTATTCTGTTTCTGCTGCATTTCACATTGTTTCAGGTATCTTGTGAATTTGCTAACTGAAAAGCATAAACTTACAATTGTTCTGAGCATTCACAAATTTTCTTTTTGCAGAATGGATTCCAAATAATCTACTTCTTATGGATATGGGTAAGCCTTATTCTTCCAAATAATCTGGATACATCTTTCAAAATCAACATAGATGCATCATTTCACTTGCTCTGTAGACAGTACGAATTCGGACTGCATCCTTGTTTCAATGAAAACTTTAAGCTTGTGATCGCAAGACTCTGCTTCGGGTATGATTTAATATGAAATAATTCTTATGTTTATAATATTACTAATATACCAATTCTTCCGGTAGGTTGAATTCTTACAGAATTGGAGTCCAATTCTGTGCAGCTATGTTACATTACCACTATATGAACTTGTATCTCCGGCAAATTATTTCAGAAACCTTCATTTCAATTTTCATATGATCATCAATTCAGTACTATTTCATCACCAACATAGACAGTAAATAATTCTGCAGAATCTTTGCTTACAGATGGGTTCTCAAATGAAGAACACAATCTTCGATGCACAGGCAGCGAAAACACTCATGAAATGGCGGCAAACAGCGAGAAAAAAACATGCAAACGTTACAAGCCTTAATCCTTCTTCTCATCCACTTCATCGGTATAAAACCACTGGACATTCAGGCCAATCAGTAAAGCCTTCACAGTTGAAACACTATTATATATGATCATCACATATCAGATACTGAAACTGAAATGGTTACTTCATGTTCAACATCAGTTTTACTTCATCACACAAGCACAAATTTTGATTCAGAAATACACATCAAGGATGAAGAAGACGAAAACAAAGACAGATTATTTCTCATTTGCAAGTCCTGCTCTTCAAAATTAAGTTTCTAGCTTGTTGTCATTTGTGAAATGATTCTGTAAATATTGTAATGTTTGAGAAATGCAAACAAAATGTTCTCATGATTTTTTGTAAAGTGGCAAAAGATTCTTAAAGCTTGAATTGGACAGAGAATGTTCAGTGAGGGTTGGCATGAGACAACTCACATTTGTCAATGTGAAGAAAGGTATTGTCTTTTGAAACCAAGTTCCAAAGGAGAAAAGGATTTGAAAAGAAAACATAGCCTTTGTTCTTTACTTGAGAAGCAACAATATTCTCTTCAAACTTCTTTTCAGATTTCCTTTACAATTATTGGGGGATAAGCATACATACAGTTTTGTTTCCAAACATGTATATATAACAATTAACATATTCACATTGGTTTACAATTACTTATATCTTTTCGTTTTCAAATATCTCAAAATATCTTAAATTGTTTATTTGATCTTCAAGTAGTTATTTGTATTATTTTTTTTTTGTTTGTGTTATATACATTAGGCGGTGTGCACGAATTGAGAATTAATCATTCAACCTACGTACCCCTCAGTCAAGGATGAGAAATTTGGGGTGTAAGCCTGCATCCACAACCGGTGACTTGTTACTATTATTATTTTCAATTAGTCTTAAACACAACACCTTTTGATTGTCTCCCCTTGTAGCCTTTTGAATAGTTATTTGTTTATCAATGAGAACTCAAATATTTTTTTATTTTTTATTTTTAGGTTTATTTTTTGAAGATTGATAAACCACAATATATTAAATAGAAAAAAACAACAAAATATCATAAAAAAATTGCTTATGCCTTAATTTCTATCAAATAAATCAATTGTTGAAATATAAAAATAATATAACACTAACACTAAACCATAAATCAAAACTATCTGGGCTAGGTTACATGAATTTTCTTCTTTTATATTACTCTATCAAGAGCTAATGGACTAAATAAACTAAGCCAAGACATATCATTTCATTATATGATGGATCATAAATTCAAATAAAAAAAAAGAGATCACTATATTTAACACAGCTAGTAGTTAAATTTTTATCATAATATAATTAATATAAATTAAATATAAAATGATAAAATTATTAAAATTGCCCAAAAAAAAAAACTTTGCACGTAAAAACACAGTGAAAATTTCTCAAAAATTTCAAGAGTAAAATATCAAAAGTTATGAGTAAATTTATCTTGCATTTTTGTATGCAAGTCATAAAAGACCAAAAATAATAATATATATATTTTGAACAAATATTATTATGGTTTTTATATAAAAATAAATATATCACATCTATTAAATGAAAAATTATTTATCACGAATATATTACTATAACTTACTTTTTATATATATCTCTTGGGAGTAATCCACTCTTTTCAATAGTTTAGACAGGTTTGTGTTTCTAGAAAGTAACTTTCGTTTGTTCAATTTTCTTTCTTTTCTATTTATGTTCTTGCTCATTTTAGGTTTTATAAACTGTATCCTTGGTGTGATATTAATTTTTTTGTTATTTTATTCAGTTATTTTTTTTTCTCATCTTATTTTTTTATTTTTTAAATAAAATTATGATTTATTTATATTTATTAAAAAATAAAAAAGCTAACTTTATATTTTAATTTAGATAGGTCGGCAGAAGCTACTAGTAGAGTGTGCTGCAGAACTCTACCATTAGTGGTTAGCTAAGACACGTAAGCAAGAACAAACGGACAAACACTAATAGTGCCACGTGTTAAAGTACACACGTGTCATGGGCCCACACAAACTCCAGCGGGACCCACGACAGCCCAGCACTTTCCTCCACCGTATAAAATGCCTTACATCCCCAGGGCCCCACCGCTCCCATGCTCCAAGGGTAATTCTGTCCATCCAAATAACTCCATGGCATTCTCGTAATTTATCTCAAATCCCAGGTCCTTTTCATATGTTTCCATTTTTAAAGCCCTATATAAACTGATCACTTTCGCTCCTCCAACCTTCCCTTCTACCTTTGCACTTCCATCCAATGCGATCCCTAACGAGAGATCTTCAAGAAGCCGCCGGAAAAAACTCGTCGGCGGCGGCGATGAGTCCGCCGGAAATGGTGACGGTGGACTCGGACGTGGTGGTGATCCTTGCGGCGTTGCTCTGTGCTCTCATCTGCGTCGTCGGGCTCGCTCTCGTCGCCCGATGTGCCTGGCTACGCCGCTCCTCCGATCCCTCAGCCGTCGCCACGTCGGCCTCAAACAAGGGTCTCAAGAAGAAGACCCTTCGTGCTCTCCCTAAGCTCTCCTTCGATCCCGCCGCTGTAGCTCAAGCGAAGCTCGCTGAGTGCCCGATCTGTTTGGCAGAGTTCGCGGAGGGTGAGGAGATCCGGATCTTGCCGCAGTGCGGGCACGGGTTCCACGTCCGGTGTGTCGATAAGTGGCTCGGCTCTCACTCATCTTGCCCCTCCTGCCGGCAAGTGCTGGTCCTCTCCTCCGTAGCTTCGCCGTCGCGGTGCCAGCGTTGCGGTGCCAGCTCTGATGGTTCGGCGGCGTCGGTCGAGTGTGGGGCCAAGGCTCATCAGGACACTGACGCCAATAGGTTCATACCCTAACCCTAACCCTAACCTTAGCACGCACCACCTTTGTCCTTTTCTTTTTAATTTTATTTTATGGGACGTGTATGTAAATAGGGATGGCTGATAGAAATTAAAAGAAAATCAAGGACCACGATGACCACGTGGCCATTGGTATCCGAATTTCGTTAAATTCTTGAGGTACGGTTAAGCTCACGGGTGATAATATATATTTATAAATATAAATATTGATTATATACGAATGCATAAATCTTATCATGATAAGGTCGAATTATGAGTAATGACATAATTTTATAAATGTTATATAAGTGTAAATAATGATTACGCGACAAAGTTTATACAGATAGCCTTGTCAACAAGATTGTTGGAAGTAGAGGGGGGCACGGGCCGGTTAACCGGGCCCGGCGGGCCCGAACCGGCGGGTCCGGGTCAGGTTTAGCCGGACCCGGAACCGGCCCGGCCACTGTTGCGGACCCGCCGGGCCGGGTTGACCCGGCGGACCCGCCGGGTCACGGGTCACCAAACTGTGACCCGGACCCGGCCCGGGAAAGTCAACAACCCGCCGGGCCGGGCTGGGCCCGGCGGGTTGAGACCGCCTAACCGGCGGGCCGGGCCAAGCCCGCCGGATTTTTAATATATTATTATTAATTTAAATTAATTTTAAAATCAAAAATAAATTTAAATGTTGTGCATGGGATTTGAACTTGAGTCCCTCATGCACCAACAACCATTCTTACCAAATACTCTATGAAAATCTTATACATTTATATTAAAACATAATAAATAAAAAGAAGACTTCAAAATAAGTTTTTTAAAAAAATGCTAAAAAATAAGAAAATAGTTTAAAACAATTTTAATAAATCAGAGGAATTTGAAACGACTCAAAATAAATTAAAAAATAATAATAAAAAATTACACTAAGTTTGTTTATTTATTGAATTAAATAGTTTATATATTATTTTGAGTTATAAAATTATATTATATGAAAAATCATAGTCGTACTATTTTATATTGAAATTTTACTATCTATTTGTTTGAGAGATTAACATAAAATTTATTAGTGATTGACATAAAATATTAGAGAAATTATATTATAACTAATCTTATTAATTGATGATTGAAATTATCTTATATGAAAACTTATTAACATAAAAATTAAAACTCATGAACTTAATGTAAAAGAAAATAACTAATCTTATTAATTGGTGATTGAAATAATAAAATAGAACAATACATGTAAATATAAGAGAAATCAATACTAAGTTATTATATTATAACCAAAAGTTAAAAACACTAGTTATGATAAATATATAGAATTTGATAAGTAAATAAATGTAAAAAGTAAAAAATTCAAGTAATAAAATAAATTTAATTAATTGGATAAAAAGTTTATTAACATCAACTTTAAAACTCATTAATTTTGAATTTGAATTCAAATTCATATCTTCGTTATAAATTTGTTTTAAAAAAAATATAAATCATCATAATCAAAAGCTAGCTCAATTGGTTGCTCAATGAATTGGTCTCCAAAGAGACCAAGGTTCAAATCTTGGAACTTACAATTTTTTAAAAAGTTTGATAATTTAAGTCACAAATAAAAAAAATAAAAAAAAAACCAACCCGCCGGGCCGGCCCCGGGCAACCCGCCGGGCCGGCCCGCGGGCCAGCCCGCCGGGTTGGCCCGGCGGGTCACGGGTTAACATATGGTCAACCCGTAACCGGACCCGCTACAGTGCGGGCCGGTTACGGGTTGCCGGCCCGGCCCGCCGGGTTAGTTGACCCGGCGGTTTCTGCCGGGCCGGTTCCGGGCCGGGCCGGGCCAAATGTCGGCCCGTGCCCCCCTCTAGTTGGAAGGAATCTTTTAAATTATATTTTTTATAAAGACATTTGTCACATTTATTAATTTTTAAATTAATTTATTAAATTATCACTGGTTTTGGCAGCTTAAAACTTCTTGGATTTTTTTTTTTAAAATTTTTGGCTTTTGAGTTAATTAATATAAAAAGATTTTTATAAAATTAATTTTAATTTAAGAGGAAGGAGCTGTGTGCGGACCATCAAGAACCTAGTGGCAGATAGTAATCTTATCTTCAAATAAATCATGGATGTTGATAAGACAACTTAATTTCAACAATGCTCATTAGAGATCTACAATTTGTACTGTCAATTACCAAATAATAATGCAACTTTAACAAGATATGAGAAATAACCTTTCAACATCTATATAGACCACTGGCAAGCAAAGGCCCAAAAGGAAATGATTGATATCTTGATGTATTTTATAAGGAAGAAAAACCATTTCTTAAGAAACTCAATTTGTAAGGGAATCTATTTAAAGAGAACCCAAATGACTATATAAACCTCCACCTCCACCTCCACCTCCACCAAGGGGTGATAGGGACCAATTAATTATGACAATCACAAGAGGGTTAATTAAACAAAAACATTAATAATAAAAAGTAATTGTAGGTGCCAATGGACTTGTTCATTTGGAGTGAAATACTAAAAAATTGAGTTGACTTCTCACACCTCATATGTCATACCTCATATATACATTCCTGAAATGGATTTTAAACTAAACTCACTTAAATATTTTTTTACTGAAATGAGGAAAGTGAACTAATTTATAAAAACTCACTTCCTCTCACTTTCAAATTTTTTTTGAACTCATACAATTTCATATAACACTTAAATCCTTCGTTTCTATTTTCACTCTCTGATAAATAAATATCAAAAATACTGAAAATGATACCACTTCATCCATTTAAAGAACTTCAGATCACATCACAAATAAACAGGCCCAATATTGATGGAACCCAAACGCAAAGCATAGTAAACCCAACACCCAAAATGCGGGAGGTCGTGTCTTTCAAATCCTACTACAGACAGTGAATGGTTTTATATAATAAATAGTGATAAACAGTATAAAACATACAATTTGTCGGCTCATGAACCACCTCAAAATAAAAACATAATGGTTGTCAAAAAGGCTTAGGATTCTTAATCCATTTACTCAACCCGATACAGAGAACAATATCCATACAATATTTTCATTCCTACCCTTATTTTATTTTGCTTTTTAAATTCTCTTGTGAATTACACTAATTATATAGTCTTTTGGCATCCAATACAGTCTAGCCACTTTGCCAACTTTTTGACTGATTATCACCTTAGACCATCTTATAAGCATCAAATTAAACAAATGCAAACCTGCCACTTTGGACGGTGTTGCCTAGTTCTTGACTGCTTTAAAGTGATTCTTATGCCCACTTGGAAGAATCAGCGAGTTTATAAATTTATCAGGGGTCGTCTGCATACAGGTACCTAAACAAAGTCCTGAAACTATAAATTGCAATTCTATAACAGTTTTATCAGTACATACATTCCCAACAAGTTTTGAGCATTGAATTTGGATTCACTTGCATAAACAGGATCAGATAACAAAAACACAAGATCTAACTTACTGCTTGCATAGAAACTCAAGTATTGGAGAGCATGTACTTAATATACACATCCAAATACAAACGCATAAATAATATTAATATTACAAATAATTCAAACCTTAAATTTCTCAGAGAACAATCGGATATACCTGCTATGCGTGTATTTGGGGGCAGCATATTCTACAATCCAAAACCTGCTGCAGTTTGTCATCTCGGTTGGGGACTTAGCTGCAAGTATGGAGGTTAACAACATCAGTAAATTGCTCTGAAACCAAAAAAACATAGTAAAAATAAGTGAAGAAAAATACGCAGGCTACACCACTGCCTTGTTTCTGATTTTTCAATAGCTATCTTCATCACTGCCATCACCAAACATAGCAGCCAATTTTAAAGCCAGATTTGCAGCCATTTCCCTTCTTTGGAAATCTGGCATCAGTCTCGAGTTATCACGAATATTACTGATCTCACCCATTAGTTTTTCTATATCATCAAGCCCATAGTGGCTATCATCCTCATCTGACTCAGAGGGGTTGGCTGCATTAATTTCAGCCTTCTGTGATATCTCATAATTCTCAACTTCTGATTTCACCTGTTCTGCTGATGTCTCGCTGTTATGCTTCTGATCTGTATCCCTCTCCGATGGGCATTGGTTGAAAGCTTCTTCTTCCACACTTTTCTCTATGGTGATATTACCTGGAAGAACATGCGAACCATTACCTGGTTCTTTAATGGACATTGTCTCAACTTCATCTCCAAGACAGTCAATCTTTTCCTCATTTAGATCTTTATTATTTCTGATATGAGCCCCAACATCAGTTACTTTCTCTTCTGTTGTACTCATTGAGGGCTCTTGGATTGAGTTTGATGGACCACCCATGTCATCTACTGGTTCATCAGAACCTGATAAGCGCTCATAGTCGATCTCGTAATCTGATTCATCATCTGTCATCTCTGACAATGATAAGTAGCAATCCACAGAGATATAGTAAGATGCCATTCCAAAAGAATTATAATATGAAACGCATAATATATTAAAAAACCTATGTTAGTCAACAAAAGACTTGGATCATTTAGCATTCAACCGAGGTTTGAAACACTATTGATTGTGTTATTCCTTAAAAGATGCAAATTAGGGAAAAGAGAGGAATTACTATTAAATTTACCTTCCTTGTGGACCATAGATAGTATGTTTATTCTATTCCCAGACTTCAGTACCATTCCAGGCCACATATAGGCAGAAAGAGCTCCATATAATCGCTCTACACCCTGCATGTCACCATCAACTGATAAACCTGCCCAGAAACAAATTGTTATGAGAGAATGCTAGACCACAGATTTTATCTAACAATTTCTGTTGACAAAAAAGAGACACCAAATGGTACAAGGAATGGTAACAACAGACCATTTCCCCCATGATGGTCAACACACAATCAGATAAGAACAAGTATGAATATTAGACATTGTAAAGAAACATTAAAAGAAGAAAGAAAGGAAACTCACATTTATCGAAAGCAGCATTAGATGCACAAGCTTCAATGAACTCAACATTATTTTGACAACACCATTCCAAACTTGACTTCCGTATTTCCAACACCGGCTCTTCTCCTCCCAATAAACTACAACCCTCAGTTTCATCAATTCCATAGTTTAAGAACTCAGGATGAGGGTCACTACTAGACTCTCCATGCTTCTGCAGGAATCTCCTATATTCTGCATGAGCATAATGGCCAGGTACAAGGTCTGCCTTGTTGCCTACACACAATAATATCTCAAACTTCTGAATATCAATGCCAGCAACACAATTTTGAAGGGCAATGAATGAAGACTCCTGCAGATGATGATGGCATTGTAAGTCCATGTGCAGCAAACTCAATATTCCCATATAACAACTGATGCTAGTGACAACCACACTGATAAGATTCTAGCCAAACAGAAATCATTATATATAGAAAGAAGAAAAAGGAGTATCAGATTGGGCTCGAACATCACTCATATCAAAAACCATCACTAATGCAGACAGCTGTGCAACAGCAGGTAGTGCTCCAAGGGAGAACCCTTCCTGAAGATGGGCGGTCCATATAGCAAGATCAGCTGAGTAATACTTTGTATCAATAGTCCACCTAGTCAGTCAATGAAACCCCACAATATCATTAACACAGGCACAAACATAATTAGCCACCACATCTGCTTAAGTGATAAATGAACTGGACAATATCTCAACAAAAAATTACATACCCATGACAGAGTACTCCTGTTGATAAATCACATGTTTCTGGGATATCAACTGAAAGCAACCCTGCAATCAAGAGGAAGCCACTGATGAAATACAAATAGCAGAAGCAATACAGCAGAATCCACAAAAATCTTATCAACAGGGAATTATCACAACATGCAAACCAGACGCATGGTCAGAAGCAACAAGCAAAGCCCTCCAAATAAAACATCAAAAACCAATGTGAGTGGAAAATTCAACCATTTACACATAGAAAGGGAGATAAGAGTAACATAGTTGTTGGTGGACATAAGTCACATAACTGAATTAAAGAAAACACGCGATAGTATTCCTAGCAATACAATTTAATTCTCTGTAAGAAGGGTACAGTTCCAACACTAAGAATCACACACAAAACAGTGGAAAATTACTGAATTTTATTCTTGCTATGCTAAAGAGTATGGAAATACATGAATTTTTTTTTAGTACACACTAAACACAAACTACAAAAGAAAGGCATAAAATGGAGACCTAAGGGAATTTAGATAAGTTAATCATAAGAACAACTATCATAAATAGATCAAAGCATATAAACAAAGAAAACAAACAGATTATGAATATGTAGTATAGGAAAACATATAACCACTAAGCAGCAATAGCATACACCAAACCAACACAATGAAATCAAATTAGATTGAGGTTTACTAGTATCATCTATAGCAACAAACTGAAACTTTTCTACAGTATCATTTGATTGCCAAAATTCAAAGAGTGCACTTGACGGCGTTGGAGGGGCCGGTGATTCAGAGATTGCAAAATTCAACGAGATCATAAGGAGCACATCAAAAGAAACATTACCACACTCATATGGACATTCAACAAAGGTTCAATGAATCCATAGACAAAATCAGTACAAGTTCACAGACAGAGAGAGAGAGAGAGAGGAGATGGGACTTACTGGAGAGAAGAGTGCGCTTGCCGGCGTTGGGGGGGCCGATGAGGATGATCCCTGGCCGGCTCTCCAGTGGCACAGCGGCGGCGCCGACCTCGGCGGCGGTATCTCTCCCCATCTTCGATCGAGATCCAAGGTCCCTCCCTCCTCGACGTATGAACCTGTTGGCGGATTGGGAACAAAAAAAGGTCTGAAACCCGAATCCGGATCCTCCAATTAATTATCGGATGCGGATGCGGATCTTTAAAAATCCGATATGAAAAAGCTATTTCTTTTGCCTTAATAATAGAATAAAGCTGATTGGCTCCCTCTCAAAAAGCTATTTTCTTCTTTATTTTTTCTTTATTTTATTTATTATATTTTCATGTAATTATTTATAGCATTTGATAGCTTGCAAAAAAATTGTAAAATAGTTAAACTCTAAAAAAAAAATTTACGAAATCACGCAAAAATTAATCATTCAACCTATATGCTCTCAAATATAAATGAGTAATCCGTTACTACTATTATTTTTAACGAATTTTAAATTCTCACTCTCAGTCTTTTATATGGAGTACAATACCACTAAGCTATAAACTTTTATGATTAACTCTCAATCTTGAGCTCGGCAAAGCAATGCCACCCAATTTTAAAAAGTTACAGGCAACCTTAAAAACAGCTAAGAAAATTACTATGTTTGTTGTCCATAACATCACTTTTGATCAGGATGATCCACTCCAAATGATCATTTTTTAGGTGTCACACACACACATATATATATATTCCAAACTACTTTTGTTGCCCACACATCTATGAAAAAAACCAAGAAAAAAAAAAGCAGTAAAACTTGCACGGACAAAAAACTGCAAAAATCTTTACAAGACTCCTGCTAACATAAACTGACACTAAAACATCCTCATCAAAACCTACAACCATTTTATCAGGACAAAGTCACTCATCAATTACAACCCCTGCCCATTAACATTATGAAGAACTAAACATTTAAGCTTCAGATTGATCACTTTGCACTGGGTCCTGTTATTTATTTGAATTTCTGGCAACTTTCTTAGCTCCAACAGCAAAGAGTTCAGTGATAATCTCCAAGGGTATGCCCTTAGTTTCAGGCACCTTAAAGTAGACAAACATCAAGCCCATGATGCATGCAATACCATATACTCCGAACAGACGAGGGAGACCGATGGAATTGAGCAAAACAGGAACCGAGTACGTCATAGTAATGGCCCCAAGGAAAAAGGCAAGAAGGCAGACACTGATGCAGACACCACGGATGCATGTTGGGAAGATCTCTGAGCATAAAATGCTGGGGATTGGACCAAAGCCCAAGAAAAAGCAACAGACATAGATGATAATGCTAATGGTGGAGAGTGCTGCATGGACCATGGTGCTCATTGGTACAAGGTTTGCCGCAATAAGTATCAGTGATGAAGCAATCAATACTGGAATGGTAGCAAGTAGCATTGACCTGAAAGAATAGTAGTTAAATGATCAAAGGAATTTGAAGCATGAAAGAGTTTTTGAACAATGTGAATGAAAAAAGAGAGAAGACCTCCTCCCGATGATATCGACAAGCCTCATGGTAATAGCTATACAGGGAAGCATCAACATGGTAACCAGAGCACTTAGAAGGAAAACTGCAGAATCAGAACCAATGCCCATGTTTTGAAGAAGAACTTCAGCTCCTGCTTGATTGAGAATCTGAGGGGCATAGTACAGAACTCCATTTATACCAGCAAACTGCAACAAACCGAAATTTCAAACCAGGAAATAGTAAATTCTAAGTCATTAAAAGACAGATATTAATATCCACGCTAGTGTTCATGTATTTATAATGCCAAAGATTGGCACAAGAAGTGGTAAACACCAGCAATTGTCAAATGGTAAAATTTAAGGATAACAACTTGAGTGTCACACTGATACTATAATTATTAAAAAAGAAATTCATAGCAAGGAAAATATTCAATCAAATATGTAACAGGTGCATGCAAATTGATCAGTTTTATTCTTTCTTTGACCATATATAAACATTCTAACCTGCTGTAAAAGTTGAATACTGATCCCCAGAAACAGTGCATGCCGAACTCCAGCTTCAAAAATATCACTCCACCTCGGCCCTTTAGTAGCTTTTTTCAAGGGGTGGAACATAATTGGCCCGGGTGGATCATGATCAATGAGTTCCTTAGGACAAAGAGCTGGCAGGCTAACCAAAGCAGAAGCCTTGATGTACTCAGGTACTTCTGGGAGGTCAGCTCCCACAGCGCCGACATTGGAACCAGTCCCTGAACCAAGGATAGCCTCTTGGTGCAAATAAATTCTCTTGAATGCTACTTCAGTCTTTCCATTGGCACCTTCTCTTTCCGACCATTTCCATGCAAGTTGCCATCCTCCGCCAACTCCCGTACCGCCAATTATCACCTCACATCCTTGAAAACTCCTTGGAATATTAATCAGAGTGTCGTTGTTAACACGTAGTGGGACAATGTCATCACCTTCCCCACTTGATTGGCGAGAGAGCAATGGACTCTGCAAGGCTTCTTCTGAATTTGAATGTACAGCTTCAGATGTGTATTCCTCGCCTTCCACTTGACCAATCTCTTCATAAAACTGCTCGGCTCCAAGGTTCTGCTCTGAGATAGTAAACATGCTACGAAAATTGGGGAACAATGAGCTTCGTAAGCTTCCCATCTCAGGCATATTCCTGTGAACACAGCCAAAGAGAGTGACTACATAGTCCTTAATAAGACATATCTGATCATCTATATTTCCATGGCAGTAAGCTTGGACTAGGGCGCTTCCAATGACAGTTTGTCCGGCTATGGGTCGTGCAACCCAACAGCGACCATCTTCAAAACCAAATAATATGCTCCTTTCTTTTTCATCAGTTGGACCTCCCTGATCATCAGTGAGCTCATTAGCAAATCCAATAATATATTCCTCAATGGATGTCTCCCCTTTGGTGCCTAAACCTTCAACAAGAAGAGCCATTTCTCCTGCACATTCAAGAAATTAAGTGCATAATCAATCTAGTTCATAATAACAAGGACGCCACACACCTAGATGCCTTGTGAAGCTAGGTAAATAATTCATATGAGTTGTAGAGCTAAAGCATCAATGTAGTTGAGAACCAAGACAATTGCCATTGTGCTGATCAAATGAAAGAAATCAAAGTAAAACAAAAGAAAATTCCTTGAAAGAACAATTTCATGGATCAGCATGATAATTGCATGTTCCACACGATGACATGCTTAGCAAGGCTCTAGAATTTTCAATGATAATGTCACATTAAGAAATCAGAATACTGACATTGTTATTTAGAGCATGCCATGAAACATATACATGCTTCCATGCTCCCCAATTTCTAAATCAAAATCTAGAATATCTCTATTGCTCCCATCATACTCCAGGCTTAGCTTTTTGATGATAAATCATAACGCAAAAAGAGCTATTCATTCTGAGGAAAAGCAAAAGAGAAAATCATATTACAATAAATAACAAACCTGAGACATCTTCCTTTCCACGTAATCTCTGCAAAACCAACTTAGCCTCCATCATTCTCCCCTTGCTCACAAGCCAGCGTGGGGACTCAGGAAGATAAAATATCGTCAATGCTAAAGAAATGACAGAGGGGATGGCAAGAGCTCCGAGTATGAATCTCCACTCAGGTTCTGCTGTCAAAGACATTGCAAAAATCACACTGTATGACAAGAACATCCCTCCACAACCACAGAATTGTGGGAGAGTATTTAAAAATCCCCTTCCATCTGATGGGGATATCTCTGAGATATACACAGGAACAAGCATAACAGCTAGACCAACTCCAAACCCATCTATAAGCCTTGCCACAAGCAGGACATGGATATTAGGTGCCCAAAAGATTAGAAGACCACCAATGAAGTACAGAACTGATGAGAGTATTATCAAAGGCCGTCTACCAATCCAATCTGAAATTGCTCCACCCAAAGTTGTAATGATTATGGCTCCGATGAATGACATAGCGACAGTAAGTCCCTCTATGTTGGGGTTCTTCTCCAATTCATAATCCCTTTTTATGTATATAGCAGCCCCTGATGCAAGAACCATGTCTATTATTAAACTTTGAGGAGTAACTTGACTTGATATACAATGATTAAATATAAGAACCAGCAGTGAAGAAGATAATCACAACCATGTAACACCAAGAAGGAAACCAAGATGTTCTTAACCAAAATACACCACAAACATGAGACATAGTATCAAGTTACCAGCAATCGCTGCGTTGTCCCATCCCTGAAGTAAGCTGCAAATAGAAGCAACTGCAGCAACTTGCACCACTCCACTCATCTCTCCAACAAAAGCCTAGAGCACCAAATCAAGAAAAAAAACCCTGCAAGACAATTGTTGCCCTTTCATCTATGAAAATTATAAAACAAACAAAGGGAAAAGTACAAGTACAAGTACAAAAATAAAGAACTCAATTTACATAAAAATTTCAATCAAGAACTAACTGAGACAAAGTACCAATTAGATAAAGAGGAAAGAGATGTAGAGAGACAGTGGGGAAAAAGTTATTTATTTTTCAATCAAACAAACCCTATGGTGGCCAAGAATACAATCTTCAGAGACACTACTCAAACACTTGCCGGGCAAAGCAGGAATCCACTAAAGCAGCAAGCTTTTTAGTTTAAGAATAATATCAAACAAGAATCAAAAGTCACAATCAACAACTCAAGCCGGAAAGAAACTCAGAAGAATCACACTGCTTACCCTTCAAGAAACCAAAGAGAACACAGCTTGAAACTGGTAGCTAAAACCATAAACCGCCTTAAACGACGCCGCTTCCCAAGAAGGGCATCTTCACATACAAACAAAGTTCACACGAGAAAACGCCAGGCAACCCAGAAAGGTAAAGCAAGCACAGTAACAACCCAAGTCGTCATCTTTTCCTCACCATCCGACACCTGTACTTCTCTCTTTCCATCTGTCTCGCTCTCGCAGCCTCGCTTATGCGCATGTTCAACGCTTTGCAGTGACTGCTCGTCAGCAAAGGCAGAGAAACAGCAAAAACAAGCAAAAAAATCATTTTTTTTTCAGCTTATTAAGGATCAGTGTTGATGAGTTTGGAAGGCTTAGAGCTAAAAAGAAAGGATTTTTATGGGTCGTTTGCGCCATTGGGAAGAGGAATCCCAGCAATGAAAGCTTGCACGCATGGCACTCTCATCATATATCCTCTGCTTTGTTCATTGGGAATCTCTCATATAACAAGATCACAAAGTTTTAAATTTGGGAATGCATCTATCACATCAAAATTTAATTAGTTAAAAATATAGAAAACATTTTAATTTCCAACATCTTGAATAAAAGTTTATTAAAAAAATAAAAACCATATGTGATCCGGTGACATTGTTATCTATCAGTGCTAGACAAAGTGCAGTGTCAAATCCCTGAATCAAGAATACTGCAGATAATACTGTAATGATACAGTGAATGCAGGGTAAGAAAATTTTATTTGTTAAATTTAGTTTTTAAAAAAATTTTAAATGTGTATGTAGTAATAGGATTTTCATTGTCTAATATAATATTTTACCATGTCGATAAAATTTTAAGACTTTGATAATTATAATTGATTTAAATTATCTTTTTAATGAGACGAAGTTTACTATTTTGTAGAAAATATAAATAAATAAATAAATAAATCTTAGATAAATTAATTTTTTATTAAAACGATCTATTTTGTCAAATCATTAATTAAATCAATTTAAGCTTTTCTTTTCCCAAACAGAAATTATTTTTTTTATTAAAGCGATTTATTTTGTCAAATCATTAATTAAATCAATTTAAGCTTTTCTTTTCCTAAACTTTTAGGTAATTTAAAAAAAAAAACAGCCATACATAAAATTGACTTATAAAATTGACATTGACATACTAGCAACATGACATGCCAATCGATTGGCATCTTGGAATCCAGATGATATATGCACACAAATTATATAGTGCATTCTACTGATTTTAGGTAATTTTAAAAATAAAAACTGTCATAAATAAAATTGACTTATAAAATTGACATTGACATACTAGCTAGAGTGACATGCCAATCGATTGACATCTTAGAATCGGGATGATATATGCACACAAATAATATAATGCATTATATATATATATATATATATATATATATATATATATATATATATATATATATAATTTACATTCCATATGGACGTCTATAGATTAAAAATTTATGGACTTGTAAGTATCAGCCGTTAAATCACGATCCAACAGCTGACATTGATGAACAATATTACTGTTTTTTTACTATTCCAAACAATAATTACTATACGTATTATTATAACAATTATTGTTTATCAATGTTAGCCGTTGGATCCAAATTTAATGGCTGATAATGGACATCTATAGATTTTTTATCAATAAACGTTCATAGAGGATTGGTCCTCATATATATATATATATATATGTGTGTGTGTGTGTTTATAGTTTATATTTAAATTTAAAATAATGGTTAAATATGGAAGACAATTTGTTCTAAATTATAAAAATAATAGAGTAAATACAAAAATATAATAACACCTGAAATAGGAAAAAAGTTTTTTTGAAATGAATTTTAACTTTTTCTTTATGAAAATGGATAAACTACAATTTAATTAAAACGGAAAAGATATAAAACTGACTTCAAAAAATATTACAACGAACAACAACGTAAAACTAAAACAGAATAAACCAAACAAAGAACGACAAACGACGAATGACAAACTATAACTAAAGAAAGAAAGCAAGCCCTGTAGTGTTGGAATAAAACAAAACAAAACAAAACAAAAGAGGTAAGTAAGAACGTCAGATAACAGAATCGCTTGACTCGTCTAGTAATAATCTCGAACCTTATGTGGCAGAAACCACTAGTTAGACGAGGTTTAATCGTTGGGATAGCTTTCTCAAGTTTGACCTTGCTAGCATTATGCATTTATCTACACAATAAACATGTAATGAATCTTGCGTGTAGATAGAAGAAAATGGAAGTGCTACGCAAAAAAAATTGTGATTGTTTCATTCTGTTTAGATGGTCCAACAAATTGCTCAAACAATGAGCTTTCATGTACCATGAATTCTAATATAGCACATTCCATATATGTTAAGTATATATTTATAAATCCAAACTTAAAAATAATGGTTAAATATGGATGATAATTTTTCCTGAATTATACAAACAATAGAGTAAATATAAAAATATAGTATCAATGAGATTTTTTTTTTTTTTTTTATGAATTTGAGTTTTTTTTTCTTTATGAAAATGGATAAACCACAATTTGATTAAAATTGAAAAAAAAAACATAACAGACTTGAGAAAATACTATGATGAACAACAAAATAAAACTAAAACAGAACAAAACAAACAACGAACTACAAACTCGAACCAAAGAAGAAAAAGCAAGTACCCTGAGCGTCGGAATAAAAGAAGACAAATAAAAATAACAAAACAAATGAGGTAGGTATGAATGTTAGATAACAAAATCTCTTGACTTATTTGCTTTATCCAAAGGAAAACCATAAACTTTATTTGCTTTATTAGAAGGTAATTTACAACTTTACTAATTTGACAATTGGCACAAATGCTTGGTTTAGAAGCCCATAGACAAATATCAATTATTTTTTGATCCTTCAACAAAGAAAGAATCTTGGAATGAGGATGGCCATGTCGTTGATGCCAATAGAAGAAGTTGTACTATTGTTTCTGATAGCACTGAGAGCTTCATGAAAAACACCATCTAACACATAGAGCTTGCCTTTTTTATGATCCTCTTGTTGTGATCCTTTATGACAAATCCAAATCCAGTAAATTTAAAAGTACATTGATGATCATATGCAAATTTTCCAACAGAAAGTAAATGTTTTGTTAGTTCAGGAACAACAAGAACATCATGACCCTTATATAGTGCCTTTGAAAGTAGCTTACCCTCATCGTTTATCAAATGAGTTGTTGCACCAATGTTGACATAAAGAGAAAGATCATTATTGGTAAGATTAAGAGCAGCAAGAGCTTGGGGAATGTCCTCAAATTGATCTGAATAATCAAAACAATATCAACAATCAAGAGCAAGATGGCTAGCTTCCCCACAAATTTGACAAACTTATATGTTACCAGAAACCTTAGCAGCACTGTTGGCATTTGACTTTGGTTGTTTTTCAACTTTTAGGACTCCTTCTCCACCATTGAATGGAGATTCATTAATATGAACGCCACCATGTAAATAATTATTACTAATTTGGGTTCTAAACCTATGAGCAAGAATGAAGCCTCATCCTTTAAAATTGAAACTTTCACTACCACATCCTCCATAGCAACCTCTTCCATGACCTCTCTGAGAGAAGAAAACTTGAGCTTGATTAAAAAAGTGTTGCTCTGATACCATGTTAGATTTTTAGATTTGCATTAATGGGCCTTACTAAACAGTGGGACTATGATAATTCAAATGAAGGCAAATGTAGCAAAACCTTAAGGTTATTGGTGTGACCTCACTTGAATAATATAAGCTCATTACACTTTTTTGTTTTATCCGATGTGGGACTATTATCTCACCCCATCATTCCAACATTCCCCTCAATTTCAACTAGTTACATGTTTAGTTGCGAATTTTTTGACTTAGACTTGTACTTCAAGCTTTGGAATCTCATAGACCTTTTTTTTTTTTTTTTTTGCATGAGCTTGTGCTTCTTTTACTAGGCTTGAGTCTCAGAGGTCCTCTCTCTCTCACTTTCTCTTTTTCTTTTAACTAACAGGAGGGAGGGTTTTTTTTACTAGCCTTTGGATCTTTTCTTTGGGTTTTTAAGCTTAATGGGCTTTGATACCATGAAAAATTTTTAAATACAATAACTTCGATGATTTTATTCGTATTGGGTTTGATATTTATATAACAAAGAGAATAACAAAATGACAACATAATTAAACAACTATTAGATAAATCCAAGATTAGATAAGATGATAAAATATCAGGAAAGATATCATGTTGGTAAGATGTCAATAACAGAGATATCAGGAATTGGTCTAACATGAATGCCTTACCCTTATTTTTCAAATTGAGTAAAATACCACAACTCTCAATTTTTATCTCTTTGGTTAACTCTCATCTCAATCTTTTAGCTCTTTGGTTAACTATAAATTTTTTAGCACGGTAAAGCAATGAAACCCAATTTTAGAAGCGACAAAGTGACACCCAACTTTGAAAACAACCAAAAAAGTAACTACTTTTGTTGTCCATAATATCGCTTTTGATTAGGATGATCCACTCATAATGATCATTTTTTAGGTGTCACATATATCATGTTTTATATTTCTATATTTGTTTCCTTACTATTTTAGTTGTCCACACAGCTAACAAAAATAAAACAAAACAAAACAAAACAAAAAAACACATAAATCAGTAAAACTTTACAAGGAGAAAAAACTGCAAAAATCTTTACTAGACTCTTGCTAACATATCATCGAAACTAAAAACATCCTCATCCAAATCTACGACCATTTTATTAGGACAAAGTCACTCTTTAATTACAATCCCATTCTGAAGAACTATACAAACATTTGGGTTTTAGATTGATCACTCTGCACTCAATCTTGTTATTTATTTCAATTTCTGGCAACTTTCTTAGCTCTAATAGCAAAGAGTTTAGTGATAAACTCTAGGGGTATGCCCTTAGTTTTAGGCACCTTAAAGTAGACAAACACCAATCCGATGTTGCATGCAACACCATATATTCCGAACAGATGAGCAAGAGTGATGCAATTGTGTAAAACAGGAATTTAGTATGTTACAGTATTTACCCCAAGGAAAATGGCAAGAAGGTAGATACTGATGCAGACACCACGGATGCACGCCAAAAAGATCTCTAAGCATAAAACACTGGGGATTGGAACAAAACCCAATAAAAAGCAAAAGAAAAGTCCTAGATGTAAGAACCATGTCTATAGGTCAAAAATTTATCTAAGTTGTAGAGCTAAATCATCACTGTAGTTTATAAGCAAGACAATTGCCATTGTGCTGAACAAATGAAAGAAATGAAAGTTAAAAAAAAAAAAAAGTCCTAGAAAGAACAATTTTATGGATCAACATAATAATTGCATATTCCACACAATGACATGCTTAATAAGACTCTAGAATTTTCAATGATAATATCACATTAAGAAATCAGAATACTGACATTGTTATTTAGAGCAGGCCATGAAACATATACGTGCTTCCATGCTCCCCAATTTCTAAATCAAAATCTAGAATATCTCTATTGCTCCATCATACTCCAGGCTTAGCTTTTTTATGATAAATCATAATGCATCAAGAACTATTCATTCTGAGGAAAAGCAAAAGAGAAAATCATATTACAATGAATTACAAGCCTAAGACATCTTCCTTTCCACGTAATCTCTGCAAAACCAACTTAGCCTCCATCATTCTCTCCTTGCTCACAAGCCAACGTGGGGACTTGGGAAGATAAAATATCATTAATGCTAAAGAAATGACAGAGGGGATGGCAAGAGCTCCAAGTATGAATCTCCACTCAGGCTCTGTTGTCAAAGACATTGCAAAAATCACACTGTATGACAAGAACATCCCTCCACAACCACAGAATTGTGGGAGAATAT
This sequence comes from Dioscorea alata, assembly GCA_020875875.1. NCBI lineage: Eukaryota > Viridiplantae > Streptophyta > Magnoliopsida > Dioscoreales > Dioscoreaceae > Dioscorea > Dioscorea alata. The sequence continues at coordinate 20,385,220 of CM037024.1, forward strand.
TTAAAAATCCCCTTTCATCTTATGGGGATATCTCTGAGATATACACAGGAACAAGCATAACAGCTAGACCAACTCCAAACCCATCTATAAGCCTTGCCACAAGTAGGACATGGATATTAGGTGCCCAAAAGATTAGAAGGACACTAATGAAGTACAAAACTGATGAGAGTATTATCAAAGGTCGTCTACCAATCCAATCTGAAATTGCTCCACCCAAAGTCATAATGATTATGGCTCCGATGAATGACATAGCAACAGTAAGTCCCTCTATGTTGGGATTCTTCTCCAATTCATAATCCCTTTTTATGTATATAGCAGCCCCTGATGCAGAACCATGTTCATTGTTAAACTTGGAGGAGTATCTTGACTTGATATATGATGATTAAATATAAGAACCAATAGTGAAGAAGATAATCACACCCATGTAACACCAAGAAGGAGACCAAGATGTTGTTAATCAAAATACAACACAAACATAAAACATAGTATGAAGTTACTGACAATCACTGCATTGTCCCATCTCTCCAGCAAGTGTTAAATATTAGCTTTATATCATTGGGATGTGATTTGATCATAGCCAAATGTTGATCTCTTTGAATCCAACGGTCTAGATTACTCTATTGTTTATATAGGGTTATGTTTGTTGGATATTGTATATTGTGAAAAGAGAGAGAAAGATAAAGAGGGTGAGTTCTTTTGTATTTTGAGAGTGAAAAAATGAAGAAGGTGTAGATGAGAGCTCTTGTTCTTGCTTGATCTCATTAAAACAAGATAAGATCCTTGTTTTTAGGTGAGATTAAGTTCTTAGAGTTTGATAATCCTATTGTAGTTTTATGCTTATTTCTTGAACTATTGTACTCTTGTTATTCCCAATGATATAGTGAAACATTATTTTTCCATGGATGTAAGCTTGTTCTTAGCCCAACCACGCTAAATTGGTGTCTCTTATTTTATTCTTGCTAGATTGGTTGTATGTTATTCTTGCATTGTCTATTCATTGTGCTATTGTTAAATATTGTGATATTGCACACCAAGTGGTTGACAAGTTATCGTACTAGTTTTGCGCTTCCTCATACGCAACAATTGGTATCAAAGATATATTCTAGGAGTGTATAGGTTGTCCAAGCTTACAACTGAAAAAATTGGGGCTTGTATTTGTGGTGATTCGGTTACATAGCAATGGATAAGGTAATGGAATTTGAAAAGCTCAAGGAGAACAATTGGCTAATATGGAAGATCATGATGGAAGATCACCTTGTCTATAAAGAGTTAGATCTATCACTATTGGGGAAGGATGTTAAACCCTCATCTATGAGTGATGAAAAATGGAAGTCTCTTGATCAAAAATGCTTGTCGTTGATAAAATGGAAGTCTCTTGACCATGTATTTCACCATCTATCTTGTTTGATGTTTATCAACATAAGACCGCTCATGAACTTTGGAGTACTTTGGAGTAATCTTTTGAGCAACTATCAGGTATCAATAAAATGCATGCCATGAAGAGATTATTTCTCTTGAAAATAAATGATGGTGTCACGGTGTGAAAGTATGTGAATGAGTTTAGCTCTTTTGTGACACAATTAAAAGCTTTAAAGATAAATCTTGATGAAGAGGTCTTATGCTTGCTACTTTTGAGCTCTTTGCCTCTAAGTTGGGATACTTTTGTTACTACCGTGGCAAATACAATGGGGAACAAGTTCAAGTTGAATGATGTTGTTTCTTCATTGAGTAATGAAGAGACTAGAAGGGCTTCTTCACAAATATGTAGTGACTCAAGTCAAGCACTAGCGGTCGGTGAAAAAGGAAGGTTTAAACAAAGGGTTGATGTTTCGGCTAATAAGGGCAAGTCACAAGGAAAGAAAAAAATCAAAGTCACAAGGCCGGGTTGTTACTTGTTGGCATTGCAAAAAATAAGGTAATGTGAGAAATGATTGTAATCTCTTGAAAAAACAAGAAAAAGGGAAGCAAGTTAATGGTGAAGTAAGCATAGCATCTCAAAGTGATGATAGAGTCACATTAAGCATTATTTGTAGCGGAATTTTCTTCCGTAGATACTTGGGTGTTAGACTTCGGTGCTTTATTTTGCATATATCCGGATCAATCATTTTTCTCCATCTATAAAGAGGATGATTGTGGTAATATCTACCTTGGCAATTATCTTGCTTGTAAAATTTTGGCCATTGGTGATGTGGTTATTAAGCAAGCAAATGGAAAGAAGTATGCATTGGCTAATGTGAGGCATGTTCCTGAGATAACAAAGAACCTTATTTTGACAGGACAACTTGATGAGGTCGGTTATGAGGTCACTTTTGGCAATGGATCGTGGAAAATCTCCAAGGGTTGTATGACAGTGTTGAAGGAGTAGAAGGTTGGAAGTTTGTATATTTTTCTTGGTTCACCCCAAAGATGTATGTCGACAAGTGGACATGATAATTTATGTTTGGCATTGTCGGCTTGGTCATCTTAGTGAGCATGAAATAAAGGTATTGCAAGATAAAAAGTTTATTCCTTTATTTAAGAATTTATCTCTTGTATTATGTGTGCGTTGCATCATGGGCAAGGCACATAGAGTAAATTTTAATAGGCATGAATCTCATGGAAAGTTAAAGGCATTGGAGTTGGTTTATTCCGATGTTTATGGCCTTATGAATTTCAAATCTCTTAGTGGTGCTTCTTATTCTGTCCCTTTCATGGATAATTATTCTAGAAAGTGTTGGCTTTATCCATTAGCATTCAAGGATCAAGTTTTTGAAACTTTCAAGAAGTTCAAGGCCCGTGTTGAGAAAGAAAATGAAAGGTTTATAAAATGCTTGCAAACCAACAATGGTGGAGAATTTTGAGTGCTTTTGATAGTTTTTGTGAGGAGAATGTCATTAAGAGAGTGAAGACTATCCCTCACACCACATAACAAAATGGTGTCATTGAAAGAATGAATAGAATTATTATGGAACAGGTAAAAAGCATGTTGTCTCACTCCAATCTTCCTAAGTTCTTTTGGGCGGAAGCATCAAATACGGTTGTGTACCTCATCAATAGATCACCAGGTGCTCCATTGGATGGTGATGTTTTGGAAATGCTATGGAGTGGTAAGAAATTCTCTTATAATCATATAAGTTTTTTGGCAAGGTAGTTAGACCCGCCCAAGCTCAGGTGTCAGGGATCGATGTGTTCGACTTGGTTGAACCTTGGTCAATAATAAACTATTAAAAAAATATAATAATAATTAATAATGATAAAAAAATAATATAACTTATATTTTAATAATTAAAAACACAATTAATTTAATATGAGATTTAAAATTTAAATTTTATATATTTTCTTTATTTTTAAAAATATCTAAAAGATAAATTTAAGGGGAAATTTCACTAAAGTACCATGTGGTTTCGCCTTTATCAATTTAGGACTTGTGGTTTCAAACATGGTAATCTGAAAAGTAATATTTTCAGATTACCACGTAACAGGCGGTAATGTTTTCACATTACCACGAACAAAACGACCCCTGATATATTACCACGTAATAAAATTACCGTGGTAATAAGATCGGGTATGTTATATGCCCAGGAATGTTGTGGTAATTTATAATATCCATGTTTGGTTGGAAACTCATATTACATAGTAATCAACTTGGTCATGTTCTAATTTCCCAAAATACCCTTATGTCTACCGTTTTATGCAAATTTAAATTTATTAAAGTAAAATAAAATTTTGGATAAAAAAATTAAATTTTCGAAGCTGAATATATTCCCAAAATAATGCTATTTAAATTTAATTTTTTTCCAACAAATAAAGTATGAAAATCATTATTTTTAAACAAAAGCATATTTGTCCAGAAAATATTTCAGATTACCACCCATTTGGTAATCCAACATAGCCACTTATTTTGGTGGTAATGGGATTACTAAGTTTCTTGGTAATCTTTCAAGGATGATAATCACATATTACCATCAATATTATCACCAATACCAATCCAAACGTGGTAATCCTTTCAAATTATCACGTAACAGGCGATAATATTTTCACATTACCGTAAACCAAACTGCCCCTTAACACTTTACTCTATACTCTGAGCAGTTTGCAAAAATATGCCAAAACTCTTAACCCCATTAATATTTGCTGGCGTGGCATAAATAAGGATTTGTGGTCAGAGTTTTTGGCACTTTAGTACCCTATAGTTTAAATGATTTACAAAATTTGTGCCAAAATACTTTTTTTTTACCATACTAATTTATATTTTATCTAATTCACAAGCAATGTCATTTTATTTTGAAGAACATAAAAGTAAATATAATTTTTATAAAAAAATATATTATTAATTATTAATTTTTACTGGTGTAGCACAAAAAAAAAAAAGGCAATTAACAAGATTATAATTTTAGAATTTTTTTAAGATTTATTTATGAAACACCTAATTTGATTATCATCATAAAAACTATAGGATGACTTGACTAAAAAAAATTCATTTTTATCCTATCACCTTCAATAACAAATGTGGCTATAAGACCATAAAATTCCTAAAAACTATTATTATGGAAGGAGATCCTATCAAGAGAAAGTCAGAGGGTCTTGCTAATCGAGAAAAAGGACATGATCACACATCGAATACAACCTTGGACTTCAGTTGGATAGAAAAATTTTCATTTGTAATTAAAATTTTTATTATTTATATAATTTTATTAAATTATAAATTCATGATACAATCTTATTCATTCAACGCTGTTGCAAGGGCATTTATGTAAATAAAAAACAACACCGAGACCAAGCTTCTCGAGTGGGATGATCAAGCGAGCATGGCGTCGCCGTCTTCTCGTCATCCCGGCTCCGCGCCTTCGGAAACCCCCATCAAGAGCAGCATCTTTCCTCTCTCTCCACGATTGCTCCATCGAGGACCTCATTCAGCACCTATGGAACACCATGAGAACCCCTGGAAATCTTCATTCAGTGCCCCAATCCCGGAAAATCCATGCTCGTCTCGTTGTCTTAGGTTTGGAATCCAACCGCTTTCTCCAGAACAACCTTCTCAATATGTACTTCAATGCTGGATCCATGGAAGAAGCTTGCTGTGTGTTCGCACGAATTCAAGCGCCAAATGTGATATCTTGGAATATGATGATCACTGGGTTGTCGAAACTCGGACGTATTCGTGAAGCACGAGAAATGTTCGATGAAATGCCTCAGAGAGACTCTACCTCTTGGAACACGCTCATCTCGGGTTACTTCTGGAGCGGGAAGTATAGAGAAAGTATTGACGTCTTTGTTGCTATGCTTAGAGATCTTAATAGTGAGCCAAATTCGTTTACTTTGGCGTCTGTGATGAAGGCTTGTGGCGCTCTTCAGTGCAGAGAATTGGGACTTCAGTTGCATTCTTTTGTTCAAAAATTTGATTTTGGAAAAGAGCAGCAAATTGAGGCGGCTCTTCTTGACATGTATATTAAATGCGGGGCAACGGATGAAGCTGATCGAGTGTTTGAGCGGTTGGCAAACCCAAATGTTTTCTGTTGGAATAGCATGATCTTGGGTTGCTCGAAATCCTATGGTGTAGTTCGTGCTCTTGAGTTATTCAATGAAATGCCCGAACGAGATGTTGTCTCATGGAACACTATGATATCGGTGTTGGTAAAACATGGGCGTCCAAAAGAAACACTTTTGATGATTATTGAGATGCAAGCCAAAGGTTACGCCCCTGATTCTACAACTTATACTAGTGTACTTAGTGCATGCACAAGTATTCCTGATGTGGGATGGGGAAGGCATCTGCATGCTCGGATTATTAGGACTCAACTGAGCACTGATGTCTTTGTTGGCAGTGCTTTGGTGGATATGTATGCAAAATTTGGCCTCCTGGAAACTGCAAAAAGAGTATTTGAATCCTTAACTGACTGTAATGCTGCTTCTTGGACCGCTCTTATCGGAGGCTATGCTCAATCAGGATATGTGGAGGAAACCTTTAGGTTGTTTAATAAAATGAGGAAAATGCATGTGCCTTTAGATCAGTTCAGTATTGTAACTGCCCTTGCTGCTTGTTGTTCTAAGAAAGATATGTATCTTGGAATGCAAATACATTCTCTTTCCATCAGGATTGGATATGGTTGGTCCATTCCGGTGTCCAATGCCCTTCTTAGCATGTATGCAAAGTGTGGAAGTGTTAATTGTGCTGAGTCTGTCTTTCAGTTGATGCCCATTAAAGACATAATATCATGGACCGGCATGGTTACTGCATATGCTCAGGTGGGTGATGTTAGCAAGGCCAGTGAATTTTTTGATTCGATGGTTACAAGGAATGTGGTCACTTGGAATGCAATGCTTGCTGCATATATACAGCATGATCACTTTGAGAAAGGCCTAAAATTGTACATTGTGATGTTAAGAGAAAGCGCTGTAAGACCTGACTGGGTGACATTTGCAACACTGCTCAGTGCTTGTGCAAATTCTGCAATTTGGAGGCTCGGGAACCAAGTCATTGCTCATACCATAAAGGTAGGGCTGAATTCTGACATTTCAGTGGCAAATGGGATCATCACAATGCACTCAAAATGTGGAAGGATCTCTGAAGCAAGACATGTCTTTGATGCAATTCTCGACAAAGATTTGGTTTCTTGGAATGCCATGATTACTGCATACGCTCAGAATGGTCTTGGAAAGGAAGCAATTGCAATCTTTGAGAGTATGTTGTATAATGCCATTCATCCTGATTTTATAAGCTATGTTGCTGTTCTGTCAGGTTGTAGTCATGCAGGTCTGGTGGCAGAAGGCAAACACTATTTTGATTCCATGACCAGAATCCACAAGATATCTCCAGGATTGGAGCATTATGCTTGCATGGTTGATCTTCTTGCGCGTGCAGGTTATTTAGAACAGGCCAAGGAGATGATAGACAACATGCCTATTAAACCCAGTGCCGAGGTTTGGGGGGCTTTACTTGGAGCTTGCAAAATTCATGGCAATACAACACTTGCAGAAATTTCTATCAAGCATCTATTGGAGTTGGATTTGAAAGATTCTGGAAGTTATGTACAGCTAGCAAAATTATACTCAGATTCAGGCAAGTTAGAGGATACTGCAGAAGTGAGGAGATTTATGAAAGAAAGAAGGATAAGAAAAAACCCCGGTTGTAGCTGGATTGAGGTTAAGGATAGGATTCATGTATTCACTGCTGATGATGCAAAACACCCACAAATTAATGAAATTCAGCAAATGCTGGATGAGCTCATCAAGAAGATTGAAGTTGTGGGATATAAAAGGAATGATACTTTAGGATCTCAGAAAGGCCACCATAGTGAGATGCTAGCAGTAGCTTTTGGACTGATGAACTTGCCTGAATGGATGCCTCTGTATGTTATGAAGAATCTTCGCATATGCAGCAACTGTCACATAGCAATTAAACTAATATCACAAGTTACTGCTAAGGATTTTGTGGTTAGGGACGCCAACCGGTTTCATCATTTTAAACAAGGGTGTTGCTCTTGTGGAGATTACTGGTAAAATAAGATCTCATGTAAGTTTCTTTTGTTGACTATCTGTGGGTACTTTGCCTGGCAAATGCAGACACTCCTCTATGAATCGCTGTTCGTCCATCCAAAGAACACATTATTGCAGCTGCAAAAGAGATCGTTGATATGATTTCCATGTCAAATTGAGCTGATTCCCAGCACAAGGGTATGTAAGAATCTGATGTTACACAATGAGTTCTTTACTTTTACTAATATCAAATGAAGTTGACACCATTCCATCACTTTCCTTTAGAAAATTGTGGAAAATGTGAAAAACTCCATTCATTTTGCTGCACACTGTAACTGAAGTACAAAGATACCTGTCGCATTATCAAGAAGTATCTATCCCATCTTGTTTCCTTCCTAAAATAAATCTCTTGGTATGAAAGAGAGCCATTTGTTTGCTCTTGTATATCTATGGTTCTATTTTAATTGGCTGGTATTTCAAGTCACACCTGTATTTTGCTAAAATAATACTTTGAAAAGGGTTTGGTGTACTTATAGTATTTTTCTTGATTCTACTGGTTGCAATGCATGACCATTCATAGATTTAGTTTGATTTATTACCCTTTGTTTTTATCTTCCTGTGGGCCTAAGTTGTTAAGTAATGATCTACCCCTGAATGATAAACCTGTTCTCATACATCATTTCTCTGATAATATTACTCAACTAAGACATTTTGTTTACATGTGGCAACTTTTGCTGATTAATGACTAACTGTAGAATTGCCAATAAACTAAACCAGTTTTATACTTTTAATTGTTGTTTGTTGTTGCTTGTATATTGATTAAAAGACTTTTAATTCCTTTTTTTTTTTTTTTTTTTTTTTTTTTTGGAGTTTCATGGACATGATTAGACAACAAACTCTTTATTAATTCATTTGAATGCCAAAAAGACAAGGAATGCACTAAGAAATGCTTGAAACAGCCTTATTTATGCACATATCAGTCACATATGGCAGATTGCATCACCTGACCAACTACTTGTGGGCGATCTTCACATCCGGGTTCCGGATGTGCTTGAGCCATAAATCTGCCATCACGCGTGATGATACACTCCATAACAGATCTTGTCCACCTTTCACTTGTGCTGGCTTGTTCTGCTTCTTCCCTGCCTTTCCATGAGTACTTAGCCATTGTGTAGCAGTCAATCTCTGTTTCTCACTGTCCCAAGTACCCTTCAGTCTACTTGGTAACATTGTCAGCCCTCCAATATGCAAACCGGTGACCTTAAAACCCACATCCTCATTTTCCTCTCTACTTTCTACTTGTGTTGCCTGCACCACTGCAGTAACAGGAGCCCCAACTGCCTCATATTGCCTCACTGGATCCCTCAGCTGAACCACTACTAGTAACATAACATTAGTAGCTATCTTGCCAGTCTTTTCTGCATCCTCAAGTGGAACAAAAAGGCTTAGGGGATTCTGTGTACTTTCTTCACTTATTAGTGGAGAAATATCAAATGGAGCTTCTTCATCAGCCATCTCTGCCTGGATTTTTAGAGCTTCCACTGCCATGGTCTCAATCTTCTGCAATGAAAATGTCAGTAGATCCTCAATTTTGATGGGTTTCATGTCCACACTCCAAACCCCTGTCAAAATTCTTTCTCGTTTTCCCTCATTCATCGCCTTTGCCATTTCTTTAGTGATTGCTATTGATCTGGCTGCACTAGAACTTGCTCCCTCCTTGTTCCTCCTTTTTATTATAGCTGATGCAATGCCCTCAAATGCAATTTGCTCTGCGGTTTTGCCCATCAGTTCATCCAAAGCGGCCAATGAGAGTAATTCTGATATTAGCTTCTCCGAACCCATGGCTGCCATTCTCCGGAACAGCTCAAGTCCACTTTTGAGTCCATGGTCATAGAGTATAAATGGTCTTGAGATCTGAATGGCTAGTTTAGGTACCTCTTTTCTTGATACTTCCACACCAAAGGGATTTAAAGAAGCCAAGTAGCCTCCATCTCGTGTTTGAATCACACTTCCCAAACCCTGTCCAAGTTCTGAAAGATAAACAATTAATTCACTTTCTTTAACTTGATTTGCTGCAGCATCTGATTTCAATGGAGTAGCACGATCACTGGCTTTCTCTGTTTTTTGTTCACTGCTTTCTAAATTGAGCCTTTGAAGGAACTCTTTTGTCACTAACTCTTCCTGAAAATCCAATGCAGATTCAGTTGCTTCTCTGGTCATCATTATCTCGACAGCCTCGTTCTTGCAAGATGTCAATGCCTTCTTCTGTTCGGCTGTCTGAATTTCGATTCCCTTCTCAACCACTTCAAACTCAGGGCAGTCCAAATCATCTACCTTCAACTCTGGTTCAGATTTCTGAGTTAATGGAGTGCTGTAGAAGTCATCAATATCGATTTCTAGAACCTCACTGGAAGGTGTGTGAGATGATTCCAGTCTCATGTTTTGTATGCTTGCTATGCTAAAAGAGGACTTGGATTGCCTCCATGAGTAGGAAGAAGAAGAAGAAATACTCCCTTTATCGACAAGTTTAGTCTCCTCAGGCTTGCTGTAAATGGTAATCCCTCCATCCTCCATGATCTGAAACCCCAACTTCAGCACTAAATCTGCTCCCTTAGCTTTCCCTGACAACTTCAGAACAGCATCCCACTGCCGGACTGGATCACCTTCCAAGCTCCTTTCAATGGACTCCTTCACCAAATCACTCAAATCAACATTGCTCTTCCCAAGATCAAGCTCAGGTGCATCAACGGCCTCCGCGGAGATGACAAACTGCCGTGGCTCAAGCTTGAGTGGCTTCCCTGTGCCGATGCCACCAGTGCAGTAGATATGGCACCGGATAAACAAGGTTTCCTCAAAGTCAGCGGATCTCTGTAGGACCCGGACTGGCATTGTTCTCACACATCCATCCTTGCTCTCCTTCTTGCGGACGGCAATGGCAAGCCTGAGTCCATTCATAGATACAGGGAGGCTCTGGATGGTGATGACTTCTATGGAGAAAAGGCAGCAAACTCGGCGCATACCAATGCGCGACAGAGCACGCATCACCTTCCAACTCCATAAGCTCTTCTTCTCTGTAGCAATAGGTTCAACCGGAGAAGAAGCACGCCGCAAATGGTGGTGATCAGTGGTGTCTTCAGTTGTTGTCGGACGGGACCGCCATGGAGACAATGACATCCGGCGAGATCGGGAATGCCTGTCTGATTTACTTCCCATTGTAACTGTAGCTGGTGTGGGGCTTAGAGAACGAGGAAGCACGAAAGAGGCAGCACGACGATTGCGCTCTGCCATTGGAATAGCCTGAGCTTGAAAGGCCACAACTATGGTTGGTGTAAAAGGAGAAGAAGTTATTGGTTTTTGGAGGGTAGGAAGGATTCAAGGCCCACAAAGTGCCATGAAATGGTGTTAGGAAATGAATGGATGGGTGAATAATTTGGAAGACATTGGAAAAGCATAGCATTCATTGTCTTCATGTCATCTTCAATTGTTCTGTCCTGGAGGAAATGCTGGCAATAAAGGACCATGAGAATTTATGGGTTTGTTACTTTTGGCGCCAAGGGTAGTTGGTGAAGAAGATTGGTTTCCTTTGTCCTTTCCCAACTGTCATTTGGAAAGCAGAAATGTGAAAAAAGAGCCTTCTACAGCATACTGTAAGTAATATCATGCATTATCTTCTTTAACTTCTACATTCTTCATAATTGAATCATTCTGAAAATTAAGCGTATCTGAATTTTAAATCCATACATCTAGAACATAGATGAAGTGTGTTACTTTTTCTGTTTAAAGTACTGAAATTATTTCTGAATTTAATGGATTGCTCTTGATGTTGAATTTTCTCCACATATTTGAATTAATGGTTGCTTGTACAAAGAGGAACATGAGGAATCACTGATTGAATGGAAATAATGATTTGAATTGGATGCAGTTAATGGTTTGAAAGATTACTTGTCCTGAGAAACAAACACAAGAGCTTGTTTGATTGTTTGATTGTAAGGTCATTTAGATGCAAGTTTTGTGGAAGAAACAGAGCCGCATGAATTGTTTGTTTGGAAGGAGGCCACATGGTTTGCAGCCTCTTTATTAGAGGACAATGATGAAGAATCTCTATGTTTTGTGGATTGTTTGGTTCATTTATGGCAGAGTTATTTGCGCAATAAATTTAGATGGAAAATTTATTAGAGGGTTCCAATTATATGTTCTTTTTATTTTAATTTTAGGAGTGCTTTTATTTTTTTCTCAATCAATAATTAGCAAAAAAAAAAAGGTTTTAATAATTGTATAGAAGACGTTGGTATATGTTTGTCTTTGTGATTGTTTGAGTCTGATGTATTTTATGATGATGGTTTTTAATTTTTGTTAGAAATGTGTTATTTATGTTTCAATAATTGTTAGTGAAGGAAACTTTTTGCCCAAAAAGAAAGAACGATAATCATTTACAGTTTTGATTCATATTAATTATTTCTCTCATAAAAACAAAAATGAATAATACTAGTTGATTCATTTTCATTTTATCACCCTTACAATAAAAGAGTAGTATAGTTCAATTTTTTTTTTTAAATAAAAAGTGGAAGGTTCAATTCTTGTCTAATGGTTGAGAGTTCACGGCTTTGTTCACATTTATATTAAAAAAATATATTTTTTTATTGATTTATCAATTTACATGTTATACATGATTGATACCAAGTTTACATGATTAGTAGATGCTGAAAATTCAATAGTTTCTATAAAAAATTAAACTACATCTAAATCTTGGTGTAGTGTTTTCCTCCGCCCACTTATTTTTTAATTCTTAATGTCACATTTTAAATACAATAATTTTGAATGGCTATATAAAATTTATATATAGAGTTCTTGACTACCTCTTCAAATGGCATTTTACATATGATGGAGGAGCCCAGTAAACAATAGGACATGTACCATTACCCTCTAAGGAGTGGAATTATGGACTCTTAATTTATGATAGTGTATTTTAGAGTTATTAATCGGAAATAAAGAGAAGAAAGAAAGAATTAAAAAGTGAGAAAAATAACACTAACATGATACGAATAAGACACCCATTTGATCTAGGAGACTAATATGATACATGAATTTTATTTTGTAAATATATATTTTTTTAATTAAGCATCATTTAAAGACCTGTTAGGTCTTTTAGAATAAAATAAAAAAAATTAAAAGCAAAATGAATAAATCACAATTTATTGGTGAAAAGTAAAAAACAAAAAATACTGATAGTTATGAGCTCAGGTCTCATTCCCTATGAGAATCCAAGCAAATCCTTAAAGCTCAATGAGGGCCCATATGGATAGTTATGGGCCTAAATTGCCGGCCCATAGGCCTCCTTATCTCTTCTCCTTCCACGCATACAAGCACACAAAGAGCAAAGGCACGATAGAGAGAGAAATCGGAGAGAATGCTTCTCTCCGGCAACGTCCTCTCAACTCCGATCAAACCCCTCAAAACCCTAGTCACCTCCTCTCCCCTCCGACTTCCATCGCCGCCTTGCAAGAAGCTTGCCAAGCTCTCCGCCGCCTCCTCATCCTCGTCCTCAGCTTCGACCACAGTTCTCCAACCCCTGCAACCTTTGATTCCAATTTGGACCGAGTTCTCCGCCCGTGTTTCCGGCGAATGGGACGGATTCGGAGCTGATTTCACCTCCGCTGGCTGCCCGATCGAGCTACCGGAGAACGTCGTCCCTGAGGCTTACCGTGAGTGGGGCGTTGAGGTTTTTGATTGGCAAACCCAGTGCCCTACCCTCGCTTCGGAATCCGGTGATCGGAGTTTCTTCTATAAGCTCATCAGGCTGCTTCCCACCGTCGGCTGCGAGGCTGATGCCGCGACGAGACACAGCGTCGAGGAGCGCGTCGTTGGAAACCTCGAGAATGGGGCTCTAGCGTTCGGGTACGATTCCAGTGGCTGTTACGTCGCGGTTTGGCCGCGCGCTGCTGGAGTTTTGGAGCTGGAGCATTGTTTGGTTGCTCCCGGGAATCGGGAGGAGAGAGTGAGGGTTGTGCAGTTGGTGAAGGTGGAAGCAAAGGAGATGAGATTGGCCGGGATTAAGGTTTTCTCTGAGCAATGGTATGGGCCTTTCCGGAATGGGGAGCAGTTGGGAGGGTGTGCGATAAGGGAGTCAGGGTTTGCAGCTACAAAGAAGGTGGAGGTCTCGGAGGTCGTCGGTGAGTGGCAGAGTACTAGCACGGCCGCTTTGAGGTTTCAGGCCGGAGAAAAAGTTTGTATCTTGAAACCTTCCTTGCATTTTATCTCGTTGATTTGCTAATGCACTAGTGCTTTCCAACTTTCCAAGTTTAGTGTTTTTTTTTTTGGTATTTTTACGGTTAGCAAACTTAGGATTCATTGATCCTTAAATGAATTGCATTTTGCTAAATTGAGACTCATTATTCCTCTGATTTTAGTCCTCGTTTTTTGTCAGGGATGTCAATTGGTTAACATATTGAAGATTCAGTAGTCTGTGAATGCCATAATTTTGGTTATTCTTTTGTTTGTAGCTAGTGATGTAGCACTTCCAGTTCACTGTCATTCCACAGAGAATAGATTATGTTCAAGTATGCTGATATGTCTAGGAAGAAGCTAGTGATATTGGAATCATTGAGTAACTTCTCAATTCTTGATTGTGATGTGTTTTATATGAAATGCTCAGTTGAAGTGTCATTGATACTAAAGGTTTTGTAAAAATAACCTACCTCATTATCTCAATGCTTTGAATAAATCATGTTGTTACCTTTATTCTGGTCTTCTTATGATCGCCAGGATGTCTCTGAATTGGGCCCCTGATGTATGTACACACTGACGGATGACATTATTGGAATGTGATATGATATAAGTTATATGAGTAGATTTACTCCAAAAGTTTTGATTGCACTATTATTTGTGCAATATTCAATATTTGTGGCCGCTATGTCCTTGCGGCCAATTTTTTTTTTTTTTTTTCCTTTGATTTCTTAACTCGTGTGTTACTTATTATGCTTTCCAGGATGTATTTCGTGAACTTATTGAGGACAGGCCACAAAAATCCATCAGAGATGAGGTAGATCTTGTGGCATTACCGAAGCAGTTGTGGTGTTTACTGAAAGAAAAGAATGTTGGTGAGGTATCAGCAGAAGTTGGATGGCTGTTTGACCATGACCATGCCCTGACATCAAGATGTGTTTTCCTTCAGGATGGAAGACTAAAGGCAAGTATATATCTTGCAGTGCTTCTCTTTTGTATTTGGACTGTGTGAATGATGATCACAAGCAGACCTGTATCATATGTGATGATATGCTTAAGTTCTACTTAGATTTACGGAGTTTATGGGAACACTTAATACTACTTAAGCAAAACTGTGCCTATTGGCATTTGGTAAGCTCCTAGAAGCATTTACTTACACCAATGGATATTTAGTTGACTTAGGTAAAGTTGTTTCATTTTCTTATCTCTTACTGTTCTGTTAATGAATACGTGAATCCTAGGGTTGTGTTATTTGGTTATTCTTCAGAACTGCAATCTATGTTTACAGTTATACACATATATACATGGATTAACCTCACCTTCTTATGATGTATTTGCAGGAGATAGCATTATCACAGGAAGTTGCGGTGCCATCAAAGACATGATCATTATTTGTGTAAGCCTCCATTGCCATTTTAGTTGACATGGCATGATCAAATACCATATACCCTAAATATCAATCACTCCCAAAAGGAATTTTATATATATATATATATTGAGTTTCATTATCAAGTATTTCATAAATATAATAAAATGTAAATAACTCCATTTCTTGACTGTTGGATAATGCATCCCAATCAAGCATGAAGTTGTAAACGCACGATGTTATCATTGTTGTGCATTTATTACTATTTTGGGTTTTTAGGGTTTAGGGTTTAGGGTTCACTCCTTGTTTGAAAAGCTATGGGTCTAAGCGATCAATCTCAAGTCGTGAATGTGGGCGACCATTGATTAGTGTGATTTTTAATAGAGAGCACCTGTGCTGTTCTGATGCTGCACCACATTATCCTGGTGCTCTTTTGCACCAGAGTAATCACTACTTAAATAATGATAGTCTAAAGTAACGTTGTTGGGCACTCAGAGTTACAATGACAAAGTAAAAACATTTTATTGTATGAATTAGAAAACAATAGCAACTTTGGGACAACTCTGAACTTCATATATACTCCAAGAAAATCATAAATGCATGTGTACTCATTAGGAAAATTAATTTATGCAAATAACATGATTTTTGCATGTTTGTGTTATAAAAAAGAAACCAAATTTTGCAAGTATACAACTATATCGAAATTCAAAATAATATTTTGAAAAAAAATTAAGAATACTTGTTATTTTCAACATCTCTGCCTTCCTTGCATCTGATCTCTGGTATTTTGTCAAGCATGTTCTTTAAAAACATAAAATATATGTTCGTGATTTTATTTGTCAAAAACAAAAAACCAGCAATACTATATTTTAAAAAAAAGTATAAATACAATTCTCTCTCCTAATAAAAAGCCAAAGAGTTTAATGTAACAGACTCTGCCTTTTCTTGTTACATGGCTTCCCACATGATATCCGAATACATTTGATTGACAACGCATAATAAATTTTGCATAAAATTAAAATAAAATGACATTAAACAAATCTTTAGAAACAATTTCAAATTTAAAAAAAAAAATTAGATAAATCATAAATTTATTAACAAAATAATCAAGATACAACAACCTGAAACAAGATAAAAAGGGAAAGGTGAAAGGAAAATAGTCACCCAAGATGAAAGGTAAAAAAAAACACAAAAAAAAAAAAAAAGAAAAAAGAAAAGAGAGGAACATCTTCCATCAGCTGAAAGATAAGGCCGCACAAAATTAAATTACTAGGGCATCTTCAACTGGAGTATCGAGTCGCCACCCTCGAAATTTAGAGTTTTTATAATTTTTTACTATTTTTTCCAACATATTCCTCCTTTAAAATTTTGAAAACAAAATTCCCTTAAGACTTATTATTATTAATAGAAAATTAAGAATAAATAGTTATCCAGTTTAGCCAATAGAAGCCGGTAGAAAGAGCGAGAGAGAGATGGCGGCGTCTGTGAAGAGCATGGAGGTCCTCCTGTCGAAGTTGTCGGCGGTGGCGACGTTCGTGGTCTACCCGGCGTCCATGCTCTCCTACGCCCTCTACGTCCCTAAACACCCTCCAAATAAGGGCATGCCCTCTAAGTAACACCACACCTTCTCGCCCTCACAACCTCCTCCAGGTCTTCTTATTATTATTATTATTATTATCAGATCTTATGGTTTTATATTTTTGTCACTCTTGATATATGATTTTGGATTCCCTTGAATGTCTAACAAGTTTTTTGATTTCATGCTCTAAAATTGGGATTTTTATTATTTGTTTGCAACTCTTGTCTGAAAATGCAGCCTTGATCTTATGGTATTTATATACTTCAAGATTATGGAATGCAAGGACTTCTATATCAGCTTGCTTTGTATTAGTGGTGATCATATCTAGTTTTTTAGATTTATGTACTGTGACTGTGTTTGTGTACTCATAAGAAGGTATACTTTGTCAAGCATATATGAAATTTGGAGTGTGGTCTAATTAAGAATGGCAACATTACCATTCAACATGTTGTCAACCTAAGAAAGTTCAAACAATGCTAATAATCACTGTAAATAGCAGTATGAAGTTGTTTTGCAGTCCAAGTTACCTCTCCAAGGTTTTGTAGAGGAACAAACAGCTCTTTTGCAAATGTCTTCAGTAGGTCTCTGCATTCTGCACCCAAGAAAAAAAATTTTGAAATTTTTTATTATTAAAAATTAAGGAGAAAAGGATAGAGGAATATATTGAAATGGGACAAAGTACTCACCATAAATTGTGCTCAAATTGAGAAGCGATAAAGATGCAAGGACCTGGTTCTCAATCCGGTTATCTTTGATCATGATTTCTTTGAGAATAGGAATTAGAGTTGTGAAGTTAGAGAGCTGGAATCCAGCAGTATACAATGATGGAAGTGAATTGCTAAGCCAAGCAACTGTTATCAGGCAAGCCTTTACTATTTCAGAAACCTTGGAAGATAAACACCTGACCAAGGTCCCCAGGAATGGTTGTTTTCCATTGCATAGAAGGACAAGAGCCAGTTTATTAGACCACTCTTCACGGTCCTTTTCTTCTTCCTAAAGCAAGACAAGTTTATACTGTGAGACCAATTGATGTAAAGAAAATTCTTATGCAGTGGCATCCTTAACAAGAAAGATAAAATTTTGTTTTCAGTATAGAAAAGCAATAGTTAGTAAGAAATAAACTTGACATCTTTGAAAATGCAATAAGTCTAGATTCAGAAATTATGTTTCTGTTGAATTTTTCAGCAATCGAACTTCATAAAACCAATGGCTATCAAAAAAGCTTCATCCTGGCATGTTTTTTTTTTACTTTGGTTTTGTGCTTCTCAAGACCAACTATCTTAGTGAAATCATGGGCAATCAAAGATGGGTGCGAAAGGGTAAAGAGCTTAAAATTAAAACACCCAGCATACTAGCTAATTTGACATAATTTGATGTAGGCAAGCTTTGGTATGCTAATATCAAGCAAGATGACAGCACTTTGAGTAAATATTTGCCGTAGAATAGGCCAATCCAAGGTTTTTGTTTTCATTTATGTAAAACAGTTATTCATGTCAATGATGCTGGAAAAACAAATGGATGGAACATTTCTACATGTAAAGAATAGCTTTGCCAAGAAATTTCTGACAGAGAGTTAAATTGATGAGATTATTGCACAAATGAGAAAGGGAACTTGAAGTTCATCATTACCTTTGTTATATTTTCTTCAGCTTCCCCATCATAAGCAATAGGTTCAGCTTCCCCAGCATAAGCAATAGAGGTGATGCTAGAATGGGCAATAAATCCTGCTTGTTTCAGCAACCAAGTCTCGACCACTGTCTTTCCAGAAGAAGAAAAACGTCCTCCTAACATGAGAAGAGCTTTGCTGGCATTTTTTATGACTTCCCCATCATATAAACTGTGCTCAAGAGCAACAATGATGCCATCAATGGCCTCTTCTTTATAAATGCTATATTTTAGAGGTTCAACCTACAGGTGGAAATTTCTTTACTGGTCAATAAAATAATAATAACAATTCAAAATTTTGGTACCCTAACTCAAATTCAATCTTTAACTGTGACCACATTTCTCTTGAAGGTTACTTGGACCTGTATGGAGCTGCCAAACTTAATTCTACATGATAAGCCGTGATAATTGTTACCTTAAATCTCAAGTAATATATTAACGTATCTGTTTCTGCCCTTTTTTTTTATTAATTTCTCACTTTTTGGCATTACTTTCTGACAAATATATTGGGAAGGAGAAATCTCTTTCTAAATCAGTTTCAATTTGAGGAGTTTTGTGAATTGACATGGAGTAAAAGAAGCCTAAAGAACAATTTCAAATAACCCATACTGAATGTTGGTATTTAATGACTCGATGCAAATTTGGCTAAAAAAGCAAGGTTTATAGAATTTGAATTAGGTAACAAAGAGGCTTAAAAATGAATTTAGTGCAGCTAGAAAAGCACCACCAGGAAAGACATACAATTATCAGATAGGTCATACCATAAGATCTAAATGTAGAAGCAAAACTGCAACCAAGGCTCTTTCTTCAGGTGGTGAAGTCTGAAGGTACAGAAGAAGAACATGCATTGTGCTCACAATGGTCTCTGTGGTCAAACTGCGCAAGAATGAGGCAATTCCTAACCTGCTGCAGTAATGAAAAAGAAATCAACATTAGATGAATTGTCAGGACAATTTACTTTGAATAAATGAAACGAATTTCCCTTTGACCTCTAAAGTCAAACTATGAATCTCCCCACCGATGAACAAGTGAGTGGTAGTTATAGCCATTGGGATAATGACTTTGAGAAGAGGAAAGTAGCATCTGGATTTTGAATAAGAAACACATTTCTCCATTTAAATGGAGTACAATACGATAAGACATCAAAATAGCTTCAAATCAGCAAAACTTCACTAAGACAGAGAAACAATTCATACAAGTGCATGGTCATTACTGGGCTCCTAAGAAAGAACTAACGCAAAAACATTGTGGTCATTTTCATCTTCAAAGAATAGTAAATTACTAAAGCATGGTGAAATACAGACTTAGGATTGACTTATAAGTGCTAATTACCTGTTCAGACAAATCAGTTCAATCATCAGTAGCACTGCATTGGCCCTTGCATCAAGTATTTTACTGTACAGAAGGTCAAGGATCCATGGCCCTTCTATATTTATAGCTAAAAAGCTCCTGCAACTGTCATCTGCCTTGATGCAGCACAGCATAAGGGTAACAACATGCATTTTTTCCTCTAGATTCCCCATTTCAAGTCTCCAAGTAAGAAAATGTAGACCTCCAAGAGAAATAAAGCGTCTCGCATTTTCCATCTGTTCATCTGTGTTTAAACCAGACACAATCTTCTCTATTATGAGGCAAGCCAACTCATCTTTGGATTTGTAACCTTTTACCACACTCCCTGATATTTGGGTGGCATAAATTAAGAGGTTTCGGCAATGTTCCAATCTCCATTCGTCCATAACACATTTCAACACAAAATCAGTCACTGGTATTGACAAAGATTTAAGTCCTCTGCCAGTAACCGGGCATGTCTTTTTGCCTTGTTTAAACCATTCCTTAATCGCTGCTTTCTCAAAAGTCTGTCCTGTCTCCAGGGTAACAGGATCTTTAAACAAATGACCAGTCAAAGGGCAAACAAAATCATTCGGAATACCAGAGAACACAGAACCCTGACCCATGTCTTCAAAAATTCCAGATGGCTCTGCACTGACAAAACATAGTGCGATTTGTTCAGCAACTTCGAAAGAAAACAATGTGTTTCAAACTAATCTAGGATTAACAATATCAGGCATTGATAAACATTAATTTGAAGCAAATAATTTTTAATGATAAGTTATCCAATCTAATGCTTAAAAGAAAATAGCCCTTGGATTCATACCTTGATTGTAGCAGAGATGAGGCCATCTCAGAATTTGTTGGTATCATCCCATTTCTGTCGGGTTTGGTTTTTGTTATCATACTTGTCAACTGCACTCAGCAAAGGCATAATATCCGATCATCAGAGCCATGATTGCTCAAATATAAGGAAAAAGATGTTAATCACAATGTCCAGATGGAGATCAATATCAGAAAATTGCTCAGAATATCTCACACTAACCTCATTGGAATAATCAAAAACCTGATCCTGAAAGGCATCCTGTGCATATTTTTCCAAAGCAATTACATTTTCTTTTGCATTAGGAACAATACTAGCAACGCAAGTGTCTGGCTCATGATTGTTCAGTCTGTTTAACATATAAGATTCCTCATCCACACATTCCCGCACCTACAAGATTGAATTGATGCAAGATGGTGTTTCAACATATAAATGCATGGCCATAGATGAAAACCCAAAGCTTCAGATAACTACCCAGTTTTCCTAGATGAAATAACAAATTACAGAATTCAGAACAATGACCACCTAATAGCCCAAAGTAAAATGAAACCATAAATGGAGAGTTTAAAAAAAGCCAATATATCAACCTAAGTGTCATGATGCTCCAGGCCAAAAATACACACGCGCATGCGCGCAACAGACAGTCTAATACATTAACCTAGCATATAATCAAAACAACATATAAAATCTGCAAATCCGAGGCCAGGGCAGTTTTGCATACAATTAATACACATTTGGGAATTGGAGGAAAAATAAGTAAATGTAAGACTTACATCAGAAGGTACATTTGCCTGGTGATGGCTCTTGCGCTGATCTTCTTTGATATTTTCATTAGACTCAGGAGAACTACTCCAAGCGCCTTCATCTTCCCCATCATTGCCTTGATCAGAGCTTCTCAAGAGAACATTGAATTGCTCCTCTGCAACCTCCTCCTCCTCCTCCTCCTCCTCCAAATACAAATCTAATCTTTTGCTAGAACTAGCCCCTTTGAAACCAACCATATTTGAAGGCTCTCGAGGACAACGTGCAAAAGGATTATCAGGGACATCAACACAGGGAAAAGGAGGAGCTCTAGCCTCATTCTCCTCTATAAGCCATTCCTTGTAGTAAATTGCAAATCGATGTGTGCCACCATCCAATGCATTGTTGTAGACCTCCTCCAGTGCCTGAAGCTTCTGCAACCTGCTTGGTGTCCTTGGTATCAACTCAGCCTCCTTTTCATACCATGCTTTCAAATGAGAAAGGTGAGGAAAGATAAGGCGCTCCCACAGGGACAGCAACAGCACAGTCCTCCCAGGATAAGGCACGTCGCAGAACACTTGAAGCAAATGTCTCCCTGAAGCCTTGTTCTTCTTCTGAAGCCTGTAAAACAAGCTCAGATAGAGATGCGCGCAAGCAGAGAGATGCAAATTCGGTATCCCGCCAGTAAAACCCTTCTTCAGATCTCCATAGCTCAACCCCGCGAGAACGCTGAGCTTCAGTGACGCTCTCTTCAAATCCCTTGGATCAGGCATCGTCTTCACTGCCCCTTCAACTATGCCGATCGCCTCTCTAAGGTTCGCGATGACTCTGCTATCACTGTCACCATTCCTCCCATTCCCTCCGCTTGGGTATAGCCAAGAGAGACAAGTATGGCGAAGCGAAGCTCGAAAATTCTCATCCTTGAAGAAGCGACGAAGACTACCCATCAAAATCGAGACAAGAGCTCCAATCGCAGCCTCATCAAGCGGAGGTTCTGATGCACGAGAGCGACGAGCATCTTCATTCGTATCACTTCTGGGGTTATCATCCCGAAATCTCAGTTTCCCTTGATTCTTCTCAGCCTTTCTGGCCCTAAACCTCTCAACCTCCACCATCTCTTCTTCTTCGATTTCATCAGGGAATCCACCCACATTATCTTCATCACCCTTCCGATCACCGAACTCCTGTTTGATCTCGCCGGCGTCTCGCTGGATGGAGCTCTTTCTACGAAATCCAGCAGGGTCGACCGGCTTCCGGGCCGCATCGGAGACGTTGGAGCGGGAGCGGCGGGAGAAGAAGTCAGGCTTGGATTGTCCGAGTTTAAAGCGTAGCAAAGCCTGCCGGAGCCTGCCCTTCTTGAAGCCATCGCCGGCGAGGAGCTCCTCCAAGGAAGTCATGAATGAGACCTTGAGATCGTTTGCAGAGAATCATGGGATGGAGAGAAGGGGATGAAAAGGTCGCCATTATCGTTCTGGTTTTGGCGGGGAAGGAGAGGAAGCGAACAAAAGGAAGCATGGAGAGGTTGAGAGGGAAAGGGCCTAAACGACAAATAGTGAGAGATGCCAATCGCCCCCTAATTTGCTCCGCCGGTGCATTTTATTTTTTAGGATTTTTTCAAAAAAAAAAAAAAAAAAAAGTCTAGAAGAGAACATCTGATTTCCCCAAAATAACAAATTTTAAATAACCTTAAACAATGGTTTTATATTGATATAGACATATAGGATAAACATCTATTATGTCGGTGTACGCAGAGTTATTGTTGTCTAATTTTATGGTAGTTTTTAAATCATTATCTAGCGACTATTATTTATATAAAAAATTATAAAAAATACTGATTATTTTTGTTTTAAAAATATTTAATATTGTATGTGAGATGATGGGGTTAATTTTTTAGCTGAGTATCAAACTATGGTTATTTTTTAGTATAGGATCTGAACTTCAATTTGAATCAAAATGATTATCCAATTTTAATTTTGTTTTACATGATGGTTACCCGAGAGATTTTGATCTATGTTTTTTGTAATATAAATACCAAAAATTCTCTGTCAACATATGTATATCACACTGTCCTCTCAATTGGCAATTTTTTTCAGATATTGATAGAAATTTATAACATCAAAGCATAAAAAAATAGATCAAAATCTCTCGAGTGACCATCTAGTGAAACAAACTTAAAATTAGATAATCATTTTGATTCAAATTGAAATCTGGATCCCAAAATGAAAACATGCTATAGTTTAGTACTTTATCAAAAAAAAAATTTCTAAGATAATGATATAGATGTAAAGCCAATGACACCACCATAAATGATATGCCCATATATATATTGAAAATTCAGCTTATGTTGTACTATAGTTTTATTTATGTTTTAATCCAAATGGTGCGGATGCATAAAATCTATAACTAGCCTTCGTTGTTTTTTTATATAATTTAAATTAAGTTTTTTTTTACCATTTCACAATTTAAAAACATTTGTTTCATTAAACAAGTTATTTTAGAATGGTTCACGGTATGTGAGAAGATAAACAAAATTGCTAAAAAATCATAGTTGTCTTTTGTGTTATATGTTTTTCTTCATATTCCTATTGTCCAGAGGAGAAAAAACCAAGTTGGGGGATAACTTAGCAATATTCAAATGAAGCTTTTAACTTTTTTGGCTTATCCATTGTTATTTGTAATACGGCAATTACCTCTCACATCACACGACCAAAGTGATTAATTCTATAAACGTGACCTAATGATATGATATTCAAGATATATAATCCATCTTTTCCGATCATCTTTTAGATGCACAACTTATTGATATTCTTTTTTCTCAACCCTTCTTTACGTTTGCCAAATCATGTGATATACTCTCTCTGTATAATCAACTTTTGCATTATCTATTATAATTATCTTTTATTTTGATAAAAACATGATTTATCAATTTCTATAAAAAAATCAAAAAGAGAATTATTGAAATAAGAATTTTTTAAAATACATATTAAATATGATTTATTTTGTTTTTTCTATTTTTTAAAGTTATATTATATTATTATTTGATGATTTCACTACCAGATCAAGTCAGCTCTTAGTTTTTTTTTCTCCATCATTCTTCTTTTTTTTCGTTTTTTTGTCAAACATCACCTTACCATCTAGTGAACTCGAGTCATATACTCGAGCATGATAATTTATTCAACTTCACGCAGAATAGTAAAGAATAATATTAAATATTATAAGTTAAATTGGGAATTTTTCCAATATATATAAAAAATCAACAAATAAATTTGCAGGAAGAAATTACACATATTTAGCATTGAAAGTCATTTCTAAGCTGTTGTCGACGCGTCTGGGCAAGATCATGAATTTTCTAGTAGACACTGAACAGTAAGCTTTCTTGAAAGAAAGATGCATTTTGGATAACATTGCCTTTGTTGAAGAACAGTATGCATAAGCGTAGGCTTCTGAGGCACATTTTGAAGATCGACCTTGCCAAGGCTTTTGATTTGGTAGATTGGGATTTTCTATTCGACCTTTTGAAAGCAATGGGATTCGGGGAAAGATGGGTGGGGTAGATCCAAAGCATTTTATTCTCCTTGAAGGCAACAATACTTGTTAATGGGTTCTTAAATGGCTATGTTTGATACCAAAGAGGGCTAAGACAAGGGGATCTATTATCACCATTGCTGTTTGCGTTAGTTACAGATGTGTTGAGCTCAATGTTCTCGCATGCGCTTAGGTCTAAGATCTTGGTTGGTGTGCCACTTGGAGGGATTGGTAGTAGATATAATCTTCACTATGCTGATAACCTCCTAGTGTTGACCACAAGAGAGCTTGAAGACCTCGGGATTGTGAAGCTGATTCTATATCTGTCTGAAGGTATGACGGGTCTAGAGACTAATTTCTCTATAACTTGTATTTACTCAAGTAATATAGGAGAGCTTACGAGTGAATGGCCACTAAAACTTTAAATTGTATGATAGGTTCCCTTCCAGTTACCTATATGGATATCCCAATTTATGGTAGAAAGCCCAGGAGATAAGATTGGGAGGGGCTTATTATGAAAGTGAGAAGGAGGTTATCTTCCTGGAAACTGCAGCATCTCTCCTTGGTGATTGCCTTACACTAGTTAACTCGGTCTTATCTACGCTCCCAACTTACTGGATGTCCATTTTTAGGTTGTCGTGTTGGGTCATCAAGGAAATCGACCGTATTAGGAGAGACTTCTTGTGATCAGGTCTAGATATTGACCATCCAAGTTGCCGGTTGGTTTGCTGAAAGAATATTTGTCGGTCCCACGATCAAGAGGGTTAGGGCATTTTGGATCTTTATAACTTTAACCATGTGTTGCTGGAGAAATGATGGTGGAAGTTCATGATGGATTCTACATGGTGTGATGTTGAAAGTGGTTCAATTTAATTATGGTATCTCCAAATGGAACATGTTCCCTAGACAATCAAGCAGGATATCCTTTTTTTTTGTTTTTCGGAAAGGCGTGTCTAGCTGTCTCCCAGCTTTAATTAAGGGGATGCATTCTGCATGGCATCAACACGGGTTCCAAAACTCTTTTTTTGAAAGACCGATGGCTTAATGGAAGGCCTCCTATGTTTTAATGGGTAGATGGATACATAATGAATTAGTATCGTAGTGGCACAGTTCGGGACCTCACTTCTGTATTAGCAGAGGCCCTATTCTTGGAGAACATAAAGGTCTTGCCTTTCAGAGATCGATTGCGAGCGGCGGTTGGAGAAGCAGGGGATACTAAATGGTGGATGCTTACTGAGAATAGTTTTTTCTTGGTTAAGCCCTTCTATAATTTTCTTAATGATGGTGGGATGTGATGTCCGGTTGCGAGGTTCTTCTGGTGTAATACTTGCCTTAAGAAAATCAACATTTTTAATTGGTTTGTGCGGAAAAATAATATTCTCTCCCTTGAGAACCTAGAGAAAAGAAAGTGCAATCAGCTTTCAACAGCTATGTGTGTGATGTGTCACTCGGAGATTGAATCTGTTGATCATATCTCCATTTAGTACCCTTTTGGCTAGACATGCGTGGGATTATTTTGTAAGAGTTCTTCAATTGCCGAACCGCCTACATCTATACAATTCATCTGGGGCTCTTGGAGGTCACTAGTGAGACCTTTGAGTAGGGACATGAGGGATTTAGTCTTGAAAGCGCTTGTGTGGAATATTTAGCCTGCTAGAAATGATAGCATCTTTAACGCTAATGTGCGCATGTTATTATTTTAAGAATTGATCGTATGCTTCTTTCTTGGCTATCAGCAACGCTCGAGAGGGCGAAAGCGAAATTGGAAGATTCCATCGCTACCATCCGGTGAAGCTTGGAGTTTTTAGGACCTCAGGTGTAAGAGATGGGTGGGGCTCTATGCTCAGGATCAAAGCATGGGCTAGGGTGTTTTTGTTTGGGGCTTAAGGAGGCATGTTCATCATTTTTTTTTTTTTTCCATTTTTTGTCTTTTTTTTCCTCGCTGTCTATTTTTTCTTCTAGTTGGAGAGTGTTGTTGCGTGTAAATTACAACAATAAAAAATTCTTCAATTAATAAAAAAAAAAACAAAATAAAAATAAATCGGAGATCACCACGGATCTGTGAAAAACGTTACTCATGATAAATAATTTCCAAGCTTTTTAAAAGGGAAATTAAAAACTCAATCAAAACACCCTTGCTAATCACGTGAGTGCCATTCATCCCAATCAAATCATGTGACTCCAACGGCTATATTCCCTTCTTTCGCACTCCTCTTCCCCAAAGCCCCCAGGCCCCGCCCAAACGGTCTCCGCTCCCCTCCACCTCCTTCTTCAAATCCCCAAACAACCCTCTATCTCCTCCCAAACCCCTCTCCAATGGCTTCTCCTCCCCAGCCTTCACCAACGGTTCAGCACGTAACCAAAGCTTCATCAGATCAGCTCCTCCGCAAGTTCGCCGAGCTCGACTCCGACTCCCCCCGCACCACGCGCAAGCCCCAGCTCCTCCGTGGCCAGATCGTCCGCAAAAAGAGATCCAATAAGGTCGTCTCCGCTCTCGGAGCTCGAGAGATCCGCGCTTCTTCCACTGTCGTTGATGCTCCGATCGCCCGCCGGAGGATCAGCGGCAGTCGAGCTGAGTGGAATTCTCTGCTTCCTATCTCTTCTCGGAGATCAAAATCTCTTGTTCGGAAAATGGGGATCTGCCGATCTGAGTCTGGGAATCGGGATTTCGCCGGGATCGCTTGCATTCTCGCCGCACTGGAGAAGGTGATCATTTTTTCACATTCATACCCTTATACAATATTTTAATTATTACATTCAAATAATTTCTAATTTCTACGTAGTTCCATGTAATTCAATAAATAAATAAATAAATGACCGAATAAATATAAAAATAAAAACATACGAGTTTTAATAGTGGATAATATATTCAATACTTTTAATTTAATAATATGTTTAATAGTCAAATTTTGTATTATTTAAGTAAATGGTTTTGAGTTTGTATCATTATACATGTAAAAAAAAACTAATTGAAAGTTTTACCTTCTCATAGAGCATTTACCGTTTTACTCATATTAAATAGTATATATATCGGGATATGTTTTCATAGGACATTAGCATCTAACAAATTCAAACCATGCCATACCCCGGATCCCAGACTCCCCCAACACACACCCGTTTTTTAGTATGTTTTTTTTATCCACCCATTATAATATATATATTATTTTTTATTATTTTTTAATAAAGTAAATTAAGAAACTTGAAAATAGAATTAGATCTGATGAATTAGTTTTTGATACAGGATATTAAATAGTAATGAATTTTTTTTATCTGCAGACTTGGCGTAGAACAATAGAAGGTGCATCAAAGATGTTTGTTGAGAAGCATTGCAACACTCACGTTCGTCTTATTAGTGATGCTGTTTAGAGAATCCATGCAAAGCTCTTGCCTTTCACAAACCCAACTACGTTCTTTATTGCTTTGAAAAATAACTGGCAAAAGAACTTCTTTTGAAGTGAATAATCTCTTTGCCTTCATTTGTAAAGAAGGCTAATGCTATTTTTATTTTATTTTATTTTTTCAATTTGTGATAATATATATAGATATGGATATATAATTTCAATGCTCATAGCATATCTGTTTTCTCTTTTTTTTTTTTTTTTTTTGGCCTTGTAGCTCTGCCTATGTACATGGTTTTGATGACATTGATATGTTTTATTTTTGAGGTATGTTTTGATGATATTTATCAATGGTATTGTTGAAATCTATAAATTATTATTATTATTTTGAGAATGTGAATAAATTGTTGATTTGATGTTTTTTAATTAAGCGTGAGACTTGACACCAAGCCTTGGCGATTCGACTTATTTACAATAATTTTAAAATCCAAAAGAACTTAATAATCACTGAATTTTTGTAGGTTTGGGATATCAACATTATTTAATAAAGAAAGTTGTTATAATGGGGCACACGTGACAAAGTGAAAAAGAAAATTAAAAAGCTTTGGGGTTCCTTTCTAGCATCCTTTTTTCCTCTCTCTCTCTCTCTCTCTCTCTCTCTCTCTCTCTCTCTTCCTTCATGTTTAATCTATCTTTAATTATTTTAAACTTTAGTTCATAAATATAGAGGAGCGTTTAACACTAAAAATTTCAAAAACACCTATCATCATTTAGAATATTTTTTTAAAAATACACTCATATTTTAATTATCATCATTTAGAATATTTTTTTAAATAGATAAATCACATTTATCAAAGACAAAATAACAAAGTATAAAAAAATACATAACATAAGAAAAGCAAATAACAATACGAAATCCACTAACGAGAAACCAAAATATATAAAGGTTGCACTTCAAAACTAAAAAAAAGTAAAAAAACTCTCTTAAAATATAAAGGACAGCCACTTTCAAACAATAGATAGTAAAATACAACACACAACATATATTGTAACAAATATATTGGAACAAAAACTCAAATATATTGAAATACAATACAATACAAATAGGATCATTATACTATAACTAAACTATAAATTTATTTTAGTTTATAAAATATTATAAAATTACACATAGCATGTAAACAATATTTTAGTTTTATTTTTTTTCCCAAATTATTCTATTTCATTTAAAAGGTTGTTAAAGAGGCAAATATGTATGAAAGTATATCAATTATAAAGGATTACGGATCTCCTAAAAAAATTCACATTTTCAATAATTCTGGTGGAATCAACCACTATTCTTTTCACAAGAGACCCGCACCAAGGCCCATGAACATTATCAAATTTTCTAAAACGCTATTGTCCCCTTTTTTACATAATTTTTTTATATTTCGATAATAATATTGCCATTATTAGAAAATGTTAATTTTATCTGCGGTACTTTTAAACCGTTCTATAGAAAATAACGCACGTGCAATCCACATGCCCAGCAGCCAGCACTAATTAAAATTTTAATTTACAAATAAAAGTTTTTTCTTTGGCATCACATGAGATTAGTGTCATTATTATATCAAGAAAACTCTTTTGTTGCTTTTTAATAGTGGAGTAAATATAAATTAATTTTATTTAAAAAAAAGCAGGACATCCATCCGAATAGGTCGGTGTGCCGTGTCGTCTTGGTGGGCCCCGTGGGAAAAGCAACACACTACGATGATCCATTGCAAATCAAACACCCTTGCCCTTTATTTAAATATCGGAACTACCCCTCCTAGTATTAAATACGTGTAATACTTTGTTTTATATAAATATGTGTAATATTTTATTAAACAAATTTTTTTTCCCAAAAATTCATCAAAAACCCTTTTCACAAAATAAGTATAATATTCTTATAATTTTATTTACAGATAACCAAACAACCCCATAGTGAATTGACTGATTACATATAGCAAACCTCTTAATTGATGGTTTATTTTTTTAGTTTTTTGGGTATTTACTCAGAGATTTTTTATAATTTTCAAAACTTTTAGATTCTAATGTATTTAACTATTTTTTATCTATTGATTTATTTTATTTAATCATGGGATAAAAATGTTAGTCAAAATAACATTTAAATGTGCCAATTATCTATTGATTTGTATTTTGATTACTTTTTGTTTAAAAAATAATAAATTAAATATAGAAAACTAATTCTATTCTAATAACATAAGTAAAGAAGTTTTCATTTATTTTTTAATTTAAAAAGATACAAAATTGAAAGAAAAAGTGGACTCAATATTTATTATTATTTTAATAATATAGATAAGTTATAAAAAATATATTAAATCCAAATCATGAGAAACACTGGCATTTATTTTTATCCACATTATGAGAAATTTAAATACTGAAAATTAATTAATTATTTTTTAAAATATAAAATATTTTGAACAATGGCAATAAAGTAAAAACCTCAAAAGTCATACCCTTGCGTGGTATTGAAGACCACCATCTTTGGTAATTCTTACACAATATACCCGTTAAAAGGCATCACTCCACTTTCTAAGGCTTGTTTGCTTGAGCTTGCAGCACTCCCATGGCGAGCTCTCACTCCCTCCCCTGAACCCTAGCCATCTTTTTCGCCAAGAAACCCTAGAAATCTCCTTGATCTGAAGGTTTCTGATGCTGCTGGTGGTGCTCACGGATCACGCGCCTGCAGAAGATGTCGTTTCCTCCTCCCTCTTCTTCTGCTTCTTCTCCACCGCCGCAGACGCAGTTGCTTCGAGCCGAGACAGCTGGGAACCTTGGCGAGAACGTCTTCGAAAGCGAGGTCGTGCCATCGTCCCTTGTTCAGATCGCCCCCATTCTCCGCGTTGCCAATGAGGTCGAGCCCAAAAACCCTCGTGTCGCTTATCTCTGTGAGTACCTTTCTCCTTTTCTAATCCTTGAGTTCTATTCCAAGTTGTGAATTTTGGATCAAAGATCATAAACAATTTTATTGGTTTTCTTGAATTATATTGCTTACCTTCCAAGCTACCAGGCTTTGTGCAGGTAAGACTGTTTTCATGTTTTGTTTAATCTCATCAAGATTAAAGGTTGGTGAATAAGCAATCTTTTTTATGATTAAGCAAACTAGTGCTTGATGATAAAGCACTGTTGAAACTTCTGGATTTTCAGCTCATGCTTGTATTCCTTGCACTTACCCGAGGGAGTGAAGTTTGCGGGATTGTATTTAGTTGCTCAACACATGATTTTTTAAATCTGTTGGCTAGATATGTTTCTCCTCGAAATTCACATTAAATGATAACCCATTGTTGGAAAGCAGAGAGGGTTTCGCGTTGCTAAATGACGTCAATTTAGTGTTTCGCTTTCTAATTATCTTCTATGAATGGTTCCTACTATCGGAGATACATATACTCCCCTTATAATTTGTTGTTGTTCTCTTTGAAATGTTGCTGTGTTATATTGTCTTCACTACAGGCCGATTTTATGCTTTTGAGAAGGCTCATAGACTTGATCCGACTTCAAGTGGGCGTGGTGTTCGCCAGTTTAAGACAGCACTTATGCAACGACTAGAAAGGGTGCGTCTTCTATATTTTGTTAATTATACATTTATTGTGGTATCAATATCATGTTGATATGTGAAGGATTATGTGCCTGTGTCTGAATGATTGATTCTTAAGGGACATGGATACATGCATGACATTTATCTGTTTGTTCATATTTTTGTGTGACCAAGTTGTAGTGATATACTTACCTAAACACCGTTTCCCAAGTAGATTTTATATTTATGGATAATATAATGCATTTACAAAGGTATAAATTTGTTGTAGACCTATAAATAGATAGATGGGGGGAGGGAAGAGAAGTTCGGATGAGGCCTCACATGAGGCTGAAAGACAGGTTCAGAAAGTGTGGAGGGTGCATTTGGATCTTAAGGTAGATCAAATTGCTCTCCTAGTTGAATGCTTCATCTTTTGTCTACTGACAGGATGCACATATACACTTACATGGCTTGACGTGAAGCTCATTGGATTCACCAAGTGCTTTTGAGAACATTGATTTGTTGCTTTGTGGAGTATAGAGAAGTTTCCAAAATTACCATCTCAACGCTTGTAAAAGTAAATTGTCGGGATGAACTTCTTTCATGAAGAACATTCTTACTTTTTCCTGTTGGTTTAAGTTTACATTGCCTACATAGATCATAGCTACATTTCTATTTACTCTTGAGCTCTCTTCATCAGCTGTTAGATACATACCAAACATGTATTATTTAGACTTGGTCAACCCAAAAACTTCAGCTGATAGGATGAGAAACCCACGTTTATATGATCATATTATTTGGATGCTTGATGATTTGGTATAAGATTTCAGTCCTTTGGTTTTACCTGGTCACCTGTTAAACAATGAGCACTTCATTATAAATGTGTACTAAAAGTCCATCTTCTTCTTTATATATTCAGCATTATTGATGTTTGGAATCTGTTTGTTTCTTTTTCTGTTTGCTTTACTTCGTGTCACAATTATAGGAGAATGATCCGACTATGAGGGGAAGGGTTAAAGATAGTGATGCAAAGGAAATGCAGAGCTTCTACCAGCATTATTACAAAAAGTATGTCCAAGCTCTGCAAAATGCGGCTAGTAAGGCTGATCGGTGAGTTTGCTTTTGGTACATCAATAGTGCATTGGTCATGAATGTTGGATGACAATCAGTTTTTTTTTTTATGAGTTGGCATTCTCTTGTGCTTATGCTTGATCACCGGTACATTTTTTGCTTTTTCAGTGCTCAACTCACCAAAGTGTATCAAACTGCTTCTGTCTTGTTTGAGGTGTTGAAAGCTGTCAACATGACTCAATCTCTTGAAGTTGATCATGAGGTAAAATTTTCATTTTCAATCTTTAGCAATGTTGCCTAAGTTAATAACCTTGAGTGATTTGGTGCTATTAAGATGCATCAATGGATGCTAGATTTATGTTTTCATTATTGATGCCTTAGTTTTACACCCTTAGATTTACATGTTTTTTGCTTTTATTGGTGAACGGGTAGGTGTATGTTTGTCATTGTTCATGGCCTCATGTTTTTGCTTCTTATTTAGGTATTGGAAGCTCATACTAAAGTTGAAGAGAAGACAAAAGTATATGTGCCTTATAACATTCTTCCTCTTGATCCTGATAGTTCAAATCAGGCCATTATGCAATATCCTGAGGTTTTTCCCCTGACTTTACACCTTTGAGCGGACTTCTTCTTCTTTTTATTTATTTATTAATTTATTTTCATTTTTATTCAGTTCGGACTCCTGATTGCATCTGCTAAATTATCTTCTCTCTTAAATGCAGATTCAAGCTGCTGTTAATGCTCTTCGAAATACCAGAGGCCTACCATGGCCAAAGGATCATAAGATGAAGGATACTGAAGACCTGCTTGACTGGCTGCAGGTTATGTTTGGTTTCCAGGTAATGAAGATAGAAGCAGCTGCATATAATGCTCCTGTGCAAATTTTCATCAAAATTTCCTGTTAGATCATGCCATGACATTCCCTACATGATGTTGAAAATTGCAGAAGGATAATGTGTCGAATCAAAGGGAACATTTGATTCTGTTACTGTCTAACGTTCACATACGGACATTCCCAAAGGCTGACCAACAGCTTAAGGTATTATATTTTTTTTTTTTTATTTGCCTTGCGTCTGTTACACTATTGCATTGTTCCTTCTTTTCTTTGATGGCAAACTGATGTTTTTTGTTTGATCAGTTGGATGAACGTGCACTAGATGAGGTCATGGAGAAACTCTTCAAGAACTACAAGAAGTGGTGCGAATATTTGGGACGCAAAAGTAGCCTCTGGTGACATTTTTGGATCTTGCACTCATTTTGATATTTGGAATTCTGGTTATATATATATATTTCTGTTCTTGTAACTGACTCTAACTGAGACAGACAAATCTATCAGAAATTGGATTTGCCATTTACTTTGTACTTAGGCCCTTTTGTTTCTTATTTTCGGTCTCAAGACCTTCCATATAATGTTGAAATCTAGGCTACCAACCATCCAGCAGGAAGTGGAACAGCGGAAGCTTCTGTACATGGGTCTCTACCTTCTTATATGGGGTGAAGCTGCAAACCTGCGATTTTTGCCAGAATGCCTATGCTATATATATCATCATGTATGTGTCTATCAGTAAATTTATAATCTTGCTGCATTTCCAAATATCAGTATAGTTGGTCCTTTTGTGGTTTTTTTGACACCAAATATGGGCTGCAGCAACAACTTTGCTTGTTTAATTCATTTTGTTATTTACTGTCACATTTTTATACCAAGCTTGCATGCAACTAAGTCTTCTTTTAGATGATAACCAGGGTAAAAAGAGCTTTAGAGTATGCTCTATTATTGGATCTTTTTTAAGTTACTATTTTGTTTCAACTGGTTGTACTTGTTCGACATCATGATGCTGACTTTTTGTTTAGCTGTATAATCAACAATTATAAATGAATCTCTATGGTCCTGTGTGATCCAACCTAGTCATGGATCTATCTGTCCTGGTTCTACAGCTTGAGCCATCACATTCGGTTGCCTCATCACACGCAGAACTGACTAATAGAGCATTGTAGGCTTGTAGCTGTTGTGTAACATGTTTCTGTTTCTTTAGTTAGAAATTTGTGTACATTTAATGTCATATGTGGGATTGGAAAATATGCTGCACTTGGGGAGAACTAAATATGACCTTAAAACTCAAATCAATTTGATAATTTTGCACCTTCAGGTTCACGAGTTCATGACTAAGATACATGCTAGTGGATGCCATTAATTCTTCTTCCTTTTCATGATATATTGATTTTTTCCAAAATCTAGTTTTGGAGAACGTAGGGAAGGAGAAAGATGCGTCATAGAAGAAAGAAAAAAAGCTCCTAAGAGATGGAAAAGAATATAACATACGTTAGAGAAAGGAGGTAAAGTGTTAGAGGAAGAAAGTGGAGTATTAGGAGAAGCGGGTTGTCAGCTTGATAGAGGTGTCAGACTGATTGGGAAAACATAGTTAAATATGAATGGGGAACCGAGGAGCAGAAGAGGGTATGGTGAGGTTGAGACTTGAGTAGATGCTAAGGTATAGAAAGGGGATTTCTGGGAATTGGCAACTGAAATTAGGTCAGGCCTCACTTTTGTTCCATTTTGCCTACTTTTGCCTCATCCATGCTAAAATGGGCAAACCCTTCCCAAAGTGATCCATGAGTGGTCTACATGGGCAATGTTGTGTATGGAAGTTCACATGGACAGAAGAAGATAACACAAGAGAAGGTTGTTTCAATTAAGCTTACTTGATAAGAATGTGCAACAAATGAATTGGTGGCTGTAAGCTGAGTAGCATTCTCCTTTTAGGAATCCTTGTAGACTTTTCTCTTCTCATCTTTCAATGTTTATTTTTTTTTTATAATTTTCTCTCAACATGTTAGGGTCTCATGTAATGTCAGTTTAAGATTGATTTTCAGAATCAAACAATCACAATGCAATCTAATTCACCTAGATATGAATTCACAATTGGATTTTAACCTATGTTGTCTTTTTTTAGTCCACCAATATTTTCAAGTTACACTGCATTAAATCGATTATATCCTCCAATTTCTTCTTTTTTCTTCTTATGGAGTCACAACTACTACCACTTAATTATTTTTATTTGGTTGTATTGAATTAATTGGTTTGACGTGCTAATTGCAACTTCATCCACTGGGGTAAGAAAATTTGTGCTTCAATGTATAGAAATAAAAGTGATACAGTTCGGTAGGAGGACTGCTAAAGCAAACCTTTTCTTGATTTCTTCGTTAATAAACATTTTTATTTTCCCATGGCCTTATTTCTATCCTATTCTTTTTCTTCCAGATGGCATTTGAACTTTATGGAATGCTAGCAGTGGCAGGTAATGCAAATCCTATGCCTAGTGACAACATAAAACCAGCGTATGGTGGTGAGGAAGAAGCTTTCTTAAGAAAAGTTGTCACACCAATTTACCAGATAATAGCAAAGGTTACTAGATTGTTGGTTAATTCTTCTTGTAGACTTCAATGTCCTTCCCTTAGTTTATATTTTGTTTCATCACTCTTGTTCTTATTCAGGAAGCTGAAATTAGCAAGCGTGAGAAGTCAAAACATTCTCAGTGGAGAAACTATGATGATTTGAATGAATATTTTTGGTAAGAGCTTGGTAGCTTTTTTAGGAAAGTGTATCTTTGATACGTTACATGACCTAGTCATCATAATTTCCAGGTCAGTGGATTGTTTCCACTTAGGTTGGCCTATGCGAGGTGATGCTGATTTCTTTTGTCAACCTCGAGGTTCATTTATTGAGACAAATGGAGTAAGCCACTTTCTTTATTTCTTTATTTCTTTCTTTTTTTTAAATGTATTGTTTTTGAACAATTATGCTGATCCCTTTCGAATTCATTTTCTTTCCATCTTTAGTGTACATTATGCATCAAGGTATTGTTTGATCATAATCCCACTTTGTTATTTTGGTCTTTGACCCATCGGTTTCCCAGAGTGATGTACTGGGAGCTTAATAAGGGGTAGATTGTAGACCTCTCCCACTTGGTTGGGTTATTTTTTTTTTTTTTTGGTGTGTGTACACAAGGATTCGAACTTGAAACTAAATCATAATCCCACTTTTTCATTTGCGCCACAAGTATACCAAAATTTGTCGCACTATATAGTTTTTTTTTTTTGTGTGTGTGTGTTTGTGTGGCCTCCATTTATGTAGCTATGTATTGCTGATCTATTATCATCTTATTTCAGTGCTTTTTTGTTTTTCTATTTCTACATTTTAAGGTGATGCATCACCCTCTGGTATGTTCTTATTAATCTGGGATAATGGTGGTTCAGGAGAAGAAACCAGCAAGTGGAGACCGATGGATTGGGAAGATTAATTTTGTTGAAATACGGTCATTTTGGCACATTTTTCGTAGTTTTGGTCGGATGTGGATCTTTTTTATCTTATCCCTACAGGTGCTAACTTAACTTTTTATATAGTTTGCCTATTCCATTATCAGCATCTTCTCTCATGCTAAAAAATTTGAGTTTCTTTACAAGGCTATGATTATTCTTGCTTGGAATGGTGGTTCACCAAGTGATATCTTTGATGCTGGAGTATTTAAGAAGATCCTGAGCATTTTTATAACCGCTGCTTTTCTGAAACTTGGACAAGGTAAACACAATTGTTTAACTATGTTTTGGTGAAGTCTAGTTTGGTGATTCTCATTTTCTTCCATCTCCTTCAAATTGTGTAGTATTTCAATTTCTTCTCCAATGGTTTCCTAGTAATCTTCCAAGATTCTCTTGTCTAACCATCTGGTATAGTTCAATATTTATGATTGAGCTAGGCTCATGGTAGGTATAAACAAGCTTTGATAATGATGATGTTACCAGAACAATCAGGTGAAGACTTGGATCAAACGGTTGGAAGTTCATATTTGGCAAAGACCTTTTTCCATGTCAGCTAACCAAATGCATTGGTTGCTCAAAGAGGTTTATGCAAAATGAAAGAGATGAGTCCCTAGTTTGATAAAATAGGCATGGGACTAGAAAGAGTAACTTAGTCTTATCCTAAAAAAGGTTATCAAGTGGTTTTACTGGGGGAATGTTTATTGTCCATACAATAAGGAAGGTTTATTCTTTAGAATCTATGTGGCCAAAACATGGATGTGTCATGGTTGTGCCCTAAAATAGATGGAACTAGATTTTGTTAGAGATTGTTATTTCTTTCCTTTGAACTTGCTCAGTTTGCATTTATGGTTTTCTTGCATTGTTAGTAACTCCAGTGTGCTGATTTACTTTATGCTGTAAAGAAATAGTTACTATGGAGCTATTATAGGTTATCTGTTGTCATGTAAAAGCTTTCCACCACTGTATTCGGCTCTATGTTATTCAATTATAAATAGTATTGTCATTGAGATTGTAGTGTGATGCATACATAAAATAAAATAAAATAAAATATAAGATTGCAATGCTACTTTTATGTTGATGTTAAAAAATTGACATTCTAGCATCCTACTCGCTTGCAGCTGTTCTTGACATGATTCTTAGCTGGAAAGCAAGGACAAGTATGTCTTCTGCTGTAAGGCTGAGATATATTTTAAAGGTATTTTCAGCTGCTGTATGGGTGATAATATTACCAATAACGTATGCCTATACTTGGGAAAATCCTACTGGACTAGCAAGATCAATTAAAAGCTGGGTTGGAAATGGTCAGAGCCAAC
Organism: Dioscorea alata; assembly: GCA_020875875.1. NCBI lineage: Eukaryota > Viridiplantae > Streptophyta > Magnoliopsida > Dioscoreales > Dioscoreaceae > Dioscorea > Dioscorea alata. Next base: position 20,423,517 of record CM037024.1, read on the forward strand.
CTTCATTGTATATTGTAGCTGTGATTGTGTACCTATCACCAAATGTGCTTTCTATCCTGTTGTTCGTCTTTCCATTCCTAAGACAGTTCCTGGAAAGTTTGGACTATAAGATTGTAATGCTCATGATGTGGTGGTCTCAGGTACTATGATCTTTTCATCAGCATTTCTATTACTGTATGTATTAGGTTTTTATTGGTCAATTATTTTTATTTACCTGCTTCTTTCATTGATCTCATTCTAAGGATATTTTTGATGTTAAAATATGGCAGCCTCGTCTATATTTAGGAAGGGGAATGCGTGAAAGCTCCATCTCAATTTTCAAGTAATACACCTTGGTTATGCGATTGCAACACTATTTTCATTTTACATAATGAAGATATTATGAATTAAGTTTCTTATTATTAATTGCGGTTTCTATTTCAGGTACTCATTGTTCTGGTTACTTCTCATAGCTACAAAGTTGGCCTTTAGTTATTATATTGAGGTACATATTTTTGCTATGTTTATCTTCCTACATCACATCTTTATTAGTTTTGTGTTAGTTGTTGCTTGACTTTTGTACATATAAAGCCAAACTTCCAGTATGTTTGCACTTCTGTCTGGATTTTAAATTTCTTCGTACTGATTTAGGAAGATGAGGATAAATTGACTGGTTCAAAACATGTAATAAAACCCATTAAGGCTCAACATGAAAAGCTAGCTTTTATCTTGCACTTAAATTGTTACTTTGTGATTGTTGGAGTAACTTTGCCATTTAAAGGTATCCATCATTTCTATTGTTTAGACTACTCTGAATGGTGTTCATGAAACCCAAGCTCTATTTTCTTAATTGTTGTATGAGCTGTGCATGTTTCTTAAGCTTTTCTATTATCCTCCTCTTTTGATTATTATCACTTATCTATTAAATTTGTGCAGATCAAGCCTCTTGTAGGCCCAACAAAAGATATCATGAGAGACCCTGTAAGAACTTTTCAATGGCATGAGTTCTTCCCCCATGGTAACATGGCTAGAAATAATTATTTTTTTTAATCATTTTTTCATGGTCCATGCTCTTGTAAGGTTATTGAACTGGAACATGCTAATGTGGGAAAATAGCCCCCCACAAGTGATGTAAGATGGATAGGCTCGACTGTCCCTGACCATGCTCTGACTTGAGCTTTGTGCACTAAGCTGCCTATTTCTCTTATTCACAACATGGGGGATTAGGCTTGTATGATAGATCTGTGATATATCAAGAGATCCAAAATATTTTTTCATCTTTTCTTATTATAGAAAATGGCTGTTTAATCTGTGCAGCTAAGAGCAACATTGGTGTTGTAATTGCACTCTGGGCCCCGATAGTTCTCGTATGTTCCCTTTCTCGTTTTTGTGTTTGACACATTTTCTTTATGTATTTTAATTTTGTCAAAATGGTGCTCCTCAGGTTTACTTCATGGATGTCCAAATCTGGTTTGCTATTTTTTCCACATTACTTGGTGGAATATACGGAGCATATCGTCGACTTGGAGAGGTTGGTAACAATCTGAGTGGCAATTTTTAATTCATTCTTCATTAGAGATTGACGTCATTAACTGTGCTTTATTAAGGTAGTAATTATAAGGTAACTGCCACAAGATAACTGATGTGTGGTCATATTTTGAATGTTTCAAGTCTGTTGTAATTTCAAGATACAACTCACTATAAATTTTTGATTGAGTCGGGGAATATTCACTTTTCCTTGGTAAGGTTCTAATTGGTTGGTCTTCAAAATTCAGATAAGCCCAAGCCCAAACTCACCAGAAGTCACTGGTTCTAATTAGAAAGATTTGTTTTCCAATATGCAATTTGTACCTATAAAACCTAAATCGCGTAACATATTGAAGCTTTTTGTTGAATAAATGCAAAACTAGAAAATTTTAGCTAGAAAGCTTAATCCCTGACCAGCATGAAATCTTAAAGCTGAACTTAATTTCTTCAGGTTAGAGCAACACCATCAATCATTATGATTGAAAACTACACCATATGATGGAAAATACAATATGTGCTCTTATCTCCAAAGTCACTAATTATCTAAAGAGTGCACTAGGAATTCGAATTCCAAACTCCATTATTATGAGCTGATAGTACTTTATCAATTAATTGGATAAATTCAGGTTGTTTGATGTCAAATCCTTTGTAGATACTCTTTATGCAGCATAAACATGCTGGTTCTTCACTAATAGTGTTTCTATTTATGCAGTTTTTATTCTAGTGATGCTTTGCACCACAGGTAGGATGCTTGATAAGATGACAAAGATCAATATATAAAAAGTTTTTAACATTCTTATCGAAGTTCCTTAGCAATTTTTTTCTTTTACTTCAATAACACTCACATGGGTTTACTTCCAGTCTCCTACTAAGGAGTTGTAATATGCAAACCAAGCTTCATATACAACTTTCCCATACTTACTCTTTCTCTAGCTAATGTCATACTCTGGTTATAAGCACAAGCTGAATATAGATAAAGACATAATGGGATTCATAGTCTGAGTTGTTCTTTGTTAGTTCAAGGTGCTGGAGGTAACGTTGCAAAAACAGGGATTGCGCTATATGCATGGATCTTAACATAAAAGTAGGAATCTGTTAAGCCTTCAGATCTAGATTCTACACATTTCTTAACCCATACAGAATTTAAAATGAGCTATGTTTATCTTCCTTTTCTTTATTATTTTATTATACATGCATTATTGTGGTGGATTTTGAACAATGAACTACATGGTGTTGGTTAGGCATGATAATTTTAAGATCATCTCGCATCTATTATTAAAATATTTTAGCTTATATTGTTGAGTTGTAGCAATGTAGATCATGATGACCATTTTTTTTCTATTTTTAGACCATAAAATTAATATGATGCTGCGTTAGGTCTAAGTAGGAATTGATTGTGATTCATTCACATGTAAGTGAATTTATGTTCACCATGATGTAGATAGAAATAAGTTTGTCAATTGCTGGGCTAATCAGATATTGGCATGAAATGTTGGATCCAGATCTGCATTTTTGGGTTTGACTTTGGAAAAAAAAAATCATCTAGCTAGTTTATGGTTGAACACTGTTAGGAAATGGCTACTGAAATGTTGGTTAGGTTATTTTATGGTGAAACTATTAGGCGTCTGGGCTGGCTAAGATGAAGTAGAGGTTTTGGCAATGCTTGGGTCTGCCTCAAATTGAATCCCAAATCAACCTTTATGAAAAAACTAAGTTTAGGATCTGATTGAACTCAAGTTAGGCCTGAAATACGTCTATTTGGTGTTTGGGTTTAGAACAGGGTGTATGCCATCTGCAGCTCACTTGCATGCAAAAGTGCAGGGGAAGGATTTTTGCAGTCAATTTTGGTATCCTAATGTAAGATGATTTATGTAATTTGTGTTCATTTGTATCAAGGCAAAAATGCGAACAGAGAAGGGTGGCACATGCACTTATTTACAACGATGAAAAGTAGCTTGCATTGGGATTTAGCTGCACACATCCAGGGTCTTGGTTAATAAGATATTGGACTGTCATTGATACTCTTCTTGCCATTCAACTTTGGCAAACACTGTTTTGGCAATTCTTCCCTTGGTTTTATTACTGTTGTGCCCTTCTATACTGCTGCAGATTCGCACATTAGGAATGTTGAGATCCCGGTTTCAGTCTATGCCTGGTGCTTTTAATGCGCGTCTTATACCAGTGGAAAAACCGGAGGAGACAAAAAAGAAGGGGCTAAAGGCTTCTCTCTCCCAAAGATTTGCTAGGGTATGACGTCTGTGTGCATGTCTTCAATCTCGTCTTCCTCCAACTTAAGAATAATTCCAACAATGATTCACTTTTCGTAAAGTTCAATGCTCAAGTTCCGTGGTTGTTATCTGATTAAATTAACAATTTTGATGATGTAGATACCACCTAGCACAGAGGAGAAGGAGGCAGCAAAGTTCGCACAAATGTGGAACCAAATAATCAGTAGTTTCAGGGAAGAAGATCTAATAAGTGACAGGTATATTTCCAGCATTGTTGTGCACTAAACTGTGTCTTCTTTCGGTAGCTAGTTATTGAAATGGTATGCACACTTGAATACAGGGAAATGGATCTGCTACTTCTTCCTTATTGGGCAGATCGAGAGCTAAATCTTATCCAATGGCCTCCTTTCTTACTTGCTAGCAAGGTTTTGTTTGTTTATATTTCCAGTTGGGGGCTAAGCATGCCTCGTAAGACAATTTTTCTTTATGAATTTTGCATTCACATGTAATACTGATATTATATATCTCTCAATTAGATCCCGATTGCGTTGGACATGGCCAAAGATAGTAATAGAAAAGATCGTGAGCTGAATAAGAGACTTGAGGCAGATCAGTATATGTTTTCTGCTGTTCGTGAGTGCTATGCCTCTTTTAAGAACATTATCATATACTTGGTTGATGGTCCCCGTGAGAAAGAGTAAGTAATTTTACTAGATGAAATATAGTCTGCCTTTTTCCTGTTTGCGATACAAAATTGTTTCCTTTTTTCTCTGCTTGGGAATTTTTTGTTCATATCATTCAATGTGGAAGGGAAGGATTTGTGTAGCTGACCCCAAATAGCGGGGACCAACGACTTATTGTTGTTGTATCATTCAATTTGCACAATTTCTTTCTCATTTTATTTTTCCATTTTATGACAATGACAGCGTAATCAACGGCATTTTTTCCAAGATTGATGATCATATAGCAAAGGGTGATGTCATAAAAAATTTGCAAATGGCTGCTCTCCCTACTCTATATAAACAATTTGTAAAATTGATCGAGTATTTGGTAGGTGGCAGGCTTGTAAGCTGTATATACAGCCATTTTAACCATTTTACTAGAGCACGATAAACTTACCAGTGCCTTTGTTTTCAGATGGCTAATAAAGCAGAAGAAAGAGGTGACGTTGTCATTCTTTTCCAAGACATGTTAGAAGTTGTGACAAAGGATATAATGGATGAAGAATTTCCTGGGTATGGAACTGGTTTTCTGTTTTTATGGCAGTATATGTACTGGGATTAGTAGGGTTGTGCCATTGATAGAATTTTCAGTCATTGTTTAGATTGTTGCTAATGGTGGTAATGATGACAAATACTTATTATAGTAAAATCATGCTATTACTATTTTTGAGGTTAATTGGATCACCTGGCAAACTTAATGGTGATCATTTGAATATTTCTTTTTCACCAGTCTTCTAGATTCTAGCCATGGAGGTTCATATGGGAGGCATGAAGGCATGGCAAGTACTGATCCAGAGTTTCAATTGTTTTTATCACCTGGAGCAATCAAGTTTCCCAGACCAGAATCAGATGCTTGGACAGAGAAGGTAAATCTTCCATAAAAATATTTTTTAATATATTTAACCTGTCTAAATTAGATTTTATTTTTCTTGGGTTGATTGCAGTTTAAAAGACTTTATATGTTGCTTTCCGTTACGGAATCTGCAATGGACGTGCCATCTAACCTTGAAGCCAGAAGGCGTATTTCTTTCTTCACTAACTCTCTCTTTATGAATATGCCTAATGCACCCAAAGTTCATGACATGCTCTCGTTCTCGTAAGTCTCGTATGGATGCTCCTCTAAATACCTTTTTTTTCTTCTATATGATCCAATCCAATTTGCAAAGCAAGTGCCTTCCATTTAATTTTTGTTGGTTATTTGTCTTTTGCTGCTGGTCACTGCTGATTTTATTCCTATTCTTCCTGGTTCTAGTTAAAATGAAGTGGTATTTGTGGTGTCGATTAAAAGTCCTACTAGAAATTTGTGTATGGGAGATCAGTTTTCCATAACTGGTTAGGGTATTACTCCTGAAATGTCATATTCATGTAAGCCAGGTCTGGGTGATATGTTTGGTTTGTGTTTAACAAAAGGTATGTGTGAATTTGACATCACAGCGTGAAATTTGTGGCATGGAGACAAATTGTATATCATCTATATCCTGAGAGCTTGGATGACCATTAGTTTCTAATTAGCCACAATAAGTGGCCACTTAATGACAGTTAATACTAAGCGGGTGCCTCAGAACACTGACTGCCCATTTCACCGGTTCATGATCTAAACACCTTTTATTTTTCTTCTTTTATATTTGCAAGAAGATATTCTCTTTAATTAAGAAGAGATCACAGACCATTTGAATATGGCCTATAAATATAATGTGGTGCCATAGAATCATGGACCAAAGACATTGGACCATTTAATGAAATTTTTGACAGTCCTGATTGTAAATGATGTTTTAACCTGTGAAATTATTTTATTTGGGGATGTATTTGTTGGAAATTATTGATCTAATCAAATTAGGGTTAGGAAAAATCGTTCTAATCAAATTAGGACTATTGACACGACCCCTTGCATGTATCCCGCAAGTCCACGGGTTTGTCGAAGTAATAAATTTACCTTGGTGAGCGGGTAGTCGAATCCACAGGGAATACGGACTTAAGACACAAGATTTCACTATTTAGCTTTGCGGTGTACGAAAAGTGATAATAGAATCGATGAGTGAATATGGAAGCAAATATAATAAAAGGTAAGAAATTAAATAGAGAGATGGAAGGTAAGAAAGTGTAAGTAGAAGTGAATAGAGAAGGACTAGCAATGAATGAAATAGGGTACCCGGACAAGCTACCTCTAGGACCTATGCTTCTAGTGCAAGACTATGCTATTATACTTTCCTATTAATGTTAATTGAGTTGAGGATATCTTTAAATACACGGTCCCAAACCTAAGGTCAACCGCGACTAATCCCAACACTATGCCCCGGCATTAGGATTCACTACGGCTCTTGACTCTCGTGGACCTGTCAACTAAGCCCTAGAGGAGTATATCTACTTAAGCCTCACACTACGTGGGATTGCTTTAAGCTCTAGGGAATTCTAGTGATAAAACATGTTCCTATGTATAGTTCTAACTCTTTGGTCCAGGTGGAAGAACCATAATCTAGATTAAGCCTAGTGCTTAGGATTCACGTCAACCTTTCTTTCTGTTGCTAGTGCAACTAAGCCCCAGGGGAGTTCCTCTCCTAGCAATTCACTCTATCTCGACCGCTAAGAAATCAAGGAAAACGGAGGTAAGGAGAAATCACACCGGAGGGGAAAGGGGCCGCTTCTCTACCTCACGACTCACCCTCTCAACCCTTTTTAATTTTAAGTAGTCTAATCCTATAGGAGTTGTCACACCTCCAAAGGATAACCTAGATTGTTCTCAACCCTAGTGTCACGGCTAAAAGAAAACAATAGCAAAAGATAATTAAAATTGAAACTCGAATTTATTCATCAATAATGGAAAAAGCATAATAGCAATGTCATAGAAACATAATAATCTTAGGGTTTACAAGTCCGAATACCCACGAGGGGTTTAGCTTCTCATGGAGCTATACATGTTAATCAAAATAAAAAAGAAAGTACAAATTAAAGGTATTGATGAAAACCCCCTTGCGTATGGTATGACCGTGGTCTTGTGCAGCCACCGGACGTTGGTGACGATGCCGATGATGCGCTCCAAACCTCCACGAAGTCCTCTCCGAAACCTTAGCCGCATTCTGCAGAAGTTTGGGAGAAAGATAGGTCGAAAGATGTCTCAAAAGTCTCCAAATCGGGCCTTTATAATGTTGAGTCGCGGCTTTAAAATTGGACTTATCGGGCTTCACACGGCCATGTGGAATTTCCACACGCCTGTGTGAAGTTTCTGGGTTGCTGGAAAATTAATTCACACGCCCCGTGTGAACTCTCAGCTGATTTTCGGCAGAAAGCGAACAATAGTTTACTACAGTTTTGCTACAGTAACAACTACAGTGCTGCTGCAGTAACTCGCCGAAATGCCCCCGAATTCGTTGTTCTTGATCGAGGCCATTGATTTGGGCACACAATCAATGGTAGATCGTGCTGATTGCTTCAAGTCTGTTTCTTGGTGAAGTTCTCTTAAGCTACACGAGTTAGGCTTGTTGTGAATGTGACTGCCTTTGTGCCCCTCCAAAGGAGGTTGGCACACAATCACAAGTCTAGGCTCGTGCCTTGTTCCTTGCTTGGTCCGAAAACTTCCCAACAACGGCGAACATGATCTAACTTCGTTCTTCTTCTCCAAATTAGCTCCACAAACCTACAATGCATAAGAATACACAAATGCACACAATTTAGTGATAAATTCTGATAAAAGATATGTTCATTGTAAGATAATAACGTTTTGCGTTACTATAACACAAGCACTTATCAACTATCAAATCTAATTAATTGATGTTTCAAGAATCGATCACATGAACACATGAATATATGTGAAAGATCAGGGTTACCTCACAGAGATTTCACAAGCGCAAAATCCACGCAATGTTCTCGAACTTTTCACCCTTGATCCGAAACTTTTGCTCCAAGCAACTAATGTGAATATTAGGGTTTTTGCCGTAGCCGACAATCATAAATTAAATTGATTGAAAAACCCTAATCTCATATCACATATTTATAGGAAATATATATTCGGATAAAGTTAGAACATGTAGCGTGGACCCATTTTGGATCACTACATCTTTAGCAAATTAGTCCATACTAATTTTAATAATTACAATCATGTCCAACAAATTCCAATTTAATCCAAAGATTAGATATATTCATATGTGAGACCCCAATGTAATATTTTACATATTAGTCCCTCTATCAATAAATATTCTATATAAGTGGTATGATTAGACCACCAATGGCACTGTCAATCTCCACTTATATGTGTGTTTCTTTACACTGTTGGACATAAAACAATTTTAAAATATGTATAATAATATATATTTTATATATAATAAAATACTTTCAAAAACTAACCGGCCGGATTTTTGTCCAACACATAAGAAACACAATCTAGAATATTCTCTCCTAAAATAGGAGTGATAGATCTCATCTTGGATGACTACAAACCTTCATGTATTTATTATATAACCCAACGTGTCCGTATATAGCTTGCAATTAGTATCACCGGTTGACAATATCAAAGTAATATAATTTATACATAAGATTTAATAACATCCTCAGATAATAAGGACTTTCTGTAACAAAATAACTCTTTTGTTCTATGACAGTATTTGGTCTAAGAGTTTTGTATGGTCCAGTTCAATATTTGTCATCTACAAATATCCACAATGTTACTAAAGAGTCTCCACTCTAGTGGCTGAGACATACCACTCTATCACATATAGTAGTACAACATGTGGCAACCAATAATGAATACAAAATCATATTTTATCTCATAGGCTGCGAACTATTTTGGGTTGCAAGGAACATAGATAACCATGTCTCACTTTCATGATCTCTATCATTAATTTGGAATCTATATAATGCAAGCCCATAATAATATATCATCAAACATGAATAATGCAATACCCATAATTATGCATGCAATGAAATAAAACTATTTTATTATTAAACAATAACTAAAATTGGCATTGTAGGGCATACTAGTTTTTCAGTATTTATGTTTGTTACTCCTTTTACTATACCTTATTGTGCCTCTACTGCAGTGTTCTGACACCCTACCGCAACGAGGAGGTTCTGTTCTCACTACATGACCTTGAAGAGCAAAATGAAGATGGAGTCTCCATCCTTTATTATTTGCAGAAGATATATCCAGGTTATTCCTTTGGCGCCGTCATTGCTTGAAATCTTGGTCTTTAGTCTATTTGCTATAAATGCTGGAAGGCATTAGCTGGAGATTTAGTGTGGAATTCTATATCGTTTGTTTTGTTGAAATGTAGATGAATGGAAACATTTCGTTGAACGTACCCATTGTAAATATGATCAAGAACATCAGATGAGTGAAGAACAGGTGGAAGAGCTTCGTCTGTGGGCATCATACAGAGGCCAGACTTTGACCCGGACTGGTATATGCACAATCATGAGTTTTGACTTGGAGTGTCTACTATTCTTCATATATTATATCAGCTCACAATCTTTCCAATGCTTGGCAGAATATTATTATTGATGCAGTCGAACTTTTAATTATGTGGTTGTTTCTTACATCTGAATTTTTTTTGGGTAAAAATGTTTGACGAATTTGAGTTGCCAGTTAGAGGGATGATGTACTACCGGAAAGCTTTGGAACTTCAATCTTTTCTTGACATAGCCTCAGATGAAGGTATCAATTATATTCCTTTTTCAGAATTGAATGCTTGATGATAACTACACATGATCGTTTTATTATTTTTTTAATCATTTTTCTTTTTGGGCTTAACTTGCAACTTTCTTGCAGATCTCATGCGTGGTTACAAAGCTGTTGAATTATCATCCAATGAACAATCATTAACAGGAAAATCTCTGTGGGCACAGTGCCAAGCAGTTGCTGATATGAAATTCACATATGTTGTGTCTTGTCAGCAATATGGAATCCAAAAACGATCTGGCGATCCTCGTGCACATGATATTTTGAGGCTCATGGCAACGTATGTAGCAAGTATTTTAACATATTAATAAGGATATATGAAATTAGTTAGGTAAACAAAAACCACTGCCATAAAGCCTAATTTGTTAAGTTCAATCCAAAATTATTAGATGGGATTGATCCAGACTAAAAGCTTAGGTAGATAAGAATAGATCTCGATTTGTATATCTCAAGCTTTACTAAATTAGCAGGCTATTAGGGTTATTTTGTGAAACAAAGCCCTGCATGGGTTTGGTCTGAATCCCAAGCATCTTCCATTTCTCTTGCGCAAACATCGGAAGACTCATACCTAGAACTCTGTGATCATCTTGTCGGCAGGTATCCATCGCTACGAGTAGCTTATATTGATGAAGTGGAAGAAACCCATGGTGGAAAAATGGAAAAGGTTTATTACTCTGCATTGGTGAAAGCTGCTGGAGCTAGGCCTGAAAATCCAGCTGAGCCAACCCCAAATCTTGATCAGGTTACATCTCTTCACCTTTCATTGCCACGGTTTGACCACTGTGATTTTGCTGAGTAATATTTGTACTTTGTTTTGATTATGGGTTGATTATATTTATACACCTTAAAAAACAAGACAATTTGATGAGGAATATCTCATGAAGGGAAGATGAAAATGAATGGAGTAGGTCCAATCTGGCCTTTTGTACTTGATTATGCAGCAAACAGTAAAATTAGTATTAGCAGGCAAGTCGACTTGAAGATCAACAGTATTGTGGTCTTAGGTAAAGTGATGAAACATTTTTGAATTTATTGGATGGGAGTGAAGCATGTAGGCATACTGTAGTTGAAGAATATTATTCTTTTTCCAAGGTTTTAGCGTGCAGATAGCACAAAGATCAAATGCGTCAGCATATTCTCTTAACCTGAATGACATAGCACAAAGGTCAAATGCATCAGCATGCTGTAATAACAAGCTTTTCACCTGAATGACATAGCACGAAGGTCAAATGCATCAGCATATTCTCTTAACCGGCCATGTTAATTGGATGTATCTGTACTTTGTATGCAGCAAAGCCCAGTTGAATGCTCAAAGCGCCAAACTTGCAGATAGCATGAAATTCACAATAATCTCAGTTTGGCAGATGTTTGTATTATCTTGTCAGAGATATTTCTTTAGTTTCTATGTATAAAATTCCATTGCTCTCACAATCTCTTAGCGACTTAGGATATATATATGAATAACATCTGGAGAGGGAAGTGGAATGAAGGAAACACTAATAAAATATCAAAGTAGCTAATAAGATAATTGTAATGATCACAGTAATATGAAATCAAACTAAAATTTGTGCAAGATTAACTGAAGTAAGATAAACACACACCGCCAATTTTGTCAATTGGACCTATTTTTGATTTATGATCAAGGTTCAAGATCTTTTTAGGCATCATGTTTTAGGGTTCGAAAATTCTAGATGTTACCATGAGGAGACTCCCCACATCCTTTCTCATTCATGCGGTCTTCTCTATTGGCTCATGTTCTCTTCTTTCTTATTTCTTCATACACTAGTTGGCATTAGTGTTGAGCATCCTGTGTGAAGATGGACCTTTAATTGAGAAATCTTGTCAAGGTTCATAACTCATTTGCATTTTGTATTTTGCACCTAGTCGTTCATATTATTTCCATTGACCGTTTGATGCTTGAAGCCTTACAATATCTCACTTTTCATGGAGTTATGTATATATTAATGTACTTCTCTTCAGGTTATTTACCGTATAAAGCTTCCTGGCCCTGCTATATTGGGTGAAGGGAAACCAGAAAATCAGAATCATGCCATTATTTTTACACGTGGTGAAGGTTTACAAACTATAGATATGAACCAGGTAATGGTGGCCCACTTAATTTTCTAGTGAAGGATTAGCTGAGCTTAACTCATGACGTTTCCTTTGCAGGATAACTATATGGAGGAGGCCCTGAAAATGAGGAATTTACTGGAAGAGTTTTTGCGAAAACATGATGGTGTGAGACATCCTTCAATTCTTGGTGTTCGAGAGCATATTTTCACTGGAAGGTAGGTTTCTCAGTTATAGTGGAAATTGAATACCAAATTTTGGGGATGTTGGTGTGTGCCATTGCTCAAAAGAAGGAGCTCAATGTCTTCGTGTTATCTGCAGTGTTTCATCTCTTGCATGGTTTATGTCGAATCAGGAGACAAGCTTTGTGACTATTGGACAACGTCTGCTTGCGAACCCATTAAGGTCTGTATCCTCTACAGCATTGGATGGTATATTATTTAAAGGAATGCTTACTATAAGTGCATTGTACAGATTCTTATGTTATTGATAATGCATCTGTGCTTCCCTATGCTTATTCAAATTCTGTGGCAGACGCTTAATGGAGGCTGGATCCAAATTATCTACCTGACAGAATTGTCGAAATTATAGTTATATAAATTTTTTAGAAAATAAAAAAATGCATTCTCAGCTTCTATGAAAAATTGTAATGCCAATTATAGTGGGTTTCTTACTTGAAATTCAAATTTCCTGGAGATGAGAACTCTAGGTAGATTTAGCTGCCCAAAATGGCATGTTGGATAATTTTAAATTATCACAACTCTGGCCTTCATTGCAGTCATATGTGAAAGGGCTTTATTTTCAGCATGCTTGCATTTTGTATGCTATTTGAAAATGTTGATATTCGTTATAGGACCATTTTTCTGTGTTCTTGCAAATCTCTTTATCATTTCACCCAACAAGTTATTGCTTGCTCACCCTTATTTGTATTTTAAGTGACCAAAACTAGAAGGTCATGAATAAGCAATAAAATGGTTTGGAGATTAAGCTGAGGATATAATATGATATATGTTCGTTTTACTGTGATTATTTATTTCGATGTTGTTGGACAGTAAGGATACCTTCAATTTGTTCTTTACTACTAGTGGGTTAACTTACCAAAAAATTCTTAAAATTTTATTCATTCACTATCTTGTATTGCAACAATGATCTTCTTGTTTGGCAGGGTTCGATTTCATTATGGTCATCCGGATGTGTTTGATAGGCTATTCCACATCACCAGGGGTGGTGTGAGTAAAGCATCAAAGATTATTAATTTGAGCAAGGATATATTTGCTGGTATGTTCCCAGTTGAATTACTTCCTCTTTGCTAGCACCTCGGATGGATGTCTTACTAGGACTTCAAATTTTAATGCTATAATTCTGGGTTATCATATGGTAGGTTTCAATTCCACGCTTCGTGAAGGAAGTGTCACTCATCATGAATACATGCAAGTTGGCAAGGGAAGAGATGTGGGTCTAAACCAGATCTCTTTATTTGAGGCAAAGATGGCAAATGGGAATGGTGAGCAAACATTGAGCCGTGATATATTCAGACTTGGCCACCGCTTTGATTTCTTCAGAATGTTGTCATGTTATTTTACCACTGTTGGTTTCTACTTCAGTACTTTGGTATGAATTCTATACCCCCTTATAGTTCCTTTGGAATCTTTCATTGGAAAGACCACCTTTTATTTTCCACCCCCTTTTTCTATTCTGTTTTCTGAGAAGGAGAATGCACTATTTGCTTATAAAAATTGTGAGCCTAATTCTGCAAAACCAAGCACCCAATTTTAGTGCATCTTCAATAGGAGACTTGTGCCGCCCCCACTGTGGCACACCGTTATTGTTGTTTAGAACTATGTTGCGATGTTTACAAGTTGAACTTATGTTTTCAATTTGGCAGATGGCTGTTCTCACTGTTTATGTATTTCTGTATGGGCGTCTATATCTTGTTCTTAGTGGACTTGAAGAGGGCCTAGCAACTGGTAGAAGATTCAGTCATAATCAGTCTCTCCAGGTGGCACTTGCTTCACAAGCTTTTGTGCAATTGGGGTTTCTGATAGTCCTACCTATGATGATGGAAATTGGACTGGAAAAGGGATTCTTCAAAGCAGTTGGTGAATTTCTGTTGATGCAATTGCAATTAGCTTCTGTGTTCTTTACCTTTTCTCTGGGAACAAAGGCACACTATTATGGAAGGACCTTGCTCCATGGAGGTGTTGAATATAGAAGTGCAGGTCGTGGATTTGTGGTGTTCCATGCTAAGTTTGCTGACAACTACAGATTGTACTCTCGAAGCCATTTTGTGAAGGCTATTGAATTGTTGATTTTGCTTGTCCTTTACGAAATATTTGGTCAATCATATAGATCATCAGTTGGGTATATCTTCATCACTATTTCTATGTGGTTTTTGGTGGGTTCATGGCTTTTTGCTCCCTTCCTATTTAATCCTTCGGGGTTTGAGTGGCAAAAGATTGTTGATGACTGGAATGATTGGAACAAGTGGATCAGCAACCGTGGGGGCATTGGTGTGTCTGCTGAGAAAAGTTGGGAATCATGGTGGGATAAGCAGCAAGAACATCTTAAGTATTCAGGGAAGCGGGGAATCATTGCTGAGATAGTGTTGGGACTACGCTTCTTCATCTACCAATATGGCCTTGTATACCACTTGAATATAACAAGAAAAACCAGAAGCCTTTTGGTAATCTCCTTTAGTTCTTTTTTCTCCTATGCATTTGTCTTTGCGTATGCCATTACTACTTTGCCATGAAACTTTCTTATGCTATAAATTGTTTCAGGTCTATGGGATTTCCTGGCTTGTGATTGTGGCTGTACTACTTGTTATGAAGGTAAGTAGCTTATCCTGACTTCAAAAAATTTGAGTCCCTAAAGTCTGTAAAATTTATAATGTTTGTTTAGAATTATAAATCAGCTTATTTCTTTCTTACTGGTGTACTATAGCTGTGGAAGGTGATGTATGATGCCGTGTGGTTTGTTCATTTGCTCTCTTGGTTATTCAGTTAATGCTTATGCTTTATTATTTACCAATGAACCCTTGTTTACAGTCGCTTTTTTAATCCTTTCTGTTTTATTTTACTTGAGAACACACCTATTTTTAAATTCCATTATGCTATTCTAATTTGGGACAAATGATCTTGAGAAAGTCAACAATGGCATATGTTTGGCCCATGAACATTAGCCTCTTGTCCAGCACTACAATGGAACTGAAATTACCTGGATACAATGCTGAACTCTGATTGTTTTGTAGATGAACTACATATAATACATGTCATGACATGTCATGTGTTTGTTACCTTGCCATGTTGGTTACCTGGTACATCTTGGTTTCCAAATTGAGTTTGTTTTCTTTTATTTTTGTTTGTGAAATTACCCTTTAAATCCAGAACCTTTGTCTTGGTTCTGTACTGGCCTCTAAACTTTATGTTCGAGCCCCCTCATTGGGTGGTTGCCTATCAATGAAGTTGAGTGCCACAAGGCGTCCTTGGCACTTCAGCCGCAAGGGGTAAAATAGCATCGAAGAGAAATTTAAACCATTATAGTCTGCAATGTTTTGCTCATGCAGCTGTTGTTGTCTGAACTTGTTTCTTCCACCAGGCTAGGCCTTTCATTCTCAAAATTGCCCTCATAAGCCTGCCTGTTTATTCAAAAGAAAGAAGGTTCTAAAATACACAGTTCCCTTGCATTTGGTGCTGCATTACACTCCATATTAGTGGTAGGCCAACTTAGGCCTTGCTTGGGAGGGGGTTTTTTCTGGGGGTTTTGTAAATTAGGGTTATGGACCAACCCATGTTTGGATCCAAGGTAAAATGATGAGTAAGGTATTTGAGGGTTAAATAGAGGGTTGAAAAACCTCCTTTGAACCCTCCTTTTTAAGGATTTGGAGGGTTGAATATTTTTTAAGACAAAAATATCCTTACTGAATTTAGATAATTAAATCCATGGACTATAAAAAAGTTTAGATTTTGATGTTGAATTTGAATAGTTTTTTTACAAAAAAATAATAAAATATTATAAATGGTCAAATAAGAACATTTAATTTACAAAAATACTATTATATGTATAAAATTATCATAAAATACAATTTATAGCTTTAAACCTTCTTTTACTTTACGTTAACCTACTCTACCTTACTTTACAAAACCCTCCTTCACCTAATCTAAGCAAAGCTTAAAGCTTTTCTCTAAGCAAAGGTTTACATTGTAACAAATTTGCAAATGTAAGAGTTCAATCAATGCAAATTAAATTTTATGCAGTAGTGCAAAACTAACACATTTTGAAGATTCAAAAGGGTGTTGTTTCCATGGGAACTAGGGTTTTTTTCTTGAAGCGGGATAGTGCTAATGTAAAATCTTTCGTCTTTATTCATGTGTCACTTGACTGTGATACCTAAGCTTACTGGTTTCTGTATTTGTTTCTTTTGTCAATTGTTCATCAGACGGTCTCTGTCGGGAGGCGGAGGTTTAGTGCCAATTTTCAGCTTGTTTTCCGCCTGATCAAGTTTCTCATCTTTGTTACATTTGTCTCCATTCTGATCACTTTGATAGCGCTCCCTCATATGACTGCACAAGACATTGTTGTATGTTTACTTGCTTTTATGCCTACTGGATGGGGTTTGCTTCTGGTCAGTGAACTATTCTGAGAAAAACACTTGTCATTCCTCCTTTGTTGTGTTTTGTTTCTGCACATTTC
This sequence comes from Dioscorea alata, assembly GCA_020875875.1. NCBI lineage: Eukaryota > Viridiplantae > Streptophyta > Magnoliopsida > Dioscoreales > Dioscoreaceae > Dioscorea > Dioscorea alata. The sequence continues at coordinate 20,440,403 of CM037024.1, forward strand.
CTTAGCTAATGTCTAAAATTTTATTTGCTCTTCAGATTGCACAAGCTTGTAGGCCTGTGATGCGCAAGTTTGGTTTGTGGGGATCCGTCCGGGCACTTGCCCGAGGGTATGAGATCATGATGGGCCTGCTGTTGTTCACACCAATTGCCTTTTTCGCTTGGTTCCCCTTTGTTTCTGAATTCCAAACAAGAATGCTATTCAATCAGGCCTTCAGCAGGGGTTTACAAATTTCTCGTATTCTTGGTGGGCAAAAGAAGGATCGTTCATCACGCAACAGCAAGGATTGAGATCGATCTCTGGATGTTGTATTTTCTTGTGGAAGGTTTATTTTTATTGTTGTTAGCCTGTTTCTCTTTTGTATTGCTAATGTACAGTGATATTGTAATGATATTTATGTAGGAAAATATTTTTTAGTGAATGAATTGAGAGACCATCAACAAGGAGTATACCTACGATATTCATGTTGTATGAAAATATTTATGCCCATGGATTTTGCAGGTGATATGATGACTTAGATGATTTTTATCAGGTTTTGAAGCCATTTTTGTTGGGAAACTGGGTTATTCTCCTTGGTTGGTGCCACTCTATTTGCACTGTTATGTTGTCATAGGTACACGTGGGCTAATGACTAATGAGAGGTTGACTGTTCTTACATGCCCTTGAACTAAATTAGGATGCATTCTTGTGTATCTGTGGTAAAAACAGTTGAGACAATGGATAGATTTTAATAATATATACTAATTTGTAAAAGAAACTCAGTGGGCAAATAATAGATTTTTGCAAAAATATAACTATATAAATCAATTTGTAAAATATAATGAGCTTAAACAACAAATTTTCAAAAAAATATTTCTTCGCCAGTTACACACCCTACAACTAAGTTAGGATGTATGCGTGTGCATGTGTGGTTTTACCAAGCGTTAAAATTATATTAGACAATTGATTTCTCACTTGCATGAGCGAAGGTGAAAAAAATGAAAGGGCAACGCACCATTAATGGTATTAAATCGGAGGATCATTTATTTTTGTTTTTTGTTTTTTTTTTTTTTTTGTCGAGATGAATTACTAAGCTACTAAGAAAAGCAATGACATGCACAAACCTCGATGGAGCAAGTGGAAACAGAGCCCGTGCATACAAAGGCGCTGGGACTACTCACACACGACCATTACTCACTCCCAGAAATGTGCTCTCACCCATGATTCAAATTCTTATCACTTGTAAAGGATGTTAATAAAGGATGTTAATGGAGACCCGATTACCAATAGACCACTTGATCGTTGGTGATGGTGAGGACCATCCATTTGAGATATAACCCAATCCCACTACTTCATACCAAGAGTCTGTATGCTAATGGAAATCTATGCTATATATGACTTTATGCTTATAATTAATAAGATGGACTAGAAAGTTTACGCACAACAAAACAATGGAAATAAAAATACATGGTTGGTGTTAAAGTATTCGTTAATAAAGGGGATTAATTGTGCCTCATCAATGTTGTTTTGGATTTCGCTTTGAATCAGGGTGCAACTCTGATCTTGGTCTTGCAACTTCAACAAATATGACCCTGCCATCCAAAAACTAAACCCAAAAAAACAGAAGAAATGTATTAATTAAAAATCATGTCTAACGATTTCTCTCTCTTTCATAATAAAGTTACACAAATGGTCCAAACATTGGTGGTATGAAATTTAAAAGTCCAAATGAAATGACAAAATAATATTCATCACAGTTATCATAAAAAAGTATTCATCATAATAGATCCCCACATTTTAGTTCTAGTTCTAAAGCATAGCAATTCACAATGCTTTGTCTGTAAGACCCTAAGTAACTGCACATTTGAAATGATGAGATGTTCACCCACCCTTTGCACATAAACAAGCATATGACCATTTCTAATTAAGTATTATCAAATGTAATATGAGAAGAAGATTCCTTAATATTAACACACATAAAATTGTACTTAATCAGCGAACAGTTTTTGTGAATATACCTTACCGTGCATCCCATCGATGGCCTTCTTGGATTCTTCCTCAGTTGCATAACGAAGAAAAGCAAACCCTCGTGGTCTATTTGCTATTCTATCCATAACAAGGTTGACTGCATAAGACCACACAATCATTCATTTTATGAGAGAAAAATCTTCTATATTTCATTTAAACACTCCAATGATAACTTTCAAAAAGTAGAAGTGCGGGAAGGAAACTCAAATAAAAACCAAAGTGGATATATTCACTAAAAAGGCTAGAATACAACATATAGAGAATTAAGAACAAAAGAGGTCAATAAGTAAATGTATAACACTAAACAAGTTAAGATATGTCTCATGGCAAGAACAAGCTTATAATAATGAGGAAGTGATAACTGAATACTCCCGGTCAACAGGACTGACCATGTTTTCAAATGGAAGAAATAGACATAGTCTCAAGGTAAGAGCTAAAGACGGCGAGTCAACGGTGTCCTAGGAGGACGATTCCTCGCTCATAAAAAGGTTTGCTACTATAGGAAACATGTCTCAATATAAAACTCTCAGTGGTTAGGCTTGATTCCTCATCAGAGTACACAACTAAACATTGGCAACTAAACATTGGCTTCTCAGTCAGGTAGAGTGCAATTCATGAGCAATAAACAAGCTACCTCCTCAAGTATCTAATTTTAGGTAAGCATTTCTCCAAAAGAAGGCATAACATTAGTTCCTCAGTTACAGCTGCAAAAAATATAGAAAAAGAAATGTATCTCACCTTCCACAAGCTGACCATAAGGTTGGAAAGCATTTCTTAAACTGTCCTCTGTAGTGCGAAATGAAAGACCTGAAAACAACACAAATAATAGTTCGTTTTGGTTTATATACCTCCAATAATCTCTTGTGCACCATTTAATGGCCATGAAGAAGTAAATTAGATAAATTAATGACAAACAGGAAGAAAATTAATAAAGAAAACACCGCTATGCAGAGAAAGTTAAATTTTTTGCTTCATAAGAACATGGTAACCTGTGATTTCTACTGAAGTTGTAAGCAAGAGCAACAGATGCAACTCATGTTAACATTTACAATTCTATTCCAAATTATTAATTGCATATGCATTGATTGAGAAAGAATGCAAGTCTCTATAAAAGGCACAAAATTTTTCACCTTTTTTCTTTTTTCATAAGACTCAAATTCCAATCAAAATGGCTACAAATTCTACCTTCTTTATATATGATTAGCATTCAAAACAAAAATGAGACAAAAACAAAGCAAATTTAAGGAAACTATTTACAAATCGAGCGATTATGTGTGATACCGCTTACGAAGAGCCTGGTGCGGGGAGTGGTGGAGATCTTGGGAGTGGAAGGGAGGCAAGCCACCGTGGTAACGCCGATGGATCTCCTCCGAGAATGCAAGGAGAGAAAGGAAAACCTAGATGGCGATAAAGGGGAGAAAGGAGAAGGGAGAGGAGACCGCGCTGAAGCTCGTCTTCGAAGGGATTGATGATGAAACGAGAGAAGTCGCCATGGCCGAGCTTGCCGCCATTGAAACCAAGAGAGGAAACCAGAAAGGATAGAAGGATGCATCACTGTTTTGAGGATGAATGTGAGTGGTAATTTCAACCAAGCCCCTGAAATTATATTAAATTGGGAATTAAATACCTGAAGGTGTTTTTCACAAATTGTGAATGCTATATTTCATTTGGAGATTAATTTTAGGAATCACAAATGGGTCCATTTTGATTTAAACATTTTTGTTATAGTCAGGACAGAAATGAATGTTTTTCAAATAGTTCAAGGATCAAATGATTTTTTTTTTTAAATATTTTGGGACCAATTGTCAACTTTCACCATAATAAAAGCAAAGTTGATTTGCTTTCCACACCTATACTGTTCATGATTTTTTATTTTTTATTTTTAATAAATTGGCTACAAGTATTTTTAATTTTTTTTTGAATTGTGCTTAAAAGATTTTGAACTCGAGACCTTTTAAATACAAGTAAAGTAGAAAACAACTAGGCTATGCTATGCAAAGATACAAAATTTCAATCACATTGGATAGCGCTATAATGAAACATAAAATCTTAATTCAAATTTAACTCTACAATTATAAAAAAAAGTAAAATAACATTAATGAAACACAAGTATTTTTAAAATTTTTTGCATTGTGCTCAAAAGATTTCGAACTCGAGACCTCTTAAACAAGTAAAGTAGAAAACAACTAGGCTATGCAAAGATACAAAATTTCAATCACATTGGATAGCACTCTAATGAAACATAAGATCTTAGTTCAAATTCAACTCTGTAATTATAAGAAAAAGGTAAAACAACATTAAGATCCACAAACCAAACACTTCATTAATAATATGCTAGTTTGATCACCAAACTCTGCTAATCAAGGCACTCTGAATCAGTAACAACAGTTGCAGAAAGCTTGTATGTTAATTTCCGAATTAAAAAAAAAAAAAAAACTCTCATGAAGGCAACTATTTCATAATGCATCACCATCATCAAAATTTCAAAATGTTAAATAGTACAGAGTTTATGAAATCGTCAACACCATAATAATTAGGACGCTAAGTCTGTAAGATTATAGAAGATGAAAAATATACAAGACTTTTCTGCAAATTTCAGCAAGTATCCAAGTCTTGATTTTAGTGTCAGTTTGACTATCAAGGAAGCTAAGAAATTTGCATCACCACTCACAAATAAAATCATTTTCAAGTATATTGAGAACTAGAGGGAAAAGTTTGGCATGAACAGATGAATAGAGTGGATGAAGTAAATCATTGATAAATATGGCAATCAAAACTCACTGTTTTCAAAATCATTGAGATCAGAGTAAAGCATCATTAAGGGTTAGCCACTTTATACATGTTAGTACATGAATGTCAGTTAAAACTGATGTCTCAGGGTTAATTCAGCAAAGAATCAAAGATGCAATTCATTCTATTATTTCTGGTTCTCACCTAAAAATCACTCAATCACGTGATAATCTTTATGGTTTCTCAAGCCTTCTGCACATAATTCTTTGAATATCATGTCTCCGTTGTTTACCATGAAACAATTCCTCACAAAGTTCCACAGAATCGAGCTAGAGCATCCTCAAAATCACCTGCTATTGATTAAAAACTGTTGATCAGCAAGATCAGATAATGTATCACACAACTGCTTCAACCAATCAAGCTGAAAAGGGATCAGTGTGCACCAACAGATCAGAGCATTGAATGTCTTCATGATTCTGAGAGAACATTCATTCATGGACACACTCAAGGTTTTCACCCTCCACATGAGGCTGCAATTTCAATTGCTTTGCAATCTCCTCTAATACCTCATAAATGTTTGCAATTTCCGGTTGGCTTTCATCACCAACCGAAAATTTGTGAACAACAGTGTTTAGATCTATTAATGTACATTCCGGCAACTTTTTCAGTTGTCTTACCTTCATAAGCTGCATCAACTCTCTATACTTGTCCCACTGTGATGCCGCAACATATAAATTTGCCAGAGGTACATACCTCCTATAATTATCCGGTTCCAAATCAATCAGCTTTTTGCCCAAATACTCCCCTACACTGATATCACCATGAATTCTTGCAAGTGAAATAACTGCACCCCAAACAGAAGACAAATTGTCCAAAGGCATCCCTTGAATTATCCTCATTGCCTCTAAAGGCTTACCAATTCGAACATAGAGATCAACTAAGCACCAGTGATGAGCAAAGCTTGGCTTAATGCCAAACCTCGAGCTCATCATTTCAAAATATCGAGCACCCTCCTCAACCAATCCTGAATGAGCACAAGCAACCAAAACACCGATGAATGTAACATCATCCGGCTTCATTCCATTCAACAGCATTTGCTCGAAAACATCAAGTGCCACTTTACCTCTACCTTGGCTTCCAAGTCCCGCAATGAAAGTATTCCAACATATCAAGTCCTTCTTCTCCATTCTATCAAACAAAGCCGATGCGGCGTCCAACAAACCACAATTACAGTACAAATCAATCAAAGTAGAAGTAACATGTGTTGGCAAATGTGACCATCTTCTCAACAGATAACCATGAACAGACTTCCCGAACAATGCATACTTGTAATGAGCATACAACATCAACAGAGTCACAACAGTGGTATCATCAGGCTCAACGGAGTGAATTCTCATCTTGGAATAGAAATCCATACCTCTACGAAACATCCGATTTCGCACAAAGCCATTGAACAAGCAGGACCAAGTGACCACACTCCGATCCGGCATCGACCAAAACAGCTTCTCAGCCTCGTCCAAGTCACGGTTTTTAACGTAGCCATCAATCAAAGAGTTATAAGAGACTGGGTCTCTGTCTGGCATTTCGTCGAACAACTGCCGAGCGAGGTCGAGGGCGTCAGAGGACGCGTAGAAATGGATAAAAGAGTTCGAGATGGGGATGTAGGAGAGGAAGCCGAGCTTGAGAGCGAGGAGAGTGGAGGGACTCACCGAGGGGGAAAGCAGCGGAGAGCTTGGCGGCGGTGATGATGCGGGGGAAGGTGCAGGGGCTAGGGCGGATCCCGATGGGATGGGAGTGGTGGCAAAAGAAGGAGAGGACGGAGAAGGGGGCGGAAAGGCGTACGAGGGATTTGATGAAGATGTTGGAGGCGAGGGCGTCGGCGCGGGGGAAGGAGGAGTGGAGGAGGACGGCGTAGGAGAGGGAGAGACGGATGGAGAGGCGGAGGAGGGGGCGGGAGAGGGAGAGGAAGGGGAGGGCACCAGAGGTGATGGTGAGGGCGTGGGCGCGCTGGAGATCGGAGAGGGTGGCGAAGGGGGAGTTGAGGAGGGGGAGGAGGGATGGGATTGGGTTTGAGGCTTCGGGGACAAAGAGGGTGGGGATCCGGCGAGGCATGGGGATGTGCGGCGGAGACCGCTGCCGGCGCCGGAGGCGGAGGTGGCGGGTTCACTGGAGGGACGACAATGGCGAGCTGAGGATCGTCGGAGAGAATGGCGGCATGGCAACTTGAGTCAGAGAGCAGAGACAGCGTATCAGGGCTACATTTGTAATTTACATTTAAATTATTGGAGATTTATATATATATATATATATATATATATATAAATATTTATTTATTTTTTAATTAGTTATGTTACATTTATATATAATTGATATATGTCTTTTTTTTCTTGTTTAAAAGGTACTTATTTATTTAATATCTCTATGAATCGTGTCATGTTCATTCACATACAACCGATAAAAAGTTAGCTTAAAGTTTTATAAAACAATAATAAACTTTTTTTTTTCTTTTTCTTGTTTGGTAGGATAGAGAAAAAGAGTAATTTTTAATTATGGCGCTATATTAACAAATAGAAATGTTTTAGAGGCGTTCTATGAGTGTATAAACAAATAATTTATACATATACAAGAATATATATATATATATATATATAAACATTATATACATATGAATAAACATATAGAAGGCTTTATGAAAATGTTATGACAAGATTATAGCTTTTAATTTTGCTCTGAATGCCATATAATCATCTAGACTTGTTTGCAAAAGGCAACACCTGTTCGCCAAAAACCTCATTTAAAAGAACTGCCTTCCCAGCAGAGAAAACTTACAATATATATAGAGAGCATTGTGGTAAACCATTCAGAAGAACTAAGAATAAGTTTTTGACAACCACTAAGAGAAGTTCATCCAAGACGGCAATGCTAATTTTACAGGAAGAGCATTTATGATATGATGCATAATTTAGCAGAGGAAATGATAACTTACATGTGTGAAGAAAGGCCTAATAACTTAAACCAGGGATTGCAATAGACCAGGATGATGAGGAATTACCATAAATTATCTCTTGTAAACTTCTTCGATATGACGCATAGTTTAGCAGAGGAAATGATAACTTACATGTGTGAAGAAAGATCTATTAACTTAAACCAGGGCTTGCAATAGGCAAGGATGATGACAAGGAATTACCATAAATTATCTCTTGTAGACACTTCTTTGTGATGCTAAATACACATCAAAGTTTAGGAGCTGTGTTTCTTCCTCATCTTCATCTTCCACCTCTCATACTCTTCGCAACTTAACATGAATGAACTTGCATTTTGATGCCCACCACCTCCATATTTCTGCATATTGCATGTGGACATGAGTACAATGGGTAATTTAAACACAATCTTACTAAATAAGCAAGTTAAAGAAATTACAACCTCAGAAATAATAGTCGTGTCCTCTGAGCCCAAACTTCTGAGGCTTATTTTCAGCAGCTGATTATTTTTCAGTTCAGGAACTCTGTATACAACAGCACCAATGGCCCTAGTGATATAAATTTAGAAAGTGAACGGTCAAAGCCATGTTCATGCATTTGGGGGACAACATGCAAGAAGGTGAGTAAATATTGCTTAACATCAGCATCCCATCTATTGACTCCAATTGACAGAACAGAAATCCATGAAAAGTGAGCCTCCATAAAATATTTTTGTAAGTCCAATGAAAGATATGATAGATAAAAAATGAAAAGAATTTTTGAAAGAATATTAGAGTTGAAGGCTAATAATGCTCACAATCAATTGATGTTGTTCATTTTCTCTAGGACTAAAGCAATTTTTGATCCATATGCTTCAGATAATATCCAATCCCGTCTCTGTATTTAAAAGATGTTCAGTACAGTCCATGTATTTTCTATTTTTGTTCATTTAATTCCTTAACACTGATATAGCAGGATGGGCATATCATAAGAATGCCATATCACCAAGTTAAAACAAAAAAAAAAACATAAAAATAATTCTAAAAAAATGCCACATGGTTCATCAAGTAGAATGTGGATCATCATCAAGTCAAGAAGAAAAATAATAATAAAATTATTATTATTTCCACATGGACCTAAGTCATCAATTCAGAAAAATAAGAAAAAGGCTTAGATTCTTGTTTTGATCCACTTGGCTGTTGATATCAATTGCGCATTGAAAGAGAATAAGCGTGTAGGTAACACAATAAAATTGCTAAAATTACAGTAAAATTAAGTTAGAAATGAACCTCAGGCTTAGATTAAGACTTTTATCAGCTAGCTGATTTCCAAGTTCACTCCTCAGGTTGGAAATAGAATCGGCATCAACTGCCTAACAAGCAAAGATCATAAAAGAAGTTGCATCCAGGTTAATGAGGATAAGGGTCTAGCTATCTTGTGCATGTGGGCTTCTTGATGACATTTAACATATATGCAGATGTGTGAATCATCAAGAGAACATAGATCAAAACCAGTGCAAGTTGAAGATAATAAAAGCTGATTAAACATGATAAAATTGAAGATAATGAGAACCAACACAATTCACATACCCAAATCACTAAATAAATAAATAAATAAAAATAATTTATTTAAGCATAGAACTCAAAAAAAAGAACTATTTGCATAAAGATATAAGCATGGAAAATCATCAAAGTATGCTTTTAAGTTTAACAGAACAGTATTTCCAATTTCTTCAAAATCGAATTGCAACAAAGACATATAGTACATTTTAAAAAATTACAAGAAAAGTTACACCTTTTAGATTCTTACATTCTATCTAGAACCAGAGGATGTCAAATCAACTTTCAGCGCCATTTCAGAGTGATTAATTGCTATTTTGCATAAGAAAATAAATGTAAAAGTAACAGTAGATCACAAAGAACATGCGAATAGCTCCACATAAGGATGAAAGGAATTTATCCGTACCAGACAATGCCCAAACTCTCCACAGGCCAGGGCAATTTCATATGACTGCGCAAGAACTTCATCAATTAATCTCTGCTTTTTTGACAAGGACTCTTGGCCACGAGAAATAGTAAGCTCCGGATCTAATTCTAACAACTGTTCAATATCCTAAATGTTTTAGAACTTTGAAGGAAAGAAAACTTTTGAACAATATTGAAAACATTGTAACTTCCTACAGCACACTACATAGCTACCATATTCATGCATCTCCTTTTAACTGGGATAAAGGCTGAGAACAATTTTAAATAAGCCAAACTCATCAATAAATTGATAGATTGATAAATTGCCATCTTACGAATGTAGAAGAATTCAAGATCAAATTTCAAGTTGTGAATGGGATCTCATAACATAAAAGCATGTTTATAATTGTTTATCCTCACTTATTAGCAGAGATCATGTAATTTTTCTATAGCACAGCCATAATCTGCATTATAGCATGGCACTATGTAGTGCAAAGTACAGATAATATATTTGAACCTATGAAATCACATCTACAAATGATGCCCAGAGTTAAAAGTATATTGGTACTAGGAGGCTGAGTTTCAATGGAGGAACATCTAGATTTATATGTGCTGTAAGTTGCAAGGGGAAAGGGAATAGGAGAATTGATATCATTCTTAAAGTCTAAGCAAAATTCTATACTATGTTGCTCACTGCTACAATGACAAATCATCAGTCTCACAGTATTCTTCTGCATCAAGATTTTCAGGGAAATGAATCTTCAGGTCCAAAAAGGTACAAACTCTCTCTCAAAAATCCATCTTCTTTAATTATATTAGTATACTTAACCAATCAGCATCAGGAATTTTGTTTAAATCTAAAAACAATGCTTAAATAGTAGGAAGAAAATAATAAAACATGCATCTCCTGCAAAGAGTCCATAAGGATTTGAAGGAGCACGAAGTCCCTATGTACTTATAACCCTTAAACACATATTGAAGGGAAAAAAAACACTTTTTTTCTGGTTTCTCAAAAAATAACTGCTGTAAATTTATCTAAGTTGTCTCCTGGCTTATGGCCTTCTATCTATGTCCTCATAATCATCATGTAATCAACCTTCTTAAATACAAATATGAAGTGATAGAAATGCAATACACACAAACTTTTGTATACCAGAATTCATAAACAACACCTTTTAAGTGTTCACTAAATTGGATGTCTCCCGTATGCATACTTCTGACAAGTACACCAGAGACACATAGAAACAAAGGTTCAAAGCAATGCTGATGGAAAAAAAAAAGTACATTGGCATCCAACCCAACAATTTATGAACAAAAAGAACCACATCTAGAATAGAGGTTTCTAACCTGATTGAATAAAGCTGGATTCCAATTGACATTGTATTCTATGTTCAAATCTTTTAAGCCACTGCTGAAAGCTTTGCTATGCGGAAGCTTCCATCTCCACAAATCTCCATCTTCGATAAATTTAAAAAGACGATTAACCTTTTCAAACTTCCCATTGGGAACAAGGTCAAACTCACATGAAGCATCAAGATCTCCAGTTTTTAATCCATGAGCATTTTCACAAATCTTCTCCCTAAAGAAGTCAAACGCAATGGTGGCTCCACTCCGGTCCATGTCTATGATCTTAGTCACATTCTTATTCAGTGATGCATTTCCATGGAGAGCCTCTAGAGCAGTTTTGTGATGATCTAAAACCGTCACACTAATAAATGGGAAAATTAACAAAGCAAATGCCAAACATACACAACAATTTGCAAAGAAAAAGAAAAAAAAATAACCTGGAGAAAGCTATAGCTAGGGAAACCTTGAAGTGCACACAAGCATCCAGAAAAAAATCAACTTTAAAGCATACAAATACAATGACGCATTAAACTACATATTTGCATGCAAAATGTGCTAGAATTATATATATATATATATATCAAAAAATGGACGGAAATTGAGCTGCAAACCTATCTACTTTGGAGGATAGTTCAGCGACAAAACCAGGGGGCCCCACAAAATCAAGCAGATAGACATCACCAATATCATCCAAAGGAAGACTATCAACTCTGCAAGTAAACAAACAAAACAAAAGGAAGTTAAAATTTGGGTTCTGATTTACAGTATGATCAAATTCTCACTAAACAAAACAAATGTCGGAAAAAAATTTGAAAATTTCTGGTTCACGTTGCAAGCAGAGTCAAATTAACAGCAAGAACTACTGAATGCGCAACTAGGCGAGGGCAATCGCAGCTGCAAAGTACATCCTTCCCGGATCCACCCATCAATCAAACGAAACAGAAGATGAAGGAGAGACATGGACCTGATAGGATCGTAAACGGTGTTGGGGAAGTAGAGGACGGGGAGCGACGTGGAGGAGAAGTAGAGATGAGCAGCGAGGGCGGCGAAGGCTCCATCTGGGCAAGGGTAGTGGTAGAGGACGGCGGATTTCTTCACAGTGTTCATGGCCAAGGGGCGGCGCAGAGAGGCGAAGAAGGCGGTGGGATTTCCAAGCAAGAAACGCGAGGTTGCGATCATGGAAATCAATAAGAACCCTCTTTTCGATTTCCAGTGGGAAATTTCATAAAGATCAAGGGGCGTATCAGCAAACATACAAAATCTTTGAAAGTTCAATCTTAGACAACCATCTTTTCTTATTTATCCGAAATACCACTGAATCAAAACCGTCCATGTTGATTCCAACGGCCATTAGCTTAGTACAGTTTGACGATTGCATGGGCTTTTCCGAGAATTCAAATTTAACCCGCGTATGATAGCAAAATATTATTAAAATCCACTAAAATAAGCGCCGCACCCGCTACCGTTGCTCCATTGCTATCGCACGATGTCTCCTCCTTCCCCACCGACTCCAACGAGCCCCACTCTTTGCTTAGCTTCTCAAACCCGCGAACCCTCCTTCGCTCCTCCCCGCTCTCCAGTCCTCACCGCCATGCTCCGATCTCCGGCTCCGTTTTGAGAGGCGATGATGGTCGGCGCCCTGGCGGCGTTCTTCGTCCTCTTCGTCCCCATGGGCCTCGCTGGTTGGCATCTCTCCCGTAACAAGGTTCTATTCTTCAGCGGCGCGCTCTTCATCTCCCTTGCCATTGCCGTCCACCTCACGCCCTACTTCCCCTCCATCTCCCGCCTTCTTGTTCCTCTCCCTTCATCCTCTCCCCCTGTCCTCTCCCCCATCTCCTGTCTATCCTCCATCCACGACGTCTTCTGGTCGTCCCAGGATCCGCCATCCTGGTCTTGGTCCCGATCTAACCCCGCCCTCTCATGTGGCTTCCAGAAACTCACACGCTCCGACGCCTCCGATCTCCTCAACGGTTCATGGATCCTCGTCGCCGGTGATTCCCAGGCCCGCCTCCTCGCTCTCTCCGTCCTCTCCCTCATCCTCGACCCCACCGCCATGGACGCAGTCCGCGCCGACCTCTTCAAGCGCCATAGTGATTACCACATCTCCGTCCCTGAGAACGGTGCAGATCTCGATTTCGTCTGGGCGCCATATGAATTGAATCTCACTGAAACCCTAAGGAGGATCGAGGTGAACGAGAGGTATCCTGATGTTGTTGTAATGGGTGACGGACTCTGGCACATGCTGCATTTCACTAGTGCGTTGGATTACGGTGTGGCGTTGAGGGATGTTAGGAGGTCGGCAACGGGGACTGGGAGGTCCCGACACATGTTCTGGCTGGGGATGCCGACGCTGGTGAGTGCGAAGCTCAATACAGAGGAAAAGAGGATGAGGATGAACATGAGTATATGGGAAGCTTACGAGCAGGAGGTAAACAGCAGTGGGCTGTTGAGGCAGTTCGGCGGGCCATTTCTTTTGCTAGATGTCGGGCTTTTGAGTAGAGGATGCGGAAGCCGGTGCACAGTGGACGGAATGCACTATGATGAGGTGGTTTATGAAGCGGCACTTCATATAATGCTCAATGCTTTGCTGATTGAGTCTCACCAGAGGATTTGAATATGGTGATGGTTCAGGATTGGACCGGATCTCTGTTGCTCCGGTACTTGTTGGATGTAGAAGAGGTGAGCAGTCTAATTCTTGCATTCTCATTTGTAGGGAATGCTGAAATTTTACCTTCTGTGGATTTAATTGTGCTAATAGTAATTTCATTTTCGCATCACAACATAATTGCTTGGATCATTGTATCTTGTATGTCTTTTGGTAATAATTATTTGTAAGTGAAATTGAGCATGGATTTGGCTCCATGCCTCATTGAAGATCCAACATGTTGAAAAATTTAGAACAGACCAATGGTATAAATGTTGGTATAGTTCTTACATGTTGTAATTTCACATTTCCTTCATACTTGGACAACTATCAAGAATTTAATCCAAGGGTTACATTGAAGAAGAATATGTGCTACATGGGTTTACTCACTTCTTATTGTGATGATAGCTAGGGAAATAATATACATTTGTTTTATAAAGACTTGTTAATTTTAAGATATAATCTATATCTTTTTAAAGTACATTGTATATATTGGTTACCCATCTCAAAAGTTATAAAGCTTGTTACCTTGTTAAAATTATTGCTAATCAGCCTATTGTAAGCTGTATAATGTGTAATTACTTGGTGTAATCTTGTATGGCATATGGAGGATTTTTATTAAAATAACTTTGATTATTGTTCATTAGAGCAACTTGGTTTCATGACCTTAAATTATCTTTAAAAGGTGAAGGTAGATTTGAGGTTATCATGCCTCACAACCAGTGTGAATTTTAATTTCACCCGCATCTGATCCCCAATTCTTGTTCAGCCCTGATGATCGTGTTGGGTGAATTGTGACCTCGTACGATTTATGTACTCTATATTGGTCATGTGTATGCTTTGAAGCTAATACCATTATTTTAGCAACTTTGGAGAATATTTTTGTTTGATAATGATTTTAGATTATCACCCCTCTCACTGTCAATAATAGATGATAATTCTTCAATGATGATATTAGCTTCGAAGCTTGCTTTATGGATGTTATCAGGAATTAATTGAATCTTCTAGGTTCCTGGTTGGGAAGTTGTTTTAGTTGTTAAAAGTTGTATATTTTCTCATATATGGAAAGGAGGCTCATTTAAGAAGAAAAAATATATATATTTGCATGAATACTGGCTAATGAGCTCTTATTCTACAAATAATGCTCTATTCTAGCTACTCAAGATACTACAGAAGATGCAACCCATGTTCCATTAGACCCATCATTTTATAATGTGGAATGCATACCATGCTGTCATATCTATTTGTTTTAGTCTTTCCATTTTGTTGCCATTCTTGTATGAGAAGATGAAACTTGATTAATAATCTAAATATCATGCAATCCATGTTTCAAAACTCCAATAGCATGGCTCTTTTCCTAATTTGTCATCCTCCATGAAGCACTGTGTAGCACCAGTGCTGATAAGAAGTTAAAGGACTAGTCTGTTATTTACTCTTTACTATGAAGATCCATGTGCCTTTGGGTCATCCATGGGCCCCTTCCTGTAAAAGGTGTTCTTTCTAGAAAAACTGACCTTAGTTTTGCATGCAAGTGCTGATTAAATCCAATCTATAAACTACTTGTTTTCCTATTTGATATTACAGGATTGCATTAAGCCTTATGAAAGGGGTGTACTTGTTACTCATCCATGATTTGTGAAGTACATTGATTAACGTCTTATTTAATTTTAGTGAGAGCCATGCTCTCGCCTTAGTATGTTGCAGTTCTTAGGTTTTCTAGATGTGCTATGTGTAAGTTTTTATTTTATTTTTATTTTTTTGTTTAGAATGAAAATTGATGGTTTCTACCTGCTAGTTAAAGATTGAGTGCTTAGGATGTGGCTAGTGCAACCTTTTGCCTAAAGAAAATCAAAAGAGTAACTTCAACTATTTTCAAATGCCAAAGCAAAAGAAGAAAGAAGAAGAAATTGGTAATATTTAACTTTGTTGAACCATGTCCCTTTTAAATCACATCTCTTAGACCTTGTTATTAATGTTTTTTCTAAGATTGTTTGTGGAGAGTCCTGTACAAACATGGCTCGAAAAAAGTCAAGTTTGGATTCATTAATTGTAGATATCAATGTGAATTGGCTTTGAAAATGGCCATCCATCTGTAGTGTATGTAATCTTTACGCACACCTTGTCGGTTAGACCCTTTCACTTATGGTCTGCTGAATGGCCCACATACTTTTATTTAGGACATTTTGGCCACAAGGTTAATATAGTAAAGGAATAAGATCAAGAAAGAGGGAATGGATAAAAAAGTGGTATGATAGGAATTTAAGCATTCTTGCTCATTGTTTGGTTAATCTCATTTTGGTTGCAATTATCTGTCATTTTTTTTGTGAATTGTAAAATGGCTGTAATCACTTAATTCTCCGGACATGAGAATAATTAATGCACCTCCAGGATTTGGGAGATTTTTTAGCTTATTCATGAGAATAAACATGACAACTTTTGGGAGAAAAATAATAGACAATCCTATTATCCCTCCTTGGGAACAGGCCTTTAATTCTAGAATTCATTCCCTTGCAAAAGATGGCCCTAATGATTAGAAACTTCCTCTGCACATTCAGTTAATTTAATTGCATTTCATTTGAAATTATGTGATTGTCTAGCAACTTAATGACACCTAAGCAGGCACATCTCTGTTGCTCTTTCTTGTCAGGATTTGCATCCTTTCTTGGATATTAGAACTGCATTATCTTTACAAGATGTTTCTATAGCAATGCTTCCAATGAATCATTTAGCTGATTCATCATGTAACACGTGGCCTAGGAGTATCTCATACCCTTGATAGGTTAGGCTGCATCTGATTTGCTGATTAGTATGGGCCAAAATAGGTTGCCCTATGTTTGTTTAGCCTTGTCTATGGCATGAAAGTTAGGACTTCCCTTTTAAGATTTTGCAATCTTTCCTGAGATGTGGCTGCTTCACAACAAGATTATGTTCATATAACTAGACCACATGCTACCAGAGAATCTTGAGAGCATTAAGCTGCTTTTGTTTTCAAGATATGGAGATGAGATCTGAACATCATTATAGGGTTTCACACAACAGTTCATATCCAGTCAGGCGACTTCAAAGATAAAAAGGGACGGTTTGGATGATTATAAACAATAATTTTGACCTTTCATGTGCAGAAGTAAAGGGTCTGGACTCTGGCATGCTACTTGATATGCTTTTGCAAAAGTTAGAGGTGTGAAAAGGGTATTTCTTTGGTTCATTGGTTTCTTTTACTTATTGTTTGATGCTGTTCCATGCTATCTGTGACCAATCTTATCTTTGCTTGTGAAATCCTGCTCCTGCTGCTTTAAGAAATAGAGGACTCTCAAGGTTCGGAAACCCATTCTGCATTTAGAGATCCTCTTTCGCTGGCAAAGAATGGGTTAAAGAATTCATTTGTAGCCGACTTTATCTTTATCGACAAAGTACGCTGCCGGGTCACTTCTTCGATGATCGATACTGCCACTATCAAAGGTAATAAGATGAGGTTTGAACTTTAAAGTCGGCTTTTAAAAAGAAGTTATCTTGCATTTAGTCATCGTATGTGTAATTTTTTCGCAGATGCTAGAGGAACCTAGCTATTTTGTGTTCTCACTGATGAAAAAAATATGATACATGATGATTGGAATTCCAGCAATAGTTTTCTTTTCTTTTTTGAACTGCTCTAGAGTATAAAATGGTTTGTCACCTTATCTGATGCCTTTTGTTTCTGGTGTTCAAATTAAACTGGTTGTCCATTTCAAAGGTTATTTTATTCGAAAATTTGAATGCAGGTATGAACTTGGACCATTCAATATGTTTTCGGTTGCTAGTGCTCAGGTGAAGTTAACAACCTAACATCTGCCCAAAGAGGAACCTTCAGAAAAACTTTCGATAGATCTTAACTTAATTAAGCAGATATATGAATATAAGAAAGATTTTTTGCACTATGTTTGCTCAGTTTTTTAATGCTGGCAAGTTTGATGATGTTTAGTTTTGTTCAAATCAGATGTTTGTTCAGTTTAGTTGTTTATTCAGCAGACATGTCAATATATGTTTTTTAAGCATAACCATACAGGCTACTTAGAAGGAAATGCATTGGAAATTTAGAGTGCTTTCTGGAAAATATTAAAAGGATGATTTTGTCAAAACTTTAAAAAAAAAAAGGAAAATAAGAAAGATGGGACGGGCGGTTAGGTTACTAAATGATGCTTTTTATTCTGATCATATAACTAATAACTTGACTAGATAGAATGAAGATTCCTCTTTATTTATTTAGGTTTTTTTCTCTATCATAGTTTGCTACAAGGAATTTTCTTGTTTTCAAGAGGAAAAGAAAAAGAAGATTTATGTTGAGAGTGGGATTTGAACCCACGCCCTTTCGGACCAGAACCTTAATCTGGCGCCTTAGACCAACTCGGCCATCTCAACAGATGGCTGGTATTTGGTACCTAGTTTTAAGATCTAATTCATAATTCTATTTTGGTTATCTATAGACAAATCATTAACTACACCTGTAACTCCAGTGTGCGCTACATGAAACTAATGCACGCTTCTAGCTTTTTCTAAACTTTAACCAGCCAGGAACATGTGGGATCACAAATTCACAGGTGATCAACCACTTGTCCATATGCTTTAAAGATGCTTCACCTTCACAGTTATAAAATTATTGTACCCACATGCAACAAATTGTAAGAACTCCTGTAATTTTGCTCTTTCAATTGAATCAAATAATGAATTATTACCTTTTCCAAACATGTATGGAAACAAATCTAAATCCTTCATAACTTTAAATACATACTACTACCACCTCAAAATTTCCTTATCATAGTATCCAATTCAATTGAACAAACCCATATAAACAAGCAATACAACACTGATACAAAAAAGATAAAAGAGTCATCAAAAGGGAAATTGCTTGCCGATGTAGGTCCGGCCAAAAATCCAGTCTTTGGGGGCGACGTTGTAGGTGGTGAGAGTGACACCGTCGCTGGTGGTGACTTCAAAAGAGAGAGCCTGACCTTTAAGATCGGCGTTGATGTGCCAGTTTTGGCCCCAGTTCCGTCCCATGGAAAGCCACCCGGTCATCGATCCCTTGATCTTCACCGCTGTTACATCACCGGCGCCTGCCACATTGCTGATAAGCACTGAGTAAAAGTATCCCTGCCCGTCGATGGTGAACCGCAAGCCCCCCTCTCTTACACACTTTACTCTGCAAAAGTAGGAGTTATCCATTAAAACTTCAATAGGTGTAGTAAAGACTTGACACAGTTTATCCGGAAAACTAACAAGAAATATTAGGAAAATTTTAGATTTTTATGCCAATGACGGTTAAAAATGCTCAGGTTTTCAGAGTTTTTGGCACAGACTACATTCAATTGTAATTGTAAATAACTCATACAAAAGAATATGATGAAGTGTTTGATTAAAGGTCTATGAACTGTTACCAAAAGAAAAAAAACCAAAGGAATCCAGTTAGGTGTGATGTCGCATTCTCGCTGGTGAGATACATTACTAAGGCATCTTCACATTGTCTTATATAGTTTTATAGATCCGGAGAACATCAGTTGTCTCCAAATCATAATTCCTATGATTTCCAAATGTCTGCTAAGGCTTAGACAAGCATGCATTCATTTTCCACCTACCACTCATGCATGCCAAGATTTCCATCACAAACAACTCTTAAACCAGATCTAAGACAAATAAACTATTTATGACAAATGACAACACCGAAATATCAAAATATCGAAAGAACAGCACGAGTTACTTTTACCAAATATTAATTTCTTTTGATCATTAATTTACCAAATATTTCAGTAACCTTGCAATGCTAGTGATTCAATGACAAAAGATTCACATTTCAAACCTGTAAGATCATGATACTTTTAGTCAAAAGAATGTTAACTTTGTCACTAAAACTAACTCAAACCATTATTTAATTCAATTCACACAATTTCTGTTCTAATTTGCAAAACTACTCAACCAAAATGCAACTTAACTAAGTATTTTATTTTACAGATCTAAGATACAAAAATAAATCAAAATATGATCTGGAATAATTACAACAAAATTAGAACCACATATTAACATTGTTATTGTCCCAAAGAAAAAATATATCAAAATATTAGTATAAATATGGTGATTAAGGAAACAATTAAATTTTAGAGCAATTGAGAACAAAATGTACCAAATTAAAAGGTTTAATTAATCCAAGAAACTAAAAATTTTATTTTTAAAAAATAAATAAATTGCAAATAAATCACCAAAAAAAAAGGAAGAAAAGATAAGAAAAAGGAAGAGTTCTAACCGGCGGTACTGGATGGGCATGACGCCGGCCTTCCAGATGGCGATCTTCTCAAAGGCGGCGATGGGCATCACGAAATGGTGGTTCGGAGGGTTGCAGAGCCCGCCGGCGTCGGAAGGGAGACCGTAGTTGGGCGCGCAGATGTTGGTGGCGGTGACGGCGATCGAAGTCCCAGCTATGCAAAACCTCAGCTCCTCCACGCACCGCACCTCGTAGCACCCTCCGCACGCCGCCCCCTTTTCAAACAATGCCTCGCTGAGCCCGACTGTCGCCATGCCATACCCAGCTCTGCTTAGATCCCCATACCCGCATGCACCTCCTGCCAGATCCATCCAACCTCGTTAGCAAAACAAGAGAATTAGGGTTTGAGAAGGTGATGGATTAGTGACTGACCGACGGAATCGCGTGGATCGGCGGCGGCGTAGTAGGAGGCACGTGCAGGGCGCCACTCGGTGAGCGCCGCCGACGAGTAGGAAGACGGCGGCCGGGTAGCTCCGGCGAGAGGGAGTAGGATGAGGATGAGGATGAGGAGTGGGAAAGGGAATTGGGGCATCGTAGTGCAGTGAAAATCGAGGGTTTGGGTGGCGGAGATCGCGAGCGAGAGAGGAAAGCGAGTGAGAGCGAAAGACGACAGTGTTCAATGGGGTCTCACTGTTTCTTTTTTTTTTTTCAAAATAAATAAATAAATTTTCATTTAATTTTGTAAATTTAAACATAAAAAAAATAACTAATTACTTAATAATAAGAAGAAGAATAATTTAATTAAATAATAATAATAATAATAATAATAATATGTATTAAAACAATACCAGATATTCACTTCTGAAAAAAAATTAAAAATATTCATTTTATACTAATTAAATCATGAGTTATGCAAGTGACAAAGGTTGAGTTTATTTAAGTTTTTTTTTTTTTTTTTTAACAGAATGGACAAACTACAATAGATTAGGGGTCTACCAATAACACCATGGAATTACTCACTTCAATATTTATCAGGTCAATTATATTAGCAATTACCCATTTTAACATTTATCCGAGCAATTATATTAGTAATTACTCACTTCAACATTTATCCGGTCAATTATATTAGCAATGCACCTATTAATTATATTTCATGTAATTTTACTGGAGGTGTAGAATTAAATTTTCATACGTGCTCTCGAGAAATGATTTTAGGTGTCTTCTTCCATATATCAGGGACTTTTGTATGTAGAGGTGTTTGACTAATTTAACCAAATGATTTCATTTTTACATTTTAAATATTAAAAAATATTTATTTGAAAAGTTTATTATTTTATAAAACTTGTAAGTATCTTATTCAGTTGCACAAGGGGAGAAAAACATTAATAATAATATAATCAACGTGAGAGGTGGTTTAGTCAATCAATTTTTTAAGTGGGTATGAACTCAAAATTATATCTTTCGATTTATTTATTAAACAAACCGAATTCATATAAACTATAAAAGGATAAGCTGAACTGAGTTGCCGACCAATTTTTATTTTTTACACCTCCAATTAAATCCATACCCAAAGCAACATAAGTCAAAAACCAACTTCAAAAACCAACTTTAATAAAAGTAAAACAATAAAAGCAAGTCCTTTAAGCCATAGCTTAGCAACATGTTTTTCCTTTTTCCTATTTTTGGAAAAAAAAATCATCTCTAGTTCTAGACGCCAAAGAATTATTTATCTCTTCTTGGGATCTCAAAGGCTATAGAACACAGGCCGGCAAGCTTTCGGTTAAATTGATTCCTTGGTATACATAATTATAAACATTAGTTAGTTAATTTGTATAATTAATTTATAGAAGGGAAAATAAAGAACTTTGTTTGCTGCTTTTGGAAGCCAACCTTCATCTATCTATCAATCTATTCATTTTGAAGGTGGTCACCTAAGTATTGATCCCAATACCATGAAATATTCTTACACTATTCATATCTCTTAATAGTTTAAGTTTTTTCTCATCTAACTTACCTTTCTTTTCTTGTACTACCTTTTCTTTTTTGGTTCTTAATTAGGAACCATGTGAATTGTTTCTCACTCCTATTCCTAGAACTCTCTCAAGCACAAGCTCCGTGCTTTTCAATTTATATTACTACCAAACTTTGTTTTTCTCTTTTCCTTTATTATTTCCCTGTCTCTCTTCTTCAATAAGAGAAGATTGTTGTGTTTACGTGTGTGATTTGTATTTTGTATTTTGTATTTTGAGCTTTTTTATTGAGTTTTTTAATTTAGAAATTATATGAATAAAATTTCTGTCTTTCTCATGCAAAAGATATTCAACTTGTAAATTTACAAGCTTATTTAGTAGCAAAATATCCAAAAAATAAACAAATATTGTTGAAAATAACCTCACATCAACATATAATGATTATATTAAGTATATTAAGATATTATTTGCTGTATTTATTCTATACTAGTCTTGTATTTGTGTTCATCTCATGCATTGGGTGATGGATTACAATTTACAATGTTGATTGCCATTAGACGTACAGTATCAAATTTTGCACTTGTGAATTTGAAACTCCAAATAAAAATTGTTGTAATATTTTAGTTTGCATGGGAGAAACTATATTAATTGTATTTTTAGTTTTCTTGTTTATATTTTGTTATCCTATTGGGTGACACATTTACTACAATGGATGGGTGAGATAAACGTGCCAATTAGGCTAACGCTAAAGTGAGCCAACTCCAAAAACTTTTTTTGGATTTAAATTGCAGGCTATAACTTTTTTGTATGAGGTTAAAATCACTAGTAATTAGAAATTGTGGGCTAGTCCAACGGTAATTATTCGTGGTTGTAATTCAGAGATCTCGAGTTCGAACCTTTCATATTACAATTCATGTTCAGGTCCCCCTTAGGAGTCTTGTGTAAAATTATCTCTCGTTCTCTCCTTCAAGGTTGCATAGCGGGGGTTATTTTTAGAAGGTCAGTTAAACCACTGTAATTGGTGCACCTCTTCGTTTTAACACATGGTTGTTTTCATTCTCGAAGATGGTCATATCCAAAGTTATTATTTTAATATTAAAACAGGAGATGCCAAAGCGCTCTGCCCATACATATAATTTATGATTTTTTTTATTATTTTATAAAAATGACATATAATAATAATAAATATTGATATTTATTTATTTAATGATAAATAACAAAATACAAGAGAAGTATTTGATGCATGGAAGCAGGGTTGAGGAGAAGGGAGAAGCATAAACTAGAAAAGGAGGAAAAGAACCCATCTTTGGATTGAGGAAAAAGGAAAAGAAACAGCGCAAGTTGTTGATCTAAAGATGCTGGGGTCCATCCCAAGTCATCCTGTTTTGCCACGTGGATTCCTTGGGCACGTGTCAAAAGCTGGCCCATCGAGATTGGCGTTGTTCTCAGACCCCCGTTTTCCTCGCCGAGTTTTCGCGTTGTCGGCCGATCTTTAACTGCTGGGACCCTCTCTAGGCTTCTTAATTAATCATATGTTAATAAATCATTACTGCTTAAAAGTTTTTTTTTTTATTTTTTTTTACAAAGTGGGCGAGTTATAAAGTCTGGGTGTATGCAGTGCTGGAAATGAACATCTAACTATGCACCCTCATCTGAAAATGCGGGACTATGGTGTTAAGTCTCAGCTCACGTTAGAGACCAAGTACCACTACTTTGTTATGGGAAAGATTTGAACTCGAATAATGAAAGTCTTCTATCTCGATTTTAAGCAAATGAGATCGTGCCGCTAAGCTATGTGCTCTTTGGCACCACTCAAAAGATTGTGAAAAATAAAAAATTAAATAAGTTTTCCTTTTTATCTTTCACTAATAACTGTAAAATGAATTTCTTTCTTTCATAAAAAATTGGAGTTTCTTTTATTAGTATTATAAAACATGGGAGGCTGAGTACCTTATAGTTTTGCAATGGTTATTAATTTTTAAATACAAAATTATAGACGATTGTTTCTTTCTTTTTACCTTTGCCATTTTTCTTCTTCGCATAATTTAAAAAAAAACTTGGGTAAACAACCTAAATGGTCCCGTATCTTTTAGTGTATTTCTATTTCGGTCATCCAGCTTTCAAAAGTTATGATTTCATCCGATACTTTTAATTATTGTAACAATTTGGACACTCAAACATACTCCGTTAACGGTGATCACATGTGGCATATACCAGCTTAGAGGAAAGGTATGCCACCTATTATCGCTATTAATGGTGTATGCTCAGATGACCAAATTATAATAAAAATTAAATGTAGGGGATGAAATCATAATTTTTTAAAATTAAATGACTGAAATGGAAACACATGAAAAGGTAAGGAACCATTTAGTTTGTTTACTAAAAAAAACTTATTAATAATAGTAGATTTCAATTAAATTAATATTTTTAAAACCCAAAAAATAAATTGGTTTAAAAAATTTAAACATTAGACATTTATTTTGATTTGGCTTTACTAGTTTGATATACAACCACCTTTATAATACAAGAGTGACAGTTTATTTTTCTTCCAAGTAGAAGGTCGAGAATTCATGGCTTATTTATTTTATTAATATATACTTGTAACTTCTAATTTGAATATATAAATTTTACAAGTTAATACTATCACTTTAATTTACTTCGAATTAATTTTTAAAATCATGACAAAAGAGAACACAAGACATACAATTCAATTATTGATACATTTATTTATTTGTTCATTTAAAAAAAAAATATATATTTCTAAGCTGACAGCTAACCGTTGCATCCGTTAAGTAACAGAAGCCGGTAGTTAACTACGCCGTAGACGGCGATGAATTGAAAAGATCGGCGATTGTTTTGTTCCTTTTTTGTCGTATAGTGTGAACATGACGTCATCCACACCCGCCAAAGCCGCCAAAATTCCGCACACACTACCTTTGGCGGGCTTTCGCGTCCGGGCTGACTGGACATCGGCCCATGGGCCCACTCTCTTCACTGTCCTCACCCAATAAAATCACGACACGTCACGTACCCCATTTGGACAAAAAGACAAGAACTGAAGTTTCGGATATTTCCAAGCCGGTGGTATAAAGACAAAAATCAAATAAAGACACATTAAAAAACAATAAAGATAAAAAAATATTAATAAAATAATAATAATAATAATAATAAAAGATAAAGAGAGCTTCTGAAGAACGTCTATGAGAATCTCCATTGAGAAACAACACATCAATCCCTCACTATAAAGCTTGAGGGTCTTATTGTTTGCCAACCTCCCCCTTCCTTTATCCTTCTCTTCTTCTCTTCTTCTCTTCATCTCTTTCTCAAGGTTCCTCTCTTTCTTTCTCTCTAATATATTTATTCTTGTTTTTTATTAAACTTGTTTTCTTATTAATTGAATATGGTGTTACAGGGTTGTGTGTCTGTGTGTATGTATATATAGCTCTGGTGATCACTGAGGCCTGAATTCCTTGTTTTTCATTTGGAAAAGAAAGGCCTTTTTCAATTCCAATTTAGTTTTTTTTTCCTCTCTTTCTATATATTTATATATATATAGATAGAAGATGGCACCAGTGAGTTTGCCTCCGGGTTTTCGATTTCATCCCACCGATGAGGAACTTGTTGCTTATTACTTGAAAAGGAAGATAAATGGAAGAAAGATTGAGTTGGAGATCATCCCTGAGGTTGATCTTTACAAATGTGAGCCTTGGGATTTACCAGGTATTTAAAATTTTTTAAATTTTTAAGCTTGTTTTAATTGTTTTAGTTTTAGTTTTGATTTCAAGATTATACCTTGTGTTGTACTTCATCCATTGCTTAAGATTCCTCAGTTTTGATTGAAGTGATGCCTACTCAAACTTGTTTTACTCTTCCCCATATCAATAATAATAATATAATGAATCATCATCTTCTTCCTCTTCTTCTTATTGTGTTGTTGTTGTTGTTCTTATTCTTGAAAATGAAGATATAAAAAAGAAACTTTTATTTATAGAGGAAGTACATGAAAGTGTTGATGAACATGTAAGTCATCCTATCATGTTGGAAAACATCACACTTTCATGAGGCCCTTTGAAGCTAGCAATGGGAAACTATGAACTTAAATAAAAAAAAGAAAAAAAAAGTTAAAGGTTTGTTCTAGGGTTTGTGTTCTTTTAATATGATAAGATTCTTAGAAATCCTTCCAAAGAACTTTACTGAATTCAAGTGCCTTCTTCTTTCACTTTTTTTGCCTGTAAACTATGTTGGCTTTTGATTTCTTTACAACAAAAATGGCTTGAGAGTGAAAGAACCCAATTTTCCAAAGAAGAGAACCAAGTCAAGAAAGAGATCACAAGAGCTCCACAGAATGTGCTGCTTTTTCATCTTGTGGGGCAAAATCTAGGGTTTTGTGGGGTATACATGGGTTCCTGTAATTATCCTTTTCTTAATATTTTTCAAAAGAAGTAGTAGTATTGCATTCTTGACAACAACTACTACTTTTTCACTACTTCATGCTAACTAATTACATTCTTTGCTATTTGACAGTGAAATCCTTAGTATTGCATTCTTAATGACAACTACTTCTTTAGTACTGCATGCTAATAACTAATTAACATTCTTTGCTATTTTATAGAGAAATCCTTCCTACCAAGTAAGGATTTGGAATGGTATTTCTTCAGTCCTAGAGACCGAAAATATCCAAACGGTTCGAGGACTAACCGTGCAACTCAAGCCGGTTACTGGAAGGCAACAGGGAAGGACCGAAAAGTTTGTTCTCAAAGGCGGGCAGTCGGAATGAAGAAGACCTTAGTGTACTACCGAGGCCGAGCACCTCATGGTTCTCGCACCGATTGGGTAATGCACGAATACCGTCTCGACGAAAAGGAATGCGAAACTTCCTCCGGTCTACAAGTAAATAATTATTCCTTAACTTCCTATCTATGCATTGTATAATTTCCAATTCATAATATTAATATTCTTGACTTCATAAAAGGATGCATATGCACTCTGCCGAATATTCAAGAAGAGTGCACCGGGTCCAAAGATCATAGAGCACTATGGTGCTCCTTACAATGGAGAACAACAACAGTACTCACAATGGATGGCAAGTGATCACTCACCTACTACTGTTGATCACTCCTCTGATGGAAGAGGAGATGAATTGGAGAGCTGTGGATATACTTTTCAACAAGAAACATCATCATCAGACCTCTTTCAATCCTCCTTTTTTGATGTTAATCCTCCATCTGAAACAAAATGGATGCAATATCTCTCTGAAGATGCACTCAACACCACCACTTCACCACCATTTTACAACTCTTCAAGCTTCTCTTTCCTTCCATCCAAGGTATGAATGTGTGTGTGTGTGTATAAGTATATGGTTTGATATAATTTTGTCATAAAGAACTTTTCTTCATGCAGGTTGATGTTGCATTAGAGTGTGCAAGGCTTCAACACAGACTATCTTTGCCACCATTGGAAGTGGAGGATTTCCCACAAGTTGATCTTGCAGAGTCGAAAGCTCTACATTGTGGATTGTTTAAACAAAGCAATAATAATGAAGTTGATATCCTGCAAGAGTTCTTATCAGTAGCTTCAGCTTCTCAGGAACTGATTAATAATAGCTCAAACTATCAAGAAATGTGGCCTGGATATAATAATACAAACTTCAATGAATTCACTTCTCTTGTTGATGATGTTGGTTCATCAAGGCAAGGAGAATACACTAAGTTGATAGAGATCAGTGAGTTGGAAGAGGAGTTCAAAGAAGAAAAGAAGGAAGTTGAGAACCTTAGAGGAGTCACAAGCATTCAAAGTTATCATCATTTAGAAG
Organism: Dioscorea alata; assembly: GCA_020875875.1. Taxonomy (NCBI): domain Eukaryota; kingdom Viridiplantae; phylum Streptophyta; class Magnoliopsida; order Dioscoreales; family Dioscoreaceae; genus Dioscorea; species Dioscorea alata. The sequence continues at coordinate 20,468,063 of CM037024.1, forward strand.
AAGATCAAAACAAAGGTATGCATTAAAAGCATGCCATGCATGTTATCTTCTTTGTTTCTATATTTCCATGTTTCAACATCATGTTTACTTGGAGTTAGATTGCAGGAGAAACAACTCATCAGAACAACTACAATGATGATGAAGGTGAGATTGAATACAAGCCTATATTCTCTCAAGCAGAACAAGATGATAATTACTGCAATGCCGAAACACCGAATTTCGATGTTTATGAAGACATAAAAGTGAGCCATGGATTGTTTGTTTCAAGTGGTAGCCATGCAAGAACATACTTTCATCATGTGGAGCCTTCCAAGCACATCAGTTTCCATCTGGTTAATCCAAATGCAGGTAAAGACAGTGTCATTGAGATTAATATTGGATCATCAATTGTGAAAAGCAGAGGAAGAGTATCAGTTTTCAGTAAATTCAAGGCATTCATGAAAGACAAGCTCATGAGACCATGCAGAGATTCATCATCACTGAGCAATGGAAAAGTGAATGCTATGCTTGGAATGGTTGCAGCTTTCTTGAGCATTGATATCACAAAGTTATCATGGAGAGTTCATCACCAAAGAGGAAAGATGTGAATATTTATATTGTTCTAATTGTGGGGATTAATTAACTTAGACTTGGTAATGAAGAATAATTTGATTTATTTATTAGCTAATGCCACTTGGGAAGGCATTTCCAATATTTTTAAACAGGAAATAGTCTTTCCATATTGATAAGATATATGGATCAACAATGATTTATTTCCTGCTTCAAAATCAAAATGTTATATCTATTAATTACCTTTATACTATTAATGTTAATAATAAATTCTACTACTTGTTTTAATATTTAAAGTTGTTTTCATCGTTTTAGCTGTGTTCTTAGTTGTGCTTAATCTTGCTATTAGCTACTTAATTACACTAAAAATTATCGGTTAAGAGAAGAGAATGTTTACTTTACAGTATAACTTTTAGCTTTAAGTATAAATACTGGATCTCTGCTTAGAGAATAAAATAAAATACCAACTCTCATGTTATATGAGTGGTTAAAAATTTAGATTTGCAACTGTGGTAATAGCTTAGCAGTTAAAACATTTGACTTTCATACGGGAGGTCAAAATTTTAACTCTCTTGATGTATTGTTGAAGTTTTAATAAGTAAATGCGTGCTTTGAGATGATTTGTCAAAATAGTTATAATAAAATAAATAAATAAATATAATTGATACCTAATTTAAATTTTGATTGAGAGAAACTAAGAGATAAATATATTTGAAGCCAAGATAAGCTTAATTTTCAACTTGTACTATTTTTTCAATATATGATATCATAATAAAGAGTAATGTTGTTTATTTATTTATTTATTTTTTATTAATAGACAACAAGCACCTCCTATTTAACACAGAGATGCACCAGTAATAGTAGTTTATAAAACCTTCTAGAAAAATTTTCCTACTTTGTAATCTTGGAGAAGTGAAACTATTGTTTCTCCCATAGGAGACCTACACTCATGCCTTGTCCTCCTTCTTGCACTCTTATGTCATAACATACGTGTATATATATATATATATATATATATATATATATATATATATATATATAACTTTTTTTCATCATCTGGAATCTTTATGTATGATTTTATACATTCCAATAAAACTCAATTTATAAAATTAGAATTAACTTGTGATTAATTATTTGATTCAACAGATAAATTTAAAATTTTAGGTAGGTTTAAACTTATTATTGGGTGGGTTGGGACGGGCTCCAACGGAATAACAAGAAATCTCTCAACAAAATTCAGATAATTAAATATATATAATCGCTATTTAGTATTTTTAAAATAATTCATTAATAACAGTCTTCAATAATTACTAAAAATGATATAATTATAATCACAATAAAATTAATTTAATTCATATTAATCAAGTCAAAACACACACATGCCCATTTTATTTTCTATTTTTATATTTCAATATTAAATTCAAATTTTCAAATCGAGGTTATTCCTAGTCCCAACCAAAACGGTGTGAACTCCCAATTCTGGATTAGCCACCTACCTACTTACATGCCCAATCACCACCAAACACATAAACAAATAGAGACAATCACTATATTGGTTTTTTTTTAAATAAATAAATAAATATGTATAAATTACAGTTTTATTAAAACAAAAACAAAAAAATAGGAGATAAATCCTCTCATCATATACGAGAAATAAAATAAAATACAACAAAAAATAAAACGATAAATAATAATTTGGCTAAAAAAAAACACCGTCACTGAATTGGTTAATCAGAGCATTTCAACCTTCACATATTTTTTTTCAGTAATAAAAATAATAAAATAATAAAAAAAACATGTTGCCATTCCAAGCATTAAGAAAGCAAGCACAAATGCATGTATGTTACAAAATAGAAAACTCCAGCACCATTATATCCTCCATACAAAAGCCAAAAGCAAAGGACACATACAACTATCTCCTTCCCTAATGCAGCCATGCCAACTCACATGACTCCTTCCCACTTGACACACTATCTACAGTAAACACCAAGAAGTCCAAGACAAAGTGCAGTCAGTGCTTGCCATTCAACTCACATACAAAAGCAGTCACGGGTACTGACATGAACACCAACTTATTTAAGCATCTTCTTCACTGTAGCTCTGAGTTCAGAGCTTTTTCATATACTCTCAGCCATGGCAGCTTCATCCTCTTTGTTCTTGTTCTTGTTCTTTTTCTTTTTTCAGTTTGTTATTAATGTTAATGGAGCAGCTAAGGTGGTTCCTAGTGGACCTATCTCCAAGGTTGAGGATGCTGTGTATTTTCAGATGTATTATGGACAGAGCTTCAAGGTTATCAAGAATAGCATTGATGGGAAGAGCTACCTTCTTATGCAGGTGTTCTTTTAAGTGGAGTGCTGCATGTGTTTGTTAGTATCTTGTGTTTGTTTTTGGTGATTGATTTGTGTTTTGTTTGTCATGGGATTGAAAAAGAATACTTCTAGGATGGCTTTAAAGACTAAGTACTGCACAGGAAGAATCAAATCCTTTGTCATTCCTCTCTCTAACTACTCTGTTGATACTACTACTGTGCCAGGTATTATTGATTTGGAGTCATGAGATTTCTATTTGTGCTTTTGTTTCATGCTAGTTCAAATGACATTCTATTGTCTGCATAATCCATATAAGAAAATGCTCACAAATTTGGGATGCTTTTTTACTTACAAATGTTACTTTTGGAATTTTTTACAGTGTCATTCTTTGAGGTGAGGATTGCTTCTGCCTAAGAATTTGTATTTCTCTTCACAGTTGGTGACTAAATCTGCTAACTTTCTCTTCTTTCTACCCTTTCATCAAGCATTATGCACTTCTCTATTTTTCATAGTAATGAGTTTACTGTAATTCAAATAATAGAGATAGGAGAAGATGTACTATTAAGAACCAATTACATCATAATATATGCTGCAAGCCTGCAAGTGTTAATCTCACTTGTCAACATTTAAGAGATGAATGAAGAGAAATAGGCAATGCACACTAGTGCTAGATAATGAGTAAATATTACTGTAGGTCACATAATTATACCCAGTTCTCATTTTGGATACTAAATTTTAATTGTATCAAAATGATCATCTCATTTAATTCGGTTTCAAAAAGATGTTATCTAAAGGAATTCACTAAGATTATGCTGACGTGGACGCCGGTAAACCAACGTGGTCACCGAATTTTCACATCACTCGCCCCAATGGCCTTACCAAGTGGATTAAAATGCCACTAGGATCCATGTCATACCATAGGGGCGAGTGATATGATGGCATTTTAATCCACGTGGTAAGCCCATTGTGGCGAATGATGTGAAAATCCGGCGACCACGTTGGCTTACCGGTGTCCATGTCAGCATAATATCACCTGATTCTTTTGGGTAATATTTTTTGAAACCAAATTGAATGAGGTGATCATTTTGATACAAATCAAAATTTGATATCCAAAATGAGAATTGGGTATAATTAGGTGACTACAGTAATATTTATAATAGTGTCAAATGTCATATTGGGATTCAAAACTTCATTGTTAAACATTCTATGCAGGATTGTTCCAAAAAGTTCAGTAAAAATCTGAATGATAGATACTGTGTAAATTATGTGCCTTCAAATTGTTGTTTAATTACTGTTTTTTACTCGATTGACTCAATATCAAGGATATTGCAGATGCTCGGTTTGGTAGGTTATCTAAAAGGCCTTACATCGGATATAGTGACTTCTGAATGTGTGTTGATGTCTTATGCAAATGGAGGCATACTACTGCTAAATACTACAGATACACAACAATTTACACAATTGACAGCGCACTTCATCGGCAATGTAGATGAAGAGCGGGCTTGCAATTTTGCGGCTTTCATGCCATTTGAAGAGACGACTCCTCTAAGGGTAACCTCATGACTATACATAGACACATGATCTTAATAGTAAAAATATATATTCATTAACTTCTATATTTTCAGAGAGCCGAGTGGATCAAATACTTAGGTTCTTTCACAAACTCAGAATCCAGAGCTAATACAGTCTATGATGCAGTTGAGTTTCTTGGTTGTACTAGCTGAGCCTTTTATTCCCTTAAATTGACCTTTTGTTTAAGTCTAAGTTAAACTCATGAATTTAGAAATTCTTCTTAATTTCTTATCATAGTAACACGATTGCAGATTAAAGGAAACTACTTGTGCTTGAGCAAAGTTGCAGCAAATCTCACAACTCGGTTCAAGCCAGTAGTTGCTTGGATTGATTACAACCAGGTTTGCATCTTTCACTGCCTCAACTCACAAGAAGAACAAAACCAGTAATTTTAACAATGATCAGCATCTGGTTTCGCAGGGAATTTGGTCATTTGCCAAGGAAACATACAAGTTGCAGGTTTGGGATTCGATAAAACTAACTTCACTATGGGATTGGATGAGCAATATATAGGGAAACATAAAGAAATGAGTCTAATTATGTATTTATCTGCCTGAAAACAGTACGTGGTGGATGCTGGAGGAGAAAACTTGGATGACTCCATCAGCAACAACAGCTACAATAATTCTATACCCGATGAAATTGACAACTTCCGCGCCATACTTTGCGTAAGTTATCAAATACCATAAATTAGAGCCTGATCTTATGCTCAAATTAAAATCCATAAAATTGTCATTCCTATGATCAGACAGTAGATGTAGCAATTGATCAAACGTACTCAGAGGATCCAGCTGAGTACACTCTATCCACATTCCTTGAAAACATCGGTGTGGAAGGTAGCTATTGTTTCGGCTTTGTTACAAATCAGAGTCTATGGAGATACGATAAAAGAGCAGGGAATTTTTCCTCACTAGGTGATACTATCTCTATAATTCTTATGCTGCCTTGGCTTTTAACCCTAATGGATCTTTGACCTATACTTTAAATTTCTAATCGATAGACTGGTTTGACGGAGCCGTTTCCCAACCTCAGCTCGTCTTAGCTGATCTGATTGAAGCTTTCTTTCCAACAGGGAACTACAACACCACTTACTTCAGAAACCTTGCCAAGGTATGTTATTCCTCTCAATCCATTAATTGCAAGACAATTCATACTTAACTATGTGGAACTATTGTCCGAGCTTTCAGGGCGAAGGGGTGATAACAGTAAGTCCGGATATGTGCCAAAGAAACACCTCCACACCAATGGAACCCACCATTGTACCTTGCCAGTGAAGAAGGATGAACAATCTTATTGTCTAACCTTTGATGCAACACTACCTTTGAACTAACCTAAGTACTTATACATAATGTTCAATCTCAGATTCAAACAATGTCATTGAATTATTTGGATCATGGTGTGTGATTGTGCTGATCTTTTGGTTCAAAACATGTAGCTAAATTGTTCTGATGAAAATCATGCATTTGCTTTATTTCATTTTCCTGATTTCCCATCATAAATCAAGCACACTCTACAAGCATTAGACGTAGATAGATGACCATTTAGTAAAAGAAAACAGCATGCCGGTGGCCAATGTACCATTGATTCGGTGGTTAGAGAAAGAAGTATAACAGCCAAACTATTATTAACCCTGTGTATTGTTTATAGAGCAATTTCGAAAGACAAGTATTTTTCATCTAAATTCATTCTCTGCTCAATGATCCATGCTATCGTGGTGTTAAAATTTTCAATTGATAAAGAATTAGAGATCTATCTGGCTAAGATTTATCAGAAATATATGGAAAAGTACTTGAACAGTAACAGTAAAAAGGGTTTAAGTTTCATTTATGTACATGAAGAACATCTAATTATAAAAAACGCAGAAAGGAGTAAGCATCTTGATTCAAACTCTGTATTTTATAAAAAAATGATTTCCTTTCAAGGGGGATAGAATTTACTTTCTTGGATAATAAAACATAAGCACCAGCCTCTTAATTTGAGTATCCAGGCGCATTTCTGTTCCATGACAAGTAGGATGGATCACCAAGAGTCCTGCAAAAATTTACCATATATATACACAATCATTCAGAAACAGGCATTTTACTCATCATTTACTAACATTCGAAGTTGTGGTGATTAAAATGTAAGTTCAACTGTATTAAAAATCAAAGTAAAACTATTTCAAGCTGTAGTGAAACATTATGACAATTAAATGTGGAAGCAAGGAAATAGGAGCAGTGAAGTGGTGCTGCTAACTGAGAACCTTACCTTGGTTTAAACAAATATAGAAGTATGAAGGCCAGAGCCAAGAACAAACATAAACCGCCAACAGTGAGATAAGCTACACCAAGAAAATCATTCTTTCCACCTATCCAAGATGTAGTTGAAAGAACCAACTTTTTCTTCCCTCCAAAACTGTATGTGTTATAGTTGTTCTCAATCACCACAGTTATTCTCTGATTTGGTTGTAGATCTTCTTCAATCCTTCCATAGAGCTTTCTGAAGGTTGACAAAGCCGCTGTTCGCATCCAGACAATAAGATCCTCTTGTTCACTCAACTGCACAAGTTGTTATGGCTCCAAATCATTTAAAAAAAAAACAAGAAAAGGTTGATTAAAGCCAAAAGGAAAGGAAGATAGATTAGAGTGGGATTACTGACAGGTATGCTAGCATTAAGCTTGCCACCTCCAATCAACTGTCCACTCTGGAAATTTTTTGGATAAACATCACTGCCAAACTTATGGTACTTATCACTGCCCCAAGCTATGTTCTTTTTGTTCACCACCAATGGCTCATTGTTCAGTGAAAAACTATATGTATCATTGAACAAACTCCACGCAATAAGGCCACAAGGAACAATCGGAGAACCATCAACAGAGGTGCTTTCAGGTGAGCAGGTACTTGTATCCTGTTCGTATTTCTTACTTCTCAGTTGTTTATCACTTCGGCTTTTCACGTACCTGAAAAAATACTTGTTACTATAGCCCTGTGTCCATAAAGATTAATATACACTAATTTGAATCACCAAGAAGAAAGAGATCATCCATAAGATTTATTCCAAAATAGGACCATCAATGGATTAGAAGGAATTAAACATAGAAGCCAAAAAATCAAAGGTTTGCAGGCAAGATATTTAGACACACACACACACGCAAGAAAAAAGAAAAAAAAAGGATTAGCTCAATATCTAAGGACAACAAATAAACAGCAGCATTAGATGCAATACAGCAGCAATATTGAGTACTGTGTTAATAAATAATATTGAAGGTGAAATCCATCATTTGACTAGATATTGGCTTCTGAACACCAAGCACATGAAAGTAACCTAGAAAATGTTCAAATTCTGGTTGAAAGAAGGTAAGCTTCTCTTAGAAAGTTCATTTTTTGCACAACTGTACTAAACATTTTCAACTACAACGGAGTATGTTAAGCATTTTTTATGTTTTGTAAGCAAACACAAATCAGTAAGTTTGCAAAAGCTCAAGAGAACAGTGAACTAACAAAATAGTAAGGTCTTAAAAGCACTCTGTCAGGAACAGAAAAGAGTCAGTCTCATCACATGTTATACATTAAATCTTTATCAAAAGACGTGACTCTAGAGTTATCCATTTGGTACAGATCTTGACGTTCAAAAAGTGGATAAGACCTTGTTAATTCTTTTGGCAAATGCCTGACACATAATGTACTAAAAGAAGCCATATATCAGTAATTGAGGCCGCATCATCAAGTGTTATATTATCTCTTTATTCTTATTCATCCTCAGTTGGGCTTCTTGTGAGGGCCGGTTTTTTTTTTTTTGGAAAAAGTGAGGCCGTTTGATTGACATACCGCCTGTTGTTGATGAGATTACTATAGTAATAAAATTGAAAATACTATATACTCAAAAATATTATAATAATTTATGATAATTATATTTTATTAAAAACTTATATTATTAGTAATATTTTGTTACCATATTAAGTTAATTAAAATAATTAATTTAATAATGTTTTAAATTTTTCTAAATACCACCGTAACTAAAATTAAAAAAAACATAAATTTAAAGTAAAATAATGTTTTAGATAAAATAATTAAATTATAATATAAAAATTAATTTTTGGCATATTTTTTTAAAATACCTTTGTATCTAAAATTTCAAGTAATATCTTTGTATCTAAAATTTCAAGCAAACTGAAAGTTGAAATAAAATAATTTTCACATTAAAATTTTAGAATATTTTCAAAATATTCTTTTATTTTTTGAAATTTTGAAGAATGAGTGAGAAAAGTATTAAATTAAAAAGATAAGAGCAAATTTGAATTGAAAAAAAAAATCATGTTTGATTACCACCAATTTGGCAATTTGGATGGACATATATTTCTGTGATAATATCATAACTAACTTATTTAATAATATTTAACTGTTGGTAATCTCACATTACTACTGTTAACAACATGTTACCGATTTTCAATTTCTGGTAATGTTTTCACATTACCGCTAACCAAACAACCCGAAAGTTAAGCTCATAATCTTAAATATAGGAAGGTTGCGGTGAAAACCATTAATTACGTTAATCAACACATTTAACCAATCAAAATTATCATGGAAAGAAGATAAAGATAAAACTAATACTGCATACTTTAGCATACCTGCGATGATTCTGGTAGAAATTATCGAGCTCATAATAGATAAAGACAGGACTTTTCATATACCTAGGAACCTGAAACAATTTGTAGTTATTCAATTCATGAGGAATTCTTAACAAATTTTCTGCAAGGAATGTAAAGTTTTGCAGATAATTAAATTGCTTAGCAAAGGACTTACTACAACACTTCTGGTACATGTTTTGTTAGTTTCACCACTCTGTATAAATCCAAGCTTATCATTGCGTAACTCATTTGGAATGCAATCTAAGTCATATCGATCTACAATTTCAACAACCTAAATGTCAAAAAGGAAGAGTTAATTGGAGAGGAACATATATACACTATGGACAATGTATACTGATCCAAAAAAAACCAAAAACAAGGAAGTTACACGTTCTGATGCAGACAATGAAGCAAGCCCAATTGGAATGAAAATAACACCAATGACAGCAAATGTTAAAATAACCTGTAAACAGAGCAATTATATACAACACCACAAAGCAAATGAAAAACAAAAACAAGACTTTCTGGTTCAGATTCCAGCTTACAATCCCAGGAGTCAGTATTGGTTTGCAGGCAGGTAGTTCTTGTTGTGTAAACCTAGAATCTGAAATTTATCACAATGACATCACTTGAAATCAATAAACATGATGTAGGAAAAAAATTACAAATTAAAATAAGAGCAATGCAGAAGATGTGGCAGTAAGAATAGAAAACTTCTTTTGCTCTAGGATAACAACATATTTGAGAAAAACAATTTCCTGAATTTTACCAGTTAAAATCAAGAATTTGGTAACTAGGAAGTATGAAAACAACCACAGTTATGAGATAATGACTTTAACACAACCAGAGTGTAATTTAAAACAGCATCATTTGGATTTCAAGCAATTGAACAGTACCACCATGATTAGTTTGGCAGACATTGCATAGAATTTTTATAGCTGCAGCACAAGAACATTTATGGCCTTGTATGAATCTATAAGAATGTTGAAGGCATCCATTTTATTAGGTGGTGATATCTAAAATGAGCAGCTTGTTTCAGACAAAATTCAAACCCAAAAGAGATTTTTACAAGCTTCAGCTTAGTTTTAAGTTGTCATGGGTTCATTATTCACAATGATCGACAAAATTTAAAAGAGCAGTTAATAAATAAAGTAAAAAAATGTGGCCTTTTGATCATTTATTCATCTTAAATTATCCTTTCTTTCAAATGAAAACCAAAATCAACAATGCACCTTACAAAAGTTATATAAATACAGCAGATAAAATGAAAGATCAATCTCATACGTGAGTATGCAAATAAATCCAAATTCATAGCAAGAGCAAAAATGCAAGCATATATAAGAAGCTCAATGGAAAATCCAGACAAATAACCTTCAAAATTCCAGAAATTCAAAAACGCATCTAACTGGAAATCAATAAAAATCCCAAAGGAATCACAAAAACCAAAAGGCAAGCATGACAAGGGATGTACATTTGGGTTTCTTGGAATTCCTCTTCGGAGGGTTTGAATCTCGGCCGCCGCCGTCGCTTGCGGATGATGAAGCCCCATTGGAATTCATCATCAGGATGAGATCAAAAACTGAGAATTGGGAATCACAATGGTCGAATTTGAGATGAATCGGAGAAGGAGCATTCAGGGAAACTCGGAGAAATTGGGGGAAAAAGGAGAGAGCTTTCCTTTCCTATTTCTCGAAAGGGAGTTGAAACGGAGCGCGGAGAAGGCGCGAGACGGGTAGCCAAGTAACCTTACGAAATCGAATCTAACCGCTTTCCGGTTCGGTTCGGTTCGGTTCGAACCGGCCTGGTTCGGCCTACTTTTAAGATGATTTATTTTCAATTTTAATCCTACCATTTTTATTATTAAATTTAAATATTTAATAATTATATTTAATAACTAATTTTAAAAATTGTCTCCAAAAAAATATAATTAAAAATATTAATAGAAATCATCATTAATTAAAAACAAAAGTTTAGTTTCATAATACTTAATTTTGATTTATCGGATCCTTGCAAATATAACCCTTTACTCCGGAGAATTGGGAGGGATGTTTACAGGTTCATCAACTAACTTGCATGGTTCAATAAGATTTTAACTATGGATAATCTCTCAAAATTGGGTTATAATCACTTGTATGCTCTGTCATGTGTTAGACGAAATTCCAGACCACTTGCTACTAAATTGTTAGTATACTTTCAGAATCTACGCACATCTCTATACTCTTCAATACCTCCAATATATTGTCTACTCTCAAGCATGTATGGTCTTATTGGGAGAGAACTAGTTATCCAAGCTTAGATGATCTCAGGGTTATTCTCATGCATGCAATTTGTTGGAATTTTTATGAAAAAAAAAAACATATTTTTACTTATATATTATTATCATAGCTTTCGATAATTTCCAAAATTAATCATATGCTAATTGCTTCATGCACTAGTGGCCAAAAAAAAAAAAAAACTATCTCGTTAATAAGAAGAAGTCCTAGTTTTGTTGGCCCCTTAATGTCCATGTTAGAAAGTACCCCCACTGCTAATATGGATTTATGGTCATTCCTAAAGTGTCATCTGATAGCTCGTCTCTCTATCGTTGCATCATTTGTTGTGTTCACGTGTTGTTTTCTCACTTATCTTGCTACTTATAGTGCATGTTGTGCTTTTGCTTTCTAAGTTTGGTTGTTTTGTACCCTTTGTCTTGTATTTGCTGTATCTTTTATCAACCTCTTAGAAAAAAAAAATTTTTTTACTCCAAATTTTTTTTTCATTTCACTTGTTACCACAAATATTTATATTTTATAACATTGTGACCACTAAACTTTTTTTTAGTACAAATGTCATTTAACTTTTTTTTACGATTGCACGTAAAGCCATAATGTATGTTTTAAGGTTGTTTCCGGCGACTGTGTTGATATGGCGCTGGAAACAACCTTAAAATATGCCATTATGACTTTATGTGCAACCAAAGAAAAATTAAATTGTTTTTATGTTAAAAAAATTTTTGGCCACAAGTAAAAATATTTGTAACCACGAAAAAAATAAATATTTTAAAAAAAAATATCCTTTAATGTCAGACATTTTTATCCCAATAAAAGTTTTTTTTTTACTTTCATATCCTTAAAAAGAAAATAACTATTATTATATTGGATATCATATATGCCATTTATATAATATTTTATATTAATTTTCAAACATAGAAATATAAGAAATAAATATAAATATTTTATTATTTTATGGCGGTAGACAAGCGAATATGATGTTGAGAGCGCTATAAAAGCAATTTTACCGAGTCGTAGAAGAAAAAAAAATTCATGGATTTATTTATTTTTCAAATCAAAGTTCAGTGTCATCTTCGAGTTTTTAACCATTTTTTTAAATAACAAAAAATATTATGATAAATAAAAGATAAAATAAATAAAAATATCTTTGTGTTTTAAATATAATTTATAAATCATATGAGGAGAGATCATTTACCATCTTCCAAACAAGATATTTTTTTAAAATCATATCTTAAATATGAGGGTCCCCTTGGCCAAATAATTTTCCTTTTTAAACTTTGGTCTTTTATTTCCAAGCAAAAACATTAAACTAATAAGAAGTGTTTACTAATCTATCTTAATCTGTCCAATAAGATTAAAAGAATAACCAAACATTCAGCATCTACTCATCATATCATTTATGGGATTCAAAATGCATTGTGTGTCATTTTCTTTCATTTTCATCATATCAGACAAGCAATCTACTTGGATTCAATAAATTCAAGTCATTGCACTCTACAAGCAATTGAAATTAGATCATCTACCTATAAAGCTAGTTATTTGTTTAAGTAGGTTTTTTCAAAATTTGACTTTAATGTATGTATTATTATAAACATCTTATTTGCAAAGAAAATCAAGCAATTATTGTAGTTTCTCTTTGGTCTAAAACATTATCTAGAGGATTTTTTTTTTAACCCATCAATTTTTAGAGAGTGAGATACTGAAAATTTTATAAAATTTAACCTCTTTTTATCACTGTTTTTTATATTTATAAATAATCTAATTTAAAATAATTTATTTAAGTGAATCAAACTTCTATTATTTAGACCAACTCTCTTATTGGTTATGCATATACTTATAGCAATATTAGTGATTTGGAGTAACTAAGATTTTGGAATATTTTTTTATTAGAAGAAATGAGGCTGAAAGAACATGTCATCATAAACATAAAAGAAAATTTTCAAATTTTAAATTATTAACATGTCATCATATATATTATGGGTTTTCTCCTTGTCTTTTTTTTAAATTAATTTAGCTATTTGTCAGAGAAAAATTAGAAATATAAATAGATTTCAAGCACACAAAACCAGTGGTAAACATTGACATTATAGAGAGTTGGTAAACAAGCATTGAAAATTATGACACTTTAAACACAATTAAGTATCTTATGAAAGGAGATAACCATTTTTTGTCAACACACCATTCTCATAGCAAATGCTATTGCCATATAATTTCTTCTTCATGGGTTCAAAATTTCAAACTTTTCTTTAATAAAAAAAAATGAAACTTTGGACTTTGATAGCATTAAGGAATTTTAATTACATAAGCACTGCAACACATGCACATTTGTTTACAAGTGTGAATAGATAATTAAGTTGTGAAGTTTTTGTATTATTCAATCAAATTTAATATTGTCATATTCTAGCATAAACATTGTCTTTTCTAATTTTCCAAGCATTGAATTTTATTTTTTGCCTGGAGATATAATTATGTTAGAGACTATGTTTTTGAAAAAAAAAATTTATGACCATATTTGAAAAGAAAAACAATTGCAAACTATGTAGAACTGGAGAAAACATTAAAGTTTAGCAAATCAAAATAAATAATATAATAAAATACCTTAAAATATAGCAGAACTGAAGCGGGACCAAATGAAAGGAAATGTTACTAATGGCACTCAAGTAATGATGGCAATTTTCACCCTGATTTAAGGTTTTTGACCTGATCCATCCTAAACGGGTTGTTTATTTTTTTTTTAAATCGGGACATGGGGTGGAGCGGGCGGATTTAGTTTTACCTTGCTCGTTCCACCCCACCCTGCTCTACTAATAATTTAACTTATTAATAAATATTATATAGTATAGGTGGTAAATGATTTTTTTTAAAAAAAAAATTTAATAGATTTCTTATAAGCTTATTTTTATAGATATATGTTTTATAAAAAAATTCTTTTTTATTAATATTTTTAAGAATTTTAGTTGTTTATTTATAATTATGAGCAGGGAGGGAAGGGATGGGGTTGTTTGTGAAAAAAAAAAAATTGGGGCAGGGCAGGGCATGAAGAAAAAAAAAAAAAAAGAGCGGGGCGGAATGTGGGGTGGACTGTGCTTCAGGTTTGGCTGAGCTGGTAGAGGTTTGCCCCACCCCGCTCCTACACTGCCCAATTGCTAGCCCCACACTGAGGAGATGATTGCCATGGTTGAGTCATTCATCCTGATGAAATTGAAGTGATATCAAGGGGCAGTGGTAAAATAGTTAAAGAAGCCAAGGTTTTATTTAATGGTTGGTAGTTGGTACTAAGATTTCCAGCTTAAGGCTTTTCAAATCCGGTGCATGGGGAGCGGATCAATAACAACTTTAGTATAATAAACCATGATGAAAAAAACTCATAATTTCCTTGATTAATTTTTCAGGAGGAGCCATCAGATAGGCAATGTCTCATAATTGTAAATCATTAAAGTTGTTTTAAACTTTATTTTTGGTCAAAATATAATTTCATAATAAAAGAATAATTCCTTAAAGGGGTAAAGAATATTCCTCATAATTTTCCCTGCTTTTATGTAGTTTTGTGCCTTTTAGCTCTAGGCCGGTGTGAAGGGTCATTTTAGTGCATTTAAAACTGTCACAAACGTCAGTATCAATTGCTTTCATATGCCTTTACGCAAACAAACAAATCCCAATAAATAAATAAATAAATAAGACAGCAACTAAACCAGCACACAAATGGCCGAGAACTCACCAAAAATAAATATCTAATTTTCTCTTTATTTTATTGTGATATTATTTGGTTCTTAATCATTTTTTAAAGTGAATAAACCACAACTAGATTGCAACAAGCATTAAAAAGTCATGAGCAAAGAAACAACAAAAACTATAAGACTCTATTAAAAGTGAGACAAAAAGAAAAAGAAAAAAAAAACAAACAAACATGCACATTAAAAACAAAAACTAACACAAATATTGGGCTAAGAGAGTCTCTCTGTCCATAGACAAAAACAAGTGGAGCATAAAAAAAATTAACTGGTGGTCATATATGGGGCCTGGATATTCGGATCCCACTCGTCCCCTGTGGGTGAGTTTGAGAAATGGATAGATCTCCGGCGGTCATTTCTTAATGATAGACAACCATTTTTATAATTATTAATTAAATGCAATTTAATTTAATTGACCATATATTATGTAAATCTTTTTTATAAGAGGAGAATTAGTATTTTTTTTAAAAAAAAGAGTTGGATCCATATTTTGTTAATATTTTTAGAAGTTTAATTTTTTTTTTTACAAAGACGGCAATCACATGATCGTATTACTTACACAAAACTCCTACAAAAAACCTGATGCAATCCGAATTGATAGGCTCGAATTTAAAACCTCTCAATCACACTACATGGTAATTACTGTTGAACTAGCCCACTATCCCTAAACTTTTTTGTTAAAAAAAATTATTTAATTCATTCTCCAAAAAAAATGAAAGAAGTTAGATTTCTTATATTTTTAATTAAAAAATGATTTTTTTTATCTCTATAAATCTCATAATTATATATATACTTGCTTTTTTAAAAACAATAATAAATTTTGAATTTCTTTTGATTTGATAGGCAAAGAAATACCACATTTTTATGGTCTTCTCCTTTTTTTTGAAAAAAATAGATACATCACACACCAGAAAAAATACATACAAAAAAGACATACAAACACACAACAAGACGAGAAGGGGAAGGTCTTCTTAATTTTTAACTAAAACTGAAATTTAAATTTTAAATTTAAAAAAAAAAACACTGCAAATATCAAATCTATGTAAAGACATTAACAAAAGAAACTTCTTTTTTTAAAGGAAATCTAAAAACAACACTAAATACTAATAATTTACATCCAGTTGCTCCATCATCAAATACACACACACGCAAAGTAGCAAAACCAAACAAATTAAAAAAAAAACAGAAAGAAAAGAAAAGAAGAAACGGCGCAAGAGATCCAGATCAATCTGGGCGCTATCTCTGGAGAGCGCGGGCGAGCTGATCGGAGAGCTCGGCGACGCGGAGTTGGTACTGGCGAGCGTGCATGACGGCCTCAGCCTCGAGCTCGCCCAATTGCGAACAGAGCATCTCCTCAGCGTCTTCAACCAACCTTAACCTCTCTTTAGTCCTCTCCAGCTCTTCTCTCATCTTTATCTCTCTTTCTATCCCTTTCTTTAGCTCTTTTTCCAGTTCTTGATTCCTTCTTTTCAGGTTCTCCATTTGATTATCATCATCATCATCCTTCCAAAAAGGTACTCCCATCTTGTTGTTTCTCATCTCAGCTATTGCAGCAATTCCCGGAGCCATTTCTTGATCTCTCTTTGTTGATATTGAAAAGGGATGTATTGAATTGGAGGAGAAGGGGTTGAATTTAGGGGGGATTTATAGTGGTTTGGTTTGATGGCATGGGTGTCCAGGTTCAATGTATGTGAGAGATGAGGACATGGGAGAAAGAGTGACGCAAGGTGTGACGCGGTCTGTAAAGTTTCGATTGAAGAGGCGGTTGGATTTCTTAGTGAAGGAAAATGATCGGTGCATTCCTGCCAAATTTCTGCCTGCTAAAAACATCAGTATCAAATGTTTTGAAGTTTTATTTGTTTATTTATTTATTGTTATTATTTTTAATTCAATTCAGATATTTTAAAAATTAATTTTTTTTACCTTACATCTCCGGTTTTTTTAATCTTTATCAACTAACATGATAAGTTTTTGCTATCTCACTAGAAATACGATTATGAAACACATAATTCATATAAGTTCACATATGGTTGGATGAGCTCACATGATTGTTTTTTTTTCATTTATTTAACAAATGCTATGAGCACAATTAAGGTTATGCACACAAACTTGGAATTGATTGTATAGTTCATACACTGTCAGTCTATCATCTAGCAATATGGGTTTAAGCAGCAAGTTTACACTTATGATTGGGTATTTGTTACCATCATTGTGTCCAATGGAGAAAAGGGGGTGGTCGAGGGGGTGCTTGCCCCAACCAATTATATATATATATATATATATATATATATATATATATATATATATATATATATATATATATATATATATATATATAATTTTTTATAAATTAATACCAATAGTTTTTTATATATATATATAATTTTTTATAAATTAATACCAATAGTTTTAAAAAAATAATGTTTGGATTCAAAATTTATTATTTTGATATTTTACAAATCTATTTATATAGTATAAAAAATTTTTAAAAAATTTATTGTTTGGCTCCTCCATTTATTAGAAATCAGTTTATATAGAATAAAAATTATATTTATAGAAAAATGGTAAAAATTTATTATTTGACCCAGTGTTTTTATAAGCCAGGATATAACATATAAATAAATAGATAGATAGATATATAATATTTATAAAATTTTTTTGTTTGGCCTCGTAATTTCTTAAAAAAAAAAAAATTAATGATTGTATCTCCATAACCTCTTTTGTTTTTTTGTTTTTAATTAGATCTGCCAAACAACAATGTTAATTTGACTATATTTAAAAAAAATAGTAAATCTCCAAAACTTATTTTTAGTTATGAGTCAACACCTCCTTTATTTTTCTTCTGGTTCCACCTCTGACTGTGTCCAACAAGTTTTGAACTTAGAATTTAAACTTTTCACATTGTTTTTCACAATAAAGATCAATGTCACTAGGTTATGAGCCTTTTTAACTAAGTCGACTAGCTCATTCCATAAAAGAGATGAAATATTAATAAATATATATTGTTTTCGTTTAACATTGCGTGTTTACGTGTTACCACAAAAATTTTCACTTAATATGTTACATTTTTCCGTTTCATATTATGAGTTTCCGTTTAAAATCCGACGTTCCCATTTAAAATTATATGTTTCTGCTTAAAAAACTGAAAGCTAAACATATCAGCATTAGCTACATTTACGTCAGAAGGTCTGAAAAATAACTTGTCAAAATAAACAAAAGATCTTCGGGAAATACTCAAAGTTATGAAATTTTTTTTTGTGAATATCTTAACTTCAGATAGACTATTTGTTCATTACCATAAAAAAAAAAAGATTTAGGTGCTAAAAAAAGATTGGTGTTCTATTTAGTTCATTCATAACAATTTTTTTTATATAATTATTAAGTTTTAACCATGCATTAACAAAAAATTGTCTTACTACTAATCTTTTGCCCAAGTGAACCCAACAATGATTTCGATCTCTTCCTTTTTAACGTATCAAATTTAGGTTTATTCACATAACTTGCTTTTTTTTTTTATTTAAATTCTGAATTTTTTTCGAGACTCAATTTTTCCCTTATCTAGATGCCTTCATCTATTATTCATTATTATCATTATCAGGTTTATTGTGAACATGTATTCCATTAATAAATATACATAAAGTTTGATTTTTTTTAAATTTTTTTTATAAGGTGGACAAACTAATTCTATTACAAAAATAAGAACAACAACAAATCTCCTCTAAACAAAACCATAAATAAAAATTATTTTTATTATTTATTTACTTTTGGGTGGGACGGGTTGATCAAGAAGGTTCGAAGCACATTATTGAAAATTCATAGGTTTACAGCAAGAATTAGCTTTAAAATTCGCCCAAAGTTTAAGGAACCTTCTGGTTTTGCTTGAAAAAGGTTTGATTTGCATGGATTGAATGAGAAGTCAAAATTTTTGTAGTTTGCTTGTATAACAAAACAAGGTTGAATGGCAGCTTGGAGTTTGAATAACATGTATCTTTTGTCAATGGAATGGGTTGTCTCTTCTCATTGTTCTCATTTGGCCTTGATTCAACTGTTTTACTTGGTCATTTGTTTTTTGGAATCAAGCAAAAAAAAAAAAATAAATAATAATAATAATATGACATTGAGAAGTTATAAATTGGACTTTAACTAAAAATCAAGAGTTTAGTTCATATTACAGAATACAAAGATCTGTGACTAAGGTCATCTCCAACCATGACCCCAAATCCCAAATTTGGGTTGGGATTTGGGTGTGGGTTGCTCCAACCCACACCCAAATCCCAACCCAAATTTTGGATTTGCAATAGTGTGACCCCAAATTTGGGGTCACACTATTGCAACCCCAAATTTGGGGTCCCACAAACAAAATCAATATTTTAATCCTTTTTTATTTTTATAAATATTGTAATTAAAATTATAAAATTAATAATTCATTAATATAATTAATAACTAGCCATTAATATACCTACAATATTAATTTGTATACAATTAATTACTCAATTAATAATAAAATTATTAATTAAATTAAATTATGATAAATTTATGAAACCGGAATAATTAAAATTTTATTTGTTAATTTTTTAATTTATTTTTATTAGTAAAATATTAAATTGTAATAAATATTTAATTAAGTTATTGTTAGAAATGATTAATTTCAAATATTCTTTTATTGAATAGTAATAATAATATAAAAAAAAGATGAGGAAGGAATATTATATGAATATGCTTTTTTGGGGTAAAATTTGGGGTTTGTGGTTGGAGTATAATTTACTGTAGCAGAACTAAATTTGGGATTTGGGGTAGAAATTTGGGTTTATGGGTTGGAGATGGCCTAAGGGAGTTCAGTGACGTCATATTTTATTTATTTATAATTTTTATTTTTAATATCCCGGGACCTCTTCCATCAACCTTTTAATGCAATCAATTAATGTGTATATATATATATATATATATATATATATATATATATATATATATATATATTACCACTTCAATATAAACATGACTTGAACTTGCAATCTAATAAGAGAAAAATATTATACCAACCTTTGGTACAAAATTTATATTTAAAATTTATTTGTTTATTTTTTACAAAGTGAAGCATAGTCCAGGGATAAGCATGTACAGAGATACACAAGCAATCTATACAATCTTAAATAAAAGAGAAAAAGCTCTACATACATATCTCCCACAAAAAATCCTATGCATTATGAATTAAAGGACTTGAATTGAAAATTCTTAATTATAAGACAGGATAAATACCACTGGATTATGCATGGTTTTTATTTAAAACTTAACAAAAATGATCACATGTAGGATGAAAAAAATTATATTATATTTTATTTCTCCTTCAATTTAAAGATTGAGAGATGGATTCCATTCTTGTTCACAGTAGTAACAAACATATAATAAAAATAAATTTCACCTCTATAAACTGAATTAGAGTTGATAAATAAATAAAAAAAATCTCAACATTCAACTGACTTATTATTTAATTTTCATTTTTTTTTCAATGTGATAATTTTTGTGGCTCAGCCGACCCCCGCCGGCTCTTCTTGTTATTTTGTTTCAGTATTTTCTGTGGCTGTACTTTTGTGCTTTTGTTTGTAGTGGTATCACATCTAGTGCTATGCTACTCTCTTTGTACCCTGTTTTTTTTTATTAATTAAAATGGTTTATTCATCTTTAAAAAAAAAAAATTTGTGGCTCACATTCTTCTTTAGTGTAGCAATGAGGGTGGAGTCGAAATTGTCATTGATATTTTTGGAATTAATACAAATTATTTCGGACAATATTTCTATTAATATTATTTTTAAGGTTATTGGCCTCCACTAATTATTTCTTCAATTTTATTATGGGAAAATTATTTTTTACCCCTCATGAATTTTAAATATTCCCAAACAGCCCCTCCAACTTTTGCAAACCCCGGACAACCCTTCCGTTATTGTTTAAGTTCTCTTTTACCCCTTATCGTTCACTTCACATGGATCCATATTATGAAATTTCATTTTTGCCCCTGAAAATGGTGGGAAAACAGCCCAATCACATCGTGTCCAACTTTTATACATATAATTTTGCATTTTATTTTTTTACCTTTTTGTTTGCTTTTTGTCAAACAAAGTTTGAAAGGCTCATCACATTTTTTTCCTTCTTCTTCTTCTTCTTCTTCTTCTTCTCTTCATTTAGTTTGTTCGATTTGAGTTTTGCCAGTTTTCTGATAAGGTGAGAATTTCTTTGTTGCTCCCACTTTGATCATTCTTTGGGAGGGAGTAACAATTTATAAAAAAAAAATGCAGATTTATTATAGAAAGTTTTTGTGCTATTGCTAGATAACGGGGGAGGGACGAGGGCTAATGTTCACGGAGCTGACTTCTTGGGAATCAGTGTTAGCTGAGATATGTGAGCGACGGAGTTTCGATGTTTCCCATGTCAGGTGAAGTTTATCACACCTAATAGACATAAAACGGTTTATCCAATAGAAAATGAGGTTGAGTGCATATGTCACATGTACTCCATCTTCAAATACGATATATTCGATCTTGTTGTTGAGATAAACGTGTCATTGTCGTATCCTAATAAAAACGTGTTCTTCTTGTTATAAAGTTCTTCTCTTTATGTTTATCTTGTTGTATAAGCTAATTATTGTTTAATTATTCCAGTTTATGTTTAAATATATTAAGTTTCCATTTAAAAATTGTCTTCTCCGCTTAAATTATTCTGTTTAAATATTGGTCTTACCGTTTAACTTTTCTAGTTATCGTTTAAAACTTTTACGTTTCTGTTTAAAATATTGATTGTTTTTGTTTAAACAGAAGTGTTGGCAAGAATTTGTTTAAACAGAAGATATATATGCCGAACATCTCACACGAAATCTTTACACGAATGACGTGGATGCCCATATGCCGAACATCTCACACGAAATCTTTATACGAAATCTTTATCACATCTTATCAGGTTTTTAAAAAAAAAATTAAAACCTAACTTAACAAGGAGACCCGTGGATGCCATCTCCCTGTTTTCTCTCCTCTCCGTAGTCGTCATCCACATCTCGCCACCCTCGTCCCCATCTCGCCGTCCATCTCCCTGCCATCATCTCGCCGCCGTTATCACCTTCTTGCCGGTCATCTCGCTGCCGTCATGACTTCCGATCTTCTTTATTACCTTGGTTTCATTCGAGATGGGGGTGACGACGGCGAGATGATGGCGGGAAGATGGACGGCGAGATGGGGACGACGGTGGCAAGATGTGGATGACGACGGAGAGAAGTTTCCATTTAAAAATTGTCTTCTCCGCTTAAATTATTCTGTTTCTGTTTAAATATTTGTCTTACCGTTTAACTTTTCTAGTTATTGTTTAAAACTTTTATGTTTCTGTTTAAAATATTGATTGTTTTTGTTTAAACAGAAGTGTTGGCAGGAATTTGTTTAAACAGAAGTGTTTAAACAGAAGATATATATGCCGAACATCTCACACGAAATCTTTACACGAATGACGTGGATGCCCATATGCCGAACATCTCACACGAAATCTTTACAAGAAATCTTTATCACATCTTATCAGGTTTTTTTTAAAAAAAAATTAAAACCTAACTTAACAAGGAGACCCGTGGATGCCATCTCCCTGTTTTCTCTCCTCTCCGTAGTCGTCATCCACATCTCGCCACCCTCGTCCCCATCTCGCCGTTATCTCACCGTCGTCATCCCCATCTCGTCACCATCATCCCCATCTCGCCGTCCATCTCCCTGCCATCATCTCGCCGCCGTCATCACCTTCTCGCCGGTCATCTCGCTGCCGTCATGACTTCCGATCTACTTTATTACCTTGGTTTCATTCGAGATGGGGGTGACGACGGCGAGATGATGGCGGGAAGATGGACGGCGAGATGGGGACGACGGTGGCAAGATGTGGATGACGACGGAGAGAAGTTTCCATTTAAAAATTGTCTTCTCCGCTTAAATTATTCTGTGTCTGTTTAAATATTTGTCTTACCGCTTAACTTTTCTAGTTATCGTTTAAAACTTTTATGTTTCTGTTTAAAATATTGATTGTTTTTGTTTAAACAGAAGTGTTGGCAGGAATTTGTTTAAACAGAAGTGTTTAAACAGAAGATATATATGCCGAACATCTCACACGAAATCTTTACACGAATGACGTGGATGCCCATATGCCGAACATCTCACACGAAATCTTTACACGAAATCTTTATCACATCTTATCAGGTTTTTTAAAAAAAAAATTAAAACCTAACTTAACAAGGAGACCCGTGGATGCCATCTCCCTGTTTTCTCTGCTCTCCGTAGTCGTCATCCACATCTCGCCACCCTCGTCCCCATCTCGCCGTCATCTCGCCGTCGTCATCCCCATCAATCACATCTTATCATGTTTTTTTTAAAAAAAAATTAAAACCTAACTTAACAAGGAGACCCGTGGATGCCATCTCCCTGTTTTCTCTCCTCTCCGTAGTCGTCATCCACATCTCGCCACCCTCGTCCCCATCTCGCCGTCGTCATCCCCATCTCGTCACCGTCATCCCCATCTCGCCGCCCATCTCCCTGCCATCATCTCGCCGCCGTCATCACCTTCTCGCCGGTCATCTCGCTGCCGTCATGACTTCCGATCTTCTTTATTACCTTGGTCTCATTCGAGATGGGGGTGACGACGGCGAGATGATGCGGGAAGATGGACGGCGAGATGGGGACGACGGTGGCAAGATGTGGATGACGACGGAGAGAAGTTTCCATTTAAAAATTGTCTTCTCCGCTTAAATTATTTTGTTTCTGTTTAAATATTTGTCTTACCGTTTAACTTTTCTATTTATCGTTTAAAACTTTTATGTTTCTGTTTAAAATATTGATTGTTTTTGTTTAAACAAAAAGTGTTGGCAGGAATTTGGATTCAGTGAGCGTCTCTTTTCCATCTCATGGAGACCTTAACAGTGTGGCATGCTTTCCTTATTCGTCAGATCAATCTGAAGTATTGTCGTTAGATATCGGACATCATTTTGAAGGCGTTGAACATTCGAAAGTAGAGATACTTGTAGGCATTATAAATAAACAAATATTTTAAACAGAAATAAACTTATTTGAGTGTCAACTTTTGATATTTAAACATAGATATTGTCTCTTAAACATTTTACTTAAACATTTTGAGAAATGAAAACACGACATTGTAAATAAGTATAAAGTTAAACAGAAACTTTTAGAATTTAAATAGAGATAACAATATTTAAACAATAACAATGATATTTAAACAGAGATATCTTGTTATTTAAACAGAAAGAGTAAAGATATATATGCCGAACATCTCACACGAAATCTTTACACGAATGACGTGGATGCCCATATGCCGAACATCTCACACGAAATCTTTACACGAAATCTTTATCACATCTTATCAGGTTTTTAAAAAAAAAAAAATTAAAACCTAACTTAACAAGGAGACCCGTGGATGCCATCTCCCTGTTTTCTCTCCTCTCCGTAGTCGTCATCCACATCTCGCCACCCTCGTCCCCATCTTGCCGTCGTCATCCCCATCTCGTCACCGTCATCCCCATCTCGCCGATGGCTATAATAGTTGTCTCTAGAGATTACCCAAAAAATAACCCTCCGTCCCTCTCAATCCGGAAACATAATTGTTCTCTCACAATTTCCCATGCAAGGGCAATTTTGTCCATAAAATTCAAAAGTAACTCCGTTACAGCCGGTTATAACTTTTGGGGGTTTGAAAATCATTGACTTTAAAAGGAAGGTGTTTTTAGGGATTGCCAAATTAAAAGGGTGTTTTTGGCAATATTACAAAGTTGTGAGGTTTTTTTGACAATTATCACTTTTATTATTTATTATAAAAAAAATAAAAATGGCATACATGTGGGTAGCACGTGAGCAAGTGCTAGAAGGGAAAAGAAAGATTCCGATAGGAAAAGGAATCTTTTTTTATTTATCCGACAAGGCCACGCCGACAAATGATTCCATCCGACCTGGCTTCGTTTCCTTCAAATGAGAATCTCATCTCATTTTCATTTTCATTTTCATTTCATTTCAATTTGAGTTTCATTTCACTCCTCTCCATACATAGCTCACTCCTTCTCTCTCTCTCTCTCTCTCTCTCTCTCTCTCGGTCGGTGTCAGTGCCTCTAAGCCTGGGAGATCGATCAACGGCCGGGGATCTCGTCAAGGTGAGCATCTGCATCCCAAGCTAACTTTTTTTCCCCAATTCGGAGCTGTTGTTTTTGATTGCGTAATTGATGCGATGTTGGCGATGATTTGCTCTTTTGGATATGAAACTAAATTTGCAAGTTTGGAAATTGATTGGTATGTTGATTGGCATGCTGAGTGTTTACTTTGAGTGTTTTTTTTTTAATTATTATTATTATTATTATTATTATTTGTTGGTGATCAAAGTGTTTACTTTGAGTTGTTTAGATGATCTGTAAGCCTATAACTACTAATTTATATTTGCGATGTTTTGTTCTTTGTTTGTTATCTGATTCGGATCTACAGCTTGAGTTTGCAATTGGGAAGAGGTTTAGGGTTTATTATTTGGCTTTGGGATAATTGGTAATGTTTTCTTTTATATATATATATATATTATAAATTACGTGTTCTAATGTATTCCGATGGCGTCCTTTGGAATACTGTTTTTTTAATCTGAAATTATTAGAAAAAGATAATCTTTGATGCCGATCTGATACCTGATGCTTCATTTTTTAATAATTCACCATCAAAGGTGCAACCTTTAAAGTTATATTAGAATCAAGGAAACACCTTTGAGTTTGTTGTAGAATCTTTCATCTATGTTAATGGATGAGGTTGGTGGGAAAGCTAAAAGAGGGATTAATAAACTGTTATGATTGTTATTCAATAAGCTAGACAGGTAAGAATAAGTGTCCTCTAGACTGTAAACTTTCATATTGTGTGAGAAACATTTGATATAGGTGCAATTTTAAAGATGACAGAGTATTTTTCTTTTGCTTGTTTCCTTTTCATACATACCAAAATGATTGATTTGGGTTTATATATTTCTTGGTCATGTATTTAGGCTAGCCAGGCTACATATTTGAGCACTTCGTGACCATGATCTCCTATTATTTATAACTCACTGTCACTGGTGGATGCTCTGACTTGTATGAGAACTAAAAATGAGAATTATACAATTTGAAAGGATGGCAGTGCATCTATACCTTACACTTATGTCTACTGAATCTGTTTTAATGAGCCAATTTGGACTGTCAAATGGTGATGATAGCTCACATGTTCTGTTCAGGCCTTCCACCCCAAGTTCGTCCTGTTATTGAAATACAGTTGTAGGGCACCCCACAGTCATATTACAGGTCTAATTATTACACACGCTAGTTTTGCATATTTTCAATTTTATAGTTTAAACACCTCTAACCATTTATCATGCTTTAAAATAATTTAGTATCATTATTAGTATCTTCCGTGAGGAAGCATCCTTTGCATCTTTATACCATCATTACAAGGAAAACTAGCATTTGAGGTGATTTAGATGAGACATGATAATATCTTTGGCGATCATGCCATTTATTGTTGTTAAAAAGTTAAATTTGCATGAAGTTTTGAACTCCTGAAGAAATTGATTATTTAGACAGCATGCGATTGTATTGTACTATCATTCATCAAAATGATCGTCACACCTTGCCTCTTTGTGCTAATTTATACGACTTTTACCATGCTGATAGCTTATGACTACTATTGATTGGTATTTGGACAGGTTTGTAGTTAAGCATGTCAGAGGAGGACATTCAGCCCCTTGTCTGTGATAATGGAACTGGAATGGTGAAAGTGAGTAGTCCAATACACGCTTAGCAACTGCATACAGTCACATTTTGGTTCTTGTTAATGTTAGTGTGGTTATCTTAATAGGCTGGCTTTGCTGGAGATGATGCTCCAAGGGCTGTTTTTCCAAGTATAGTTGGGCGTCCCCGCCACACTGGTGTCATGGTTGGCATGGGACAGAAAGATGCATATGTTGGTGATGAGGCACAGTCCAAGAGAGGTATCTTGACTTTGAAATACCCAATTGAACATGGAATTGTCAGCAATTGGGATGATATGGAAAAGATTTGGCACCATACATTTTACAATGAACTCCGTGTAGCCCCGGAAGAACATCCAGTTCTACTTACAGAAGCCCCTCTCAATCCTAAGGCTAATAGAGAGAAGATGACACAGATCATGTTCGAAACTTTTAATGTCCCAGCCATGTATGTTGCCATTCAGGCTGTCCTTTCTCTTTATGCAAGTGGTCGTACCACAGGTATGTGTGGCAGAGTTCTACTTTAGAACAGACGTATCAATGATAATTCATTGTCCTTAGTTTGTTTTTTTACATTTTAATTTTGTTCTGGGGTTGGCTACTTTTCTTCTTTAAAATGTTTTCATTGATATCTTGTGATTCAGCTTATGGTGATTATTTATGCTACTAATATGCTACGGGTGAGCACATCATGCTGCACATCTGTGACTAAGTCGAAGCTAAGCGTATTTTTATTGAGAATGCATGTGAAATATAATGTAAAATACATCAATGCATAAAAAGATTCAATCAAATTTTTTCCCACAATTGCAGCTAAGTATTTGTGTATCTTGTAATGTAGGTATTGTCCTGGATTCTGGTGATGGTGTGAGCCACACTGTACCAATCTACGAAGGATATGCCCTTCCACATGCCATTCTCAGGCTCGATCTTGCCGGCAGAGATTTAACTGATGCCCTTATGAAGATCCTGACAGAGAGAGGTTACTCATTCACCACAACCGCCGAACGAGAAATTGTCCGGGACATCAAGGAGAAGCTTGCTTATGTGGCTCTTGACTATGAGCAGGAGCTAGAGACTGCAAAGAGCAGTTCTTCTATTGAGAAGAGCTATGAATTGCCAGATGGCCAAGTCATCACCATCGGTGCTGAGCGTTTTCGATGCCCAGAGGTTCTTTTCCAGCCATCCCTCATCGGTATGGAAGCTGCTGGTATCCATGAGACCACCTATAATTCTATCATGAAGTGCGACGTAGATATCAGGAAAGATCTGTATGGCAATATAGTTCTTAGCGGCGGGTCAACTATGTTCCCTGGCATTGCTGACCGCATGAGCAAGGAGATCACAGCTCTTGCACCGAGCAGCATGAAAATCAAAGTGGTTGCACCTCCAGAGAGGAAGTACAGTGTCTGGATTGGAGGATCTATACTGGCTTCACTGAGCACATTCCAGCAGGTATAAATTCATTCATGTTCCTAACCTTTTTCTGCATCCTTGAGCTCATTTCCTTGTTCTAAACCTGTGTGCTCTGCATGTCTTGAAATGTTCTGCAGATGTGGATATCCAAAGCAGAATACGATGAATCTGGCCCAGCCATTGTCCACAGAAAGTGCTTTTAAGTTTCAGGGTTGCGTATTCGGTTTCCATAGTTTTCAATTTTATGTATTTATAGCAGATTGCTTTGGCTTGCTATGGTTTACTGTGATGTATGAATTTTTTTATTTTCCTTGCATGTATTAGCCCTGTCTTACATCTCTCTTTTGAAAGACTCATTGCTGCAATACAAAAAAGTAGCTTGTTGCTAATATTTTTCACTCTATCTTGTATGCAATAGTTTTATCAGTTTTGAGGATGAAAATTTGAAATAAGTGTGTAACAGGTAAATATAAACATCTTTAGGGGTAAACATGTAAAAATACTGAGGACTCATTGCCAACCCCAGAGAGATTTCTGGCCAGCCATCCTCCTCTCATTCCTCCCCCATTGCCACTTACTGTCCTTAGACTAAATCTTCTCAGCTTTCATACCACTAAAAAAAATACAACGAATTTAGAAAAAAAATAATAATAAGTAGAAAAAAAAAAAAGTGATGAATTGATTGCCTTGGATTCTCTCTCTGCATGGTTTCCATTCCTCTGCATTTTCATGTCCTTCATTGTTCTCAGAGCTAGACAGAGAAATAGCACCATTACTGCATAGCATTCAGGTATGTAATGCTCCTGCGTCCATTATTGATTGCTAGCTTTCTTTCTGAGAGCTTTGTAAGAACAACACGTGACTCAAGTAATGGTTTTCAAGAGATAAAGCTTAGCTTTTGCTTGTCCTTTTGGTTCTCAGGTTGGCTTTCCATTGTCTGTCTGTCCTTTTGAGGTATGTGTGGGCTCACAGTTTCATCCCACTTGCTCTATGATTTTTATTTATGTTAAAGATTAATTCTTTTCTTAGTTTGTTCATAGATTCTTCTCTTTTGTTGTTTGTTTGCTTACCATTGGAGCAATGCCTCTCTTGCTTTTAACTCTTTTATCCAAATCTTTGTGAGTTTGGTTTGAGGTCCGGGAGTAGATTTAGTTCCAATAAAATACTTTTTCTTTTTTGTATTTTTTTAGTCTGTAGATCTGAAGGCATCTTCTTCACTCCCGGGTAATGGGTTTCAAGATATAAAGCTTTGCTGTAGCTTGGCTGTCAGCCTTTTCATATTGACCTTTTCCTTTGCTTCTCACCTGCTCTTTGATATTTTGTTTAGAATACTCACCAATGTCTTCTTAGTTTGTTCTTGAATTCTTCTTTTTTTTTAACATTTAGCTTTAAAAAAATTGGTTTTATATATATATATATATATATATATATATATATATATATATATATAGAACTAAAGGAAGAATACTTGTTCATTTTCTTCAGTTCCTGGTAATGGTTTTATTATTGCTATCTCTAGTACAATCTTGTCTTCTTTTGCTCATCTAAGTAGCTTGTTTCTTTGTCACAGGTCTAATGGCTAAAGACTATGTTGGAACTCCCAAGATTCACCATTTGGAATCAAAGAGAAATCGTCTCACTTGGATCCTTGGTGTCAGTGGTCTCTGCATTCTCTTCTACATTCTTGGAGCTTGGCAAAGCCCAACTTCCTCTACAACCATTCCCAAAACCACATCCAATTTGGCAAGCACAGAATCCTGTGATACTAGCTCCAATGTCAATTTGAGTCCTAAGGCTGCATCATCAATGTCTTCATTGTCTTCTCCTGACCTTGATTTTGAAGCTCACCATACTGCAAGCCTCGATGAGGCCGTGCCCGCTGCAGTACAGAGCTTTCCAGTTTGTCCTATGAACTTCAGTGAATACACTCCTTGTCAGGATACAATGAGAGGCAGGAGGTTTGATAGGAAAATGCTGATATATAGAGAAAGACATTGTCCTGAAAAGGATGAGCTTGTTAAGTGTTTGATCCCTGCTCCTCCAAAGTACAAGACACCCTTCAAATGGCCTCAAAGCAGGGACTATGCTTGGTATGATAATATTCCTCATAAGGAACTCAGCATTGAGAAGGCTGTTCAGAATTGGATTCAAGTTGAAGGTGACAGATTCCGATTTCCTGGAGGCGGCACAATGTTTCCTCGTGGTGCCGACGCTTATATTGATGATATAAATGCACTAATTCCGCTTACAAATGGTGGTATTAGGACTGCATTAGATACTGGATGTGGGGTATAAAGTCAAACCCTCTGTTGCTTGTGTTTCTTCAGTGTGATGAATGTTTGTGTTAATGTTTGGAGTTCTCTATTGTGGTGTTGTTTGTTGTATTGTTGATGTAGGTTGCTAGCTGGGGGGCATTTCTTCTGAAGAGGGATATTTTGGCAATGTCGGTTGCACCTCGAGATACACATGAGGCACAGGTGCAGTTTGCATTAGAACGAGGAGTTCCGGCTATGATTGGAGTCATAGGATCTCTGAGGTTAACATTTCCGGCAAGAGCTTTTGACATGGCTCATTGTTCTCGCTGTTTGATACCCTGGTATGCTTATGGTAAGCACTATATATGTATGAAATTTTATTCAGAAATATTTACTAGCACTGAGATAGATGGATTACTCAGAAAAATTATTGCATCATTCGATCTTAAAAACCTATGATTGTCAGCTATGGATTAGTCTTAAAAAATTGTGTGATTTCTGGAGCTTTGCTGTGGCTTGATCTTTTTGATCATATTTTTGGAAAATTATTTGTTCAGATGGATTATACTTAATTGAAGTAGACAGAGTTCTAAGGCCCGGAGGGTATTGGATACTCTCCGGTCCTCCAATCCATTGGAAGAAGTATTACAAAGGTTGGGAGAGAACACAAGAGGATTTGAAACAAGAACAAGATTCAATCGAGGCGGTCGCAAAGAGCCTCTGTTGGAAAAAGGTGATCGAAAGGGATGATCTTGCTATTTGGCAAAAGCCTATGAACCACATAGAATGTATAGAGAGCCAACAGAACTACAAAACACCACAAATGTGCAAGGCTGGTTATGCAGATGATGCCTGGTGAGATTTGATTTCCCGGTTCGATGAATTCCTTGCATCAATACAAAGATGAGTATAAATACATCGCTTGAAGATTAGGCATCTCTTTTTTGGATTATATTTATCTTTCATAGGAAGCTAATTGCTTGATGCTATCTGCAGTTTTGGCAAACTTTGTTTTATATTTCACATTCGATCCATTCTATGATGAAATTGCAGAAACAAAACTCTCAAGACATGCATTTCAAAATCAATTTGCATAACCATTTTGTTCTGGCACGTTGTGTTTAAAGGTACAAAAAACTGGAGGTCTGTGTCACCCCACTACCTGAAGTGAACAATGCAGAAGAAGTTGCAGGAGGGGAGCTTGAGAAATGGCCGGAACGTGCATTTGCTGTGCCACCGCGAATAAGAACTGGCACAATTCCAGGAATAACTGCAGAGAAATTCCAAGAGGACAACAATATCTGGAAAGAGAGAGTGGCATACTACAAGCGCATTGTTCCACCGATATCTCAGGGTCGATACCGAAATGTGATGGACATGAATGCCAACTTGGGAGGATTTGCGGCAGCACTAGTGCAGTATCCTGTCTGGGTGATGAACGTTGTCCCTACCATTGCAGACATCGATACACTTGGTGCAATCTACGAGAGGGGTTTCATCGGTTCATATCAGGATTGGTGTGAAGCTTTCTCAACATACCCAAGAACTTATGACCTCATTCATGTTGATGGTGTGTTCAGCATGTATCAAGACAGGTAAACTAAAACTCTATGTGCCTTTACTTTTTTCCTATGCCAAAAGTTTCACTGAAATTTTTGATAGCAACAGTCACTGAAACTGATACGAATAACTCGTTATGTTCCATGAAAAACACCGACCCTGTTCGATCTTCATCTGTCAATAAACCATAGAATCATTCTTGATGATTTTGATGTAAATTTGGTTCACTCTCAGGTGCGACGTGACATACATTCTCTTGGAGATGGATAGGATTTTGAGGCCAGAAGGGACAGTGATATTCAGAGACAAAGTGGATACATTGGTGAAGATTCAAGAGATAACTAATGGAATGAGATGGACCAGTAAAATCATGGACCATGAGAGCGGACCATTCAATCCTGAGAAGATCCTTGTGGCTGTAAAAACCTACTGGACTGGAGAAACCACTCAAGAACAATAACTGCAGTTTTATGTTACCGTATTTTCCAACATTTTCCGGACCATGTTTACATTGAATTAGTACTGCAAATTGCTTGAGAAATTGTGATTGGAGTCTTAGAATGTGTTGTTTTCTCTGTTTTTTTTGTTTCTGTTGATCATCACCCAAGTTGTTCAAGCTCTGAAACTCTGAATTGCAGAGAAAGAGCTTTTTAGGATCATGGTTAGAGAGGTTGGTGATTTGTTTCTCTTGTTGTAAACTATATACATATATATATGTTAAGTATACTCTATGTAATGCTGCTACCAGTGAAACATTTTACCAGAAATGCAAGAATAATTTGTAAACTTTTGGAGGATGTTTTGAACTTTGGTTCTAAAATTGCAATGATGTAACTCAAACATGAGTTGTTATAAAATGAAGATAAACTTAATCATCAGTTTTATGATCTATATTAAATTAAAAAAAAAATGATTATTCTAAACTTTTAATAATGAAATGGACTACATATAAGTGTCCAGTTCAACTCCTTTCAACGAACTGAACGGATGACGAATTTAATAAAAGCTTATATCTTATAAAATAATAAAATTAAACAGTTAATCCCAACAATAAAGAAGAAAATTCACATTTGGTTAACAAAACACTTGACTAATTGATTTTGTTAGGTAGTTTTCCTAAAAATAAATAAGAGAAAAGTTAAGGGGTTATCTGTAAAAAAAACCTTGAAAAGAGCACTTGTGACTGAGAAAAGATAACCTGAATGTGATACTTGGATATATATATATATATATACAGAGAAGGGCTTCGTCTCTCCAACGCCATCACCAGCCACGCACCGGAGATCCATGGGAGACTCGCCGCCGGAGAACGACGGAGACACCGGACGGAACTTCCTCGATGAGGCATCGCGCCTTGCGGATCTCGCACGCGAGCTGCAGGAGTCGGCGACAAGCCACATATCCCGCACCTGGAACGAGGAGCAGGCTCTTCGCCAGCGCGCCCTTTGCCTTGACTCTGACCTCCGGAAACTCCAGTCTGCCTTTGATTCCGCCTCCCGGAATCGCGCCCTTGATCCCAAGCTTGCGGAGAAGGTGAACGATCGCTGGGTCGAATGAGATCCTTTTGTTGTTCTTGTGAATCGGGTGTTGATTTTTCGTTTGTTTGTTCAGATCGATGAGGAATTGTACCGTGCGAGATGCGTGGTTTCGGATGGAGATGTTGCGTCGCTTCTCCCTAGCAAAGTTCATGGTGTGTGCCTGTGGCGCTTGATGAATTGCCACTGTTGTTGTTTTGGTGTTTTATATCTTTACATTTTGCTAGCTGATCTCAGGTAGATTTTTGAAGATGTTTCTGGGGCCTGTTAATGTGCGAGCAACGAGGAAAGAGGTTCAACTGAAAGTTAAAGAGGAGTACAACAACTACAGAGTATGTCTTTTCCTCTACATTTAATTGTTACTTAATGAAAAAAAAAATCTTTTTTCGATGTGATATTTGTGAATTTGTAGTTAGGTTGAAGAGTCCCAGTCATTTTGGTGTGTTATATTGTATATCTTGATCATGCTTCATTGGGCTTGTGGAGCGCTTAGAATTCCAAACTACTTATAGATTTTCTTTCATTAACTAAATATCTTGATTATATTACAAAATTTATTGGTGTCTTCCGGATAGTTTGCTGTTGAAGTTGGTTTATCTAATATATTTGGCCCAAGCTAAAATGCCTTTCAGAAAGTATAAAACAATTTCTTAAATAAAGCAAGATACAGTTTTTGGATGGAAAATAAGAGAGGGAATAAGGTTCATAATCCAAGAATAAACAGTGAAACACATATTTCTAATTCCAACTTAACTTCTCTTTTGTGGTTTAAGATGCCTTATTCCGTAATAAACTTATTTCTCTCACCAGGTATTAATTTATTCTTTTACTTTATCCATACACCATAAAGGAATAAGAGAAGAAAACAAATCAACTTTGACTTTAGTCTTAAGCCACACCTTTACTTTTCATCCAAACACTGCCAATTGCCAAAGTGTTGAGAATAGGACTATGAAAAACTTATCTAGTTAACTGATGGATAGAACACGTTTCTTCTGCTGAAGTCTATTGGATGAGTAATTTCTTTTATTGAAGGTATGTAAAATTGGGTTATCAACTTTATGTTTGGTCGTAGTCCATCATGTCTATTACATTGCTAGTTTATTTTTATAATCTGATCCCCTACCTGTCATGCTGGTTCCCTTGTCTATTAGTTGCATTTCTTTTGGTTTTGCTCTTGAGATCTGCTTCACGAATGCATTTTGAATATGCAAATTATTTGCATGTAATTGAAGGTTACTAATGATTCCAAAGGGATGTTTAGATATTGAACAAGTGTTGATTGAGATTAAGAAGAAATAAGCTATTCCAAGTGTTTGGTTCTTATTTCTGTGTAAGATAATACTGGTGGGTTGATATTAGCTTATTTTGGATTAAGTTTTTTCATGATTATTCTTTTAGTCCTGAGTTAAGAACCAAATATTGTAGAAATAAGCGCTAAAAGTCTACTCCTTATTATGAGGAATAACCTATTCTTGTTTGTCTCTAAATCCTGGAATACTCATCTTTTCTCACCACCTTATTCCCTATCTGTGCATCCCCTAATTGTGCAAAACACTTCTTTGAAATCTATTGCTTCCCATGCAAAAACATTTGTCTTGTAGCTTGTTCAACATGAAAAAGCTTCATTCGTATACTATACTATACTATGTATATCATAGTTATTCATGCTTAACTGTTATATTTGTAATGAAGAAAAAGAATAATGCCAATAGTTTTCTGAACAAGGCATAGTACATTTTGTTTCCTGTCTTTGCCTGGGGAAGATAGTGTTTTTCCAAACAGTGTGTTTGATAGTTTTATTTTTTGCTTGTACAGGACAGAACTGCTTTTCTGTTTCTTCTTTTTCCATCCATTCTGCTTCTTTTGAGATCTTGGATCTGGGATGGATGCTTCCCAGCATTGCCAGTTCAACTATACCAGGTGAAAATTTTCCGTCACCTCAATTTTGTGATCCGACCTAGCGGTATCATCAGTTTGTGATTTTATGAAACTACTTTATCTGAAAAGCTCTGTGTTACTTCTTTTTATTTATTTATTTATTATTATTATTATTTTGCAGGCCTGGCTCCTATTTTTATACACATGTTTAGCTTTGCGAGAGAACATTTTGAGAGTAAATGGAAGTGATATTCGGCCATGGTAGTACAAACTCCTTTATGACATCATTTTATTATATTTTGCTGTTTTGTTATCTTAATGGTCTTTGCTTCTAATGGGAAAAAAAATTATTTCTTGTAAACTTGAGATTATCTGGTGTTTCATTGTGGGTGGGTATGCATCATTTTCAGTTACTTGGAAGCACATATGCTCTACAAGGAATGTGTTACTTGTGTATTTTTTGTAATTAATTTAGTACAGGAAATCATATATGCCCTATTTTTGTTGAATTATTGCATGCGTTTAGAAACCACATTAAGGGAATATTCGTTGCATTTGTCCAGCAATAGGATTGTCCCATTAGTTATATATGATGTATTATTTTAATGAGAATAGGCTTTAGTTTAAAGTGGTTTTCTTTGCATTAACAGTATATAAACTTCATACAGTACCTTTGTGTGTGTGTGTGTGTGTGTGTGTGTGTGAATGTGTGTAACATGGATCCCGGCCTTGAAAAGAGACCTTGGTCACAATTAGAGATCATGTTTATAAAATGTTGGGCATCTTCACGGATCAGTTTTCTAATATCAGCTTTTTACCTAACAACAACAATTCTAAGATGAACTGTAACCCAAACCCAATCCCAAGAAGTGTTTTTTATTTTTTTATTTTTTGGTAAGTAGTAAGCTGAATTCTGAACTCCATGCTGTTGCCTGTATTTTTATCATAAATAATTATTGGGAAAGTGGAAACATGAAGAAGGGAAGTGGGCTAGCTAAAGTAGCAATTTGCCCTGAAATTTCTTCCTTTGAAACATCTGTATTATTAAGGAGAATCTGCTTGCTCTGCAGGTGGATATACCATCATTATTGTGCAATGTTGATGGCCCTGGTTAGTCTTTCATGGGAGATAAAAGGACAACCTGATTGTACCCAAAAACAGGTACTGGCGTTTAATTTCTTAGTTCTAATAATGATATGTTGTACTTTGAACTAAATCGAGAACACAGAGGGGTGTGCAACTGTTTTTGGCATGGGCAATGATGCAAGGTGTTGCGATGCTTCTGCAAAATAGATATCAACGCCAAAGGCTATATACTCGCATTGCTTTGGGAAAGGTAAGATTTAACAGGTTGATGTATGTCTCACAAATGCCTTACATGTTTTGTGCCAGCCTTTGTATTAAATGCTCATGTCATGAAATTATCAGGTTTAGAATTAGTTTCCTACTTGTATGCTCAATGTCGATTGGTAGTCTTGAGATATTACCATTGGACTTTGTTTTCTTAGATTAATTATGCTTGAAATATTTGAGTTATTTACAGGCAAAGAGGATGGATGTTGTGTGGGGGGAGACTGCTGGTGTAGAAGGTCAGCTTTGGCTGCTGTACCCCATCCTTTTCATTTTGCAGGTGCATACACTTGTCTCTCTACTTCATTCCCATATGTAGAATTTTGGCAGGCATTTCAACGAGTAATTGGTACCACATTCCTTTTCCAAGGCAGTTTCTTCTACTCATTAATACTAACAAAATCAAACTGCCACAATTTGATTGAAGTCCCAGACAAACATGGTTTTTTGTTCTAATGAATACTGCAACCATTGAGGTCTCAAACAACCTTTTGTAAAACAAAACCCAGTCCTAATCAGTGTTTTGTGTTTCACTGCTTTTAATAGTTGAAACTTCTGGTTGCAGGGTTTTGAAGCCTTCGTCGGAATGTTACTACTTCGTATTGCTTTGGTTGGTGTTGTTTCCGAATGGCAGGCAAGATTTCAATTATCATTACCAGATAACATCTCTTTTGATACTTCCGATAGGATTCATCTGCTGCAAATGACATGTATACTGAACATCTAGTATTCAATCGACTTTCGCAGGTAATCTTTTGTGGAATCTTGCTAATCTTGATGGCGGTAGGCAACTTTGTGAACACTGTCCAGACCCTGATGGCAAAATCAAGGGTCAAAGCCAGGATGAAGAAAACCAGAAGCAAACTAGATCTGGATCAGTGCAGCTCAGTGACCAGTCCAAGATCTTGAAGACCATCATACTTAATTCTATCATGAAGCTTGTTTTGGTACTCTTTGCATTCTTTTGAAGTTTATTAAAAGAAATTTCACAGCCGTCCTTGTAGAGCAGAGCTTGTTTATGGCTAATTACCTTTCATAACCATGTAGGATGGGTAAATTAGTTTGCTAATTTACCTACCTTGCATCCTTATTCTATGTATCTTTAAAGACTCCACGTGAGTAAATTTTGGTGTTTAGATTTGGTTTGATAATGCATTTCCAGTGAAAATGAGTGTGGGTGTGCCAAAAATGTTTCTCCTTCTAAGTGTCACCTTCAAAGTTGATATACATAAATCACTGTATTAAATTATTAAATTAATTTATAATTTCGTAGCATCATTTACATATTTTAAAATTAACATACTCTTTCTTTTTAATGTATAAGTATAAAAATTTTATAGGTATATATATTCAAATGGGCGCGTAAATCTCGAAATAAGATTTAAATATGTAAAAGAATTCCCAAGTTTTATTAGAAAATGTATTTTGAATTAACTAAAAGATATAATTGAGAAAGCCTGGTGCAGTATATTTATAAACCAACCAGAAGAGAAATTGAAAATTAAAAATACACATTTAAATTCAAAAAAATAAAAATAAAAATAAAAAAGACACATTATATTATTATTTAAAAATTAGTTTATTAGAACAGCAACTCCTCCAGGTTCGTACTTCAAAGCGCACCTCCACCAATGCCCCAGCTCCCCGTCGCCGTGGCTCCGCAACAACGGCGGTGGCGTTGTCGTTCCCGCTTGACCGAGAGCTCGCAGTGATGCAGGATGATCGTCTCCATGCCTGCAGTTGTGAGCTCGATTGCCCCTTTTACTATTGTGTACGTGTTCTATCATATGTTTCTTTCTTTCTTTCTAATTGTGTGTTCTTCCTCTTTGATCTTATTTATTTGATGCAATGGGATGCAATGCAATGTTGCTAGAGTTTATTAGGGTTAGCTCTATTGGAATTTTTGATAAAATTTAGAATTTTGTTCATTTCTTCTGATCAATTCGATTTTCTTATCACCATTGTGTGAATACGCAATCATCTGACTTCGTAGGCGCAATATTGATTGGTTTTACTGGGTCTTTTCCCATGTGTTTTTACTGTAGTTTGAGGTCTCCATTTATAGGCTTTAGGCGTGCTGTTTGTTTTGACCAAAAGGGAAAGCTGGCTATAGTCCAAGTTTTCCCTAGCACTGTCCTTCTCCAATGAGTAAAAATTGTTCTTTTAGCTTGTTACCTTCTCTGTTTATACAATACAATTTATTTTTTTCTTTTTAGGTGTCCCCTTGATCTCTCAAACATGTCCTGAGGGGTTTAAGTTTCCGAATTGTTCAATCAAAAAGTGGACATCTGGACCTGCAAGTTGGATATAAAAGAACTCCAAATTTATGGCATACACATCTTCTTTCACTTTTTAAGAGACCAATAACTACTTATTTAATGCATTAGGTTGCTGTATTTACTGTTCGCTATAGTGTTTTTAATCAAAGTATATTAAGATATTTGCAATATGATAGAAGAGTAGCGTCTGGTGAATGTCATGCTGAATTAAGACAATCATTAATGGTAACAAAATAACATGATGTAGCAAATTAATCTGTCTTATACTAGTAAAATATGGAAACCCTTCTTGCGTACTTGAAGTTGACACTTATCCATTTCTCACAGAGAAAAACATGAAGCGACACTTTTCCTAGTTTGCAGGATTTTTTTTTTCCCTATAACAACCACTCAGATGTTAGATCATGGATCTTTATTTTTTATTGGTGATGAGTGGTCTCGTTACCTGAAAGAGCACTGTTGATTGATTTTTTATCACAATAACACTGTTGTTCCTTGGAATTTGGGTTCTAGATTATGGCCCATTGCAATGAATCCTCAGTATTAGTGAGTTGAAGGGTTAATTTTTTGTGGAATAGTTGCAATTTTCAAGAGAAGTTAGTTGTTCTGTTCCTTTCCATTGGAAAATTTCCAGCAATGACTTGATCACGTATATTATGGACATGATGTTGATTTTTGAACTTTAATATTGCATGTAAGTTTATCATATTGCGTGAGGGGAGTAGCAGTGGTAGAAGCTAGTGACCAATGAAAAGAGCAGCACAACCTGCCAATATAAAGGTCCTCTTCACGTTGTGTTTTTGTCAAAAACCCTTGACTTGAGGACTGAGGCAAAGTCATCTCTATGTTGAATTGTGATATCGTTGATCATGACTACTTAATCTGCAGTACCCCTTGCCGGCAACCTGTAAACTTTTTAATTACTCAAGCTTGGGATGGTATTTAGTCCCAATAGAATCACATGTGGAGTCTTTCACAATTCTTTTGATTTAAATAGTGTAATTTTGAAGATGCCAAAAATACTTTGATTTTGAAATTTGATCTCCTCTTCTGTGCTCAAACTTATTGCGGTATTATTACCATAGTTGAAAGAACACTCTACCTCTAATTGTGTTGTTTTCAGAGCATGGGCCACAAGAAAGTTTCTATTGTAATAAGCGCTTGTTTTTCTTGGTGCATTTAATCTTATCTAAGCATCTTACTTTTGATTCCTCCTTTTGTTTAAACTTTTATAATTGAATATCTTTGTCACTATCTGGTTGTCATGTACTGTTGATGGTAATCCCTATCTTGCAGTATTAAATTTCAGCCTCATATTTGCGTTGTTTGCCGTAAGATGAATAGATGCCTCTTATACACGGCCTTGCTTTAAAAGTTAATAAAATATCTTTCTTTCATTCTACTATTTGTGTTGTCACTGTAGTCTGCACAGCAATTTTGCAACCACACAAGAACTTTTCCACTTTAGGTACACTGCGTCTGAAATAAGCTAAATATTTACTTACGATGTATTCTACATGATTGCAGAATTAAATGCTATTTATAACATGGCTATGAATATTATTGTTAACATGATTTCACTTTTACATGTTACAATAAATAGTTATTTGGGTGGTCAATTAGAAAAGGTTTAATGCATTTTTTATTAAATCATTTCAATTTTTGTTATATTTCTTCATCCTGTCTTTGATTCTTCAAAATGTAAATAAGATTTTTTTTTTTTTTTTGCCGAACATTGTTAAACTGCTTGGTAGTTGATTTAATTTTATGTACAACACGTGGACCAAATTTTAGTTTAAGTGGCAGGTAGCAATGCTGCATTTGTATTTTGAAGTGAAAAGTTACATTACTAGGGTAGTCTTCAATGATTCCCTGCAATCATAAGCTGGACATTTTTCCTAACCTAGAGGTGTGATCTATAAAAGATACATGATGCAGTGATGGACAGATAATTCACAGAATAAGAAGTTAGCATTTTAGAGATTGCCGTTATGTTTTACACATTGAACATTTTCATTATTTTGCAAGTATTTTGTGTTTGATCTTAATAGCTGATGATAAATTTGTGAGACATGGAAACACCAGCTTACGATGTGATTCTGGAAATTCTAGAAGTTAAAAAAATTTCCACAGGCATGCATAAGTTTGTACTCTTGCAATCAAGTTAATCGATTTCAAATGCCAATAACTTGGTGTGATAATTCATAAATTGAACACCATATGCTTTTGTTTGTTTCTTGATTTTTGATTCGTTGGTAGATTGTCATTAAAAAAATTTTAGGTTTGGGAATATACGTAAAAGAATTAAACTGATGTTGAATATTTTACTCCTGTGAATGTTATAGTTGATTGCCGTCTATGTTCTTGCTAATTTGGCCATTAGTGGCAAAGACGTCCCAACAATACTTTGGATATTGCACCAATAGATACTTGATAATTTACTCTGAGGCTTTTCAGATTTTGTAATGTGCAAAGAGCTTTCAGACCTCCATTCTTATACCATCAATGTAGTTTTTTTTATGGTCTTACCATACAAACTTTAATTTTAATCAGTTCTTGAATAATTCAAGGCATTGATGTTTCCATCAGAGAACTATTGGATAATCTTTTTTTAAAAATTGAAAGACAACCTGGATAGATATGGATGATTCCCTGTGTAATTAATAAATCAAATCTTATTTGATTTGGAAGGAGAGTGGAAGTTTGGTTGTGTCAATTCTTTGGTCAGCATGAACTGCGTGGTCAGTGTCTGAAAAAACATGGTTGATATGATAAATTCACACTCCAAGAGACAATTATGTTCAGCCTGCAACTTAACCATCAGTCAACCATAAGCTGAATCAGCAACAAGACGCTTGAATTGATGTGTGCTCATGGATTAGTAATAGCACACCAATTGAAATATCATCTTTTCATCTATTTGGAGTTCCATACTTATTCATAATTTGGTTACTTTTTCTCTATCTGCCACTGTAGTTAGTTTGTTGGTAGACCCTTTTAAATTCATATAGCCTTGTTATTTATTTTTTCATGTTGGCTTACAGCAGATAGACTAAATAAAAGCTTCTCTTTGACAGATGTGTGTGTCATCAAGCAGGTGTGATTCATGTAATACCTAGACATTATTTAGATTTATTTTCTTGGGCCGCCTCCTCTTTGTACTTCCATTTCCCATTGCCTAGTTTGTCAGAGGCTTTGGTTGTACTCTCAACGTCCGGTCCCCTTCATATTTTTATAAGTCTCCTCGATGCCACATATATAGTTACATAAACTCATCATCGTTGGGTGCCACATGTTACTAAGTCGAGCCATAATCGTGGTCCACTATTATACCTTCAAACAATATGGCATGAGGATTAAATGAGCGATGTTACTTGCACCTAATAATTCCAGCCGATTCCCCAAATTGAACTTTAAATTGGTTGTTTTCATAGATCATTTTCATGGTTGCCGCTTACTGGTCCCATTCAATTCTCCTTATAGTAGTCTTTAACTTGATCTTTATCTGTGGCGGCAGATAAAAAAAAAAAAAAAATCCGGCTTGTGAAGCAAACCTTCAAGAATGGTGGCTATAAATCTATGAGAAAGAAATTTTCCTGTCCGGGTTTCTTCTAATATCACCAATTGTGCTGTCAGTATCATTCCTAACCACCTCTTTAATTTCTATTCCAATTTAACTTTGACTCAGTGAAATGAGTTACTTGTGTTTTTATTCGATCTAGATTATCGGTTGGTGGCCATTTGTGAAGATTAATTAGAGATAGGTATTGAAAGACGAAAAAGTCGAAAATCTCAATCTGAAGGTGAGCAGAAACAGCAGGCAATGGTATCATGCTTTATGTTTGGGTGAGTAATGTGGGGGCAGGCAGTTGCAACTACTTGTGGAGGTGATTACAAAGCCTGGAACAAAAAACAGTCATTCCTTTGGAATGGTTGAAGGGTATTAATTCCTTACAGGATTCGATTTCCCGGCATGAGATTATGTACATTTTATTTATTTATTTGTGTATCTTATCACCAACTAAATGTGTGACCATGCTCATCAATGTCTTGCTTCTCAAACTACTAATTATTATTATTATTATTATTTTAGCCTTTTTTCTGCATGTGTGGCTTAGCATGAGAAGCAAGAAAGGTATTCAGACCATTTTTGGTTGTCCATCTTCAAAGATATGAACAAAAGATGTGTACTTTTTTTTTTTCTCTCTCTCTATGATTACAAATTTACAATTTAATAGGAAAATTGTATCTTTGACTGAATAATTTAAAAAAAAATGATATTTAATTTCATTATAATTTCCCAAACAATATACCATAGTTAGTTAAAATAAATATATGCATATGTATATAAAAAACATAGAGACAGAGAGAGAGAGAGAAAGAGAGAGATTAATTATTGAGATGGGCACAAGGCGTGTTGGATGATTTGACCAAGAGAACACTCCAATCCTTTCAATCAAATTCCCTCCCAACTTTATCATCATGAACTCAGAACATGGTTAAAAAATTCCTCAAAGCTTTATTATTATTATTATTATTTATTATTATTAAGGCGAGTTCCCAGAAAGAGAAGGCGGCAATCATTGACTCTTATGTCCCCATCTCATTTGCCAACGGTTTCTCATCTCTTTCTCTCTCTTCTTTTCAGATGCTGAGCACAAGCACCAGCACCAGCACCAGCGCCAGCGCCAGCACCAGCAGCAGCTTTGGGTCATTCATTCACGCAAAACAACGAACACATTGAGGGCATGAAAAAAACAGAAGGGACGTGATCATCATGATGATGAACACCAGATCCGTGGTGCCTTTTTCTACCCACACTGTTCCCAGATGCCGCTCATTATAATATAATATTACCCTCACCCTTTCCCTTATCAATTCGCCTGCTTTGAATTTTATTTATACTTTTAAAAAAAATTATATATACATATTTTTAAATATAAATCACTCAGGAACATGAGTACAGACAGAAAA
This sequence comes from Dioscorea alata, assembly GCA_020875875.1. NCBI lineage: Eukaryota > Viridiplantae > Streptophyta > Magnoliopsida > Dioscoreales > Dioscoreaceae > Dioscorea > Dioscorea alata. The sequence goes on from CM037024.1 coordinate 20,512,120, forward strand.
TTGATTATTTGACCTATATACCTACACCAGACAACATAAAATTTAGATTGTAATCTCACACTCATAACTACATATACCACTGTATTCAGTGGGGCTAATAGAACTGAATTATGATTTTTTTTTATAAAAATAAATAAATGAATGATTTAGTCTTTTAGATGTCACTATATTAATTTTTTGGAATTTTTATACAAATAATTATTTTTTTAATGCAAAAAAAGAAGAAATAAATAAAGAAGAGACACCAATCTTGAGAACAGAGAGAGTCAGGCTTGTTCTGTCGGCTTTTGGCTCAGTCATTAAAAGCCGAGTCCATGCTTTCAACCAATCATCGTTCGCCTCGTGCCCACTTCTTTTTCTTTTCTTTTCTCTTCTCCATCCTTCACTATCATCGCACGTGCGACTGCCACGCGTCCTACGTAGTCCTCTATCACAGGGTCAACCACACTCTTTCTATCTCTTCTTTCTCTGCATAATGGACTTGGCTTCCTGCATTGCTGGAGATGACGCACTTGATTCTCATGCATTTTGGCTTCTATCGGCTCGGCTCGGCTTCACTCGGCTCAATAACATTTTTATTAAAAATAAAAACTACTCCTTAAAAAAAAAATTTGAAAAAATGGATAAACCACTCCAATTAAATGCTTTTTATTTGTCTCATTTTATTTTTTTTATTTATTCATTTAAAAATTTATAATTATTATTTTTTAAAATTTATCATTTATATTTCATATACTTCTACGACTTCTAATAATGTATCTTTTATAAATTTTAGATTTGTAACTAATTTTAGGGAAGATTAATCTGAGCTCATTCAATTAGGGAGGGGGCTCTTTCTTGTTCTAGTGGCGTGGTCTCACAATCCTATCAACAAAAGCCATAATTGTTGGGAAGCAGAAAAGGATTGCTTTTGATTAGACGAAAAGATTAGGTTCCGAGTGTTGAGTAGCAAGTCATGGTCCACAAATTATGATAATCAATTTTTTTTTAATACGTGTGATTTAGTTAAAATAATAAAGTAAAAAAAAATGGAGTATATTGATTTTTATTTTTTATTTTTTATATAACTTTTCATAAGATAAATGATGTAAAAAAAATACCCCTCACCACTAAAAGATCTAGATTTCGATTCTGTGTATTATGTTCACATTTATCAAATAAATAAATCACTAAAAATTATTAAAAATAAACTTTTTTTTTTTCCCCTTATCCATTCTAGAATAAGGTAATAGAATATGGAAATCAAATATGAATAGGTCGTTTTAGTAAAAGTCATACCAAAAAAACACACAATTATTTATATAAATATATGAGCTATTATGGTTGTTAAAAGAGCATAGTTTATTAATAATACTTTCTTTTGTAAGGATATATAATTAAATAATTTGAAAACAGAAGTTAACTTAAAGTTTTTATAAAGACTAAACACACCTGTATCTCTCAATCTCATAATTTTCATTATATTTTTGGATCAAACAGTGGACAAAAAACAAATAAAAAATAGTTGCTTATATATAATTTTTAGTCTTAAGTGCACTTTAATCCACATATTTAAAAAAAAAAAATTTGCCTTATTAGTCTTGTACTATACCTATAAAAAGTTCACTTTGATCATGCATTCTTGACATAGAACCTATATGAAGGTACATTCATGTATTTATATTTTGTAAAATTAATTAATGATAAAGTGGATATCACACACTTATGTGGCAGTTAACATGTTGAGTCCAAGTGGCATTATCAAGTGAATTTTTTTAAAAAAATTAAACTTTTAATTTTGTTTCATTAACTCTATACTTATAATGTGCCATGTGTCAAGATGAAAAACCTTATATTTTATATATTTTTTAATTTTTAATTTTTTCTTATACATCTCCATCTCCATCTCTGTCACTTTCTCTTTCTTTTTCTCCTCCACTTTCATCTCTATCCATGGTTTTCTTTTCATAATTTTTATCCCTTTATACTTTCTACTTATTCTATACCTTCATCCCCATTCTCCACTTATTTTTCTTTCCTTTTATCCTCCTCCACCTCTATCTCCATCCATGGCATGGCCTCCTCTCCAATTAATCTCCACCTTGTTCTCCTCCATCTCCACCTATATATATATATATACACACACACACACACATAAACATATGGTCTTTTTCTCCAATCTCTATCTCCTTTGCTTTCCTTCTTCTCCTTCACCTTTTTATCTCAAATTATGGTAAAACAAGGAAGAAAGAGGAGGAGAAAGAGAGAAAGAAAAAGATGGTAAGAATGAAGACACAACCATGAGGAGATGATAGAGATGGAAAAGATAATAAAATAATAAGTTTCATGCTGACATGATAAGTCATACTTCAATTTAAAAAATTAAATTAAATTAAATTAAATTAAATTATTTAAAATTATATTTTCCACATGGACCAACGTGGCAGCAACCATAGTAATTAAAAGCTTTTAAATATCCACCTCATCATTAATTAGTTTCAAAAATATAAATAAGTGCACACACACACACACACACACAGAGATATATATATATATATATATATATATATATATATATATATATATTACCATCTGAACATCATGGTAGTCATACAGACCAAATTGAGAAGTTTGAAAGCTGACTTTAGGAGAACTCCAAAACCAAATTGCATGCATTTTTGTTTCGTCTAAGTTTAATATAATTTAATTCTTATAAAACTGTGAGGAATATCAAACTATAGCATCAAAAGTATTAGTTTGGTCGGTTTGACAACACCCAGCTAACTCTCCAAAAAAATTTAATTTGCATATATACATGCATTTTTCAAGCCATTTAATGTTCTGTCTCACTCAATTATTTATAAAATTAAACTAAATCAACCAGAACACAAACATTTTTTTTTTTTTTTTTGGTTATTTGTGATTTGTTTTGGCCATGTGAAATGTTTTTTTTAAATAGATAAATTATAAATTTATTAAACACACATAAGCACAAAGAATATACATATCATAAATATAAAGATGAACAACCCAAATATAATAAAAAAAAAAGTCTATTAAATGTGAAAATATGCATACAGCGATCAAAACAAAATTAAAAAAAAAAAATCTTGAACAAGATAAAAGAGACTCTCCCATCAAGATAAAATACCTCTAAAAAACCAAAATTGTACATTAGTACATATCTTTAAAAAAAAAAAAAAAAGCTAGCAAGCAATAACAAATGGGAAGACACAAGTACAAATAAATTGTGGTGTTATTTGATAGAAATTTAGAACCAAATTCCATTTGTCCCAAATGTGAAGGCAAATACTAGATTTAGATGAATTGTGGGGTGAGTCAAAGAAAGAGAGAAAGAACACAAAATTTATGGTAAAAAAGAAAAGAAAATAAAATTAATACAAAAAAAGGGTAAAGGTGTGAATGGTTAGGAGTTTTCACATGAGGTTAGGCAAATAGAAGGGAACAAAGAGAAGAAAGGGAATCCCAAGGCCAAACTCAAATGCCATAGACCCATACATGTGATGTGTGTGGATTGATGCTCTTCAGTCCCACAAGACCCCTTCTATTTGATCCTTTTTTTTTTTTTTTTTTTTTTTTTTGTGGTGGGGAAAACATGTGTGTGTGTGTGTGTGTGTGTGTGTGTGTGTGTGTGAATTGGTCCCTCTTTAGGGTATTCAACTTTTCTTTTGGGTGATTGAGTGAAAAATAAACCTAATTAATTATTATGTAGGTAAATATGCTATTTTAAAACTCATATATATATATATATATATATATATATATATATATATATATATATATATATATATATGTGGACAAAACATGATCCCTTAGACCTTTAACTTAAATGAAGAATGAGATATTAACTCTTCTATTTTAGTGGTTTTGCTATCATAATAGTTTTATCATGTTAAAAGAAAAACAGTTTTATATTTTTTTAAATTTATGTGATTAGAAATAAGATTAGACTATTCTACCTGTATTTTATTTTATTTTTTTGTTTTGGTGGTGTATATTAAATTATTGTTTTATATAATTATGGGATTAAACGAAATCAATTGATAATAAAATATTGAAATGTCATTCTACTAAGCGCAACATATTAGTTATAAATTTATAAATTTAAATAGAAATTGTTAGATGTGATTTATTTCATAAAAAAAAAAAAGAAAAGAAAGCTTATGAATTATTTGCTCCTTGTGAGTATCACCAGAGTTTTTCATCTTTTATATATATATATATATATATATATATATATATATATATATATATTGATCGTATTTTATCTTTTTTACGTCTTTGTTGTTAATATATTTGAGTGATTTTTTTTTTTTCATTCTCATCAATAGTTCAGGATTTTTTTTTATGTAAGTTGCACATGTCAAATAGGGTGTTAGTCTTTTGTCTATTATTCTTTGTTCGTGCTTTATTATGTATTGTTGTAATATCTTTTACTTACCATTTATATAGTTTATTAATTGTTTAAAAAAAATTAAAATTGCTTAAATGTTTTATTTTATTGAAATAAAAGATTCTTTTCTTAAAAAGCAATAAAGGATTAAAATCAAGCATTTTTAAAATAATATTGTACATCTTAAAACCAAATGATTGATTGATGCTTAATATTAAATAATTATGATTTGTCAAACTTGAAAGCTTGGCTTTCTTTTAAATAGTGAAGATCCAATTATGGAAACAAAAACCCTTAAGAATCATCCATTTGGATGTTGTACTTTTTTAGGTTTTTTTAATAATATTAAATATTTCATCATACTGTCTTTTTCAGCACACTTGCTTTTATTTTTTGATTTAATTCATGTGATTCATTAATTATAATGGAATTCTTTTAATGGATTCTGATATTTAAATTATTTATTTATTCTTTTCCTGTGTTCTCTATTATTCAGATTTATAATTAAAAATTAGCAACAAAATCACTATTATTGGTTCAATTATAACCACAATTACTGAGATCCCTATTTCATTACTTAATATTATACAAATATACAACAAAAAAAATTAAATTATTCAGATATGAATAAAAATGTTTGTCATAATATTCCCCTTGTATTCCTCAATAAACAGTCCATGTGATATGCATGATTTGTAAATTGTAATTTAATATTAAAGTTTTAGTATTTATATTTAGGATGTTTTTGTACCCTTTTAAAAATAGTTAATTATTACTAAATATCATAATTATTATATATTTTTACTGTAGATTACTTTGATGTGAAATTAAATATAAAAACTTATGAAAATATTAAAATAAAAATTATGAAAACATAAAAATAATGTGTTCTTTCCTTTTCATCAATTTTGACAGAAATGAAAAGAATTGACAACATTAAATATATTTTTTTATAATAATTAAATATCTTTAACTCAAATATAGAAGTAAATATATATAAGAAAGCATAATTTTTAGTGTAGTACTTGGCTTTTTATGCATGGGCATGCTAGTAATTTTCTCTTACATTTTACGGTGAAAATAATAAATAAAATAATATCAAGAATTCACGTAATGCACCTAGTACGGTGACATGTAAATAATTAAAAATTAAAAATAAAATAAAATTAGAGGATGTGGCACACGAGCCAAAGCAAAATGGCAGGTTGGCACGTGGGAAAGGAAGGGAAAACAGAAAGTTGGAAGGATGAGGGATGCAAGGACCACATGTGCACATGTGCTTGTTGCCATGCCCACCTCCCCTTTGCATCATTTCACCTTATTTTTTTAATGGGTCCCACCTTTATTTTTTAATTCTTTATATATATACTTTTATTAATTTTTATGTGTAAAATTAAAAAAAATGCCAATGGCCTTTGGGTCAATTGGCACCGAGTCCCTTGCGTAGGGTGTTCGCCTCGAATGTTGAGCGTGGCTCTCCGAGTTTGATCCCATCACACGCAAGGTGAGGGCTTGCGTAGGGTG